>CM051371.1:15007672-15682672 GCA_028015245.1 Cardamine occulta | reverse complement strand
CCCAGTGTTTCTTCTGTTTTCTGTACGAGTCTAATCCTTGATCAAGTGAAAGAACTGGTTGTATTTCATTTTTCTTGTTATTCTTTCTGCAGTTTGCTAAAGGGGTTGTAATTTCAGGTAAATGCGAGTTCTCAATTCTGTGGTGTAGCGGAGATGGTTGGACCAGTGGATTTTGAGAAGAGCGTTGATTACTGGCAACAGGACAAATGGAATGGACAGTTCCCAGTGAAGTGGCACATAATCAAAGATGTTCCAAACAGTCAGTTCCGTCACATAATATTGGAGAACAACGACAATAAGCCCGTGACTAATAGTCGAGACACCCAAGAAGTAAGTAGCAGTTCTCACCTCTCAAGCTTTCTTGTCCATAAGATAACTTTTTTAATCACAACCAAAAACTACAGGTGAAACTGGAACAAGGCATAGAGATGCTGAAGATTTTCAAGAACTACGATGCTGACACATCAATCGTGGACGATTTTGGGTTTTATGAAGAGCGAGAGAAAATTATACAGGACCGGAAGGCAAGAAGACAGCCAAGCTTGCCATCTGCAGGAGTAGTAGTACTAGGAGAAAACGAACATAAACCTGCTTCTGCTGCATTGCCCACAGACTTCATCAAGAACATGTCCAAGAGCTTTGCGCAGGTTGTCCGCTTGGACGAAGGCAGCAAAGACTCAGGCAAGGCCAGTTCATCTCCAGATGCAATTACAACAACAGCAGCTGTCTCTTCTGGTCAATCCAACTAGTAAGTAAAAGACAAGAATTAGCAAAGACAATGTTTTCAATTCCCATAATGATCTTTTGTTTGTTCTAAGAAGGTATTCAAAATGAAATTTTTACGTCTGACCGGGTCTGGTTTTGTGTAAAGTAAGCCTGTTTTCTTCGCCCTTTTCTGCTTCCGGGGTATTTAGCCAAAATTTGATTCATTTCCCTCTTTTGAATGTTCTATACCCTCACTCTTCTGGGTCAATAGAGAAGATGAAGATGAAGATGATGATGTATCAAAGACAATATAATGTTGCTCTTGTAAAGTTGGCCTCATTTATCTTTGCAGGCAGTTTTTTCTTCTTTAAAATAAGAATGCAGATTACGCCTAGCTTTCCACATCCCCAGTTTTTGTTCCTTTGTGGTTTTTTCTTCTCCACATAATCTTAGCTTTGAAGTTTTGAGTGTGAAGGAGACAAGTAAGACAATCTATGCCTTATCCATATTTTTGCATATTTCTTCTAATGAATACAAAATTGAGAGATTGTCATCAAAAGGGACACGGGATTGTGTGGTTTATATAGCATATCATGACCCTTTTCACAAGAAGACTCAGATTTTATGAATCACCAACCTAATATGGCCAAGGGCTCACTTGTTTTCTCATATTTATCCAATTCTGAAAAACGAATAAAATTGTGATTGTTTTGTCATAGTTGCATCCTTTTAGTAATATTTTACTAACGTGTGATTGATTCTAAGATTTTATTTTGAAAAATCTATAATTCATTAGTCTGTAATTATTTGCTATATTTCTAGATCAGATCCGGGTCTTAGTCTGACCTCTGCAATATACGCAGACTGATCTGATCTAAGTTTATATATTTTTAATCACTAATGTTTCTGAAAACCTTATGCAAAAATGGTGTAAAGTCGCCATTGGACCACAAAAATAAGAAGAAAAAAAGAGTGCTTTGAGGATAAGAGGATAAGGGACGAAAAGAGGGTCAAATTGTAACAATAAAAACAATAAGAGCTAAAATGCAACAACAGAAAACAAAAGGGCCAAAAGAAGAAAAAGAGTTTGAGAAAATATAGGGTACATCCCAAGTCGGAAGCCTTGAGGAGTCGTTGTTTGCCTCTGTCACTCTCCGATTAGTCCACGCGCGAATATTCAAACCCAGTAAATGCGTCGTAAAACCCATTTGATAGGAAAGATCTCCAAGGGATTTGCTCAGTAAAACGAACAGTGCTTTGGGATTCGATGACTAGTGGCGATACCTTCTCGAAGTTAGCTCATTTTATCTCCTCTTCCGAGGAAGTTTTCCGGCGATCTGACGGTGATGAAAGAGGCGTTTGTTATTGCTGTGCCACCGTGTTCGCTCTTGTCTTCATACTTCTCTGCCAACTTTTCATTTCCCGAAAATTTCGATTCTTCAGTCATGTTGCTGCTTCTTCTTCTTCTTCTTCCCCTGCCGTCTCGGTTTCTCAATCTCTGAGCTCCCAATCAGGGTAAAGTGTTTGGATTTCTTCTTATATTTTCGATTTTTCAAATGGGTCGCTGTCAGATTTATAAACTTTAACCTCTTTTCGTTTATCAGTGTTTGGTTCTTTCAAGAATTCAAGTTGGTTTCCATGCTTGTACCTTGTATGATATCAGTTATATTTGTCTACTTTATGATCTTATTCTTCTACTCTTTTCATTATCTGAGATCTCATCTATAGACTATACGCTTTGCAGAATATCTCAACTTGTTTCTGATGAAGATCTAAAAGGCCTGATTGAAAAATTGGGGGAAAGAAGTGAGGATGCTGAGATATGGGAAAATATTATTCAGAAAAGCAATCCTTGCGTCTCATACACTGCTAAATGCTGCAAACCAAAAGTAATAGCTAAGTTCCATCCGTTTGTAGAGCCTTTCACTTTTCTAAGTGTTTTGTCTCTCTGATAGCTGAGTTTATTCTTTGGTTTCTTCTAGAATGGTGGTCCCATGAAGTATCTAAGTATTACGGTGTTTGAGGATTGCTCCTTGGAGCTCTTGAGGGACTTTTACATGGACAATGAATACAGGAAACATTGGGATAAGACTGTTGTTGAGCATGAGCAGTTGCAAGTTGATAGTAATACCGGAATTGAGATTGGTCGCACTATAAAAAAATTTCCCTTATTGACACCAAGGGAGTATGTATTAGCTTGGAGATTGTGGGAGGGGAAAGATAAGTTTTACTGTTTCATCAAGGTAATTTTACTAAAACTGTGCGATTGGAACAAGCTAATTGTGCACATTAGAGATTATTTTGTTAAACTGAAGCAATGATTTCTATGTTTCTTACCTTTTCATTTGCTCCTTTGTATTCCTCTTTGATTTCCTAAACACTTCTCTTATATGCTGGATATACACAGCCCTGTACGACGTTACCTTGCCTCTTAACTAATTGTTTTTGCTCTTTGGTTATTAATATGATCAGGAATGTGATCATAGCATGGTGCCGCAACAGAGAAAGTATGTACGTGTAAGTTATTTCAGATCTGGTTGGCGAATCAGGAAAGGCAAGCAATTCTTGTCAACTTTTTTTCCTTCCATATTTCAACTAAAACTTCTCTAGATGTCTTATCAAACCATATACCACAAAACTTTGTAACGAGAGATTTATCAATGGTGAAATAAGGTTTTTCATTTCTTTCATACTATCTATGCATAACTCAAAACTTGCTGCAGCTCCCGGTAGGAACACTTGTGAGATCCACATGTTTCACCAGGAAGATGCTGGATTAAATGCTGAGATGGCAAAGCTTGCTTTCTCAAAAGGGATATGGAGCTACGTTTGTAAGATGGAAACTGCACTTCGTAAATACATTGCAACCAGTCATAGACCTCAAGGGCCCACTTTATCTGCTGTAAGCTTAATGAAAAAGGTCAGATGTTAGTGGGTTTTAGTCTAATCTGAGTTCAGTTTCTTGGTCAAGTGGTGAAAAGTTTGTGTCCTGAAACTATCTGTTTGACATCACCCTTGTGTCGTCCCACAGATTCCAGCAGAGTTAGAAAGTCATACAGATGACATCACAAACTCCTCAGGAACTAGTACTAGTGGTTTGGACACAGGTGAAGGAGCCAAACGCAAGAAACTGTTGAGAAAGCCTTCAAAGAAACTGATAGCGAACGGTCTGTTACTTGCGGGTGGTGCAGTTGGTGGCGCAATCTGTCTATCACGTGGTCACTCCGCCTTAGGTGCTAAGGTTGCCTTGGCTTACTTCTTGTCTAAGATGAGAAAGCGTGGAGCTCCGCTGAGTCAGGCCTCCCAAGAAGCTGGTATTTAAGTAATTTATAGTTATTTTGTTTGATGTAACATGTGACTGGTAAGCTTTGATTAAGATTGTGTGATAGGGGATTGTCTGTAGAAATGTGATTAAATGTGTGAATTTTGGGTCTTGAAAGTTTTGTATACCTTTCCTGGAAGGCTTTTACATTGGTTGTGTATGTGAATGTAACAACTTGTATTTTACACAGTCAAGTCTAAGGTTATGGCGAAGAAAAATATATATTCTCCTCGTTTCTGTGGGAAACAAATTGGTGTCTTTTTGTTTGTTTTTGATGATTCACACGAGTGGTTGAATATACGTTGAAACAACTGTGGTATTGTTTGTGTGTTTTGCAGTTAGATGGGACTTAGACATAGTTGTGGTCTCTCTCCTAATGTTTCGGATGTCTGCTTCATTTTTAGCTGTACATTTCTCTATTCACGTCCAGAATTATTCGCCTTTTCACTCAATTACGTCATTCAAAAAAACACAAAAACAAAAAAAACAGAAGAAACTGAATTTGCCATTTTTGGTTTACTGCCACAGCATTTCCAAATTAGTTTTGTTTCATGACCTATCTAGCTTCTTTCTTTCCTTTCCTTTGGTTTTCGTGTGTTTCCTTCATCCCCAAGGAAACCCGGAATCAACCCTGGGTTTCTCTTTGGATCATCATTTCTTGCTTTTTCACAGATTTTGATTTATGAGCTTAAAATTGTCAATCATGGCACCCAATCTCCACACGGTAATAATACTCTTTATCGCATGTTTCGGAATCTTCACCTCCGTTCTTGCAAAAACCGATAGCCAAGATGGTAAGTTTTTCTTCTTGAATCATTAAAAACGTTGTGATCCGATCTTGAAATCAAATCTTTGGCTCAATGAAATAAGACAAAAAAAAAGCCTCCACCTGCAGTAATCCTGCCTGATGTTTTTTTTTTTAGTATCGGCTCTTAATGACGCTTATAAGAGCATGAACTCTCCATTAAAACTCAAAGGCTGGTCTTCAAGCGGAGGAGATCCTTGTGGTGACTCATGGGATGGCATTACTTGCAAGGGCTTTTCTGTTACTGAAATGTTTGTCACTTCTTCTCTGATCTATCTTATCAATCCTTTTCTCTTCATCCATTTCTGATATTTTTTGTGTTTTTCGTTTTCTATTTTTGTAGAAAAGTATCAGGACGTGGACTTAGTGGATCTTTAGGTTACCAACTTGCAAACTTGAAATCACTCACTTACCTGTGAGAATACATCTCCTCTTAATCTCTACTTCTTGATCAGTCAGGTTAATGTTGATATATTAAGCTACATGTTCTGTTTTGTCATTGTAACAGTGATGTAAGCAAGAACAATCTTAACGGAAATTTACCTTACCAGCTACCTGAGAAACTTACTTATCTGTAAGTATCTACGAATTAAAATGCTATAGTATTGATCTTCAATGTACTGAGCTTTACTTAATAATGTAGAGATGGCTCTGAGAATGACTTCAACGGTAATATGCCATACTCGGTATCTCTCATGAACGACCTTAGATACCTGTAAGACAAATACACTTAAATTGACTCATTCACATATTATTTTCTTATGTGTCACCATTTTAATAATACCCGTTCTTGTTTTTGTTGCTCAGAAACCTTGGTCGTAACAACCTCAATGGGGAACTAAGCGACATGTTTCAAAAGCTTCCAAAACTTGAAACAATGTAAGTCACATACATTTGTTTTTCAGCTAAATTGGATAGAACTTCCATTAACTTCATTGAGTATTTGCAGTGATCTGTCTTCCAATCAACTCACGGGAAAACTACCACAGAGTTTTGCCAATCTAACACGCCTTAAAACACTGTAAGAGAAGAAGAAAACATTTTGAAGTAGTTCTTAAAATCTAATTCCTTTGTACTTTTACTCTCCCTATATCTATCTCATTTATGTATTAAATCTCTACTTTTAGGCACTTGCAAGACAACCAATTCAAAGGCTCTATAAATTCTCTAAGGGACCTCCCTCAGATTGATGATCTGTAAGTATATTTGCAGGCTATAACACAGAAGTTTCTATCCTTGAAATAAAAACTTTCTTTCATTAATCTTCTTTATGAATCTTGTGATGACAGAAACGTCGCAAACAATCAATTTACTGGTTGGATTCCAAACGAGCTGAAGAACATTGGAAACCTTGAGTAAGTTTTCATCTCTCATTCTCTCTTGAACACAGTTAAAAGATGCAAAAAACATTGATTTTTTGTTTTCTTCAATTTCTTGGTCAGGACTGGAGGAAACCGGTGGTCAGGCGGTAGAGCTCCCTCACCACCTCCAGGGACCCGTCACATAGACAGAAACTCGGGAGGCATTGGAGGAAGCAGCAAGGCTCTGACCACAGGAGTTATAGTAGCCGTGGCTGCTATAGGTGGACTTGTTTTTATTGCAGGACTGATTGCATTGTTTTCTAGAAGAAAGGACTCTCATCATTCTTCTCCCTTTTCCGACGAAGAGAAAGGAGGAACCAACAGAAGCAAGCCACTCTTCACACCACAATCCTCTCAGATGCTTCAGTTTGATTCTATGGAAGAATTCAAAGGCCAAAAGACGGTTGATTCTAATACTTCCCTTGAGACAAAGCCTTCTGTTAAAAGAACTTCTTCTGTCAGTTTCAAGAATTCTCCTACTTTTCATCTCATACCTTCTACCCAAGCTGATCGTTTCTCCAGCCCTGAAGTCTCTCCTGACACAGGCGGTGTGAAAGCGTTTGTGCTTACGGATCTTCAGAATTCCGCGTCTGGTTTCTCGCCGAATCGCCTTATTGGTGAAGGAACCATTGGACGTGTTTATAAAGCTAAATTTCAGGATGGAAGGGTTTGTTTTCCTTCTTTCATCTCACTTCTTTTTCATTCTTTTCAAGAAACTTCCGTTAGATTTCTTTCTTGTTATCCTTTTTTCAACAGAAATTTGCAGTCAAAGAGATCGATTCTTCTCTCTTAGGAAAAGGAAATCCGGAAGAGTTTTCACGCATAGTGTCAAATATTTCGAGTATTCACCACCCGAATATGGCAGAACTTGTGGGTTATTGTTCAGAACAAGGAAGGAATATGCTAGTTTATGAGTATTTCACAAGTGGATCACTTCACAGATTTCTTCACCTGACTGATGATTTCAGCAAACCATTAACTTGGAACACAAGAATCCGAATCGCTCTCGGAACTGCTCAAGCTATAGAGTAATTAGTTAAACCATTTATTTGAGGCGAACCATCGAACTAGCTATTAGCTGCTCTTGTTTATCTTCCTTTTATCTTCTGACAAGAAACTTTCTTTTGTCAGGTACCTTCATGAATTTTGTTCGCCTCCGCTAGTTCACAAGAACATCAAGTCATCAAACATTTTACTTGATAGTGAGCTAATTCCTCACCTCTCAGACTATGGCATGGCAAACTTTCACCACGTGAGCATCTTTGAAAATTACTACTTAAGAGATTGTTTTCCAATCTGTATTTTAATGTCATCTTTCTTGAAACTGCAGCGCACAAGTCAGAATCTTGGAGTTGGATACAATGCCCCAGAATGCACAGATCCCTCAGCTTACACACTAAAGAGCGACGTTTACAGCTTTGGTGTGGTGATGCTAGAGCTGCTAACTGGTCGAATGCCTTTTGACAGGTTCAGTTGTCAAACAGTAATCTCAGAGATAATAAATAGAATTATATAAGTATCTGAAAATGGTTTTTTTGCTTGCCTCTAATCTTCAGTGATAGGCCAAAACCAGAACAGTCTTTAGTTCGTTGGGCAAAGCTGCAGCTTAAATATATGGATTCTCTGGTGGAAATGGTAGATCCCGCGTTGTGCGGACTTTACGCTCCAGAGTCTGTATCATCATTTGCGGATATAGTTTCAATCTGCGTAATGGTACGCTCATTGTTGATTCCCTATTGTCTTGTTATGTTCTTCAGAGTTTTTTAGTTTAAGGTTTGTGAGAATGGATTTTTTTTTCTTTTTTTGCAGGCGGAGCCCGAGCTTCGACCTCCAGTGTCAAATGTGGTGGAGGCACTGAAGAGGCTAGTGTAGTCTATACCAAGTTATTTTGATGCGTCAAAGAAGAAAGAAGAAGAAGAAGAATAACACTTTCGGAGATTGAGGCTAAAGGCTGAGAAACTTGTGATCAAACTCGAGTAGGAACTCAAAAGCTTTTGGATTCAGATTTGTATAGAGATATATAGGTGGTAAAGATGGTGGAGGAAAAGAGAGACATAGATTCTGTTCTTTTGGGTTTTTGTTTCATATCTTTTCTTAACATTTAGATTAATCTTTTACTCGTTAAGAAAAAAGGATAACAACTGGTAGTGTCATAGACAATACAAAGAGATACAACACAGGTGGTGTTAACTTAATTAGATCAAACTGCAAAATAATCCAACTGGTCTTTTATGTATGAATATAAGACAAAACTAACAACGCTTTCAAAGCTTGAGATCTCTGTATGAAACAGAGAGCTCTGCTTCGGAAACAGAGCTTTAGGTACTTGAGAATAGAGTGCAGTGTTTAACGCAGATTCTGTTTACTTAGATAATCGAACGATTCCACTCTGTACGATGATTCAAAACACAGCACTCCCGGGGTAGTTGATTCCTTCTTGTCAAAACAGTAGTGTCATTGAAAACAACTGGTAGTTTAAGAACATGAAGGTTGATAAATATGACAAGACAAAGCAAATAAGATCCGAAATAAGTAGATGGTGCCAACATTGAATCGAAGTGAACAACAAACCGTGTATCAAGTAGTAGTTTCAAATATTTCTCCTGATTTGGTTGTGGGGTTCTTTTACTTGTATAGTTGAATCGAAGTCCTAATTTATCCATCCTAAGTATTACATTGAAGCTAAGAAAAAAGCTTCTTGTATATGTGAGCTTACTTCTTATTTTGGGTTAAAGAGCTTTGACGTTCCTAATGCCCGTTGTTTTTCATCTTTTATTTTCAAAGAAGAATTGAAAAAATGCAGCAAAAGAAAAACAAAGTGTGTCTCAATGTCATTGTTGTTTCTTGCTATTATCAGCCAATACAGGTTCATCTGACACAGCATTGTCGGATTTGTCTTCGTACAGCAAGTTCCCATCATCCTCTTCGCTGCTCCATTTCCTTACGAATTTAGGAACCATGCTTTTTACATCTCTTGCCTCCGACACTTGATCCATATCATTCACTCTTTCAAACCGGACAGCACTCACTTTTCTTGCATTCCCTGCTAGTATCTGCACACCGAAAAAATACCTTAGTTCAAAACATTGACGATGATTTTTAACAGATATGATAATGAGCCACTCAATACCTCTACTTTATAGATTTGGTGCTTTTCCTTTTGCTCTTGCCTCTCCTGTTTACCTTCCTCTTCTTCACCATCCTCTTCCCAGCTTTCCTTTTCAAGAACAACCTTTACACTTTCTCCAGTTTTTGGGATATACCCAAAGGCCTCACACACAAAGCCTGACACTGTCTCGTACTGAATGCCCTGTCTCCCAAATGAACAAACATTGTGAGTTCTAACTACCAAAGAGTCACGTCACCAGTAACATAACATATTTTGAGGGCTTAAATAAAAGCTTCTCTGCCTATGAGTAAACCTTTTTAAAAGATGTGTTCTGTTTTCAAAGTTCAAAGATAACTCTGAGGAATACTTTTGAGGACTTACTAAAGAGGTATTGAAAGCCACTGCAAAAAATTACATTACCTCTGGCATCTTCATATTCAGTTCTTCAGATAGCTGGTCAATCGATGTGTTAGCATCAACGTCATATATTCCCTCATCTCGCATCACAATATACCCTGTTTTCTTCTGAATCTCCTCCTATTAAGCCGAAATCAAGGAGGCCAGAAATTAAGTAAAGGAATAGAGCCTAACGGGCAAATCAGTTATGTAAGATAAGCTAGAATGATTTTTTATAAGAATTGAAACTAGGACATTTACTTTTGAATCATTTTCATCAAATATTTCACCAACAATCTCTTCGACCACATCTTCAAGAGTTACTATCTGCAGAAACAAATTAGATAGGCGAGAGATTAGCTAATAGTGGCAGAGAGAGTAGAGAAACATAAAAGAAGAGAAGCACATACTCCAATGGTTCCACCATATTCATTAAGGACAACTGCCATGTGAACCTTTCTTATGCGAAATTCTCTTAGAAGATTCCAAACAGACATTGAATCTGCAAAGTGTAACATATATCATTAGATTTTCTTCACTGTGAAATAATTCAGTGAGAAGAATTATATGACGATATAACCCGAATGAGAAAATATGAAGCAATCAAATGCCAAGGGGTTCGGTATAAAAATCCAAAAGCAAATGCATTGATGATTACCGGGGACAAAGTATGCAGGTTTATGTGCCATGTCTCCTACAGAAGTACTCTCAAGCCGATCACCCTTCAAAATCAAACACAAAATATTTCATTCTACAAACACGATCAACAGAAAGAAACTCTTAAGAAAATAACAGAAGCAAGAAACAGAAAATGAATCCGTCAAACCTTCTGAACATAATCTAGGAGATCCATAGCATATGCAATTCCCACTATGTTATCTATACGCTGCTCAAAAACAGGTACCCTGGGAAGGAAACATTTAAGCCTGAGGAATAATCCCGAGGGAAACGGCTTCAGAAAGAAGGTTTTGAAAATTTATTTACCTTGAGTACTGATGGGTCACCCACATACTATGGAAATCGACTAAAGTGCTGCTGGCATCAATTGCAACTACATCAACAAGAGGAGTCATCACCTCTCGAACATGGGTATCCTTAATCTCCAGCACATTTTCAATCATATCCTGAAGGGCAATCAGTAGAATAACATAAGTAGGCTACAGATTTTAAACGAAAAACTAAAATATTATAAAACTCATACCTGCTCCTCTTCTTCAATGGCACCACTTAGTTCTGCACCTCTTAGCATCAGTTTCAACTCATCTTCAGTAACATATGGTTCACTAACAAAAAAAAAAAAAAAAAGCCAAGTGATTACAACTAGGATTCACAAACTTTTTAACAAGAAGAAACGCATGACAATCCAGTCAACAACTATAAGACATACTAAAACAAGTCTAGGCTGATGCATACCTCCGCCCTTTTAAACCAAGAATTTTCAGTATTCCCATTGACAGATATGTGACAATTCTTCCGACAGGATATAATATTAAGGAAAGCCACGCCACTGGCCTGACCTATTCACAGTCAGACAATATAAGTCATGTCTTTCTTTTACTACCCACAGATGAGAGATTTGTACAGTTAAGCTATTTCCTATCAGAAGGTCACAATGAACAAAAGTAATAGGTATCCACATTAAGTTTGCTTAGAGTGAACCAATGCCATTTATTTCTTACTTACCACAATCCTTGCAACTTCTTGAGCATTGTGCACAGCAACACTTTTTGGAGTAATCTCAGTCAGAAGTAAAATAGCCACCTATGCAGTCATTCAAGAATGAAAAATTCTTAGGAAGCAATAATAGTGATCAAAGAATCTCACTTAGAAAACAAAGAGGTCTTGTACTAAACCAAACAAAAGGATTTAAAAGTTACAGGTATGAAAAAGTGTTGAAACAATTATACGTACTGTCATCAATCCAGTGGCTGCACTAACACCAGCTTCCCCAAATATAGCTGTTGCTGCTTCGGTGACCAGGGCAGTTGCCGCAATATTTACAACACTAAGACCAACCACAAGACCTAAGATAAGAGATAAAGTTTCAAGCAATCCTCTATAGACAAATTGCATCTAGGAAAAAAGCTTTACGTTGTTCCAATAAGTATAGTTGTCAAGAATCTGGTGACATCACTCCGGAGCATTCTGAATACACCATTTTCTGGCTCTTTTTCAGCCAACTCACGCACCTGAGATGAACCCCACATAAAACAGTAACATTTCAAAACCAATCAGATCAAATAAAATTAGAACATCAGAGACCAGATAGGAGACTAAAGACGACACAATGTGCTCTCAATAAACAACCAAGAATAACATCTCACAATTGTATCTGCCTCCAAAGAATCTCATATCCAAATCAGTGGAAGTTTCAAGTTTCGTAATTAAAACAACATATTCTTGCCAATAAATCTCGTTGTTCCGCAATCAAGTTTGTCTTCCAATAAAACGGAATATAAAGATCAAAACAACTCAGCAGTGTGCTAATTTTTTTTCAGCATTGGCACTGCTAAATCAATCACACAAAAGGATATTCCCAACCAGAACCACGATCTGACTTTACCTTCCACGGCCACAAAGTCGTAATGGACGTCTCTGCCATAGAGAAGAATGCTGAGAGACTGAGAAGCGCAGCCAATATTAGACCTTGCTCTCTAAGAACCCTAAGAACCTGGTAAATTTTTGGCAAAGCATTCTTGAACAACACTACGCTCTGACCAAACACCTCATAGCCAGCTTCCACCACACCTGCCGATGCCAACACTTTCTGGCATCCATATAAAAAAACTCCACACACTACTGCTCCAATAACAACTCCACGTTTCAGCAAAACCTTAATCGTCTCCAGCTCCTTTTCGCCAGAATCAGAATTTTGTTGACTACCCTCGTGACATTGAGAGCTAAACAGCGTAAAGCGACTTCTGTAGCTAAATTCACAACTTCTCCGAAATCTTAAACTCAAATTGGAGTTTTTAGAAGAACTCAACGCCACAGGGCATGTGGGAAGAAATCTACCTGAAAGCTTCGACTTTTGACCATATCTCTTCAAATTAGAGGTTCTAGCGCCAATGCCAGATCGACCCAGAACCGATAATTCAAGTGCCATAGCCGTCATAAGAAATCTGATAATAAAAAAAACCCTAGAGAAAACAAAAATGAAGGCAAAAAACAGAGCACCAGAGAAACCTTCGCTGAAAAATTCCTCCGGTAAGAAACGCGTGGGAAGAGCTCAAGTATGAAGAAAGATAAGACGGCTCTTCCTTATTGAGTCAATTCTCTAAATGCTCAGAAGCGTGTAAAATTGGTACACCAAAAGGATAGTTAACGGTTTAGTCAAAACAAAGAGAGAAGTAGGGTTCATAGTTGAAATTGGGAAACCCCTCTGGCAGAGCGTAAAGCCGAAAATGGTGTTGTTACGGAGAAAAAAGGCGCAGCCTTTCCTCCGTCAAATTGGTTTTTTTTTTTTTGGCCAGACCAAAGTCTGTGGGCAAGTGGCAGATATGGTTAAATTACATTAATACCCTTATCTCATCTACCAACCAGGCAATCACGGAAATTGGTCTTACTAAACCGGTCCGGTTATTTTATAGAACGTCTCGAGCGTCGGACGGGTCTAGCAGAGTAACCCGGTTTGCTCTTCAAAAAGCTGTTAAACTCTCTCTATTCATCTCAACCAATAGTATCTTTAAGCAAGAAACATTCTGAGTTTACATAGGTTTGAATCAGACGAATGAACGTCTGACTTTTGAAGGATCTGAACCAAACAAAAAGAAAAATGACGTTGCAGAATATGGAGATAATCATATTTTCAGGTATTGATTTAGTACAAATAACTTCTGGTAGATGATAATATAAAACAAAAAAGGGGAAAACTGGAGATACTGTACTTGACAAATTAATTCAATGCGATTTTATTCTTTACGATTACAACAAGTGAAGGAAAAAAAAAAACACAAGAAAGCAAATTATAAAGGACGTCACATGTCTTCAGGATATGTGATAATTTGTAGACAGCGGAAAGAACAAATACCCTTTTCAAACCACCTATACTCTTGTGGGAGGCTGTAGCATACAGAATCTGAGCAACGATCCTGACATACAACGCAAATCAGTCGAGTGACAGAATTGTTGGACATAATTTTCACCTGAAAACCATTGTGAAAGAATGTGGAACCAGACTTCATATAAATGGAGGAGCCGAATATGCATTCACGGTGGATTGTGGTGCAGCATTTGTTGCATGTGTAAAACCATTTTTGGGAATCTATTTTTTGCTCACATAATTCACACCAGTAGATGCCAACATCATCAGTAGTTTCTCCATAGCAAAGAGAAAGAGGATGCTCATCATGTTTGTAGTGTAACTCGGTAGGAATGGTAGCACACCGATAACACATAGCAAATTCACATTGAGTACAATGTAGACGAGCAGGGCCACATCCTTTCTTACAAATCCAGCAACTTGTCCATTGATCACGGCCATAGGATACTGAACTGAAAACGGGATGTTCATGACTTTTGTGGCTGAAATAATGAGGGATTAAAATGCACCCAAGATCTACATGACACCCAAGAATCACACAATACTCTTCAACGCACTTATACCGGAAACCATTGGACTTTCTAAAACAAGCTGAACAAGTCATGTCTTCATAGTCATCTTGAGGAGTCGGGTCAAGGAAAAGACGGTGCTTATGCAACACATGATCTAGTTTTCGAGGAAGACCAGCGCATACCTCGTGGAGAGTGTAATCACATTGCGTACAGTTGTAGAAACAACGATAATCGATAGGAAGGATGCACGCCTCACATTGCTTTTTGGCGTCTCGGACACCATCGTACTTTTCCAGCTTTAGATTATGGTCATGATAGAAATACTCTATCAGGTCATCACCCAACTTAGTGAATGATGCAACATCTTCAGTTTCTTCTGCTTCTTCTGCAGGTTCCCATTCGAGTTCTCTTCCATCCCATACTTCTCCATGTGTTGCACAGATGGAATGGATTACATAAGAGCAGTCTTCTTCATCATGTTTGCATGAATATTGGCCGAATCTGGTATCAATTGCCCTGTAGCAAACCCGGCATGGCAAGAAGATTGTGGGTGGAAGATAAGGAGTGAAGAAAAGACGATGTGGATGACGTGTGAGCTTAAT
Source organism: Cardamine occulta (assembly GCA_028015245.1). Classification (NCBI taxonomy): domain Eukaryota; kingdom Viridiplantae; phylum Streptophyta; class Magnoliopsida; order Brassicales; family Brassicaceae; genus Cardamine; species Cardamine occulta. The sequence goes on along the minus strand of CM051371.1, from coordinate 15,667,818 downwards.
GACGCGTGGTAAGTTGATACAATTTTCATGGACCGTGTAGTTGCATTGAAAACAAGTATAACTTGCCTCCGATGCACTAACCATTCCACAAGCATCACATGGAGCTAAAAGTGGTCGAGTTAGGAAGAAAAGTGAATGGTGATGGCTTTTTGGGTTTGCGATAGTAAGAAGTGGATTTTTTTGGGAGCAAGGTAAATCCAAGAAAAAGCCACAAATGGAGCAACTATAAACCCATGTTTCGGGATTGTTCCCACACCAACTGCATCTATCAAAAACCAAAGGGGATTGAGTTTGAATATTGTTGTTGACTTCAGATGCAGTGTTTAGAGGAGTGAAGGTGAGAGGATGTTGGAGGTGATAAGGGTGTAATATCTTCTTGGGACGCAGGTGACAACCATCGTGAAAATCCACATCACAGGTGGTGCAGTGATAATAGAATCTCTTGCGATTTTCTTGCATCGCGCACGTATAGCAACCGGACTGAATGGCTTTACCGATTCGAATAAAGAGGTTGTGAGGCTGAGCTGGATGAGATAAAGGGCATCTCACCTTCAACCTTGGCTCTATATCTTTTTCCTTTGCATCTTTTTTTTTTCTTCTTTCTTTTTTTTTTCTTTTTTTCTTTCTTTTTTCTTTTTTTTTTCTTTCCTCTTTCTCTTTCTCTTCCTCTCCCTCTCTATCTCTCCCCCTTTGTTCATCTCTATCTCTTTCTTCTAGTTCTTCCATTTCTCTACAACTTATTCTCGTTGTTGTGTGTCTAAAGTTTTATGTTGTTCTACTACTTCTATTTATTAATAAGGTAATAACTCTCATTAATTATGATCGTTGTAGAGTTGAATAAATGCAAGAGAAAATATTAAATTAGTTAACAAGCAGCCCCATAGTTCCATAGTTAACAATGACAAATATTATTATTAAAAATGACCTTAAAAGATATATAATTGATCCGTAGTAAGATTATAATTAAGTAGATTGACCCACATATAATAAGTATTTGAACACATATCACAGGTATAATTTATGAATAACATTATTCATATTAAAAAATCTATATAAAAATTAGATTTTCGTAAGAAAAAGGATCAAAAATAATATCGGTTATAAAGAATGAAATTAACAAAACTGGAAATAAGTATGTGATGTACAGGAACGGAATTGAGTAGATTGGAATCATTGGATGGACTCAGAAAATTGTAATTGCTATAATATTTTTACAAATTAAAATACATGCATAACTCGCAGTATAGTTTAAAGATAATCTCGTTTAAAATATAAAAGCAAGGGCACACTACTATAATAAGACCAATAGAAGCTGTCACGATAATCATTAAGAGTAATATAAGAAAGAAAAATGTTCATCGACTCATTATTTAGCCAGGCTTTGTCCATCTCACCTCACAACCATTGACTTTTGATATGATGACTGGACTTCTAAATAACAGCCACGACACTATGACCTGTCAAAGGTTATAATAAGACCAAAGAGCTATTCATATAAAAAGAAAGACCAAAGAGTTAATAAATGCTGTCACAATTTTTTAAATCACTCTATTGGCCTACATGGATATGAATTTTTGCTTTTATCCTATTTTAATATCCGAAGAAAGAGTATATCCGTATGTTGCACCTCCTTCAATGAAGGAGTCTGGACCCTCCATAAGTTTGAGGTCTATCCTGAGTTATATAAAAATATATATATATATATATATATACACACACACGGTAAGAATAAAATACCAAAAAATAAGTCATTTTATTCCAAAATATGTAATGAATCCCCAAAAATAAAAACCAGCCTTTCTCCACCGCACGATCATTGACTGTGTTGAGTTTGATATTATGGACTGGACTCGTAAATGTCGCTCACGTCATCTATGTTGGAGTTGGTCTTACGAAAAGATTTGTCTAGGCCCATTTCTCTAGTTCTTTGTGTTCGGCTCGAAATTAGTATTGATCGAAAAAAGGGAGATAACATCCTGGAAACCCAATTTTTTCTTGATTCAAATTGGAAGTGTATTCTATGGAAGTTGTTCAAAGTTGTTGTAGTTGAGATGAAATTTAAGTCAAGGAGAGTTGGATATCTAATAAGAACAATGTAACATCTTTCATTGCACTAATTTAAAATAGCGACACAGAAGCATCAGTTTTTGGCTTGAATATTACCGTCTATGTCTAAGAGCAAAAGCTTTAAAAAACTATAAATATTTCTTCTTCTGAATCATAGATTCATAATCCAGCTAATCTTGCAGTTGTATTAGATTCAGACTCGGAACTCATGCTTCTAAGTTTATTTATTTTTCGTCGTCATCACCAAGAAAATAGAGGTTTAAACCCGACCGTTGTTGGCTTCAATCAAAACTGGAACTTGATCTTGCGGTGTACTCAGCCACTAGTTTAGAAAAAGATGAAGACTTATCCTCCAGCAATCTCACCGGTGTATCATACTCCTCAATGATCCCTACACAGAATATAAAAATAAACTTTCAATTTATGTGCACACACACATGTTCTATTGAATGACTTTTTGAGTTTTTTTTCAGACAAACCATTGCTTAGAAGCAGAACCATGTCGCTGTCAATAACCGAAGATATCCTGTGTGCAATTGTTTATCACTGTACAATCTGAGAAGTGTTCTCTTAACGTTTTCTGAATCAGATTGTCAGTTGCAGTGTCAACAGAAGCAGTTGCTTCATCAAGCACCAAGATTTTGCTTCTCTTGAGAAGAACTCTCCCAAGACACACCAGTTGCCTCTGACCCATACTCCAATTCTCTCCATTCTCGCTCACAGATGACTCCAGCTTTTGCTCCTTTTTCCTCACCTCGTCTCCTAGTTGGCACTTGTCAAGAGCCTATAACACAGCGCAAACATTAATCAAGACTAAAGAAAGAAGAGTGTGCCGCTTTAATAAATTTAACAAACTCACATCCCAGATCTGATCATCTGTGTACTCTTCAAGAGGATCCAAGTTACTTCTCACTGTTCCTTCAAACATAGTTGGATCTTGGGGTATAATGCTTAGTCTTAAACGCAAGTCATGCAACCCAATGGTCAATATGTTCACTCCATCTATCCTTATGTCTCCACCTGAAGGTTCTACAATGCGGAAGAGAGTTTGTATCAAAGTTGATTTCCCGCTTCCCGTCCTTCCAACAATTCCTGTTCTTAAACCTCCTTTGAATGTGCATGTTATTCCTCGCAACACAAGTGGCATATGTGGAGCATATCGAACCTAACAATTTGAAATTGTTAAGAATGAAAACAAAACAACTGCGAGCTCTATCGCACAAAATCTTGATAGGAGTAAGGTATAGATAGATACCTCAAGATCACGGATTTCAACATCTCCACGTGAAGGCCATGATTGCTCAGGTCGGTTCGATTCTATCACAAGAGGTGGTTCACTGGGAACACTTGCATACTGAAGAATCCTCTCGACCGATATGATTTTGTTCTCAAGCATACAGAGAGTCCAGATTAACCAAGCTTGCAGAGTATTCAAACTGAGTCCATAAGTCACCGCTAATCCCGCAAGGCTTGGATCAATCACCCCGGTAGGTATGGAGACCAATAAAACGAGTGAAAAGGCAAATGTAAGTGAAGATAACATATCAAGGCGAAAGCAAAGCCATCCCATTGCTCCAGCTGTATAGAATTTGGGCCTAGAGTAACCATCACTTAGTCTCATGTTGTCAGAGCGGAATCTAGATTCTTGACTGAAACTCCTGATGGTTGTCGCCCCTGAAATCGTCTCAGAAAATGCTGAATTAGAGGAGCTTTGCATATTCCAACTAACCGCGAAACTTCTCGTGCTGCAGCTATGTAATACCGCTGCAAAGTTGAAAGTTTTTTGTCACAACTTATCACTTAAGTAAACTTAGCTAAAAATTTTATAGAATCAACAACTGTTATGGAGTTTATTATTGGACAGTACCTGATACCATATGGAGGCAGCAACCACAGGGATGAAGACGAGAAAAACCAGCCAAGAAACTTGAGACATAACTCCAATGATTCCAATAAGCTGAATGACTGTGATAGCAACTGATCCAAACTGATATGGTAATTCCAGATCCACTGCGGATTGGTCAGTGGAAGCCTTTAGAAGGAACAAAAACACATACACACATTGATTAACAAAATAGACATAAATGAAAATCCTCAAATGACTACAGTGGCCAGCAACGTACTCTATTCATGATTCTTCCACTTGGAGTGGAATCAAAGAAAGACATCCGCGATCGGAAAATGGAGTGATGCATTTTATGAAACAGTTCGGTGGCAGTCTTGTAACCAGCGGTGACAAGAAGCATGGCTCTAACAAGAATGCAGAGGGAACTTCCAAAGGCTAAAGCCACATACACGATCATTAGCGTGGAAAGTTTAGCTTGCACATCTTTAGAAACAGGAGTAGCCCATGCCATCCAGTAGTTGCTTCCAATCTGTAGAAGCTGGAAGAGAACTTGTGCCAACAATATCAAAGGCACAAGAGCTCCTCCGTACGCCAGTGTGATATATTTCCAGTATACAGCCAAAGCTACGCTACCTTTCTCCCTCTCTTCCTCTTGAACAAGTTGTCTTTGGGGCTCCCCAGAGTCTACTTTTTCGTTCTTCAGATCTTGACTTTCTTGTTTCCCATCAATACCGATAGCATCTTTCACAACAACATGTTCTTCACCTAAAGCTGATTTCTCAGAAATAGAATTTGCCTCAACTGAACCAACTACTGCCAGAGCCTCCTGATGCGCACCTATAAGCTCCATGAAATCTGTTCCAGAGTTGAGGATATCATTGTATTTTCCAGCTTGGGCTGATTCTCCCATCTTTCATGACCTGAGGCATACATAAGACAGTCAATTTTTGATGATTTCATTTATCCTAAACAATTTTAAAAAGGAAGAAAAAAAGAAGCCAAAAGACAGTAAACTATTCACATACCAGTATAAGATCAGCAGCAGGTAAGAACTCAACTTGATGAGTTACATATATAACCGATTTGGAACACAACAGCACCAGCAAAACTTCCTGAAAAAGGTGTGAGAATGAAGATCAATTTGATACCTGATTGTTAACAGAAGGAGAAATCACAGTCACACTAAGGGCTGAGACAGAAGATTGTACCTTAAAGAGATGTGACCCTGTGTGTGCATCCACAGCACTAAAAGGATCATCGAACAGATAGATATCCGCATCTTGGTAGAGAGCTCGTGCAATCTGAATCCTTTGCTTTTGTCCACCACTCAAGTTAATACCGCGTTCACCAATAACAGTCTGATCACCAAATGAAAGTATCTCCAGATCTTTCTTCAAAGAACATGCTTCAAGAACTTTTTCATATCGTTCTCTTTCCATAGGCTTACCAAACAAGATGTTGTCTTCAATTTTACCGCTCTGAATCCAAGGAGATTGTGCGACATACGCTTTTGTCCCCCAAACTTTAAGACTTCCAGATATCTTTGGTACTTCACCGAGTATAGATGATAGTAAGCTCGATTTGCCAGAGCCAACAGTACCACAAACTGCAACCTTCATCCCAGGAAAGACTTTGAAATCTATGTCTTTTAGAGTCGGGTTAGCATCTGAGACATCCCAAGATAAAGTGCTGTTGATCATTTCTACCGCCATGTCCGAACTTCCCTTAGGAAGCTTCTCTACAATGTTAGGCTGTAAGTTGTCCAAACAAAGATATGATGCAAGTCTATCAAGAGAGACTTTTGTCTGCATAATCACGGAGATAGTGTCAGGAAGATTGTAGATCGGCTCTTGTAGAATCCTGAAGGTTGCCAGCGCAGAGAGTATCTTTCCTGATTCAAGGGGAATTCCAAGAAGTATACAAGCACCAAAAGTGGCGACTGAGACTATAGTAGGAGCTCCCCAGAAAACAAAGCTTATAACAGCTGAGTTATAAACATACTTTTTCAGCCATCCTTCCTCAGATTTCCGAAGATCAAAAATCTTGGACAGAAACTTCATTTCCCACCCCTGAAGTTTGAGAATCCTCATGTTTCTTAAGATCTCAGATGTTGATTTCATCCGGTTATCCTTAGCTTCCATTAACTTCTCCTGAAACCTCTCTTGCATTCTCCCAAATGGAAAATTCATAAGCATTACTAGAATGGTAGCAACTAAAGCCGCTATTGATGCTAGTCCAAGATTTCTATACAAGATCCCCAGAGCTAGACCGACTTGTAACAAAACCATCCATGGATCATGCATATACCAACTAAAAGTATCAATCCTCTCAGCATCCACAGTCATGAAATTTATAATCTCCCCACTTGTGCGTCCTTGCTTCGACTGGCATGAAAGGGTCAAACTCTTTTCATATATCATTGCGACCAAGGCAGATCTCATCCTAATACCAACCTTCTGTAACCTAAAGAACCAATGTCTCTGCGAAAGGCACTCCACAAACTTAGCAACAAAGAAAGTAATGACTAGCACATACCCCTCGTTGTTGTACTGTCTTCGTCCATTAAGGTATTGAACGAGAGTATCAATGAGTGCAGGTCCAACATATGATGCAACCGTGTAGAGGAAAGCTAAGAATGCTGTCACTAGAATCTCCCTCTGAGCTGAAAAGTACAACGCTTTCATAAGCTTGAAAGTGGTGACGCCACTTCTCTCGCTTCCATCTGATGATTCAAGCATACTCCTAAACATAGGAGCTAAGCCGATCACACTGTCACTAGCATGAAGCTGGGGAATATCATCAAGATCAATGGTTTTCTTGTTTCCAAGGTCTATTAATGGACTCATCCATGAGAAAGTCAAAAGACTGAGAATGCCAGCTCTCGAGTATGGTGTAGCCTCATCACTCCCATTGCTTTTATTCAACTCTATTCTACCACCACCAGTACTTGATCCACCACCGTTCAACAGAGGTTCTTCCAAAACTCCATTGATGTTGCCTCTAGCTTTCTTGAAGAAAGCCACATAACCGAGAAACAAAGCACCACTACAAGCAACTATATCGAACACTAGAAGGTGAACAGATACGGTTTCGTGTCTCTTGTAGAGAACAAAGTCTACCACAAGAGAGTAGCAAAAAACCGCGATATAGAAAACCAACCAAATCCTAACTAAAAAGGGAGACTTTTGATGCTCATAATCCCTACAATGATGCAAGCAAATCGACAAAACTCCCCAAGAAACAGTAGCCAATAGAAACCCGAGGGAAGAAACTAGCTGGTCATTATCTAACCAATCACTCTCGTACCAATAGAAACCAGTCAACAACATCAACACGAGATTAAGCAGAGACAGTGCTAAACTACAAAATAGAGCTAATTTAAACCCAAAATCCCTCTTTTGTTTCAAACTCTCCCTAACACCATAAACATCATTCCCCCTAATTTTCTTACGCATCCATGAGCAAAACACGACCAGTAACAAAACCACATGCAAGAAACCAGAAACCCATCTAAGGAAAAGAGGTTTCAGAAGAAGAGACCTAGAATCCCAAGGCAAAATAGATTCTGGAAACGAGAACAACGTTGATAACATACCGGTGTCGATCGTGGAATCAAGAAAGACCATGGCTTTGCTCTTCTCTCTATATCTCTCTCTGTTTTCCAATGGTTTGAGAAAATGGGTCGTAATTAATTATTTGGTACCCAGAATTCAAGGAGGAGAGTACTTATAGAAGAAGGGAGGGGGGGGGGGTGATGTAGACAGTATCCCTTGGAGAGCACGCCTACGAAACCAAGAGGAAGAAGGAAGACTAAACGAACCTATCTCTATCTCAGAACCCCACCTGGTCACATTGGTGGCGCAAAGTCTCCTCTTTTTTGCTGTATCCTCTCCTCTCGATCTTTTATAAACCTTCAACATTATTTTATATATAACAACTTAAAAGTTATTAAAATGTTGAAAAATCAAAATTTGTTGCGGATTGTACCCCAAAAAAGGATATTTTTCTATTATCTCTACTTCTGTTTTAAAGAAGAAAAAGCAAAAAAAATCTTTGATACTAATAGGCTACTGCCTTATTGGCTTATTCAGTAGAGCTCTTGTTTTCTGCTGAAAAAATAATTTTATTTTCTTTATTTACAAGTCCCGCTACAAAAGATGACCCCTACTTTGAGGCTACTACTGCCCAATGTTTTTCCAAAGCAATTGTGTTTACTTTTCAACTATCTATGGGTGCCTGATGATAGGATTTTCCTTTTCAAATAAAGTGTTCTTTCTTGTGGCTGTAAAAAAATTTTCATCAAGCTTTATTTTTATTTTATTTTATTTTGATAAAAGATTTAAAGAAAATTCATTTCTTTTTGATAAAACTTTATTTTCTTTTTTCTTATAATGAGCTTTATTTTTCCTCTTCTATGATTTTTTTGGTCTACTTTTTTGTGTTATGTTTATGTTTTCAATTTCATAATTAAAAATCTGATACACTAATGTTGCATGGACGAACCATAGCATACATGAAACTAACTTGTTAATTTGAAACCATAATCTTCGCGTATAGTCTTAAGATTTGACATTTAGATCTTAATTGTAGAAAAGAAATTTATGTAAAAAAAAGGTATAAATTGTTGACAGAAAAATAAAAGAAATATAAAAATTAGAGGAACCATTGATTGGACTTATCATGATAATAAGGTCCAAGGTGACTGAAATATCATCATATTTTTGTATAAAAGTATATATAAAAACAAGTTGTGACTCACACCCATTGTCCACCCAACAAGTAAATAATCATATTTTTGGAGTTAAGATTTGTTGGTAACCGAAAACTAGAAAAAGTTACAGAATATTTGGAAAGTTGTCTCTATGTGCACAAATTTTTTGGGAAGGAAAGCAACAAGATTCGTAGAGGATTGGGCTGCAAGGAAGTGATAAGTCTCTGTTCTTGTCAGTCAATGTCTACTATTAGTCTTTGATTGTCTCACAATATCGCCTCATAATATTAATTATGATTTAATAATATGGTCAGCAATCAAAGATACCACCAAATCCGTAGTCTGACCACGAGATGGAGCCAAGCGGATGTGGTCACAGCCACTGGACTAAAAAGTTCAAGTCTAGTTTCTCCTTGAACGAGTCTTTGTCCAAACTTTCATTTTTAACACTTTCATAGAAGTTTAATCAGCTAAAAAGTCAAGCACATACGTATGTTCACAAATTACATAGAAACACGACAAAGGGCAAGACTACTAAACTTGTTTGTTTGGTCCCATTTTTATGGATCTTTGACTCTAATAGCTTCTTCTGGACCAGCATTCAGAACTCGCTGTGTACTCAGCCACAAGCTTTGAGAATGACGACGACTCGTCTTCAAGCAATATTGCCGTGAATCATGTTCTTTAATAAGTCCTGTACTTAGAATACATAAGGAATTTTACTACAAGTCTTCTGACTAAACTTGTTTTTTTTTTCGCTTTCTAAATTTTCTTTTTCATCGTCATCATCAAGGAAATAGCCCCTTTTTTTTGGCTTCAATCAAAACTGGAACTTGATCTTGCGGTGTACTCAGCCACGAGTTTAGAAAAAGATGAAGACTTATCCTCCAGCAATCTCACCGGTGTATCATACTCCTCAATGATCCCTGCACATAGAATATAACAATAAACTTTCAAGTTATGTGCACACACACATGTTCTATTGAATGATGACATTTTTGAGTTTTTTTTTCAGACCAACCATTGCTTAGAAGCAGAACCATGTCGCTGTCAATAACCGAAGATATCCTGTGTGCAATGGTTATCACTGTACAATCTGAGAAGTGTTCTCTTAACGTTTTCTGAATCAGATTGTCAGTTGCAGTGTCAACAGAAGCAGTTGCTTCATCAAGCACCAAGATTTTGCTTCTCTTGAGAAGAACTCTCCCAAGACACACCAGTTGCCTCTGACCCATACTCCAATTCTCTCCATTCTCGCTCACTGATGAGTCCAGCTTTTGCTCCTTCTTCTTCACCTCGTCTCCTAGTTGGCACTTGTCAAGAACCTATAACACAGCACAAACATTAGTCAAGACTAAAGAAAGAAGAGTGTGCGGCTTCTTAGTCACAACAGAGAAGAAGTAGGGTTCACCTCCCAGATTTGATCATCTGTGTACTCTTCAAGAGGGTCCAAGTTACTTCTCACTGTTCCTTCAAACATAGTTGGATCTTGGAGTATAATACTTAGTCTTAAACGCAAGTCATGCAACCCAATGGTCAATATGTTCACTCCATCTATCCTGATTTCTCCACCTGAAGGCTCTACAATGCGGAAGAGAGTTTGTATCAAAGTTGATTTCCCGCTTCCCGTCCTTCCAACAATTCCTGTTCTTAAACCTCCTTTGAATGTGCATGTTATTCCTCGCAACACAAGTGGCATATGTGGAGCATATCGAACCTAACAATTTGAAATTGTTAAGAATGAAAACAAAACAACTGCGAGCTCTATCGCACAAAATCTTGATAGGAGTAAGGTATAGATAGATACCTCAAGATCACGGATTTCAACATCTCCACGTGAAGGCCATGATTGCTCAGGTCGGTTCGATTCTATCACAAGAGGTGGTTCACTGGGAACACTTGCATACTGAAGAATCCTCTCTACAGATATGATTTTGTTCTCAAGATTACAGAGAGTCCAGATTAGCCAAGCTTGCATGGTATTCAAACTGAGTCCATAAGTCACGGCTAATCCCGCGAGGCTAGGATCAATCACCCCGGTAGGTATGGAGACCAATAAAACGAGTGAAAAGGCAAAAGTAAGTGAAGATAACATATCAAGGCGAAAGCAAAGCCATTCCATTGCTCCAGCTGAACAGAATTTGGGCCTAGAGTAACCATCACTTAACCTCATGTTGTCACAGCGGAATCTAGATTCTTGACTGAAACTCCTGATGGTTGTCGCCCCCGAAATCGTCTCAGAAAAATGCTGAATTAGAGGAGCTTTGCATACTCCAACTAACCGCGAAACTTCTCGTGCTGCAGCTATGTAATACCGCTGCAAAGTTGAAAGTTTTTTTGTCACAATTTCATCACTTAGATAAACTTAGCTAACAAATTTATAGAATCAACAACTATTATGGAGTTTATTGGCCAGTACCTGATACCATATGGAGGCAACAACCACAGGGATGAAGACGAGAAAAATCAGCCAAGAAACTTGAGACATAACTCCAATGATTCCAGTAAGCTGAATGACTGTGATAGCAACTGATCCAAATTGAGACGGTAATTCCAGATCCACTGCGGATTGATCAGTGGAAGCCTGTAGAAGGAACAAAAACACATACACACATTGATTAACAAAATAGACATAAATGAAAATCCTCAAATGACTACAGTGGCCAGCAACGTACTCTATTCATGATTCTTCCACTTGGAGTGGAATCAAAGAAAGACATCGGAGACCGGAAAATGCAGTGATGCATTTTATGAAACAGTTCGGTGGCAGTCTTGTAACCAGCGGTGACAAGAAGCGTGGCTCTTACAAGAATGCAGACGGAACTTCCTAAGGCTAAAGCCACATACACAATCATTAACGTGGAAATTTTCACTGGAGCTTGCACATCTTTAGAAATAGGAGTAGCCCAAGCCATCCAGTAGTTGCTTCCAATCTGTAGAAGCTGGAAGATAACTTGTGCCAACAATATGAAAGGCACAAGAGCTCCTCCGTATGCCAGTGTGGTATATTTCCAGTATACAGCTAAAGCTACGCTACCTTTCTCCCTCTCTTCCTCTTGAACAATTTGTCTCTGGGGCTCCCCAGAGTCTACTTTATTGTTCTTCAGATCTTGACTTTCTTGTTTCCCATCAATACAGATAGCATCTCCCACAACACCATTTTCTTCACCTAAAGCTGATTTCTCAGAAACAGAATTGGCCTCCACTGAACCAACTACTGCTAGAGCCTCATGATGCGCACCTATAAGCGACATAAAATCTGTTCCAGAGTTGAGGATATCATTGTATTTTCCAGCTTGGCTGATTCTACCATCTTTCAAGACCTGAGGCATACATAAGAGTAAGACAGTGCTACAAAATAATTTTTAAAAAAGCAATAGAAGAGAAGACAAAAGACAGTAAACTATTCACATACCAGTATAAGATCAGCAGCAGGTAAGAACTCAACTTGATGAGTTACATATATAACCGATTTAGAACACAACATCCCCAACAAAACTTCCTGAGAAAAGTGTGAAAATGAAAATCAATTTGATACCTGATTGTTAACAGAAGGAGAAATCACAGTCACACTAAGGGCTGAGACAGAAGATTGTACCTTAAAGAGATGTGACCCTGTGTGTGCATCCACAGCACTAAAAGGATCATCGAACAGATAGATATCCGCATCTTGGTAGAGAGCTCGTGCAATCTGAATCCTTTGCTTTTGTCCACCACTCAAATTAATACCGCGTTCTCCAATAACAGTCTGATCACCAAATGAAAGTATCTCAAGATCTTTCTTCAAAGAACACGCTTCAAGCACCTTTTCATATCGTTCTCTTTCCATAGGCTTACCAAACAAGATGTTTTCCTCAATTTTACCGCTCTGAATCCAAGGAGATTGTGCGACGTACGCTTTTGTCCCGCAAACTTTAAGACTTCCAGATATCTTTGGTACTTCTCCTAGTATAGATGATAGTAAGCTCGATTTGCCAGAGCCAACAGTACCACAAACTGCAACCTTCATCCCAGGAAAGACTTTGAAATCTATGTCTTTTAGAGTCGGGTTAGCATCTGAGACATCCCAAGATAAAGTGCTGTTGATCACTTCTACTGCCATGTCCGAACTTCCCTTAGGAAGCTTTTCTACAATGTCAGGCTGTAAGTTGTCCATACAAAGATATGATGCAAGTCTATCAAGAGAGACTTTTGTCTGCACAATCACGGAGATAGTGTCGGGAAGACTGTAGATAGGCTCTTGTAGAATCCTGAAGGTCGCAAGCGCGGAGAGTATCTTTCCTGATTCAAGGGGAATTCCAAGAAGTATACAAGCACCAAAAGTGGCGACTGACACCATAGTAGGAGCTCCCCAGAAAAAAAAGCTAATAACAGCCGAGTTATACACATATTTCTTCAGCCATCCTTCCTCAGATTTCCGAAGAGCGAAAATCTTTGACAGAAACTTCATTTCCCACCCCTGAAGTTTGAGAATCCTCATGTTTCTTAAGATCTCAGATGTTGATTTCATCCGGTTATCCTTAGCTTCCATTAACTTCTCCTGAAACCTCTCTTGCATTCTCCCGAACGGAAAATTCACAAGCATTACTAGAATGGTAGCAACTAAAGCCGCTATTGATGCTAGTCCAAGATTTCTATACAAGATCCCCAGAGCTAGACCGACTTGTAACAAAACCATCCATGGATCATGCAAATACCAACTAAAAGTAGCAATCCTCTCAGCATCCACAGTCATGAAATTTATAATCTCTCCACTAGTGCGTCCTTGCGTTGATTGGCATGAAAGAGTCAGACTCTTTTCATATATCATTGCGACCAAGGCGGATCTCATCCTAATACCAGCCTTCTGGGCCCTAAAGAACCAATGTCTCTGAGAAAGGCACTCCACAAGCTTAGCAACAAAGAAAGTAATGACTAGCGCATACCCCTCGTTGTTGTATTGTCTTTGTCCATTAAGGTATTGAACAAAAGTATCAATGAGTGCTGGTCCAACATATGATGCGACCGTGTAGAGGAAAGCTAAGAATGCTGTCACTAGAATCTCCCACTGAGCTAAAAAGTACAACGCTTTCATAAGCTTGAACGTGGTGACGCCACTTCTCTCGCTTCCATCTGATGATTCAAGCATACTCCTAAACATAGGAGCTAAGCCGATCACACTGTCACTAGCATGAAGCTGGGGAATATCATCAAGATCAATGGTTTTCTTGTTTCCAAGGTCTATTAATGGACTCATCCATGAGAAAGTCAAAAGACTGAGAATGCCAGCTCTCGAGTATGGTGTAGCCTCATCACTCCCATTGCTTTTATTCAACTCTACGCTACCACCACCAGCACTTGATCCACCACCGTTCAACAGAGGTTCTTCCAGAACTCCATTGATGTTGCCTCTAGCTTTCTTGAAGAAAGCCACATAACCGAGAAACAAAGCACCACTACAAGCAACTATATCGAACACTAGAAGGTGAACAGATACGGTTTCGTGCCTCTTGTAGAGAACAAAGTCTACCACAAGAGAGTAGCAAGAAACCGCGAGATAGAAGACCAACCAAATCCTAAGTAAAAAGGGAGACTTTTGGTGCTCATAATCCCTACAACGATGCAAGCAAATCGACAAAACTCCCCAAGAAACAGTAGCCAATAGAAACCCGAGGGAAGAAACTAGCTTGTCATTATCTAACCAATCACTCTCATACCAATAGAAACCACTCAAAAACATCAACACGAGATTAAGGAGAGACAGGGCTAAACTACAAAACAGAGCTGACTTAAACCCAAAATCCCTCTTTAGTTTCAAACTCTCCCTAACACCATAAACATCATTCCCTCTAATTTTCTTACGCATCCATGAGCAAAACACGACCAGTAACAAAACCACATGCAAGCAACCAGAAACCCATCTAAGGAAAAGAGGTTTCAGAAGAAAAGACCTAGAATCCCAAGGCAAAATAGATTCTGAAAACGAGAACAACATTGCTAACATACCGGTGTCGGTCGTGGAATCAAGAAAGACCATGGCTTTGCCCTTCTCTCTATATCTCTCTCTGTTTTGCAATGGTTTGAGAAAACGGGTCGTAATTAATTATTTGGTACCCAGAATTCAAGGAGGAGAGAGTACTTATAGAAGAAGATGTAGACAGTATCCCTTGGAGAGCACGCCCACGAAACCAAGAGGAAGAAGGAAGACTAAACGAACCTCTGGCTCTCTCTCTAAGTCTCTATCTCAAACCCCACCTGGTCACTTTGGTGGCGCAAAGCCTCCTCCTTTTTTTGTTGTTGTTTCCCCTCCTCACGATCTCTTATAAACCTTCAACATTATATATATCAAAATTTAAAGTTATTAGAATGTTGAAAAATCAAAATTTGTTGCGGATTATAGCCAGAAAAAGGATATTCTTTCTATACATCTCTCTATTTCTGTTACTATCTTTTTTCCTATCTTAAGATGAGCTGATTTGTTACTTACCAAAATATTGATTAGTATGAATTTTAAAGAAGAAGAAAACAAATTTGTTTTTTTGATATTTTTATACCTAATTTATAGGCTAATATTGTAAGTAGAACTCTTGTTTTCCTGCTGTTACTGCTGTTAATTAAAGAGAATGCATAGAAGAAGAAAAAAAATTATTCTTCTTTATTTTATAAGTCCCGCTGCAAAATGTTTTCCAAATGTTACAGGCTCCTATTGCCCAATGTTTTCCGAAGATTGTGATGACTTTTCAACTATTATCCATGTCTGTGTGATTATAGTATTTTCCTTCTAAAATAAAGTTGTCTTTCTTGTGGCGGTAATTTTTTTTATTAAGCTTTTCAAAAAAAAAAAAAAAAAATTTGTTAAAAGATGTTTTAAAAGTTCATTTATTTTCATAAAGCTTCATTTTTTATAAAAAACTTTATTTTTCTTCTTCTGTGATTTTTTTGGTCTACTTTTTTTCATTTTCTATCATATTTATGTTTTCTTAGTAAAAAATTGGACACACTAATGTTACATGGACGAACCATAGCATACATGAAAATAACTTGTTAATTTGAAACCATAATCTTCGGGTATAGTCTTAAGATTTGAATTTTAGATCTTAATTATAAAAGCAGAAATTTATGTAAAAATAAGTATAAATTGTTGACATGAAATTAAAAAGAAAAAAATATATATATAGAAAACATTGATTGGACTTGTCATACTGTCCAAGTTAAGTGAAAAATTATCATATTTTTGTATAAAAAAATATATAGAAACAAGTTGTGACTCACAACCCAGTCCACCCAACAAGTAAGTTATCATATTTTTGGGGTTAAGATTTTTTTGGTAACTGAAAAAAAAAGTTAAAGAATATTTAGGAAGTTGTCTCTATGTGCACAAATTTCTTGGGAAGGAAAACAAGAAGATTCGTAGAGGATTGGGCTGCAAGGAAGTGACAAGTCTCTGTTCTTTGTCAGTCAGTCAATGACTACTACTAGTCTTTGAAATATAATGCATACTTTTTCATATAATTATGATTTAATAATATGGTCAGCAATCAAAGATACCACCAAATCCATAGTCTAATCACGAGATGGAACCTTGCGGATGTGGTCACAGCCACTGGACTAAAAAGTTCAAGTCTACTTTTTCTTTGAACGAGTCTTTGTCTAAACTTTTATTTTTAACACTTTCGTGGAAGTTTCATCAGCTAAAAAGTAACGCACAGACGTCAAATTACATAGAAATACGACAAAGGCAAGACGCTAAACTTGTTTGTTTGGTCCCATTTTAATGGATCTTTGACTCTAGTAGCTTCTTCTGGACCTGGAATCAGAACTTGCTGTGTACTCAGCCACAAGCTTCGAGAATGACGACGACTTGTCTTCAAGCAATCTTGCCGGTGAATCATGTTCTTTAATGAGCCCTGCACTTAGGATACATAAACAGTTTTAATAACAAGTCTTCTGATTATAAAAAACGTAAATAGAAGTGTATAATCAAAGTCACGCACGACCTTGGTCTAGGAGCAGGACCATATCGCTGTCTATAACAGAGGATATTCTGTGTGCGATTGTTATCACTGTACAGTCCGAAAAGTGTTGCCTCAGAGTTTCTTGGATCAGATTATCAGTAGCGGTATCGATAGAAGCAGTGGCTTCATCAAGAACCAATACTTTGCTTCTCTTGAGCAAGACTCGCCCCAGGCACACAAGTTGTCTCTGACCAACACTCCAGTTCTGTCCATTCTCACTAACTGAAATATAAGATATTCCTATCATTACATGTACTTAAGAGATTCAAGATGCCTATTTTCGACAATAGTTTTATTAACACTAACCAGGGGAATCTAGCTTCAGTTCTTTCTTCCTTACTTCATCCCCAAGTTGACACTTGTCAAGTGCCTGAAAAGAGAACAAGAAAATCATGTGAGAAGCCACCTTTTGTTATCTGCAGAAACACAGAAAGAAAAAAGAGCCAACAAACCAACAAACCTCCCAGATTTGGTCGTCAGTGTATTCCTCGAGAGGGTCCAAATTACTACGAACAATGCCTTCAAACATGGTTGGCTCTTGAGGTATGATACTTAGTCTGGAACGCAGGTCATGCAGCCCAATGGTCAAGATGTTTATTCCGTCTATCTTGATTTCTCCGGCTGCAGGTTCCACAATCCTAAAAAGGGTTTGGATTAGAGTGGATTTGCCACATCCTGTTCGTCCAACGATTCCCGTTTCCAGGCCTCCTGGAAAAGTGCATGTCAGTCCATGCAGCACCATAGGCAAATGTGCCCCATATCGTACTTGCAGATTACAGATAGTAATCTCTCCACAAGAAGGCCATGATTTCTCAGGCCGAGTTGATTCAATCACAAGAGGTGATTCACTGGGGATGTTTATGTATTGAAGCATTCTCTCCACAGATATCATTTTGTTCTCGAGATCGCAAAGCGTCCATATTAAAGTGGATTGCAGGCTATTTAGATTGAATGCATATGTAATCGCCAATCCTGCAAAGCCTTTAAGAAACAGAATACCAAGAAAGAAGTGGAAGTTTTTCATTTGTACATCTAAACCAAAACAAAATAAATAATAAAAGGGTGGTGACTTACTTGGATTAATGGCTCCTTCAGGAGCAGAAACTAAGATAACAAGCGAACAAGCAAATGCGACAGTGGATAAGAGATCAAGACGGAAGCAGAGCCATTCCATTGCACCGTACGAATGGAACCTCATCCGAGAATAGCAATCGCTAAGTCTCATGATGTCAGTTCGGAATCTTGGTTCTTGATCAAAACTCCTGACTGTTGTTATCCCTGAAAGTGTTTCAGAGAAATGATGTACCATCGGGGACCTGCTTATTCCAACTAATCTTGCGAGTGCCCGAGCTGCAGATATGTAATATTGCTGTGCACATAGATTAAATCAATAAGACTCTCAGGTTTATTGAGAGCCACAAGAACATTTGTCTGTTTCATATTAACAAGTTAGAAGCTAAACGTTGATTTAAGACTTTCAGGTTTATAAAGATTACCCGGTACCAGGCACATGCAGCGACGACAGGGATGAAGATAATAAGGACCTGCCAAGCGACCTGTACCATCACTCCGATAATCCCCAAAATGCTAATAGCTGCGGTAGCAACATATGCAAATAAACCAGGTAATCTCAAATCCACGACACTTTGGTCTGTAGAAGCCTAAACCAAGATTGAAAACAGAATAATCAGATGAATGAGTTCGCATAGGACCTATTTTTGGTATTTTGAGTAACCAAAAATTGGAGTCACTTACTCTATTCAAAATTCGTCCCATTGGGGTGGCATCAAAGAATGGCATGGAGGCACAGAAAATGCGGAGATGCATTTGGGTAAAGAGTTCAGTAGCTATCTTGAAACCAGTCATCGCAACCAGCAAAGCTCTGATAAGTATGCAGAAGGAGCTCGTGATCGCTAGAAGTACATAAACTAGAATCAATGTGAAACCGCTAACTGGAGGTTCCACATCCTTGGAAACAGGAGTCACCCAAGTCATCCAATAGTTGCTCCCAATGTTTAGAAGCTGAAAGAGAATCTGTACTACCAATATTAAAGGAATAACTGCTCCTCCGTATGATAGTGCCATGTATTTTTTGTACACTGTGAACCCAACTTTTCCCTTCTCCCTTTCCTCTTCTTGAACTAGTTGTCCACTTGGTTTGTTACTCAAACCTTTCTCTTGTTTTTCTTCTTCATGGTGTACTTCATTTTCTTTATTTGTTTTTGATTTTGCAGAAGCATAGCCTGTTTCATATGAATCAACTGTTGCCAAGGCATCGGTGTGAGCTCCTACAAGGTCCATAAAATCTGTTCCTGAATCGAGAAGTTCACTGTATTTCCCCACTTGTGTTATCTTGCCATCTTTCATTACCTACCAAAATAATTCTAAATTCATAAACCTGTGATTAGACAATGCATCAGAAAGATGGTAGAGCGATAAGTCCCAAACCAGTATAAGATCAGCTTCAGGCAGGAATTCAACTTGATGAGTGGCATATATGACTGTCTTGTGTCTCGGAAGCCCCAGCAGAACTTCCTGTTCAAAAGAACAATAAAAATGAGAGATCATATCAAATATCAAAAGCCAGCACAAAGTAAATTGTACAATTTTTATGTACTTTAAGATAATCCGAAAGAAAGGTAGTTTTTTACCTTAAAGAGATGTGAACCAGTATGAGCGTCTATTGCACTAAAAGGGTCATCAAACAGATAAATATCTGCGTTTTGGTAGAGAGCACGGGCGATTTGTATACGTTGCTTCTGCCCACCGCTTAAATTGATACCTCTTTCCCCAATAACTGTCTGGTCATGGAACGGAAGTATCGCCAAGTCTTTATTCAAAGAACATGCTTCAAGCACCCTCTCGTACCACTCTCTTTCCATTGGCTTACCAAACAGAATGTTCTCTTCGACTTTGCCTCTTTGGATCCACGGCGATTGTACAATGTATGCCTTTGTTCCACAAACTTCAAGATTTCCAGATATTTTGGGAACTTCACCCAGTATGGATGAGAGTAAGCTTGATTTCCCTGAGCCAACAGTCCCACAAATAGCTACATTCATCCCCTGAGAGACTTTGAAATTTATGTCTCTCAACGTCGGGATTGGAGAAGAGTCATCCCAGGAGAAAGAACCATTGCTGATTTCCACAGCCATTTCTGAACTTCCACTAGGAAGCCTCCCCACAACATCTTTCTGCAAATCATCTAGACAGAGAAACGATGCAATCCTATGTAGAGATACCTTCGTTTGAACAATCATCGAGATTGTTTCGGGAAGTTTGTAGATTGGGCCTTGCAGAATCCGGAAAGTTGCAAGGGCCTTGCAGTATCTTCCCTGATTCAAGAGGAATCTTCAGCAATATACAGGCGCCAAAAGCTGTTGCAGATATGAAAGAAGGTGCAGTCCACAAAACAGAGCTGATAGCGGATGAATTATACACAAATTTCTTAAGCCAGCCTGCTTCGATATGTCTAAGGTCAAGAATCTTAGAAAGGAACTTTATCTCCCATCCCTGAAGTTTGAGAATCCTCATGTTCAGTAAGACCTCCGATGTTTTCTTCATCCTATTGTCTTTGGACTTCATCAAATTGCTCTGAAACTTCTCTTCCAACTTTGCAAAGGGAACATTTGCCAGCATAACTAAAATAGTTGCAGGAAAAGCTGCGATTGATCCTAATCCCAGGCTTTTGTACAAGATCCATAAGGCCAAACTAATTTGTAAAACAAGTATCCATGGATCATGCATAAACCAACTAAAAGCACCAATCCTGTCAGCATCTGCTGCCGTGAGGTTTATAATCTCGCCACTAGTGTGTCCTTGCTTTGAATGACATGGAAGGGTCAACCCCTATTCGTAGATCATTGAAACCAAGACCGATCTCATCCCAAGCCCAGATTTTTGCCCCCTGAAGAACCAATGCCTCCGTATTTGGCATTCCACAAGCTTAGCAACCAAGAATGTTGTCACCAATACATAACCTTGGTTTTTATATTCTGTTACCGTTGAGGTACTGAACGAAACTATCCATGAGGTACGGTGCAACGTAGCAAGACATCGTGTAGACAAAAGCAAACAGAGTTGGAAAAAAAATATCTCGCCACACTGAGAGGAAGAGTGCCTTGATTAGCTTAAATGTAGTGATCCTTCTTTCACCATCGTCCCATTCAAGGTTAGTTCTAAATTGCCAAAATAGGCTCGCAGCTCTGTCACTACGGTCAACTTGAGGAACATCCTTGCTGTCTATGATTTTCTCATTTCCTAAGGTAATCAACGGACTCATCCAAGAAAAACTCATGAGGCTTAGGATCCCTGCTTTTGAAAAAGGTGTAGTGACATCTTCATTCTCGCTAGATTCAGCACTCTTCAAGAGTGGTTCTTCGAGAAGGTTGATCCTTTCACCTTCTCCTTTCTTCCACAAGCACGAACAGCAGAGAAACAAGCCAGTGCAGACGCCCACCAAATCAGACATTACAGTAGGAACTAACACCAGTTCTTGCTTCTTGTATAGAATGAAGTCTACCACAAAACGGTAGCAAGAAACCATGAAATAGAAAACCCACCAGACTCTAAGTAAAAATGGTAACTTTTGCTCCTGAGAATCAATGTTCACACCACGCAAGGAGAAAGAGATGGCACACCAAGTAAGCGCAGCAAACAGAAGATCTAAGAGAGCCCAACCATTTGTATGCCAGTGGACGAAACTTAACAAGAGTAACACAGAATAAAACACAGATAATGACATACAACACAAAAGAACCAGTTTATTATAAGATAAAGAAACCTTTTTGATCCCTTCATTCATGAAACCATCACTATTTTCACAAGCTACCCTCTTCTTGCAAACCCAGGAACCAAAAAGAACTAACAACACAACCAGATTCAAGAAAAAAGAGAGCACCGAGAAGTAGATGAGCTGAAGGAGAAGAAAATCGAAAGGATTCTCCATCAGAAAAATGAGTATAAACCGAAATGATGACTCTGGTGACTGGGATATTTATAGGCTACTGACTACTGAGTCAATAAATAATACTACTTTTGAACACCAAGACAAAGCAAAGATTAAATTTTATATATGCCATGACGCAGCAACCTTCCAAACATGAATTTAATAATGTTTAACGCCACGTTCGCAGAAACTGCCGTGGGATATTCGCTGAATAATCAAATCACACAATATATTGTGAATAAACAAGGACCCATTTGGGAACATAAAACAGATGAAGAAGCAGATCCATCAAAATTTTCTAATTGACTTATTTCAGCAACATGTTTTAACAGAAACAGATGATACTTACATAGGTTCTTAATCTTATTGATGGTGGCAAGTAGTCCCCTGAGTGCTGGAGAATGATAAATCAGACCACTCTAATCAAAACGAGTCCTTGGTCAGACGGAGAATCTACTTGTCACCTAGAGCTCTCGCCGGATATTCCACCACCGTCGTACATGGCGGCTCCGATCAAAACCCGAACGCCAGAGTTTCATTGCTAAGTTCCCTGAGATCCTCATATCTCATGACCTGTGATTTCAACAACAGCAATGGAATATAAACCACAATTTGAGTGTTTCTTTTTTTCTGAAAGCATCATAAGAAAATTATCATCCAAAACTGTTGAGCTAATTACAAATTACCAATTTTTTTTAACTACACTGAAGATTTGTCTTGTTCTTGAGTTGTTGGAACTTGTTCTTCAGACTTTCCACACAATGAACAAATCGGTGATTCAGCTGCTCCATGTATCCAGTCAACATTCGAGAACGATCTTCAATAAAGCACCTTAGTAGAAACTTTCTCTGTCAAGGGTAAGAAGAAGCTTTTGTTTCTAGGGATTGAGACACTAGACTGAGAAACTCGCCAAGTCTACAAATCTAACGGCTGAAATTTGCTCCGGAGAGTCATATTTGAAAGTTCACCAGAATCATATCTCTCTCTTACCCTCACGGTGAGCTGGAGGAAAAAAACAAAAGAGAAGAGAAATGAACGCAGCCTCGGCACTAAATTATTTAACATTATATTTTTTTATATTTATGCTCAAACAGTACATATTACAGTTTAATTTTTTGGATAAGAAACACGACAAAAGGCAAAAGATAACTAATAAAACTAGTCAATGTTTTGATTCTAACTGATTCTTTTAAATCTGGAATCCGAACTCGCTGTGTACTCTAACACAAGCTTTGAGAATGAAGACGATTTGTCTTCCAGCAATTTCCTTGGTGAATCATGTTCTTCGATAAGCCCTGCATTTAGATAGATAACCAATCTTAGTATAAATCTTCTGATATACTAATAAACGTAAGTACTCTAGTGTCTAATCATGAGTTTTCACAACCTTGGTCTAGGAGCAGGACCATATCGCTGTCGATAACAGAGGATATTCTGTGTGCGATTGTTATCACTGTACAGTCCGAGAAATGTTGTCTCAGAGTATCCTGGATCAGATTATCAGTCGCTGTATCTACAGAAGCAGTAGCTTCATCAAGAACCAATACTTTGCTTCTCTTGAGCAACACTCGTCCCAAACACACCAGTTGTCTCTGACCAACACTCCAGTTCTGTCCATTCTCACTTACTGAAAATACAAAAACGCTTTGGCTTCATTCACTGTAGTCTATAGATAAGTAGATATGATTCATTTTGGCTCTAGTTTTATACTAACCAGTGAAATCTAGCTTTAGTTCTTTTTTCCTTATTTCATCTCCGAGTTGACACTTGTCCAGTGCCTGAAATGAGTGCAACAAAATTCGTGTGAGAAGCTTCCTTCTGATATCTACAGAAACACAGAAATAAACAAGAGCCAACGTACCTCCCAGATTTGGGCATCACCGTATTCCTCAAGAGGGTCCAAGTTACTACGAACCGTGCCTTCAAACATGGTTGGATCTTGAGGTATGATACTTAGTCTGGAACGCAAGTCGTGCAGCCCAATGGTCAAGATGTTTATTCCGTCTATCCTGATTTCTCCGGCTGTAGGTTCCACGATCCTAAAAAGCGTTTGAATTAGAGTGGATTTGCCACATCCTGTTCTTCCAACAACTCCCGTTTTCATGCCTCCTGGAAAAGTGCATGTCAATCCACGCAACACCATTGGCAAATGTGGCCCGTATCGTACCTGCAGATTACAGATGGTAATCTCTCCACGAGAAGGCCATGATTTCTCAGGCCGAGTTGATTCAATCACAAGAGATGGTTCACTGGGGATGTCTATGTATTGAAGCATTCTCTCCACGGATATCATTTTATTTTCAAGATCGCAAAGTGTCCAAATTAAAGTTGCTTGCAGGCTATTTAGATTGAGTGCATATGTAACCGCCAGTCCTGCAAAGCCTTTAAGAAGCAGAATGCCAAGAAAGACACAGAAGATTTTTAGTTGTGACTCTGAATCAAAATAAAAACACTGATCAAAAGGGCGGTGACTTACTTGGATTAATGACTCCTTCGGGCATAGAAACTAAGATAACAAGTGAAAGCGCAAATGCGACAGTGGATAAGAGATCAAGACGGAAGCAGAGCCACTCCATTGCAGAAATGGAATGGAACCTCAGCCGAGAATAACAATCGTTAAGTCTCATGATGTCATTGCGGAATCTTGGTTCTTGATCAAAGCTCCTGATAGTTGTTATCCCTGAAAGTGTTTCGGAAAAATGCTGCACCAAAGGCGATCTGCTTATTCCAGATAGTCTTGCGAGTTCCCGAGCCGTAGATATGTAATATTGCTGCATACATAAGTTAAATCAATATCAAGACTTAGGTGAGCTCAGGAAATTTAGTACGAGTTATATCAATAATGATCGCATTAAGTATCCTTGATTATTTCATTGTGATTCCATGACCTATACAAGCCAACGTATGAAGCTAAGCTTTAATCTAAGTTTGTCGGTTTTATGAGGAATACCCGATACCAGGTGCATGCAGCAATGACAGGGATGAAGACAATAAGGACCTGCCAAGCAACCTGTCCCATCACTCCAATAATCCCCAAAATGTTTACAGCAGTAATAGCAAGATTTGAAAATTGACTTGGTAATCTCAAATCCACGGCACTTTGGTCTGTAGAAGCCTAAATCAGGATTGAAACCACAGAGATCAGAAAAGAAGTTTGCAGGATAGTTTTTGGTATTGTCATTACACATCGAGCAAATAAGCATAGATAGTTCTTACCCTATTTAAAATTCGGCCGATTGGGGTGGCATCAAAGAATGACATGGAGGCACGGAAAATCCGAAGATGCATTTGATTGAAGAGTTCAGTAGCTATCTTGAAACCAGTCATTGCAGCCAGCATTGCTCTAACAAGTATGCAGAAGGAGCTCGCAGTGGCTAGAACTACATAGACTATAATCAATGTAGAACCACTCACTGGAGGTTTCACATCCTTAGAAACAGGAGTTACCCAAGCCATCCAATAGTTGCTCCCGATGTTTAGGATCTGAAATAGAATCTGTACAGCCAATATTATAGGCACAGGTGCTCCTCCATACGCCAGTGCCATATACTTTTGGTATACAGTGAACCCAACTTTGCCTTTCTCCCTCTCTTCTTCTTGAACTAGTTGTCCTTTTGGGGTAGCCAAACCATCCTCTTGTTTTTCTTTATCATTGGAAACTTTGTTTTCTTTGCTTGTAGTTGATTGTGCTGAAGCAGATCCTTTTTCATATGAATCAACTGCTGCTAAGGCATCAGTGTGAGCTCCTACAAGTTCCATGAAATCGGTTCCTAAGTCAAGAATTTCATTGTACTTTCCCGCTTGCGTGATTTTCCCATCTTTCATGACCTATCAAAATAATTATTTGATATCATAAATATATGATTGTATAATGCATTGGAAAGACGCTAGAGCAAACAAGTCCCAAACCAGTATAAGATCAGCTTCAGGGAGGAATTCAAGTTGATGAGTTACGTATATAACTGTCTTATTTCTCAGAAGCCCCAGCAGGACCTCCTGTTACAGAAAACAATAAGCGTGAGAGATCATATCAAAACTACATAGTAGCAGCCAGCACAAAGTAGAAGGTAAGAGTTTATGTACTTCAAGTCAAGATAATCAGAAAGAAAAGAAAATGATTATTACCTTGAAGATATGTGATCCAGTATGAGCGTCTACTGCACTAAAAGGGTCATCAAACAGATAGATATCTGCGTTTTGGTAAAGAGCACGTGCAATCTGTATCCGTTGCTTCTGTCCACCGCTTAGATTGATACCTCTTTCCCCAATAACCGTCTGATCACGGAACGGAAGTACCTCCAAGTCCTTGTTCAAAGAGCACGCTTCAAGCACCCTTTCATACCATTCTCTTTGCATTGGCTTACCAAACAGAATGTTCTCTTCGACCTTGCCACTCTGGATCCAAGGCGACTGTGCAATGTATGCCTTTCTTCCACAAACCTTCACATTTCCAGATATTTTGGGAACTTCACCCAGTATGGATGAGAGTAAGCTTGATTTCCCCGAACCAACAGTACCACAAATAGCGATCTTCATCCCACGAGGGATTTTGAAACTTATGTCTCTCAGCATTGGGATGGAAGAAGAGTCATCCCAAGAGAAAGCACCATTGCTGACTTCCACATCCATTTTTGAACTTCCACTAGGAAATCTCTCTACACCATCTTGCTGCAAATCATCAAGGCAAAGAAAAGATGCAATCCTATCAAGCGATACCTTTGTCTGAACAATCATAGAGATTGTATCGGGAAGTTTGTATATCGGAGTTTGCAGAATTCGAAAAGTTGCAAGAGCAGCTATTATCTTTCCCGATTCAAGAGGAATCTTCAGAAGCATACAAGCGCCAAAAGCTGTTGCAGAAACGAAAGAAGGTGCAGCCCATAGCACAGAGCTGATAGCAGCTGAGTTATACACGAATTTCTTAAGCCAGCCTGCTTCAATGGATCTAAGGTCAAGAATCTTATGAAGGAACTTCATCTCCCATCCCTGAAGTTTCAGAATCCTCATGTTCAGTAAGACCTCCGATGTTTTCTTCATCCTGTTATCTTTAGACTCCATTAAATTTCCCTGAAACTTTTCTTCCAACTTTGCCAAAGGAATATTTCCCAGCATAACTAAAAATGTTGCAGCAAAAGCTACAATTGATCCTAGCCCAAGGCTTCTGTACAAGATCAATAAGGCTAAACTGATTTGTAAGACAAGTATCCATGGATCATGCATATACCAACTAAAAGCACTGATTCTTTCAGCATCTACTGTCATGAGATTTATTATCTCACCACTAGTGTGTCCTTGCTTCGAATAACAGGGAAGGGTCAAGCCCTTTTCGTAGATCATCGAAACCAGGACCGATCTCATTCCAATCCCAGCTTTCTGCAACCTAAAGTACCAATTCCTACGCTTGGCATTCTACAAGCTTAGCAACAAAAAAAGTTGTCACTAGAACAACTCCTTCGTTTTTATATTGTCTTTGACCGTTCAGATACTGAACAAAAGTATCCATGAGATACGGTGCAACGTAGCAAGATATCGTGTAGACAAAAGCAAACATAGTTGACAAGACAATATCTCGCCACACTGAAAAGAAGAGTGCCATAATAAGCTTAAACGTAGTGATCTTTCTTTCACCATTGTCCCATTCAAGCTTACTCCTAAATACCCAAAATAGCTTCTCAGCTCTGTCATTATCGTCAACTTGAGGAACATCCTCGCTGTCTATGATTTTCTCGTTTCCTAAAGCAATCAAATGACCCATCCAAGAGAAACTCACATGGCTTAGAAATCCAGCGTTCGAAAAAGGTGTAGCAACCTCATAATCCCCTTTGTCCTTATCCAACTGCACACTAGTAGCCGCACTAGATTCAGCTCCATTCAAGAGAGGTTCATCGAGTAAGTTGATCCTTTCACCTTCTCCTAGCTTCTGCAAACATGAATAGCAGAGAAACAACCCCACACTAACGGCCACTACATCAGACAATAAAAGGTGAACTGACACCAGTTCTTGCTTCATGTGTAGAGCAATGTCTACCAAAAGACGGTAGCAAGAAAACATAAAATAAAAAACCCACCAGACTTTAAGCAAAAAAGGAAACTTTTGATCTTGAGAATCAGGGGATAGACCACGGAGGTACAAACAGATGGCACCCCAAGAAAGGGCAGCAAAAAGAAGATCCAAGAGATTCATCAGTTCGCTGAAATCCCAACCATTTGTATGCGTGTGGAAGCAACTTAAGAGCAACAACACAGAATTCAAGGCAGTCAAAGTCTCACAACATATGACGACCAGTTTATTGTACTTGAAAGACACATCCTTAAACCTCTCATTCGTGACACCATCACTACTTTCACAAGTCACTCTTTTCTTGTAAACACAGGAACCAAACATAACAAGCAACAAAAGAAGATTCAAGAAAATAGAGAACATTGGAATGTATTTAGACGCAAGGATAAGAAAATCGATAGAATTTTCCATTGCATAATCCTGTTTCATTAGGCAATGGACACGAGAGAAATGATCAAGTCTCTCAAGATTGAGTAAATATATAGGCAGACAACTGGGTCAATAAATATATTACTTGGAAGGAAAAATTATTGAGTGGAGAATAAATTATAATGCCATGACCCCGCAATAACGTCAACATGTGAACTTTTTAATGTTAAAATCACGTTCGCAGAAATTCATATGTAATTTCTCTGCACAATACTTTGAAACTTCCTGAAACAAGCCAAGAAGACCAAGACCTCTGTTTTCTTAATGGACAATATCGATCCTATATAAACCCGTTACGAAATCAGAAGGACCTGGTGCTGTAGTTGCTTTACCGCTTTTTCTACAACAATTTACAACAGAAACAGATGACACTTACAGAAGAATAGGTAAACTGTAGCAAGCAATCCTTATTCTTTCTGGTCTTGTTGTCATTTCCTAAAAAGCTGTAGTAACTAGTAAGCAAAACAAAAACTCAAGACGATTTATTCCAAATAGGCTGATCATCGGAAATCATGGTTTTACCAAATAACACTTGCATACTAAACATATCTTAAGTCTCTGCTAATCAGAAACCAACCACAGGAAACTCCACTAAACAGCAATTAGAGTTTCCGAGTTTACTTTCAAATCCCATCTTAATCAGACTATCTTATAGAGACAAATGATCTGATTATGGGAAACAGCATCCACTAGCCATCGCAATATCATATGTTCTCTAGCTTCGATAACCGGAGAAGCCGAGAACAATGAAAAGCCATAAACAAACAACAAAAACAAAGACTTTTTCAAATTACATAATCCGACCATTCAGATATATGCGATGTCTGATCCATAGTCAAACCAGGAATCTTGTCATGCTTTTTCGGATTATCTTTACCACCGAGCAATCTCGCCGGATTTCCCACAGCCGTCGTACGCGGCGGCACGTCCTTCAGCACCACCGATCCAGCACCGATCTTAGCTCCTTCTCCAATAGTAATATTCCCCAAAATACAAGTCCCAGCTCCAATCAAAACCCCATCGCCAATCTTGGGATGCCTGTCTCCACACTGTTTCCCCGTTCCTCCAAGCGTTACGTTATGAAGAATCGAAACGTTGTTCCCGACCACCGCCGTCTCACCAATCACGATAGCAGTAGCGTGGTCGAGCAAAATCCCAGTTCCAATTTTAGCTCCAGGGTGAAAATCAACGGCAAAAGCCTCTGATACTCTGTTCTGGATCAACAAAGCTAAGACTTTTCGGTTCTGTATCCAAAGCGCATGAGCAATTCGATGCGCTTGGCAAGCGAGGAAGCCCTTAAAGTGTAGGAAACAATGAACGTAGCTGATACAAGCTGGATCTCTTTCCTTAACCGCTAACAGATCTTGCTTCACAGATTCAACAATTTCTGGATTTTCCTGAAGAACACCAGAGAACAAATCGAAAAGCGTGTTGCTTGGAAGATTCAAATTGCTGAGTTTAACCGATAAGGTATTAGCTAACGCCGCTTCTAACGATCGCTGAGAAACAATGGAAGCGTGATAATAGCCGGAAACAATAGGTTCTCTCTGGATATCAGATTTGGCTTCTTCTCGAATTTTGGCCCAAACATCGTCAATTTCTGCGTCTCGATCGAGATCTTCCACAATCGGACGGGTGTGAATGGTTCTCGTCTGATTCCCGTTGAAAGAAGCTCGATCCGGATAACCAGAACGGAGATAAGTGGAGTAACGGAAGCCAGATTCATCATCGTGAGAACGGAGATTAGAATCGCGAAGAGAAATCTGAGATTTGCCAGTTCGGCACGTGTCGATGCACGCAGCCATTGGAGGAGATGAAGATTCTTCAAGGTTATCTTTTTTGAAAGAAGAAGCAGAAGAGAATTTGGATGAAACAAAAGAAGGAAGAAGGAGAGAGGAAGAGTGGAGAAGGTTGTTGTTGATGTGTGGAGAAGATGAACGGAGCATATATAGAGAGACTGAGAAATGGCGGCGACTTGTGACCGGCAACATTGCAATTTTTCTCGGGGGAAAAAACTCTTTTTTTTTTTCTTTTTATAATATGGATTATCAAAACGGGAGCATGTAAACAGTTTATATTTCGGAGTTTTCTATTTCGATCCCTAAGATTTGTTTCCTTTTAAAAATCAAATCCTATTTTCTTTCTTAAACTAAATGTCTTTACTCTGTACAGTGTACACTGGCCACTGTCACTGGCAAAATATGGATATTTATTCTCTTATGAGATTTTTTGCCTTGTATTCTTACATTTTACAGCCTTGTGTCAAGTAAATTAATATCTTTTGGTTTTTATTATTTTGACAAACATATAATATTACTTACACGTATTGATAACAGTTTAAAAACAAAAAACAATTATAATATGGAAGGGAAAAAAATATGTAATGTAACAACGACTATTTAAATTTGAATACGCTTTACAGACTTACAGTCGTCATTTTATTTTTCCATTATTTTTGTCTTTCATGTGTTTATTATTATATAAGTGAATCAGAATCAAATATTATTCTTAGTGTAAAAAATAATGTGTAAATGATTTTGAAAAAACGTTATGGGAGTCTTTTTATTTTCTATTGGGCGATTGAATTTTTCAAAATTCAAGAACATATGTCGACAGGCGTCAGTGGTAATAGAATAACACATATTTTTTATCGTTTAATTGTGGTCTCTGAGTTTTTGTGCGATAGTATATAGCATTATCTGTGGACTCAAGCTCATCACATGTTTTTTTTGGCTACACCTACTTTTTGGTTACCATCAACCATATTTTTGTTTTTTTTTTTGGCAAATAGTTTACCATCAATTCACTTTCTTGTTATTATCTATGTTAAATGATAACGACTAAGAAAATAAAACTATCTCAATGTAAAATCTTTATTATTTGAGTCTAAACGTGAATACATGCAAGTGCAATGCATGCACTGATCACTGATGCAATTTATTATGATAATCATTTTCTTAAAATTAAAACTCGTAACAAATGCAATAGAAGTTATTAATCTAATTTTTCACTGCCAGAAT
This sequence comes from Cardamine occulta, assembly GCA_028015245.1. NCBI lineage: Eukaryota > Viridiplantae > Streptophyta > Magnoliopsida > Brassicales > Brassicaceae > Cardamine > Cardamine occulta. The sequence continues at coordinate 15,636,742 of CM051371.1, read as the reverse complement.
CTACATATATGAACAATAACCTTTTTGCTAAATATTTATAGGCCTTTTATAAATATATTCCCAGAATCATTTGAACCAACCTTGGTATTTTTTATCAAATAAACTAAAAATAAATAAGAAGAAAAGTGAATTTACCACACACACAAAAAAAAAAGTGACGTATGTGATGACATGACTTAGCTTGTCTATAGATCCGTGAAGCCATCGTCCTCTTTATCATCTCTCTCGAATAAATTGAATAGCTTATAAATGTTTTCATTTGTTCAATCGATGTATAACCTTCTTTTGACTTGAAAATGACATCCTCAAGCTTATATGTTAAGCAAAGTTATTAGGCTATTAATTAGCTACTAGCTAAATTATATCCAAGTAAGATGATGATGTAATGGTTATGTTTAGAATCAATTATTTAACTATGTTCAACTCTCTGTATTAATCCTCTATCCTTAGAGTAGTACATTGAGAGTAGTACATTGACAACTCGATGGGTTTAAGAAAAATATCTTAGTTTAGTAACTGTCATGGCAAACAAGGAGAAAAACAATTGGAATTTTTTTTTTTAAAACAATTGGTAAACAAACAAAAATCAGAACAATGAGGACCCCTCCAATTATTTTCCAACAATTATGAGCCTCATCAATAATATACTTTCTTAAAAGCCTAAAACCAAAAGAAGAAGAAAAATGGAACTTATATGTTTTTCTTAGGTCTTGGGAGTATATTTTGTTCCTTTCAATCTCAGCCACTCAATAGACTGTCTCTTCGAGTGTTGAATACACACCAGTCTTTTTACTTTGATGCTTCTATTGTAGCGATTATTGGTTTTCGATTGAGATTAGTGAACAACAAGACTTAATTAGAACAATCTAACTCTGATTTGAAGATATTATTATCTCGTATAAGTTACAACTAAAGTTTATATCGTATAAAAAGTAGTACAATATAGAATCAAATACTATACAACACCCAATAATGGCAATACTTGAAGTTTTCTGATGGAATATGTCTCCTAAGTATTAGGTTATTGAAGCAGACATTATGTATGATTACAGTCATATTGTTTGGAAAAGTAATATACTTTTATTCGATTTTTTTACAGAAAAATATATAACCAAAATAATGGACGGTCCACATTGGTATATCGTGGGAATATGCCTTAAACTTTAGCGACTATTATAAAACAGGCACATCGTTGTCTCTTCCACGTAATTAATTTCAAATTTGGCGACTATTCTTTTTTTTTTTCTTGGTCGAGATGATCCTACAATGAATGTAGTTTTACTTGCTATACCAAATCCATTTTCTTTAGAATTAAAATAATCATATAAATGTATGTATGATTGTATGTGAAACGCAATATTCTTCAAGTTTAATATTGGGAGTTGAAAATTTATGCATAATGCCAAATTAAATCTCCATATACAATTAAACCTTTATAAATTAATATTCGATAAATTAATATCTCGGTAAATTAATAACTTTTTTCGATCCCAAATTAATATTTTGACCCAAATATCATCTCTATAAATTAATAACCTCAATAAATTAATAAAATAATATAAAATACAATAATCTTAATATTATTAATTTATAGAGATTTTACCGTATACAACTTAGAAACAACAAAATCCTAAATCATTTAAAGATATTGATCATTTGCCTATTAAGATATTAAATTTGGATGCTAAAAAAATGTAAGGTGTGGTTTCAAGCAAACTGTCATGAAGTAGTGACTCCAATAGCCTCGGGTCCAAGCATTCTCTTAGCACAAAATTGTCCAATCTCCTCTTCTTATATGTGGACAAACTAGTAGTGTAGGTTATGTTTTATAGCTGCAGGATAAGATCTCCTTGATTTATAAGTAAATACTTAGTTGGAAATTTTTACACTTCATCTTGAATTTCATACTTTGACATATGCAATGAAACTGACTTATCAAAAAACAAAAATCAATTTATACTCACAATTTGTAACGGATTCTATTAATGTGATTTAGAAGATGTATAAACTTGACGACTAGTTTGGCTTTTGCTTCATAAGTTAACAAGTTTGCAGATCTTTTGACTTTTTTTTTTCCATGGATTCAACCTTATCTAGCAGCCGAGAGAAAGATTTAGAAAGGCTAAATTACAAGTTTGGAATGCTCGCACAAGAGATTTAGTTGGCATTTCTGTTTCTTGTTGGTTATATTATATGATCCGTTGAATGTATTTGAATAATCAAAAATGAAATGTATTTCTTGAGTTTGTGGATAAACTTGTGCATCAGTTCTAACAATGAAGTCGCTTTCAAGATTCCAACCTCCTGATTGATTAAAAAAAAAGATTCTAACCTCCTGATTACTAAAACCTCAAGTTGTGTAAACTTCTCATTTCATATTCATACTTATATTCAAAATAAAGATTCCACTTAAATACAAAAAAGAACAAAAAGAAGCCATAATCATAATAGCGACTGCATAAGAATTAGTTAAAAACGAAATCAAATTCCTTTGAACTTGCTTAATTGCGGATATGTTCATCAACTAAAGAACCAAGCATGGCTAAAGATTCCAACTTTGCTAGGAACAGATAATTCACTTACATTTTCATTACAGAGTGTCTCAAAAAGATGATACAGGGGTTACCAGTTCTAAGCAATGTGGTTGATCTGAAACAGTCTATTCCTTCAAAGCAAAAGTGCCAATCACATCTGAGGAAGGAAAAAAAGAACACTTTGGTTAAGAACAAGCATCAAGATCTTGATGAACAGTATTCAATTGGAGCCTAACTAGAAACATCAGTATTAAGATTACAGGAAAATTAAAGAGCTTTCTTTTGTTGGTTACCATTGTAGTTACGCTTGTTCTTCAGAGCTTCACCTCAACATCAACACCAGCAGGAAGATCAAGTTGCATCAAAGAATCGATAGTTTGAGCAGTCGGGTAGAGAATGTCAATCATGCGCTGGTGTGTCCGGATCTCAAAATGGAACCTAGCATCCTTGTGAACGTGAGGTGACTTGAGCACACAATAGATCCGCTTCTTGGTTGGCAATGGAACAGGTCCCATCGTCTTGGCGTTGGTGTTTCTAGCAGCATCAAGAATCTGCTTGCATGAATCCTCAATAAGAGGCACCCAATAAGATCTAAGCTTGATCCTAATCTTTTGCTTTGGCGCCATCTGTTAACAAACACACATCAAATCAACTTAACACAAAAACAAACAATATAAATCTCCACAGAATCATCCAAACACAAACACTGCTGTGAAAAAAGAACATTCGTAGATGATAAAGATTTCAAATTTCACACTTGTAGTTAATCAACGATTCAAGTGCTGTGAAAAAGTAGTAAAGTGTACTGATTTTGACGAAGAGGGACTTAGAAAACACGAAATTTACATATCAATTTTCTAACAGTAAAGTATCAAATACATTACCTTATCAGCATCTACACTGATGGAGGAAGAGCTTGGAACCTGAATCACATAGACAGAAATGAGTATTAAGCGAATTACAATCACATTGTGTAAACACAATCAAAGAATCCGAAAAATGACAGAGAGTGTACCTCAGAGACAGGTTCATCCAGAATCTCTGGAGCTGGATCTAGAGTATCAGGAATCGCGAAGACCTTCGTGAGCGATACAACGGAGGAAGTAAGACCGCCATGGATAGAAGAAAATGGTAGCAATGTAGGAACAGAGAGTTTAACTCTGGAAGAAGAAGGCGAAGAGGTTGGAGTGACGAAGGAGGGCAATAGAAACGATGATACAGTAGAAACCGCCATGGAAATTGGTAACGAGAATCGATTTCGTCTTCCTCTGAACGCTTCAAGGTTGAGTAGTTTAGTATCTTCTTCCGCTGCTTCGTCTCGACTCGCGAGGGTTATCCATTTTATCCAAAACCTTTTTTGTGTTTTTTTTTAAATGATGAGATATTATTTATTTGAAGCCCATTTAATAATAAAAAAGGCCCACGCTTAATATATTTGAAGCCCATTTGGCAATGTTTAAAATCCAGTAATACATGACACTGTGATAATGTGAATTATGAACAATGAATGTCTGTGGTCGGTAGTCGATATCACCAAAGGCAAAAAGTCACAAACCAATGGGAAATTAAGAACATCCTCTCTTTTTTGAAAAAAATTGAAGAGTGTATTATTTTTTTGTAAACTTACTATTTCTTTTGGAGACCAAAATATTCTAACCTAATGGAATAATAATAAGACTCCAGCCTTTTAGTATCTCTTTCTCGTAGATTGTAATCTAACAATGTCTTTGATTCTCTTTTATTTTAAGGGAAAATATCTTTGAAAATTCAACTCCAAAAATTCGTGAAATAGATGGGAAAAAAGTGGTAGAGATGATTACGTAATACTAGTTGACAAATAAAAACCCATCAAATATGCAATGAATGTGGAAAAATTGGACGTATACGACAATTGAGTCCCAGATGAATATTCAAAAGAATAATTACTAACGCACAAAAATAATATTAATTTAAATCCAAAAGACAATATCAAGGAAAGAGTAGATTTGCAGAGTAGAACTTGGTAATTTTGATTAATATAAAAGACATGTTTGATCCATCATCCAGTTTTGCGTTACAAAAAAAATACATAAACATGGCCTAACAATAATCATAACGATGTGGCCATGCAATTTAAAGAAAATGACTTAAACCAAATAAAGAAAAAAAGAGAATGAAATCTTCTGAATATTACTGTCCACACGCCCTCCCTCACTATTCAAAGAGACCAATCATCCCTTCACAGTCGCTTCTATTCCGTTACGATCAAGATTATTTATCAATACCTTTTCCATTCACATACCTTAAAGGTCATATATCGTTTGATGATTTTAACATATAGATCCGAATTACTACATCGATATCAAAACTAATAACAAATTCGGATGTTTTGAAAATACTTTTTTGAAATAGTCACTTCCATGAAAGTGAAGCAATCATGTGCCAAAATGTAACACAGACTAGTTGACACTTAAAAAATAAACAAAAAGAAGGAACACACGTATTGTTTTTGATCCACATACTTTGGAAAATCACACTCTAGTCCACACGTGGCATAGGGTAGTTTGGTAAAATCATATCCATATGCTCTTGGGCACAAATTTCCCAATAATATTAACTTCTATAAATACCAAAGCCGTCGAGTGTAAAGCTTTGCACTTTGCACAATCACTCATAAGACCTGCTCATTTCTTATTCTTCTTCTAATCTTCATCATTCACTCACAAAAAAGCAAAGAAAAAATCACAGAGATGGATCATCTATTAAAACCGGAGTTTCTGAAGAAATTGACGAAGTTCATAATAGTTTCGATATGGGTTTTATCTATTTTAGTCACTCACAACTTCTATATATATAGTTTCACGATTCAACTCGTTACACATGCAGTAGATAAGAAGTACATGTTCCTCCTTTGCAATGGTCTCTTAGTCTTTGTTGCTAAGTACTCTGGTTTGATCGTTTCGTCTAAACCAACTGATACAAATTGGAGTATTACTGATAAAACTTTTGATTACCGAGATTTCGAGAGTTACAATGCGATACTAGATATAGAGTATTTATATACTCATGAGAAAGGAACAGAGTTGTTTCTTGCAGAGGAAGTTACTGTGGAGGAGGATACAGAATATCAAGAAACCGAAGACAAAGAAGACGATGAAGACGAACCAATAGCAGATAATGATCGAGAGGAAGAGTGTGATCTTGGTGAGGGATTTATAAACGAGGAAGAGGAAGAGAACGTAGGAGTGTTGACTTCAACGGAGGAGGAGATGAATAAGAAGTTCGATGAGTTCATTAGAAAAATGAAGGCAGAGCTTAGAATCGAAGCTAAACGGCATTTAGTCCTTGTTTAATTTCTAGTTAATTAATTAGTTTTGTTTAAGTTTACTAGCACACAATTTGCTCATATAGAGCGAATTTTATAGCCTCTTCTTCTACTAAGCCTCTGTTTTAGTTGAATCTTTTGCTTTCGTTAAATCTGATTCCCGCGTAACACTTTTTGTTTTTTACTAAAAATTCCCTCTTAAATTCTTAATGTATGGAAATAATGAAGTTCATAGATCTCAAGAACTAACTACTAAGTATTAATGATTAACAAATGACTAAACACACACACACATATCATATCGATCTCCATTATTAATTCTATAGCCTAGACTGATGTACTACATATTTTAGCTATGTGTTGTCTGCACCCGATGGTCTCGGGGAATAATGCTGTCTATGCACACGTGTAACTATGCATATCGTGAATTTTCAATTAAAAACAAAACATACGGCGGATATCACAAATTCGATTAGTTTTTAGAAGGGGATGTGCTTTCATATAAACATGATATCTTATGGATTAATTATTCTATAATTTCTTGGCTAGTTAATTTTTCTTAAACTGTTTGATTTTCTTGATCTGAAAACTTTTTGTATCGGTCGATATATAAAACATGGAAAATAGTCAACTGTACATCTCTTTTTACATCTTGTGCCTTGATACAGAAGTTTTAACCGTGTGAATCCTCAAATCATTCACGGGCACACCTAACGACTGTGCGACATAAATACGGTAAACCTAAAATGTACATACGTATCTACCAATATAACTAAATTACGTAAAAAAATTGATTTCAATGTAATACTAGCGAACCCTAAAATAATAGTTTTAGAAACTTCAGACACTATAAGTAATGACAATGTCACGTTACGTCGAATTGATATGTAGTATGTGCATATACATATAATCCCATGATCCATCTATCCGTCTGTGCAAATAGTGGAACAATTACTAACGAATAATCGAATCTGATCAAAAGTAGAATTTTATTTTGCTTTAAAGACTTCAGAGATTCTCTCATCCTTGCTTTTAGTTTCTAGACCTCCATGCCTCTTTTCAGTTTCCCCACTATCCTACATATCCATCACTAGTCTTCAAAAAGTTATTTAATTTTGATATTTTCAAAACGGAGTTAGTGAGTTACAGTGAAGTAATGTTTTAGAATCTTCTAGTCCTTGGATTTTCACCTTTTTCCTAAAACAACATTAGCAACGTTCCATTTAATGTGATATATCTTTTCTCTAGTCCTTTCGAGAGGAAAACATGTGATATGTGACTAATACAGTTGATCAACCTGATTAAACAAGTAAAGATAAAGATAAAACCAGAAAGAAGAGTTTAGTAATATTATTTATATGTATCAAAGAGGCAAGAATGAGACAGTTGAGGTGAATGGATAATGAAGATTCGGTACTCGATTCATTATTATGATTACAATGACTAACACTCCTAATTATTCTTATTTTTGGGTTAAATCTACGATAGCCGAAGATCTATCGAATAGTGTGATAGACTACACGATTCTGACACAACAGACTATGTCCACTCACGTTAATATATAAATGGACGCAGTTATATAACTAAATATGACCCAAAAAAGAAAAAAAAAAGGTATAGTAAAATGGATCAGCTATCCATAATATATATTGATATTAGGCCTTGACTGCAACATGTCTGCCATGTAAGTTGTCTAAACTAACGACTTTAGGCATCTTATATTGTATCATTTAGACTACAATAGTTTTCAATTTTGGTGATCATCTAAGATACAACGGTTCCAACGGCGCATGATAGATTAAAAAGCCATAAATGCTTAACAATAAATGAATGATAGTGTATAGATCAATCATGGAGCTATTTACACTTACCAAAAAATCCAAATTAGAAAATAAAGTTAAACCGAAAGTCATGGAGAAGGAACAGTAAACTCAATCAGTGGATAAAGACACGAAACAAAAAGAATCAAGTTGTAATAATAGAACAATCATGACATTCTTAATATTAAGTGGGTCCAATTCCTATTGAGAGGAAAATTGATTAACACACATAAATGTTTACAACCATATATGCTCAATAATGTTCGAAGGTAAAGTAAAAAACGATAACAGTGCTCATAAGAAGGTGAAAAAATAAACTCTGTAAGATGCTACAAGACTAAATTCTAAAACAAATGAGTATATTTGGGAAAGACATTGCATTTAGATGCTATTGTTTTGAGTTTATATGGATTGGTGGAGTAAAAAAAAGCAAATAGACGTAATTGTTTTCAAGTATATAAAAGGAAACTATGGTGCATAGCTCAATTTTTTTAAAAAATGTATGTTCTCTACTTTTGTCTGCTCTATGATTTAAAAAAAAAAAAAAAGTTGTGATGAGAAGAACCACAAAAGGCAAATGATATGAGAGAATGAGAGGTCAAGTTTGAAGTAAGAAGTAATCAGTATTTTGTTCCTTGGGCCCTGTGATAGGTGGGGAGGTTGATGGACCCAACACTTTTCATCACTCATCACCTTGTAAGATTAATTAGTCTTGGAAATTATTTAGAGTTTAAAGTCCCATACTATCCCATTAAAAAATTTAGGTTAGATCTAATAGCCGGGTTTGAAGTTATATAGGTTAAGCCATAAGAACCATACTGAGCTTCGTATCAATCACGAAGGCCAATAATTAACAATCGTAACTTGTTCATAATAGTTTCTTAGTCTCTATACTCCAACCACTAGGATGCAAATCGATGACTACTTAGAAAGATTTTAAAAAATGACGAAATGAAACATTCATTAACATTTGTGTTGAATAGATACAGAATAAACATTCCATTCATTATACTGAAAGATAAACAAATTTCTAAAAAGTAAATCTCTTTAAAAGAAAAATGAATGGAACAAATTTAAGCACCAACGTCCATAAAAGTTGAACCGGCCCTTAATTAGTATCCATTCCATTAATCAACAGTTTGTGTTATCAAACGTTCTTGGTTCTAAAAAAAAAACAAAACATAATCCACGTTTAAAACGCAATCGCTCCAAAAAAAAAAAAAAACAGCGATCAAGAATATAAACGAAAACGCGGCTTTGAGACAAAAGAAGATTCATCTTTCCTCAATGAGCTAGATAGTCTCTCTCACATCACATGATCACGCACCCTTTGCCACCCGACGAACTCGTCGGCCAATTCGGCGGTTCTACGTAAGAGAAACTATGTAACGGTCTTGGCGGTGGCGTCGGCATAGTATTATACGGTGGTGCTGTATGCGGTTTATTCATCCGCCGTGGACCCTCCGTATGATGCGGCGGATTCGATATAGGATAAGCACAGTTTCCGGCGTAACCATACGGAGGCGGAGGCGGATACGAATAAGGGTATGGATAGTTACCGGCAGTGGAGGTAGGAAGGTAATAGCCTGATTGACCGTAATAACCGCCGCCGCGAGAGGCCATAACTTCGCCGTCGAAGCGGAGATTGGAGACCTTTCCGTGTTCACCGTAACGTTCAATAACATTCATAAGTATGTCAGGGTCGGCTCTCGCCTTGAGTTTAATTGTGTTGTCGGCTCCGACGAAATCCACAGAGTAAACCACTGAAAACATGAAAACATTCGAATAATTATTAATATCATCATCATCATCGGTTAGATCTATTGAATGTATTGAAAAAAAAAAAACTAACAAAAACGAAGACGTACTGGTCAAACAATGCATCAGTTCTGCCACTTTTTGACGACAAAGCTGGCAGCTTCTGTTCACTTTCATCACACAGCTCTACAGAGTAAGTTATTAACAACATTTCTGTTAGCAAAAATACATATAAACAGAATAATATCGATTGAATAGAAATATGTATCGTTTCGCTAACCACGTCGACGGTGTAACCCATTGGAGCTTGTGAATTCTTTCTTCTTCTTTTTATTTTTGTCAAGCTGAAAGAATCAATAGTAGATAAATTGGTTACGATGGTTGGTCTTGTTTAAGGCAAGTGTATTGATATTTGATTGAAGATTAATATTGTCTTCCCTGAAATGGCGTTTCTGTAGGATATAGCATTCCAAAATCATTTATCATTTATCATTTGATATATGAATAATCTTCTAAAGAATCCTACAGTATTTACTAATTAATTTTAGATTTCGAGATCAGGATATTAATGAGAATATATATATTATATATATCATTTGTACTCTTGGATTTTGTAAATAAGGAGCAAACGAAATGAGAATAAATTATATGAATATTCATCTTCATAATATGAAAATTAAAGACAAACTATTGTATAACATTTAGAAAAGGAAAGCGAAATTCTGAAAATATAAATTGAAAAAAAAATCATAAGAGAAACTAATATAACCATGTTTCCTTGCAAGTGGAGTCACTTGGTTAACAAAATCAAAACATAATAACGCATTCGTTTAAAACAGTTAAAGCAGTTGCTAAACACTGATCAAGCACTCTTAATCATCCGACAAGACCGGTGAAGAGACTGGACTCGAAGGGGTCTTCTTCTTACCACTGGACAAGTTTGGTAGGTACCGAAAGTAACTCTGTAACTTGCCATTCTTCACTAGCTGCCTTGCTTCATCAATCTTTCCTTCACCCAACAAACGCTCCACCACAGGTTTGTACATGTTGGGGCGAGATAGGACCTTGTGTTTGATGGCTTCTTCAGATATCTCAACCGCTTTATCAAGATCACCTTTCTTGCAGAAAAGAGGAATTAACAAACAGTAGGTCACTGTATCAGGGGTCAAACCATTCTCCTTCATCTCATTGTACCATTTCACAGCCTCCTCGAGGTTGTTATCAATGCGGTAAGCCGTGATGAAAGCATTATATGTATGAACATCTGGGGAGATCCCTTCGGTTTTCATAGCATCAATGAGGTTAACTGCATCAGTGATCTTCTTGTTCCGAGTTAGACCTCTCACTCTCGAGTTATAACTCCTAATATTGGGAGCAAGATCTTTGGATTTCATCAAATCCCAAATCCTATCTCCTTCGACAAACAAATCCCTCCTATAAAACTCTTCTAACAATGTGTTGAAAGTGATCAAGTCAGGCTCAAACCCGTTCTTCTCCAACTCCTCAAAGATGGATAATATATCATCCATAGAGCCTTTACGGCAAAGTGCCTTGATCATGGTATTATAAGTGACAAGATCAGGAGTAATACCTAGCTTCTCTGGCAACTCCTTGAAGGCTTTCATGGCCTCATCAAGCTTCCTTGAATTGACATAAGAAGATAAAAGCGCATTGAACGACTTGATAGTTCGTTCACAGTTCAGCTCTGGCATTTCATCGAACAGTTTGTGTGCATGTTCCGCCATTCCAGAGTATCCATAAAGAAGCATCATACGGATAACGAAATCCTCCGACTTAATGTCTTCGAACTTCTTCTGGTACTGAAGAACTTCGGCGATCGTTGAAAACTTCTTCGCCTCCCTGAGACGGCGGATAAACGCACTGTAGAGCCCATGTATTTGCCGGAAACTCTCCGACTCGCAAGATTTCTTGAAGTTCTCTACTTTCCTCGTCAATTTCGTAGCTTTCGATTCCTTGGCGTCATTAGAGGAGTTCGATCCGTCTCCTACAGCGACGGAAGAAGCAGAGGATTCCTTCAATTTGCTAGGGAATTTACTGGATTTGGTTTGTTTTCTAGGTTTTGTGGGCTTAACTGTGGCGATTGAAGATTCTTTGAAGATTCCATGGAGGCGACTGTACAGCGACGAACCCACCTTGCTCATAGCTTCGTGTAGCTAGAAATGTGAGTATGAGTGTGAGTGACAGAGGGTTTAGGGTTTTGACTTTTGAGTCTTTTGACTCCGGCTAGGTCTTATGCAGAAAATGCGAAATGCGTTAAAAAAAAACAACGTGCCGTTCTACAACGCAAAGGATCTCTCTCTATGGACTACGCAGCGTTTTCTGTGTATAACCATAGATTGCTTACCGGTTTCCGAAACAGTAAAGAAAGGGCCCGTAAAAAAATAACTGAAAAGAAACTCGTCTGAAATTTTAAAGCCCACAAAAACAAAAATGACAAAACTATAGATAGTCAGTTATTCAATCACCACCACTCTCACAGTTGCAACAAGACCACTCAAGAGAGGAGATTATACATAGACTAGAAACTTGATAATAAAGCCTTGCTAATGAACTACTCTTCGGAAGACAGACGTAGCTTGAACTGCAAATAGTCATTCGTCTTTGAAAGCTCAACAATCTCTTCAGCTTCTCCTTGTTTGGACCCTTTCACCAATTCATCAACTACTTCCTGCAAAATGGCTCCATCAACAAGTAAACGTTTACTGAAAATCTCCTTGCAGAGCTCATAAGCAGACTCTAAATCGCCCGCCTTACACATTGCAGGAAGCAATGAGGAAAAGACGAATTTCAATGGACGAGAACCATTCTTCTCAATTTCCTTGTACCACGTCATGGCTTCATCCACTTTTCCTTCAGCAACACATCCTTTAATCATGGCAGTGAATGTGAATACATCGGGTTTGAACCCATTAACCTTAAGTTCTTCAAAGAGATTAACCATCTCTTCTGATTTCTTCTCTGTAGCTAATCCGAACAAGCGAGCATTGTAACTACGGATGTCTCTCTTAACATTCTTCTCTAACATTCTAGCCCATATCTTTTCTCCCTGCTCAAACTTCCCTTTTGTATATGACTCATGTAAAAGTATGTTGAAGGTGATACGATCAGGTTTCAGACCCTTATTCTCAATCTCATCAATCAAAGCAACAGCTTCGGTGAAGGAACCTTTTCCACACAATCCCTTGATCAAAGTATTGTAAGATGCAACATCTGGTTCAATCGAGAGTTTACCTGGTAACTCCTTGAAGATACCTTCAACCAAATCGAACTTCTTGGAGTTCACACACGCATTAAGCAAAGCATTGAAAGACAACACTGTTCTCTTGCAGTTCCTCTCAGGCATTTCGTCGAACACCTTCTGTGCATTCTCAAACATACCGACTTGTCCATATAGATTGATAATCCTGGCCACGAAACCTTCCTTTGACATGTTTGGGTACTTCTTCTGCTCCTCCATGATCTCCTTGATCCACTCAAACTTCTTGGCTACGGCGAGACGGCGAACGGTTTTCTCATAGATGGCTATATTCTTCCGGAACCACTCCGCTTGGCAGGCCTTCTTGAACTTCTCCGTGATGAATTTGGGGTCGCGTTCGTCATTTACTAGGGTGATAAGGGACGGTTTTAGTTGCGAGGTTTTGGCTGCTGCAGCGGTAACGGCGGAGAAATGGCGGCGGTTCGTGGGAGTGATGAAGGTGAAGGTACCACGGAAGAGAAGGCGAGAGAGAGACGACATCGTTTTTAGGTGTTTGCAAGGCTTTTCTCTTTTTTTGGATAAGTGTGTTCAAGGTTTCAGTAGGGGAACGGCTTTAATACTTCAAATTAGGTTTGGTAACACTAGAAAGTAAATGTAACCTAAAGTACTTTCGTATTTTTCAAAATCAATCGGAAGTGGTATTTTTAAAAACATAACTCACTCATTCAAATTCTTTGGTAAATACTTATTATTCAAAAGTGAGAATTATTATAATTTGTATTTCTATAATCTTCGATTAACATTTTGTTTAATTTGTCCCATGTACCTATCCGATCCGAAATATTTGCAATAAAAAGCTTGGAAAGAGCTATTGAATACGAATATACGATGAGCATACCTTGAGTTGGAGGAGACTCGTATAGAGGCTCAAGGGGAACTTACCTCACGACGAATCTTAGAAGGAATATAAACCTCTGACAAAAATGACAGTGAGTGAACTGAGAGTGCTTCGATCTCAAACTTCACTCCTCTATTCAGCATCGTTTCAAGTTCCAACCTTAAGACGACCAAAATCGTTTTGATCAAAACTAGTTTTGTAACTTTTGGATGAAACACAAAGTCACGGAAGTTTGTTGATACCTCCATTGTGGCATTTCACGCTTCAGGTAGCATCTAAGCAATATTGCTTCAGTTCTTTTCTTATCTGTGAGTGAAAATTGTCCAGTGTCAAAAAAGAAAACAGTTAAAAAAAGGAAAATACAAAAGAGTAACGATAAGGGGTTTAATGATCTTACCTTCTTCTGTCAAAGGCAAAAGACATTGTTGCGGAACACAGTATATCTCAGAGTCTGAAGGAAAAGCTCCCAACCATTTCATATCTGGTGCTCGTAATGATTCTATATCATAGGCCATTTGCTTACAGAAAGACAAAGAAGAAGAAGAAAACCAATGAAAGTGATTCAAAATGTGGATCACTATCAACAAACAATGCAAGAGGTGAAATTTTATCATCTATATTTTGTAACAGAATCTAACCATGGAGCCAAAACGGTATGTGGCTAGGATCTCAAAGCCATATGGATCACAGTCGACTAGACAATGCACAGGTAGATGCAACTTCTCAATGAGGAGTCGCAAGAACCTGGAAATAATCTTTTATTATTTGCTGATATTTTCGTAATAGAGGAGAATGTCTGATGCAATAGTCTTCAAGAACCTGGGATTAACTTATGTACCTTCTTGTTGAGACATCAGGATAGCCTCTCCCCTGCCAAGAAACAGTCGTAACATTGATGTGAAACAAAAATTGGAAAGAATGGAAAGAAAAACTAGTCAAAACTGAAATCAGTAACAATGAATCAAATGCAGTGCTTACTGTGATAACAATGCAGCGGTTCATCTTGCAAAACATATCGTTTGCCAAACGCTGGAAGACTATAAACCATGGATGAAGTGATACTCATGAAAGGGAAAAAAAAAGCATTCCCTGGTTACTATATGGATAGAGGATTTACCTGTTTCTTTTTCCACCACCAGTATGTACTCAGCTAAGCTAACAATATCTGCAAGCAGGAAGATGACATCCAATTATTCATTCCTAACACAATATTTTCAGCTTAGATAAGAATTTGGCTTCTCTAGATAGCATAAAGCATCAAAAGAAGAAGAAGAAGTAAATATTCTTCAGAAATATATGATACCTTCGACTTCCTCTACAAGAACAGGAACAGGAAATGCCTGAAATGAAGCCATTTGCATAGTTATAGTTGCTGACACCAACATAAAAAGTGAATCTTATGTTCCAATCTTACAGTATTCAGGCTGTTTAAACAATCAAACTTCCTTCCAGCTTCCCTAAATTTTAACCAGCCCATCACCAACCTACAACACCAAAAAAACGATAAGGTGGATCCCAAAATAAAGACATACCTCAAGATAGATCAAGAGTACCCACCCGTTTCCAACAGAAATCTGCAAAATGACCACATCCTGATACTTAATTGAAGACTATAATTAATTCAGAAGGGAAAATTAAGATGAAAGTATTAAAGTACTAACCACATTCAAGTTGAACCGACTACACTGAAAAAGGATGCATATATCACCGATTGCGCGGTCTACAACTGATTGTGCTGTGGAGCATACAAAGACAGTGTTACTAGAAAGCCAAGAACACAACAAGAGTGAAGCAAAATCATATTAAAGCATACTAGACTACCTAAAAATATGTGAAGGTGAATTATCAAGAAAGAACTAAACCAGAGACATCCACAACTAAAAATTTATCATGTTCCTTCCAAATTTACCTTTGAATGCTGATGGGTGCATGTAGTAGATATCTCTTTTGGATGCATGTCTATTTTCTTGTAGAAGTTTTTGGACTATCAACAATACTCTTAGCAACATATCTGAAAATAAAAACACCGCAAGAAACTGCATAATTTGATTACTGGTTACGCTAAACAAAATAACACTATAGGACTAGTAGAATTCTCTAAACTCGACTCACCGATTCTGTAGGTTTGGGGTTCCCTCTTAAAAGTGAGAATTTCCTGACCCTTTGGTTTATCAGAGCTGCAAAAGCTATAGAAAAGCAGGATCCAATTGTAAATTGCTCGAACTATAGACAAATCACGTTTGATTGATTTTTCAAATCTAAAGAAGAAGAAAACATTCAAGAGGGAAATTGAAAATGGAGATCAAAGAGAGACAAACCATTCCGCTTCAGGATTCATGCAATAGTTCCTAAATTGATTGATGGAGATTTCTGGAGATCTTCCCTCAGCCAGATCTTCAACGATTGATCGACTAAATTCTGCTCAAAACCGAATCATGGTGATGATTGATAAACAACGAAGAGCAAGCGAAATCATCAACTATAAATTTCAATCTAGAGGAAAATTACTCATACGATTCGAAATTTATGTTACCTTTGATCCTTTGAAGTAAATGAGTCGTTTCTGGACTTCGAAATTTTCCCTCCATCTCGTTCGTGTATGTTTTTTTGTTTTTCAAAACCAATGGAATTGGCGACAAGTTTTATCATAGAGAGAAAGGGAAGGGTACGAAATGCTTCCCGTTATAAGCTTAAAATTAAAACATGCGTGTCGTTTTGTTTCTACTCTCCATATGAAAAACTCCGTGACGTTGGGGTTTTGCTCAATCCATAACTGACGTGTCGTTTTTAAAACGCGTGGGTGAACTACGCACCATTTTATGAGCCTCGTGATTCCAGCACGCTCCCTCTTGTTGTAGGAGTCTTATTATGCACTAAATTTTGAACTATCTAATTTATAAGGTATACTATATGCATGAGCTTGGATAATTTAGTTTCAGTGGTCGAGATTTATTCTTGAGTTATATTATATGCTCGGGAACGTGAGTAATATTCCAAAATGTACGAATCTAAGCTATACAATTATTTTAATATTTGCTTCTCTACGATAGCTCACCGAATTTGTATAGAATCTAAAAATATACTACTTTTCTAATAACGAATTAATGATGGTAATCAAATACAAAAAAAAGTAATAGAATAAAAGAGGCATCCTGCATTTCTAACTAAAATACAACAGTGATAACATTTAAATTGTTTTCTTACATTTTAATTAGTAAACAAATGAAAAGCTGTCGCGTCGGTGGTTGGGTTTCATTCGGAAATATTTAAAAGCAAAGGCACGGATTTTAAGGTCGTTCAACATTTCAAAAACAATATTTTGAAAGTAAATCATATCAATGCAATGTAATGTAACGTATAAACTAAATGAGTATCTTTAAAAAGAAAGGCCTCGCGCCTAAAAAGAAACGTAGATTAAAAATCATGAAAACAGTATAAAGCAAGATTTATTCTTATTCCTCGTGAACTATTACATTTGTAAATCTTATTCTCTAGTAGACTAGTATTAGAACAATAATAAAAAAAAACTAACGAAAATACTTAAGGAATAAAAACATAGAAATCTCAATACTAGTCGAGTTTGGTGAAGCTATCAAAGAGAGTTTCTTCATGTTGTCCGCCGACGACATAGTCGAGGATCCCTTCCGCCGCCAGTTTTAAGCCGGCGCCCTCGCCGGGGATGGTAGATGAAGCCGGAAGATCGGAGGTGCGAGCGAAGAAGAAAACAGCGGCGAGAAAGAGAGCGGTGGAGAGAAACAACGGCCAGAAGTAAGATAAAACGGTGAGAAAACCGGGAGAATAAGAGACGAGAGCAACGGTGAGTAGAGATAAAACGAAGGCGAAGACGATTTGGAACTTGAACTTCAGAAGCTTCTCCCGGAACTCCATCTCTAGTGATCAAGATCTGAGTGACTTTTGTGTTAAACACGAGAAAGATAGAAAGAAGATAGAAGGATATCTGAGAGAGAGAGAAAGGTAGCAGGCTAGCAGCAATATAGTCACGATACTCTCTCTTCGTAGTGTGTATATACGTAAAGAAATGGGAAAGATTCTCTGCTGACAAGTAAAACGTCAAAAAACTGAAGTTAATATTTTTAACATGTTATAGAGTTGTTTTTTTTTCTTTTTAAGTTTTACACGTTATAGTAAAAAAAAAACTTTTGAAAATCATATAAATTTGCTTCAAAATAAATGCTATAGATGATTAACTGTTATTTTTTTGTCTATAAATTTGATTAGGTGAGTTGTATGAACATTTTTCTGGGGATATTAGGAAATAATTACTTTTCTATATGTAAAATTGTTGTGGAAGTTTTTAATATTAAAAAAAAAAATTGTCGTAAAAGTCAAAGAATGTAACATTTTCTGACATAAATAGTAGATCGTACAAGATAAAATAAATGACACGAGAGATATTTCAGCTCAATAATTTTGTCCGTTTTGCATGATTGATTTATCAACTTTATATTAAGGCCGACATAACTGTGATATGGGCCTTCATATTTCAGCCCATATCATAATAACAGAGGGATGTGATTATATTCTTTTGTCCCACTTCCAAGCTTCCAAGAAGCTTTTTCATCTTTTTGGGATGTAATCTCTGCAGAAATTGTTGGGATGTTTTGCACAATATGAATACTTGGGCTACATTTTAACAAAGATGTCACATACAAGTTTTCACTAATAGGGAAACCCCACAAATCCAGCTGCACGAGCTGCCGTTTCTAGCTCTCTCAAATGGTGAGGCATTCCCTTAGTATTTTTCGTAACAGCGTGGTGTTTACATATCAACAAAGAAGTCAGCATCTCTACAAGTTGACAGTTCTCTCATCAAAACCGAACTCTACAAAGGTGTTGAAGTTTACCCTCTTCCCCTCATCAGAGACGCAAATGGAATCCAAACTCTATATTTGGAGGCAGAGAAAAAAAGGCTTGCTTTTTTTGCTTAGCTTTCAGCGTCATGAGGCTCGAACAAGACGAGCTGCAAATGCTCCATCCAAGGAGTGTTTTACTGGGTTGGATAAAAAGAATCCCTGCGAGGTTACAAAACTTGATGGTACAAAACTGGTTACCGGATCTATGGAAAACTTCTGTAAAAGCAGAGAGATCACTTGTTAACGTCAACATCTAAACAAAAACAAATGGAATATAAAGATTCTTACAGGATGCCTTAGGAGAAATGCTTCGACCCTTCCTTCATTTTCTTCGGGGTCTATAGAGCAAGTACTGTATATCAAGACCCCACCGTGCTTCACCAGTCTTTGGGGATTTCAATAAGGAGAGTCAAAGAGAAGAGAATCAGATAGGTCGAATACAAGTTTTTCAGAATTATTCAAGTGACTGATCAAAATGTATGTACAGAAGAGTGCATACTTGGAGGCAGAATCAAGAAGCTCATCCTGCAGTTTTGTGAGCTCTACCATGTCTTCAAGTTTGCGATTCCAGCGCAAATCTGCTCTCTACAAAACACAGGAAAAGGTAACAAGTAAATCAGATCAGGTCAATTCAACTAGCAAAAGAAAATCTTGCTGGGAAAACAATTAGATAAAACTTCTCATACTAACCTTGGAGAGGACGCCGAGTCCAGAACACGGGGCATCGAGCAAAACTTTATCATATTGTACCTCACTGGTTTCCTAAATCACATTAAGTTGAATGCAAGTATGTGAGTAGCTTACAACCTTGGAAAGTTCAGTTACTCAAATAATGTTATCTTACAGCAAAGACACGAAGATCAGAATGGATGGTTGTGATTAGTCCATCAACTTGGTGTGATTTTGCTGTCTCCCCAAGAATTCTTAGCCGTCCTTCATTCACATCCATAGCATATATCATACCTATAACAGACATAAATGATTTAATTCAACATTAATGTATAATAAAGGAAAATAACGAGTCATATATAAGGACATCGAGCCTTAGTAATACTACCTTGGCCTTTCAAGCAAGATGCCATGAATAAGGTCTTTCCTCCAGGAGCAGCACATGCATCCATTATCCTCTCGCCTGGCTGAGGTTTCACCACTGAGACTATTAGTCCTGCAGTACCAGACGTGGGGGGGATATTTAGATATCAAAAGAACAAAAGGATTTGGATAAACTTATCTGTTTACAGCACGGAGAATTTATGAAGTGTATTTTTTCTGAGGAGCAGTCCAAATAATTGTGAAACCAAAATTAACCTGCACTCTCATCTTGAACAGAACATATGCCTTCTTTGAGTAGGCCAGCTTGCACAACGATCTGTTAAAGAAAAGGCCAATGATCAATTTAAAGTTTCAACAAGAGGACAATTCACGGTTACATTACAAACACCTGCAAGCCTGTTTTGATGCGGACAAATTCCTCCAAATGTAAGGACAGCTCGTGTGGAACCTGCAGCATAGGAAAACCATAATTGAAGTGAAAAACTAAGCATTTATAAGAAATAATTATGTACCTGGTTTTACACAAACACAATGATTCCACTTTGGTCAAGAAAAGAATGTGAACGATAAATCGGAAAATACCTTTAAACTGTTTAGACGCTCTACAAGGTCTGATCTTGTAATGTCCCTTCCCGTATTGGCCCTGATATCATTAGAAAAAGTATTATCGTCCTGACAGTTGATAACTTATCTTTTCTTCCGTAAAAGCAAAATGAATACTAGATAGAGATAAACCTCAAGCTAAATCCAGGATCATTGTTGTTCCATGTCATCAGCTTTGTGGCTTCATCCAACCCAAGATACTTTACCCATCGCCTAACCATCCACTGGGTAAGGAAAAGAAATAAAATGAGAGTTTCTTTCATCAAACAGGAATGAGGCATCATTGCAGTACATAGATATCCTCACATCTAAAACCAAGTAATCTAGGAGCCTCATAAGTTCAAAGTTTCGAGTTTACACCATCAAATAGCTCTAGCTTCATATTTAAACCGCGAGAAAAGATGAGGCTATAGCTATACGAACTTACAACGGGATGTGAATGAAGAGTAGCAAGTGCACGTGCTTGTGTACGATCATCCCCTTCCACTTTGGGTAATGGAAGGGCGCCTTTTTCCTGCAGATCCCTACGTCAGAATTGATACAAGCTTAAGTTTGTTTTATTAAGTTCAGCTGAAGAGAAAAATTGGAAAAAAAGGTAAAGAAAGAGAAACCTTAAGAGAGACTAGCTTACGAAGAATCCCATTGACAAAATCTCCAGCACCAGGTCTAAGGGCAACCTTTGCAAGCCTTACGTTCTGCAAGTGAGTGAGTAGACAATAAAGATATAGAAGAAAGACTATCAGACGAAATCCTTGACCTCACTAAGTCAGTAGGAAAAGATTACGCAGATGAAGGTTAAGGCTATTGATGCTCAGTTCAATGTGGAGAAAGACCAAACCTACCTTTGGACCCATTTATAGAGTAAACTGAGAAAGAAAATCAATAGATAATAAAGCTACTTATATGCGTCTCAAACTTTTGGGAAAAGAAATAGGAGCAAACACAGCCGGAAACAAGAAAAAACTGCGCTATACCTCATCTACGACAGCATATGATGGCATTTCAAGCTTAATGATCTCATAAACACCAATGCGGAGAATCTACAACAGATAAACAAGCTATAAGGTTTGAGAGGCATAACCGCAAAAGACATAATTCACAAGAGAATTGATACCTGCAATAGAAGAGGTTCCATATTTCGAAATGTTCTTTCGTTGTGGCAAAGGGAACCAATCAAATGATCAAGATACCTCCTCCATCTTATTGTTCCTCCAACAACATCTGTAACCTAATTGTTTGCAGATAACTGTCTCATTCTCCAAGGTTTCTACTAAATTGCCTATGATAAGATGAGAGTGGCTACACTAACCAGTCTAAGATCTCGGTCA
Source organism: Cardamine occulta (assembly GCA_028015245.1). NCBI lineage: Eukaryota > Viridiplantae > Streptophyta > Magnoliopsida > Brassicales > Brassicaceae > Cardamine > Cardamine occulta. The sequence continues at coordinate 15,615,353 of CM051371.1, read as the reverse complement.
TCCAAATCGCGAGTCCGAAAACCGATTGTCCTTTCGACATAACTCATCTCATTGCTTCCAGACCCTTTCCCTTTCTCATTCAAAAGATCAGCAAACGCACCACCATACTCAATTCTCATTAATCTGACTGCAGATACTGTTCCACAAACAGACACTGTTATAAGATATGGGGAAAACTCAATTGCACTACACAAACACAATACTGATACAAACACTCTAAAAGACTAAATTACTACTGACAAGTGACAACTCGCTATACGTTACAATTCTATTTCAACCTAAATGGTCAGTGTAAGAATATAATGATATATCACTCCTCAGCATAGTGGTAACTAAAGGAAATGATTACTCTACCAGCTCTATGTGGAGAAACCTCCAAATTCAGATTCTGTGGTTTCCGTGATGGAGCCACCGGACCTGATAATTAAGAAAATTCCAATAGTTTTAAAGCATAGAGATTGAAGATAAAACCAGGCAAAGCAGCGTCGTGTATAGTTAGAGAAACAAAATAACAGTGGAAGCATCTACCTCTTCTACCAGGCGAAAAGGGTTTGCCAGTTTTTTGGGTTCGCTTAGACGACTCTAGAGAAGCTTTCTGCGTTTCAGCAGATAGATAAACGCGAAATGAGAGCAATTGCGCCATGGATGATTCTCTGCTCTAACTTTCTACTGCAGGAGCCAGCAAAACTTTATCGTATTTCAGAACGAAACTTCTTCCACAAAAGGAGGGTTCCATTGGACAGTGAGAGTTACCAAACCAGCAATACAGAGGCCTATAGCCCAAACTCGGCCCTTCTACTCTGTTTTTGTTCTCTACTAGTACTCACTTCAAGGGTAAAACCGTAACTACGTCAAGATTGTCTTCTTCCCTAAATTTTATTTTATTTTAGTAACTCTTGTTGCAGGCGGCTGATGAGTGCTGCTGGTCGGGTCTCTTATCCATTTATCCGATTAGTAAGCGTTTTATTATATACTCTTTTATGTCAAAATATCATTAATTCTAATGCTAATCCTCCCAAAAGGTAAACTCTTACACTATTTTGAAACGTTTTAAAAAAAAAATCAACAACTCTTTTTGTGTTATGTTCTGTAGAAACTAGGAAGTAATGTGGTTTTGAATAGGCACTTCACATGCTCCGTAGAGATAAAGTAAAAAAAAAAAAAGTAAAGAGAGACCCGTGACCTCTCTTTTGCACGGGCGAGACACGTGAGCATGATTGTACATTAGATAGACGAAGCTGCCCTCTTTCCTCAGTGTCCTTGGATACAATTTCCTAACACAGTTTCTTTTGTCGGGTTTGATTGGTTTTGATCTATTAAAGAAAAAAGGTACTTTCTCTTCAGGGCATTGCTACTTCTTGTTCTTCACATTGACAAAATTTCCAGCTGACACTTGTGGGATCAGTGTCTTATTTCGTCCCATTACTTGTCTGTATTATTAAGACTTAAGAGACAGCCTAATCTCTTTGTCGGAAGTTTGGAAGTGAATGGCTACTTTTCATACTGTTAAAGATGCTGTTAAACTCTTCAACGCTGGTTTCTCTGAAGGAAAAAGTCTTAACAAGAGGCAAGAACAGGTATTATATATACTTTTCTATATCGTTCTCTCTTTGCAACATTTGTGTTTTCTTCTTGTGATTTTGTGCCAGATTTAAAAATTTAGTTGTGGTTGTAGGGAGTGTTAGTGGAGGAGACAAATCTCTGTCTCTGGAATAAAGAGGTTAACAAGTTGAAGCAAAAGATAAAGACTGCTGAGAAGACCAAGATTGAGGCTTTGTTAGAGCTTGAGGAAGCCAAGAAAACGGTTGAGCATCTCAGTCAGAAGCTTGGAATTAAGGATAATTTGAGAAATGATGAGAAAGATTTAGATTTGAGTAGTAGTGTAAAAGTTGTGACTTCAGAGCTAGGCGTTGCTAAGGAATCACTTCATAGAGTTGCTGAAGAGGAGAGTGAATTGTGTATATTAATGGAGTCTCTTAAGCTCGAGCTTCAAAACGTGGAGAAAGAACATTCAGAGCTTAAAGAGAATGAGCAAAGAGAGAGGGATCAAGCCATTGAGGAGCTGAAGAAGGAAACTGAAAATGCAAAGAGCGAACTGTTGCTGGTAGAAGAAGAGCTAAAGATTGCTCTTTTCGAGGCTGAAGAAGCTAAAGAAGCAGAGAAACACGCCAGGGAACGGTTAAATGCTGCAGAGACTTTGGGTTATTTACAATCTGATTTCAGATTAGCTGAGGAGAAAGAAACTGTTGTTGATGCGTTAACTGAGACCGAAGCTTTAAGAGCTTGTAGAGATGAAACACTCAAGACACTAGAGATGAGTGAGAGAGAGATTAAAGATATAACAGCTGCAACACAAGATGCGTTGAAGAAAGCTGAGATGGCCCAAGAAGCTACAATTATGGTGGATGTAGAGCTTAAACGACGGCGTAAAGCAGCGAGTAGGATCTTGGCAGAATCCAAAATGTCTGCCAAATCATTACCATCTACAAAGGAAGTCCACAAGCCAAAACCGAGATCAGCTTCGTCCAAAGAAGGTTGTTTGGTCAAGTGCTAGAAGAATCTGGTCTCTTTTGTAATTGTATAACTAGAACAAGTATCAATTTGTTGCTCGTGTTCAAAGTTAGAAGATTTAATAAGGTGTGGTTCGACCACCTGTGGCTATGTAAAAATTCAATATTATCATCGCATCACTAACAAAAAGAATTTACGGATTATTGTAATGAGTACAATACAATAAGCCTAAACTCTACAGGTTATTCTAGTGAAAAGTCGGTGCTTACCAAAAATGTAAAATAGAAAGTTACTCCTTAAGGTCGGTTTAAAAAGCATTATACGCGTATTTAAGGATCGTAAATATAAATTGAAGGTGGGAAAAAAAAATAAAAAGAATATATAAATTGAAAGGCTTGTTTTATTTTGTCATCTTCGCTCTCGCAACGCGCCTGGGTCCTCTCGTTCTTATCTCGATCTCGGTTGATTTTGCCTCTCTGATTGGAATTAGGGTTTTTTTTTTCTTTCTTTCTGAAAGATGACGACTGCAGCTCGACCTACGTGGGCTCCTGCTAAGGGAGGTAACGAGCAAGGTGGTGCTCGGATCTTCGGTCCGTCTCAGAAGTATTCGTCCCGTGATGTCGCCGCTCACACAACTTTAAAGCCAAGGTAAGCTTTCAAAACTGGTTCTCTTCCTTCATTCGACGCGGATCCGATTACTTGTGAATTCAATCGAAATTTATCATTGATTGATTGATGAAATTCTTCAGATATCTAGGGTTTGATTGCAATAGGGTGCTAGGGATTTTGACATACGGTATTTTATTGTGAAAATGCCTATTGACTTTGTCTTATGGTTGCTGAGCTCGTTCGTATCGTTCAAGAGTTAATAGATTATGCTGCTGTGTAAGAGATTTTGATCTTTCTGTTTGCGTTGTTTATGGGATATATCATAACGTGTCTTTGCTTTGTTTGGCAGGAGGGAAGGGCAACACACTCAAGAAGAACTCCAGAAGAAAAATCTCCGTGATGAGCTTGAAGAGCGTGAAAGGAGACATTTCTCATCCAAAGACAAATCTTACAGTGGTCAGATAATAAATTTCAGTCTTTTTCACTATGATTTTGTTAAGTTTTTCTACCCTTTTTCGAATGTATCTGGACTAATGAGGTATTGTTTTTTTCATTAGATGATAGAGACCGCAGAAGAGGAAATCAGCTTTTACTGGAAGGTTAGAGAAAGTCATTCCTTTTTATATGATTTGATTGTCTGTCATGATTGTTATCTGTGGCACATAAGGTAGTCTGATCAAATGTCTTCTAACGTGGATGATGACCCTGTGTTTAGGTTCCAAAAGAGCCCCTGAAGATCGGATTGTTCCTCTCAGTGTAGATGCTGACGATTCTGATGTTGATATCAAAAGTGACGATGATAGGTTTGTTAGTCTTCATCTCTTCCATTCTCTCTTTGTAGTTCTTTAGTTGTTGTGATTTTAAATTTGGCTTAAGAGTATCAAGGTTGGGGATGGTACCTCATTGCTTTTCATATGGGTCATAGTTTGGGAATAATGCAATTGACTGTGGTAGATATTGGGGAAAATGTTTAGCTCCTGGCTGTCCTTCCTCTTGGCGAGTTTTTGATGACTTATGTATGTCTGACTCATAATTCTCTAGTTCCCTGAAAATTATCTTACGATTTGTTTTTCTTTGTCAGTGATGATGAAAGTGACGATGATGACGAGGACGACACTGAAGCTCTTATGGCTGAACTCGACCAGATAAAGAAAGAAAGAGTGGAGGAGAGGCTTAGGAAGGTAAGATTGCTTATCTCTGTGTTGTTTATGTTCAGATTTCTATTGAAAAATGGCTAGGATAGGTTCTTCCTAATCACATTGAAATAAAGAAGATTTGACTTTGTTATAATGAATGTTCTTCAGTTTTGGTAACATATATATCATTTTCCAGGAAAAGCAGCAGCAGATGGAAGAGCTAAACGCCAAGGAAGAGGAACTTCTTAAAGGAAACCCACTGCTTAATGCTCCAACTTCGTTTAGTGTCAAAAGGAGGTTAGCATCTTTTTAAATCTTGGTTCTTCATTACTCTTTCGATTATATTAATTGCTGGAGGCAGAGGATACTAAAAAAAAATGATTTTGCTCTTTTCAGGTGGGATGATGATGTTGTATTCAAGAACCAGGCACGTGGTGAAATGAAAGCACCTAAGCGCTTCATCAATGATACAATCAGGAATGACTTCCACAGAAAGTTCCTGCACAGATACATGAAGTGATTGAATAATAGTGTATTATTTCTACTTTTGTCTGTATGATGATTATGAACCAAGGCTTTGATTCTGTCTGGGATTATGAATGATGTCTCTGTACTCAAACATCAACTAGTTTACGGTTTATATCATGCATTTTGACTTTAATGCTATGTCTCACATTCCTGCTTATCTCTCTTATTCATCCATCACTCACGCCAGGAGACTTAAAAGTGAACTTGTATTGTCATTTTTTCTGTTTACATCTCGTTATCAAAGATGTCAAACGCTGATGTATCTTTGCATCATCATCAAGGTTCAGGTCTACGAGTTGTCACTATAAGATGAGCTTATCCTATCCAATTCCAGGAAATATATTAAAAATGCACCTTTGGTGCCACCCTTTCATCTTCAAAATTCGGCGGCAAAATGCGTAGTTTATTAAGAGGCGAGACAACCAGATACACCTGATCAACAGCAACCATGTTGAGCTTCATAGCATATATGGAAGTGATAAAGTTGAATACACTCAGCGACAACTGAGGCAGAGCTTTGAAGTAGAAGCTATTGCACAGTATCTCTCTAGAGCCCAGAGACATTTGTAATTTTGTATTAGGCCTTTAAAAAACTTCTCAAAAATTTCTCTTAATTGCCTAACCAAGATTACTGAAAGTAGTTTTATATTGGGCCCATATTGAGATATCATGAGCCTAACTTACAGAGGCCCATTAATAACCAATTATATATTGTGCGTCTATATTACGCGTGTTCAAATGCTCTCCTTCCCTCTTTTCCAAAATCTAAAAATCCCACAAAGAAAAAAAGAAACGCGATCTAATGGCCTCCGGCGACCGTAACCTAGGATACATGAGCGGGAAAGATGCGGAAGTGAAGCTACCACGGACGACGCGAGTCAATAACAAGACTCCGGTGCCGGTGCAAATCACCGCGGAGCAGATTCTTAGGGAAGCTCGAGAGAGGCAAGAGGGTGAGATCCGTCCGCCTAAGCAGAAAATCACTGATTCTACTGAGCTTTCTGACTACAGACTCCGACGTCGGAAAGGATTTGAGGACCAGATCCGCCGGGATAGATCGAACATTCAAGTTTGGGTCAAATATGCGCAGTGGGAAGAGTCACAGCTGGATTACGCGCGTGCTCGGAGCGTGTGGGAACGAGCCTTAAAAGAAGATTACCGGAAACATACGCTCTGGGTCAAGTACTCCGAGTTTGAGATGAAGAACAAGTCTGTAAACAATGCAAGGAACGTTTTGGATCGTGCTGTTACGCTCCTCCCTCGAGTAGACCAGCTTTGGGACAAGTATACTTACATGGAGGAGAAACTTGGGAATATTTCCGGAGCTAGACAGATATTCGAGCGGTGGATGAATTGGTCACCGGATCAAAACGCTTGGCTCCGCTTTATTAAATTCGAAGTCAAGTATAATGAACTCGAAAGTGCAAGATCCATCTACCAGAGATTTCTTCTTTGTCATCCAAATGTTTCTGCTTATATTCGATATGCAAAGTTTGAGATGAAGGAGGTTGGTCAAGTTGATCTTGTTAGAGAGGTTTACAAACGCGCCACCACACGGAGCTTGCAAACGATGAAGAAGCTGAGATTCTCTATGTGGCGTATGCTGAATTTGAAGAACGGTGCAAGGATGTAGAACCCTTTGAACTATGATTCGTGGTTCGCTTATGTTACGTTAGAAGAGACTGTTGGGAACAAAGATAGGATCAGAGAAATCTATGAGAAGGCTATTGCTAATGTTCCTCCTGCCCAAGAGAAACAATACTGGCAAAGATACATACATCTTTGGTGAGTTTTTTTCTATTCCATATGCTTTACAGATTTCGGTAATAGGGCTTCTTATGTTGATCATGGTTTGCATAACAATGTTAAGATTAGTGTCCTGTAACTAAATAATCCTACGAAAACAGATTCTTGCATTCTGTGGAAAGCTTTTCTTGTTTTTCTTTTGTAGCATACATAGTTCTGCGGTTTTCTCAATCACTGACACTGATCTGACTTATTGGTGTAGGATTAATTATGCTTTGTATGAAGAGATTGAAACTAAAGATGTGGAGCGTACGCGAGATGTTTACAGGTATTCTGAAACTTTTGAAGTTACATAGATTCATCAATGTTTCACTCGTGGCGGATTACACTGACTGTTTGCATTTGTCTTACCAAACATTACAGAGAATGCCTCAAGCTTATCCCACACACCAAATTTTCTTTTACCAAAATATGGTTGCTCGCTGCACAATATGAAATCAGGCAATTGAATCTCACAGGTGCACGACAGATATTAGGAAATGCGATTGGGAAAGCTCCAAAAAATAAGGTAAGCGTGATGGCGGTTAATCTGGTAATGGTTTACATTATTTCTCATGTTTTACTTACTGTGGTGATTTTTTTTCTTTTGCAAAGCAGATTTTCAAGAAATACATTGAGATGGAACTCAAGTTGGGAAACATAGATAGATGTAGAAAATTACACGAGCGGTATCTTGAATGGTCTCCAGAGAATTGCTATGCTTGGAGAAACTATGCTGAGTTTGAGAGGTCTCTTGCTGAAACAGAACGAGCTAGAGCTATCTTTGAAGTTTCAATATCTCAGCCTGCTCTAGACATGCCCGAGCTGCTATGGAAGGTAAAAAAATTCAGTCTAATGCATCTAAAGAAGTGAAGATTTCTCAGACTTTTGAACCGATTAGATCACTAAATTATCTACACTGTTTGTGGCAGACATACATTGATTTTGAGATATCAGAAGGGGAATTAGAGAGGGCACGGGCATTATATGAGCGACTCTTGGACCGTACAAAGCATTGCAAGGTGTGGGTTAGCTTTGCAAAGTTTGAAGCTTCTGCTGCAGAACAAAAAGAAGACCAGGACGATGAAGATGCTATTGAACGCAAAAAGGACAACATCAGACGAGCCAGAGGTTTGATGCCATATGTTATATTATGAGTTTTGATGATTCCTTGTGACACGTTTTGACAGTGTTTTTTTTAATTCTTATACTTTGTTCTGGTGTATTTTCTTCTTCTACTCAGCGATCTTTGATAGAGCCAACACATACTACAAAGACTCCACACCGGAGCTGAAAGAAGAGCGTGCTATGCTTTTGGAGGATTGGCTTAACATGGAGACGGGCTTTGGTAAGCTCGGGGATGTTAGTGTCGTTCAATCGAAGCTCCCGAAGAAGCTCAAGAAGAGAAAGCTGAGCAGTAGAGAAGACGGCTCCACAGAGTAAGCATTGCATACATATAAATTCCCGATCTTTTGGAATGTGAGAATCAAATGCTAAAGCTTAATGAGAAAATTTTATAAATGGAAGAAGCATAAGGTGGTTAAAGCTGGGGCATGCGTTTAATAGTGGTTAACATGCTGTTATGTACTTTTTCTTATAATAGTGGTGTTAATATTATAAGAAAATTAATATTTGGCTTTAATGCTATATCCCAGATTCCTGCTTAGGTCTTCTTATTCATCACGAAACATCAAAACGGGAAATAGCTGTATGAACTTCTATTGTCTTTTTTTGTTTTGTTACATCTTGTTATCAAAGATGGCAAATGCTTATTTTCTTGCCAAGGCAGAAGTATGCACAGAGACGGTAGCTGAATGCCATGGCTAGCAGAACCCACAGTTCTTGTAAGCCGCCATTCAAGTTGACTGTGTCGAAGGAAGATGAGCTTTGCAGTGTTCTGCAGCCGCCTTTGCTCCCACATTCGAATAGTTGGTCCCCTGAGTATTGAACTTTCAAAAGCAGCCTGAAGCCGTAGTGCATGAATGACAAGTACTTCAACCACTGCATGAATTTAGGTATGTGCTGCATTTCGAGTTCAAAAGTGCATCAATTTTTGTTTGAGCATAAGCAGTTAGAATATTTAATCAGCTTCTTGTGGTACCTGAACATAGTAACCTCCTGTTAGAAGAAACAGCATTAGCACCAAAGAAGCGATCATACCAGCTCTCTTGATGCTCAATACTGAAGCTCCTAAGAACTCTCCTGCACCCTGCAGTTACATTGGAAAGAAAAAACATGTTTTAAGTTCGAAAGAGAGACAAGTTCCTAAGTTTTTCTGTGCTTACTTGGCTAGTTATGGCTATCAGTAATATTGTCAACACAGTGTAAAGGAAGCATGGGGCTGTCCTCTTGAACCCAGCCATGAAGTAGACAATGATCATGAAGAATGTAGGATATAAAACGTGTGCCACCATATCACATAGTGTACTGCATACGTAATACACACTAAGTCTGTACATATCTGCTTTTCTTTCTTTCACCAAGTAGATCTTCTCAAAGGGGAACACATATACTGCTCCAAAGAGGGATGAAGATGTCCAGAAGATGCAGATATAGAACATCAAACCAACCTGCAGATACAAACTTACCAGATAATTAGGAGGCTTATATATAATTAACTTTGGTATAACCACAAAACTTATGTAATTTCATTACTTGGTCTCTAAGGTGAGCCTCTGTGTCAGTCTTTGATTTCCACCAGAGAAGACCCAACACAACGGCCACACCAAGTGATTGAACTAGCCTTAGCTTATCAAAGTAATCTCTACGCCTCTCTCTGAATGTTCTTCTGAAAATAATCAAGAACTGATCCCACCATGAAAGCGTCCAGTCCTTCTTCACTTGGATTGCTATTTGAAGATGCTCTGGAGCCTTTCTATTTCTATGGTTTTCTTCCTTCTCTTTTGGCTCCAAGTCTGTCTTGTACCTTAGTTGCAAGTACTGCAAATCATAATACTATGACTGAGTCCTATTATATAACTCTTAATAAACAAGTGTATATAGTCTATGGATCCTCACTTTGACTATTACTTCCTCAGAATCAGGTTGGGCGGTTTTGGTAGCCAATAATTCGTCCGGTAGACTAATGTCTGACACTTGTCCGGTTGCCAAGTCTAGCAAGAACTCTGCTGGGTTCATTGCAATTTCAGGTAAGATTCTCAAAGATGAGAAATAGTCCATAGATTCTCTGGCTTTGCCATAGAAGGCAGGGTGGCCTTCTGAGATGAGTAGGAGCTTGTCGAACATGTGAAACATTCTGCTTGATGGTTGGTGAATTGTCGTGATGACCGTTCTTCCTCCCTGCAAAAGACAAATCAAATGTTAATTATGATTCTGCATCTTCAAAGAACTTTGCTAGTAAAGGTAAAAGAAATGGTGACACCTTAGCTACTCCTTGGAGAATATGAAGAAGTTTGGTGGCAGAAGTGGAGTCAAGTCCAGAAGTTGGCTCATCTAGAAGCAACAGAGAAGGATCTACAAGAATCTCGTATGCAATACTCGTTCTTTTTCTTTCTCCACCTGATATTCCCTTCACAAAACCTCCTCCAACTCTTGTGCGACGGCATCTTTCATGGTTATTTTTTTCCAAGGAAAACTTAGCTTAATTAGTTTTTACAAGAAATGTGTCTATACATCAAGCAGACATATTTTAAGCAAGTCTACAACTTCTTACTATAAGATGGGCTTATCGTATCCAATTTCACAGAAGTGTACCTTTCAAGGCCGAGCTCCTTAATGATCATCTCTACTTTGGTGTATTTCTGTTCCTTGCTCATGTTACTTGGAAGTCTCAAAAACGCAGCGAAGGCCAACGTCTCTTCCACGGTAAGTTGTGGCAATAGAACGTCGTCTTGTGTCACGAAACCAATTCTGCAGAACAGTGAAAGAGATAAGCACATAATAATATTCAGGTAGGAGAAACATCCAACTCAGGTTTCTAACCTCCTCTTAACAGACGGACTGTAAGGAATGTCATTATAGGTAAGCTTCCCTTTGACATTATCTGTTAATCTTCCTCCCATTATCTTCAAGAGAGTTGTTTTGCCACTACCTGAAGGACCCATTAGCGCAAGGATTTCGCCAGGACCTGTGCTTCCTGTTATGCCTTTCAAAATGTGCTTGTATCCATCAGTGTCCGGATTCGTATGTGTTACCACCTTTGACACCACTGTTTTCACCAGGTTTGCTGAGCTGGCTTGTCTCTTTCTCACCTTATACTCTATATCTTCAAACTGCAGATCAAGAAAAGAGGTGAAAATGTGAAATCAGTGAGCTTTGTGTCTAAGAAGGAAATTGAAAAGCGAGAGAGAAAGAGATAACCTTGAGAAAGATGGGAAGAGGGGCATCTTCGTGAGGATAAGAGGAAACTAACTCTTCGTGAATGTCAATTTCGGAGGAGTATTGGTTTCTGAGGTAAGCTTGGGACATGAACTCCATGTTGTGAACTATACCATTGCTTCCTGAAATCTGCATTACATGATTGTCTTCAACTTCTTCTGTTGATCTTCTGATCTCCATGGTTCTTTCCTATTCTTGTACCACAAGAAAATTGATGTGAATGTAGGGTTGTGTTATATAACGAAAGAAGTGTGTGGATCAACTGTGTCAAACCTGAAACTGTCTTGCTTTTTGTGTTCTCTTTTTCTCTGTTCATCAGGGTGTTAGTTTGGTAGACCACATTCTTTCAATGGGGTTGAGTTCCTTTAATTATGCATGTGTTGACTTGCATTAGGAGGATATGAATTTGTAAATCATTTTCAATACTTATTTGGTAGGTTTAAAATCATTTACATTTTTTATGGCGTAATCACCCAAAGAGTCCTTGGAGAAAAACAAGAGACAGTACTTATTGGGAAGTCCTAAATCATCGACTTGGCTTTGCTCATTGGTGATCACATTGAGCCACGTATGAAAATAAAAGCTCAGATAAACTCATCACTTGTTTATATTGTGAATTTTTCGGAAGAATTACAAAGAAAGGAGACATCATTGTCAATGTCTGAAACTACTACACATGGATCCTTTTGAAGTTGTTTGTGGTTCTCACGAAAAAACTACCAATTCTCTTGTCCCCCTTGTCAAATTGCCAAACACTAATTTCTTCTTGGGGTGATGTATCCTAAGTATGTACACACAAAAGATCACTCAAATATCCAGACTTGAACATCTCTTACCAATCTGATTATGCATCTTTCTAGTAACTCATCTCCTTGATCTAGTAGTTATTTCCCAGATTCTTTAATGCAGCTTGAGGTTGCTGATTAGTTATGCGAGCAAATCCTGTGGGTTCAGTCATGGCAGGTATAGTAGGAGCCGCCAGTATGGGCTGAGTTTGTTGGTATATTCCCGGGAACCCAGTCTGCACGGTTGGGAAAGCTAATTGGTGACCTTGAAGGGATAAATTGTCCATGGCACTGGTCTGCAGATTGCCTAGACTCTACTTAGACAATATATATACATGGAGCCCTGTTAAAAAAGAATAGCATAACATGCAATGACAGAGGGGAGAGAGGTAGAGACAAACTAACCATTGGTCCAGTTGTGTAAATGTTTTCCATCTTTTCTTCCTTGTGGGTAGAGTTTACAGTGGCTGCTGATGGGATGTGGTTAAAAGCAACCATGTATGGATCATATGGGGATGGAATCGTGGTAGGTGGAGCGTTTCCAATGTCGCTTCCTGATTTGATTTGAGCGAGCGAGATTTTAGCACTAGCATCATCTCCAGGGGGTAAGTAAAACTGTGGTTGTAACCCGTTTGGGCTCAAAAACTGATGAATGTATGGTTGCGGCATATAATAGGCTGGAATATAGGGACCGTAAGGGTAAAAGTTTAGATGGTATTGTTGCCTATAAAGGTGCATTGCCTGTTGGGAGGCTGCTATGGAACACTGATCAGGATAAGAGATAGGTGGAGCATAACCATTTGCAGCCTGCAACTGTCAACACAATATAAAAGACCATGACTAAGCATATGTATTCAAATATTCTGGCAAGAAAACAATATGGTTGGCCTGATGCTGACAATGAAGGCACAAGACAAAAAAAAAAAGACCTTGTAATTGAACATAACCGACCTGATGAGTGTCTGTGACTGGTAAAATCTCCTCCTTAAGTTTATCTCCTTCCGACCCTTCTACAGGGTAAACGGGTTGATCTGACTGCAAAGCTAGCTCGGTCTCAGATGCTGAATTTGATATTATAAGATCCTTATCTTGAGAAAAAGGTGATATATCTTTCCTGCAAGCCAGATTATTGTATCAGAAACTCACTTATCCGACTGTAAAGCAATTCATGAGAATATAGAAGCAAGCAACAATGTAAGATTTAATCATTAGTATCTATCAGTCACCAACCTAGCTGATGCCTCATAGGACGCTGTCCCATGAGAAGACTCGGTATTGGAGTCATCACATCCAATAGTACAATTGTCAGAAGATGCATCTCTCACAAAATTGGAATCGAAGCTCCCAAATGTCAGACCATTTTCCAGCTTTTTGGCAACCTGAAGGAGGACAGGAAATGTTACATGTGGCCTTTCACCAACATCTAACTTGAGAAGCGATTGATTCTTGGCTTTATTGGCTGTAGCCTCACTCTTAATGACTGCTCCAAAAAAAGCAATAGGTCGAATCAAATAAGAGGTTGTAATTGCACGCAGGAAAAAATGTGCATCATTCCCAACTTATCTAGAAGAATACAGAATGCACTTAGTGCTACATAGATGAAGTGCAACTATACCTTGCTCTGACTGGCTACTGCAATTAGAAGTGACAATCGTAGATGACTGCTCTGATATCGGAGAAATTCCATCTAAAGCATAGTGAGTATTGTTTCCTACAGCAGAATCTGATACAGCCACTGGTACACTACTTGCTTTAGACTTATCCAGCTCAACAACATCCTGAGAGGAAGAAGTAGACTTGGAGGGAGGCTGTTCCTCTGTGACTTCCTTCTTCAAAGGGGAGATCAAAGCATCTTGAATTTTATGGTTACTAACTCCACTTGAAGGACTAATGGGGTTAGGGGCCCTGCAAAAGAATATAAAGCTTTAGAAAGCCCAAATCTAAAAGGAATGATATGAATAGATAGATACCTTATTGAAGAAGGTTTTGCATTGTTTATAGCTTTGTTAGAAGCAGGCAAAGCAGTTCCAGAACCTCCTATCTTGTGATTAGCTCCACTCTGCTTTTTAGAAGCAGCACTTCTTCCATTGGCATCTGCAAATCAATAAAGAGTTTAAATCAAGGAAGATAATAAATTACAGAAGTTTCAAAGTATCCATTAAAGAAAATAAATTACAATGACCAGTGTGGCTTGACGGGAAGTTCCTCCGACCAGTTCTGCCCCTTCCTTGTGTAGTCGGCACTAAGTTCTGCAAAAGGCAGTACACATAATGTAAGCTATTGGAGGAAGTGATATTCAGAAAGTTGATGGTTGCTAAGTAAATTCACAAAACAAGAATAAAGGAATCAGAACAACAACAAAAAAATTACCTCTTTCTTTCTCTCCCGTTTGCTTCTCACTTCATGAAATGTATCTGAAACATTTCAAAGATCATATTAATATATGAGTACATGGTTACAATCAAATAAAGTGCCACATAATAACTCTCAATCAAAACGTTAAAAAAAAAAAAACTCTTTTCACAGTTCCATTATATTAAAAGCAAATCGGCAAATTCGACAGAGATACGCAAATTCTAAACAACAGTTTCTAGTCATAAACCCAAATTCAGCATATCCAGAATCAATAGATTCCAATTCGAAGATTCCAGGCATATTCTACCAAATAGAAATCTCATAAAGACTACAGACTGATGAAACACAAAAAAATAAAAAGCTCTTACAAAACAGCAAAACACAAATACCAAATCAAGCAAGGGTAATAAATGGAAACATCAAAAACAAAGATCAGAAAAAACCAGAGTAAGTACCTAAATAGAGAAGCTTCTGGGTGGTCTCATATGGATCATTGAAGCAGTCCTTATAGACAGAGTATATATCCTCGTCGGAATGTTGTTTCCCTGTAACCTCTCTAATGTTTCGAATAGTTTCGAGCAGATCGGCCGGAATCGAAACCCTAGAGCCGCCATCGCCGCTGATGCTGCTCATGTTGGTAGAGAGGAGCGAGGGGAGAGGAGAGAGAAATTGAGAGAGTATGGGTCAGGCAAAGACTTGAACATAAGACTCAACATATATAGTATTTTCCTTCCGTATAAATTACCGCTAAATGTCTCTCTCTCCGTATTTTTATACGCCGACGTCACTTTTAACCGATCGATTTCATTATTTAATTAAAATATAGAAATATGTCAATGTTCTAAAAATCTCCGCTTAGCTCCGATTACTCTCCGTTTATTCTCTAAGCCCACCCTCGCCGCCTGACTAACGCCTAATCGCTAGGCCCACCTTCGCCGTCAGTTAATTTTTTTTTTTTGTTATTCAGACATTTAGATTGAGATTTTGTGATATTTTACAATAATTTATGTTCAAAATTTTAATGAAAATCATAAAAAAAAAAAATTTAAAAATATGTTTTTATGTGTTTACTGCAATTTTAAAAACAATATTATAGAAAAATTTAATTATAATGGATTAATATATTTTAAAAACATTAAAATAGTCTTAAAACTATAAAACTAATCCCCGATTAATCCCCGTTTAATCTCCGATTTATTGGTTAAGCCAATTACTCTTTAATGATTTTTGGAACATTGCAAATATGTTATGAAGTAAAATTAGACTGCAAAGTTGATATGGCCGAGTTGGTCTAAGGCGCCAGATTAAGGTTCTGGTCCCACTGTCAACACATTTCTTTTTTTTTTTCGGAAAAGGAAAAATATATTTTGTTTTTTTTTTTTGCGCGTGTCGATGTCGGAAGTTAGAAATATATAAATATACGAAGAAGCTATCTGATATTAGATCTTATCAATCGAATTAGGTCATCCTCAAAAACAATCAAAACCCTAGCTTTCTGTTTCTCTCTCGATCCTTAGCTCGGGGTTTCTCAGAGGAGTTTTGATCGAAATCTCTAGTTACTAACTCTGAATTGAGAATTGCGATGGGTTCCAGATCTCGGAATGATAATTTCCAATCCGGCGATGGCGCCAGTCCTGGGTATGTTTACTCTTTCCGTTTGCATATTTTAGGCTTCTTTTGTGTTGGTTGAAGGTTAAAATTTTATGTTTTGCTTGGAATTTGTTTTGTAGGAAAATATTCATCGGAGGATTGCACAAAGACACCACTAATAGTAAGTCTCTTGTGCTTGTTTCGAGGTCAAGATATAATCTTAGGGTGTTTCCTTGATGTTGTGGGGTTAGGCATTGTTGTAGACATGTGTGTGTGTGTGTTTAATGTAGGCCTGTTGGGATATTTATTGATTCGCGTTGATTTGAGTGCAGCTGTATTCAATAAGCACTTTGGCAAGTACGGGGAGATTACAGATTCTGTGATTATGCGAGATCGACATACTGGACAACCCCGAGGTTTCGGTTTCATCACCTATGCTGATTCTTCTGTTGTTGATAAAGTTATTGAAGATAATCATATCATCAATGGCAAACAGGTCTCTTACGCCACTTCTATTTTCTTAGTATTGATGTTTATCATGGATTTTCTTAATTACATAAAGAATTCGTCAGTTTTTTTTTAGTTTTCTGAGGTTTAGTAGCATGCCTCTGTTGGATCTTTTCATTAATATTTTGTTCTTCTTATGATGGAGCAGGTTGAGATCAAAAGGACTATTCCGAAAGGTGCTGGTGGAAATCAATCTAAAGATATCAAAACAAAGAAGATTTTTGTTGGTGGTATACCCTCCTCTGTTACAGAAGGTATACCTGCCTCTTGGCACATCTTCAAGTTATTGCTTTTCACGAGAATGTTGGTTTTTTGTGTGCTTAGCGTTGCTTGTTTTTATTGGTCAGATGAACTTAAGGACTTCTTTGCCAAGTATGGGAACGTGGTGGAGCACCAGATTATCCGAGACCATGAAACAAATAGGTCCAGAGGTTTTGGTTTTGTAATTTTTGACAGTGAGGAAGTCGTAGATGAATTATTGTCCAAAGGAAACATGATCGATATGGCAGACACTCAGGTAAGCTTGTATAATTGGGCCTAGAATTGTGGAATATTCTGCTTGTTCCTTTCATTATACCGTTAAACTTAGTATTAGTATTCTACCTAGTAGCTACCACCAAATTTAAGGAGGTTGTCACAGTAAGCTTGGAAGTCCCTGCTGTAGTGTGCATCCTAAGCATAGCTAGGTTAATTAAGTTGCTTTGTTGTAGGTGGAGATCAAGAAAGCTGAACCAAAGAAATCTTCAAACCGTTCACCTCCTCCTTCTTACGGTAGTCACCCTAGAGGTCGTTCTTTTAACGATAGTTATGGCGGTTATGGTGGACCTTATGGAGGTTTTGATGGAGGATATGGTCCTCCAGGTCCCATTAGGTCACATGGAGGTCCTGGTAGTAGGTTTGCTGGGGGATATGGGTACGGTCGTGGCGGTGTAGGCCCTGAATTTGGAGGAGGGTATAGTGGTTATGGGGGTGGTAGTGTAGGAGGTTACCGCAGTGAACCACCCCTTGGCTATTCAAGTCGTTTTGGACCCTATGGGAGCGGGTTTGGTGGTGAAGGTTATGGCAGTGGAGGCTATGGAGGTGGAGGTGGTGGTTATGGTGGTGGAGGAGGGGAAGGCTACGGAGGATATGGTGGAGCAGGTTACGGTGGTGCATATGAATCTGGAGGTCCAGGTGGCAGTTATGAAGGAGCAGGTGGTCCATATGGGAGGGGTTATAGTAACAGTAGTCGATACCATCCATATGCAAGATAGGTTCAAGATAATACAAATCCATAGACGCTATAGAAGCATCTCTCACAGGTTTCTCTAGACTGTTCCAATCGCTCTAGGTGCATTCTAGAGGAAACTAGAGTTATCATGTAGCGCCAAACATCAGGAAGGATTGCTAAGGACAGGAAGAGCATTGGAAAAAAAAAGTTTTATTAGACATCTTCTAGTTTGTGTTTGTCTAATTTAAGTGTTGTCTTCTCTTAACTTAGATTGTGTTATGTAGACTTTAGCTTATTTGGGTTTGGAGTTTGTTTTACAGTACCATAAGAATGATTTAGAGTAAGCCTATTTATCATTCTGGTAGTCTTGTTAGATGATCAATCACTAACTTAGCTTAGTTTGCATAATCATACGAATTAGCTTAAGAAACTCTGCAAAAAGTGCATTCATAATTCTTTAGCGTTCAAGTTGAATACTTTCTATGGCCCAACTTCTTATCTCTGTAGATGTTGTACTTTCGAGCCCAGTTAGTTATGGTTACCTCACACTCTAGTGCATGTGTAGGCTTTTTTTTTGTCAACTGTGAATTTTGATATCTATAATTTGTCATCAAATGATTAGATTTTAGTTTAAATAATTACAATTATGTATAAATTATACAGTACTCTGTACATACTTTTTGTAGCACTGTACATGGTTTTTGTTGTATAATATTAAATTCAGAATGTTTCAAATGCAATGAAATATAATATACAGCACACTAGAAATGTTGATAGAACACATTAAACAGATACATGTATGTATATCCATAAAGTTGATAACTGAACGACAAATGAACAAGATTTAGTGAATAATTATATATATTCTTAATCCATAAAGGCCGATCTTAGCAGCTTTGAAACTTGCAAGTTTGCATTTTGTTAACAGAGAAAGGACTTCTGAGGATGGAAACTTAATATGTCATTTTTTTCCATCTATTTTTTGAAATTTAGAAACGATTTGACTGGCAAGAAAAAAGATGACAATCTCGAATATTCAGGACCGCAGACGACAATCACTATTTTTAGAAACACATTTTTACATTAAGTTCTCTGTTCTCAACTCAAAAGAAACAAAAACTCTTTTAGTTCAGTTTCACAATTCCAAGCTTCTTTTTTTTTGGGTCAACCTTTAACAATTCCAACTATTTTTAGAGTTTTCTCTATTAGTAAAAGAAGGTTGAAACAAAGAAGAAAGAAAAGAAAAGAAGAACAACAAAAGAAATGGAAAGGAAAGAGGAAGAAGAAAAGAGGATGAGGATGATGATGAAGAACAAATTTAAGGAGACAGAAGAGATAAGCCAAGAAGACATTAAAAGACAAGAAGCTTACAACATGTCTCCACGTGCACGTGGTGGTGGTGGATCGGTCGGAATGGGCAAGTCATCGAGCGTGAGGCTAAACTGTTTATGCGCACCAACCACACACCCTGGCTCCTTCAGGTGCCGTTACCACCGTCGTAACGCTGGACTTGGCATGTCCCGTGGCATCTCCGTTCCGTCTAACCTTTCCATGTTGGCAGGAGCAGCCTCTAATTCTATCTCTCCTAAGTCCCGCGATTAATATTCTTATTTGATTCTTCTTTATTTCAATTTCTCTTATGTTTCTGTGTATATACAAAAATTGCAAAAGTAGAGAAATCTCTCTGGATATTCACTTTGCTGTTTGCACAAATGAAATAAAGTCAAGCGATCGTGGTTTTCGTTTCCATAAGAGAATTGAATGAAAACACAAGTTTTTATGCTAAGAGAATTGAGAAGAATTGGGTAGAGTTGTACAATGATCTTCTCGAATAGATAAGAGAAGAAATCTAAAAGTAATGCATCAGAGAAATAATTTAAAAAATTGGTCGACAAGACAATTGAGATTCAAGTAGTGGGTCGTGTCCAACTGGTTTGAGATGTAATTGTATTCCCATAGTAAACTTTTTTGGTAGATTCGTCCCAATACGCCTGCGAGAGAGATAATCAAACGACAACGTTTTAGCTACAGCGCTTGCATTTACAAAACAAACGCTAGTGAAATGGTGAAAACTTAATACTGTACCTGCCATCCCGACGGGAGATTTGCGGAGAATTTGGTTAGATCAGGTTTTTGCTGCTTCTCGTCCTCTTTCTTCTGAGACTTCTCAGCTCGTTCTTTCCTCCTTTTCACTTTCTCACGCCTAAACACATCATAAAACCACATTAAAAACACTAAAATCATGGTTTACTACTGGAGGAGGCAAATGAATTTTGCAGTACGCAGAGTGACTAACCAGTCACCACCGAGGGGTTGGAAATTTGCGTTGTCTTTAGCCTCTCCACTCGCGATCTGTCGGGATTTCCATTCTTCGATTTCTCGTTTTCTTTTTCTATCTAGGATTCCGTAATCATCTTCTTCTTCTTCACTATCGTTTAGCTCCTCCTTTGCAGCTTTCCACTGAGCAAGGGGGAAAACATTTCAAGTTATTTAAGAGAATCTAGAAAAAGGGTTTATTTGTGAGGGAGGAGATTCAAGAAAAAACAACGTACCTTGTCCACCAAACTAGAAACCTTTTTATTTGACTTCAATGAGGATGTAGCAGCAACTGTCCGCTTTTTAGGCCGTTTCACTGTCACCAAACCCAATTATTTATAAGCAAAAACTCAGAGCACACTCAAACTGTGATTTTGATGAGAAAATTCAAAACCAAGGTTAGATATCGTAGAAGAATATACATACCTTTCGATTGACCCTTTGCCGATAGAGACAATTCACTTGTAGCATCTGTGGATTGAGAAGCAGTACCCAAAGATGCCATCTCAGTAGAGTCATTGGATCTGGAACTAGGCTCTACAGCTGTAGAAGATTTGTTTGGGATGTTGTAATTAGTAGAACCAACTCCACCGTGAGGCAGCGATGACTCCGCAGAGCTGGTGACAGGAAACAGCGGAGCTGCACTGTTGAAATCGTAATAAGCTTCTACAGCACTGGCTGCTGCAGGAGCAACTTCACTTGTACCAGGAGCAGTTTCATAATAAAATGTCGACTGGGGCAGAGAGACTTGAGATCCGTCGACATGGCCACAGAACTGAGTATTAGGAGCTAAAGTAACAGCATTGGCAATATATTGATAATTGGAATCTGGATAGGATAAGTTGTATTGCGCTGCATAATCAGCTGATTGCTGCATATAAGATAGAGGTAGGGTATAGGAAAGTCCCAGAGAGTCGCTGGACAAAGATGGAGGGACATGGCCATTATCAGGTGGTAGAGGAATTGGTTCACTATAACTGTCTGGTGGCGGTGGAGGAACATCTTCACTCTCAGAAGGCGGCGGCGGAATCCATTCCTCACCCGGAGGTGGTGGAACATCTGTATGAAGGTTGGATGGCTCTGTTTGACTGAATATCTTACCATCGGAAGCATCTATCACTTGAACAGACATTGGAACTGATTCTTCAACCTCCATATCCACATCCATGTCAATATCTTCCACATTTGGGGAGCCAGCCTTCTGAAGCATCTCATCTGAAGAGATAACATCCACCCGCCCAGCTGATTGCCCTCGGGTGTGGGTGGGAGATCCATTGCCGCTCAGATCACCTGATGCATCTGAACTAAGAGTTCTTCCAGATTGAGCTAACTCTCCTTCTCTCCCACTATCCTCGGATTCACTTTCTGTTTTAGCATCTGCTACCAACTTTTCTTTGGAAGAGCTTTTGTTAGCTTCAGAAATTTCATCCATTACTGCCGATTTTGCAAGCTGGTAAATCTCATCATTAACACTGTCTTCCAGACGCTTGAGTTGTTTCTCAGTGTGGAGCCAAAAAGAAAGTAAAGGTGAGGTATCCAAAATGAGCGCCTTTACATCAGAATGTCTGACTTCAGCCTCAAGAATGTACTTTGATATCTGCTCATTGCTGTGGACGTTTCCATGAGACCTATAAATTTTTACAAATTAGAGATAATAATATTTTAAAGAAGATAAGGAACTATGATCTCTTCACCTAACAATATAACATATATAAACAACAAGACCCAAACTAGAATGGCTTACCTCTTCAGAGACCTCAGTTTCTCCAATAAGCCTTCACTTTGACTCAACAGACGAGACGGAAGGTCAGTAGCTGCTCCCGTATCAGAATTAGCATGAGCATGCTCTAAATTTCTTGGCTTTGCAAGTTCCTCCTGACATGATTGGTAATTAAAAGCAGAGTCCATTCGACATTCAACTTGATGACCATCAGTTCCTAAACTTTTGTTGTAAAGATCCTCACTTTTGTTTCTCTCACCCAGATCAACTGTTAGAGAAGTCGAACTGTCAGGCCCAGTGAAGATATTTTGCACGGGTTGCAAATAACTTGGTTCAACGCCAGAAGCCAAGGTGGACTCATCTGTAACCATGGGCCCAGACACATTGTACCCAGTCCCATATGCACCTGCCAGTTGAGTCAAAACCGCAGGAATTTCCCACGAAGTTTCCCCAGTTTCTGTATTCCAGTAGTAATACTGATTGCTCTCCTCATGCAAAATCATCTTCCACTGCGAAGTAACATCTGTGAGAGCAAGGTGCTCCAAAGACACAGTGCCAGATGCTTGAACTGAGGGATTTGTCTGTTTGTTTAGCCCATCCGTGACTGTCATGATACTCATTCCGACATAACCACTCTCTCCTTGAGCCTTAAAATCAAGTGCAGAAGTATCCTCCCCTGTTTGCTGTTGGTCAACCATCTGCATAGTGGTGTCTGCACCCGATTTGATATTTGTATCTTTTTGTCCTTCTTGAATAAATCCAACAACCTGGTTTAAATAAAATTCATCAAGACTAGCAGAGACATCATCAGTATGCGATTTTATACAAGTTAAATATTGTTACCTGCTGATTTTTATTGGCTAAGGAACTATCTGCAGTGGCATCATCTGCCCTCTCCTTTGAATCCTCTTCCACCTCATCGTCACTATATTGCCCAAGTAAAAGCAAAGGGTTTTCTGTATTCTGACCTGAAAATAAAAAGTCTAAAGAATCAAACTTTGGAACAACTAGTAACTACATACCTAGACTCCAGTAATATGAACTGATCAAAAAGAATAGCAACATCAAGTATAAGGTTGCATTAGAAAGTAAAAAAAGGATGGAGAATAGCGTCGGGGAAGATTTTTCAGCGACCTGCCACAATTAATGACAAAGCCGTCAGTTAAGCGTAGCAAGCCAAAACAGCCAGAGACAAACGAACCGATAGGAGCTAATTCCAGAAGAAAGTCCTCAGAAAGCTTGAAGCTGCAAAATAGAGCAAGTCATTCAAAAAAAATCACAGTGGCTTGGCCTGAACTGATGTCATACGATGTCCCCAAGACCACAGCCACCCTATACTCTTGAGAAGAAATTTTGGTGACAAACAACATAACATGTCTTTGGAACACAAACAAGAATTCCCAAATTTCCAGCATTAAGATGTCGAGCACTTTATGGGGCTTGGCTACATAGCGGATTCGAAGATAGCTAGCTCATGGAACCCACCTGAAGAAGAAGGTGAATTGGGTAACTCATTAGGCTCTGTTTGTTCCCGCTCAACTCCATCACGCACTTCTGAGCCACCCAAATCTCCTACAAATATATCAAAGAGATACTAAAAAAGGCCAAAATTTGCAAAACAAGAAATTCCTAGTAAAAAAAAAACTAAAATAGGTGATCAGCTCTTTATTAACTAGCTACAATGAATCCATAATTATAGTAGATTCAAATCTTTCTACAATTTTCAAGGTGTTGTTCCAAACGACCAGGTAGATTTAATCGATCAAAAGAGCAGAAAACGAATCGAAAAAATACAATAAAATCGACTGGATAAGTACCGAAGAAGGCAATAAAAAGCATACCAGAGGGTTCCGCAAAGAGATCGAGCTTGACACGACGGCCGGTGCTGTTCATGGCGGCGAAACGACGCTCTTTTCTCTTCCCCATCAGATTCCTACTCTCTCTCGTTTCTTCTCTACAAACTCTAACCTTCGTTGAGGGTTAAAAAAAAAACAAAAACAAAAAAACTATATTACGATTTACGAATCAAACGACACCGTTTTCATAGTAGCCGTCCTACTGCCGTCGACGTTGTGCCGTTTTTGTTTTAAATTGTGGACTGCACGCCGTTTAATTGATTACGGTTTGCCAAATCAGACCGATCCAAATTTAGTCCGGCCCGTAACAAATTTTTGATATCTGTTCAATTAAGGAATCTGATTTGAGATTCTCTCTGTATTGCTATTCGATTAAATTAATAGGTCTCGTCTCGTGCAAAGATGTTGTCATAAAACGATGAATCCACATTTCAGATTTATTTATAACGAGTTTTACAAAGACAATAATGTGGTCAGAAAATACATCAACTTCGGACGATTTTCTGACCGATTGTCATATCCGACGAAAATACAGTTTCCGAAAGAAAATCAGTCAGAACTCGACCTATATTCTTATAGTGGATTACATTAATCACACGGTAGCGACTCGGTGAGTAAAAACTTCACAAGAGAGTGGACTTATTGACAATATTACAAAAAATGGAACAAACTCTTGGGGCAGTTCCTAACAAACAGAAAACGTAGGGGCCAAAACGATACATGTAACATGTGTAAAATATGATCATGACTCATGAATAGACTCTAACCTCTTGACAAGCTGAGCAACGACACCCCAGTTGAATCCCCGGTACTGAAGCCACCGGATGACTCTAGCTTTACGAGTTTCTATAGGCAAGTCTCGGCCTTGAAGCCACCGCTTTGATGCCTGAACATAAAGCTGATCCATCGCTTCTTTGGACAGCCCATGCTTTGGTTCTGCTTCGTCATCTCCTTCCTTGCATTGGCTTTTCTCAAAAACCAGCTTTATGGCTGTCTCCGAGTCTTCTTTGCTTATGCCTTTATTAAACAATGCCTGATCCACATGCAAAGTACACACTTCACTTCAGTAGTGACAAACAGGATAACAATACGGAAAAGATGTGAATAGCGAATCTTACTTGCTTGATCCGCCTTGGTCCCCAACTTAAGGAAGACCATCTAGATCGAGAAAATGACTCCGCGTACAAGCTATCATTGATAAAACCTCTGAAACACACACAAAACAAAAAGTTGAAAGAGAGACTTTTTCTTACTCAGTTTTTCTATCAGTGGTACAACAAAAACAACCAAGATCCTTATGTATCAAGGAAAAACAAACGCAAGACGCTATGGATCCAGATTGAGAACAAAAGTTAAGAGGAACCTTACCTAGTCTGAAAATCATTGATCACTCTGTCAACGATTTCAAGAGGATATTTCTTTCCAATGAGCTTCTTCTTCAGCTCAGCTGCTGAATATGCTCTGGGACAATCCAGAAAAAAACAGAATAAGGAAACCATACACACAGAGAAGAGTGACACGAAAAATACAAAATAAACCATTCTGCAACATTTTAAACTGAAACTACACAAACTCAAAGTTGCAAGCAAACCTTAAACCGAGATAGCGAATAGCCATGTTCTCTGCCTCTTGCGCGATTTTGCAGGCTTCTTTGCTACTCTTGGCCTGCTCAGCTTCCATATGTAGTTTGACTATATCATAAGCTTGTTTGTGTTGTCTCATCGACTTATAGCCACTAGATCTAACACGATTTCCGCTTCCTTCCAGCTCTGCAAAAACGTGAGAGAAATGTAGGTCTCGATTAGGATTGGTTTAAAGCCAAAATCTGACCATAAGAAACATGGCAGTGAAACTCATAATACCTTCTGTAGAGTCATCAGACACCTCATTCATGTAACTTCCAGCATCATTTTTCTCTTGTAGATCCAAAAATGTGCCTTGGGTAGCTTCTTTGCCGTTAGACTTGACTTCAGATCTCAATACACTATGATCCAATCTACTACCATTATATAAACCTTTTTCAGAACCATCAAGAGACTGAGATGTCAAATCTTCACTAATCTTCGGAGACTTCTTTGGAACATATTTAATTATACCCGACGAACTGTAGTCTCGCTGCTCTGAACACAAGATTCTTGGAACCAATTGTTTCTTCACCCTACAATATCAACACTGAGGAATTCAACTATCTATTACTGAGGTTTCGAGCTATTAACAACACAGAACAATTTCAATAAATAATCAGTATTGGCCTTAACAACAAAATTTGCTCGAGCTATTAACACAGATATGATTTTCAATTCTCTCAAGCCATTAAAAGTTGAAGCAAATTCAATAAATTGGGAATTTCACTCATTTCGGTGAAACAGAAACAAAATGCATTGGTATAGGAGAAACAGGAAAGAAGAATTCAGGCAAAATATTAGCTCACCATGGAATCACGAATACGCGATGTTGAATGCCACTAGATAAACTAAACCCTAGTTTCAGCATCTCCTAATTAAAATCTCAGAGATCGTCGGAATGTTAAACCCCTACCTAGGTCAAAGACAATTCAAACAGCTTCATGGAGTATATTCCAGCTGCTATAGTGCGCTCGTGTCATCTAGCTGCTATAGTGCGCTCATGTCATCTAGCTGCTATAGTGCGCTCATGTCATCTAGCTGCTATAGTGCGCTCATGTCATCTAGCTGCTATAGTGCGCTCATGTCATCTAGCTGCTATAGTGCGCTCATGTCATCTAGCTGCTATAGTGCGCTCATGTCATCTAGCTACTATAGTGCGCTGGTGGCCGAGCTGCTATAGTGCGCTGGTTTCGTTCGATTTTTTTTTTTGGATTTATGTATAAATAATGGTATTCAAAATCTGACTATATTTTTCGGCTTTTTTTTTTGGGTTTGGATTCGATTAATATTTAGATATGAAAAATAAATTAACTTGAACCATATTAATCGGATCTGTTGGATCTGTTCATCGAATATGTCGAATTGATTATACAATATACAGTAGAACATAGTAACAAAAAAAATATAAAGGAGATGATAAATAGTTTAACTAACTAAAATTCACTTAAAAGTCAACATGAAATTTCTACTTGTGGTAGAAAAATAAAAAATACCTAAAACCTCTAATTATTCAATACGTTTTAAACAAACCTCTTCCACACAACTTGTTAATCAAATTTTTACGGCATATAGAACATGACAATACTTGGAAGATGAATCATCCTCTTCAAAGTCATCAGCATCACCATCATTATTATCACCACATCCACCATTAAAGCTAAGAGTTTTAGATTCGAATCCAGCTTTAGGCTTGAAAACGAACAATCCACTAGACGAACCAGAGGTTTCGAACAGCCAATCATGAACGTCCCAGAAGATTTCCACAGAAACACCATCGCTCACTGTCACAACTTCGTTCCCTCTAAATCTCCAATTTAAATTCATGATCCGTATCGCCGGCACACCGTCCACCGTGATCCACATTTCGGGATCGTCGGGACCCGAGAGAGAAGTCTCGATCACCACCTCGTTCTCTCGACGTGACTTCTCACCGCCAAACGCCGTGCGTGTGTAGAACACGCGTTTCCCGTGGACATGTTCTTGCTTGGAGACCAAGGAAGCTTCTGTTGCTGCAGGGTTCTTCTTCGTCCTCTTGAAAGCTTCGTTCTTTAAATCCCCGACTGTTAAAACTACGGCGTTTTTGGACACGAGGGAGACGTAGAAGCCAGAGGAAGGTTCAGGGAAGTTTGAGAATTTGGCTTGACGAAAATCCCAGTATATGTCAACCCTTGTCCCCTCAGCTTCTAAGCTCTTGAGACCCTTCTTGGCCCAAAACGAAGAACCTGAAAGATCTATCTTCACCTGTTGTTGCTGATGATTCTGTTCTTTGTATTTGTGGTTCTCGATTTTGATGGTTAAAGAATGTGAGGAGATGGTTCTAGACCAAGTAACGTCTACGTTTTGCGTAGTATTGGCGATTTCAACTGCGTAGAGTAAGGAGACAGAGCTGGATTGGTTAAACATTTCTCGTATGTTGTTGTTGTTTCTTGGATCTTAAGCCTTCCACAGGTTTGGCATCAGGTTTATAAATGTCATTTGAATTGTTGATTTTGAAGATTGAAGAAGTTGGAATTACTCTAGAAGGAAATCAGATTTTTTGGCTGTTCTGAATTTGTTTGTTGAAACGAATAAAACCGAAGAATTTTTGTTTGTTAGTGATTTACTATGAATAGAATGCTTCTAAGTTTGGATCTTCATGAGTTAGACCCAAATCTGTGACCTTGCCTATGTTTAGTAACCCAAGCAGAGCTTGTCAGAGAATAATATTTTAGTCACCCATCTATTAATTTCAACGAACAATGTAGAGGATAAAAAACTTCCAAGAAGAACGTAAAGATGTTCCATGGCGTGTTCTTATGATAAACATGAGTCTAGCTGTATTAAACAAACCATGTTATAGATAGCTAACTTTTTTTTTTTTGATATGAAAAAGATAGTTAACTTTTAATAAACCAATACATTAGATCTTTACTTGTGTATTCAGTTTACTATGGGATACCAAAATCGATCTGTACAAGAAAAATATTGAGAGAAGAGGGATATGGAGATTTACCTACCGTTAATTCAGTTATGTTGTGAAATTTTTAAAAGAGGCCACGCTCAATAAGTATAAAGGTCTTTATGGCCCAAAATTTGACAATTATTATGGGCTTCATATATATATATGGTGTTTACAAACGATGTCGTTTTGGACCGGCAAAATAAATAAAACCCTAAGCTTTAAACCTTCATTGATTCAGAAAAACCTTCATCCGCAGCAGCAGCAGCTCCTCAACATCAGATCCCAAATAAAAGAATCGGGTACTCTTCAATTTCAACAATTTATCTTCGATCATTTTGTTGTTTATTGAAATTGTTCTAATTACATCAGAATTTCGATTACAGATATTTGTGTAACAATTCGATTTCTATCTATTTGGTACTGTTCATTCCTCCAATGCCTGTGTAATTATCGATTTATAAAAGCATAATTTTTGACGACCTAGTTTCCTCTTTGTGTGATTTCTGGATAATAACTAGTTACAGTTTCTCTTCAAATTACTTTTATTTAGGATATCAAATTCGATATAGCCTGAGTTTTTTTGAGATTTTGGTTGATATCTAGTCTTTCCACATGATTTTAAGATATAAGAATGTGACATTTGATGCTTATGTATGTATTATTGTACACCTTGTAGGTAATAATCACTATTGAAGGGTAATGGCAGAGTCTACTCAGATGGAAGTTGAGACTGCAACAGTAACTGCGCCACTGCCGCCTAAGCCAACCTTTGTGCCTTTGACAGCACATGAGATGTCTGATGGTAAAGTTCAGTTCAGGAAATTATCAGTTCCACCGAACCGTTACTCTCCCCTCAAGAAAGCATGGCTAGACATCTACACACCTATTTACGATCAGATGAAGATTGACATTAGGATGAATCTCAAATCCCGCAAAGTCGAGCTTAAAACCCGAGCTGACACTCCCGATATCAGTAACCTGCAGAGGTCTGCTGATTTTGTTCAAGCTTTCATGCTTGGTTTTGACATCCCAGATGCTATCTCTCTTTTGAGGATTGATGAGCTCTATGTTGAGTCTTTTGAGATCAAGGATGTCAAGACTCTTAAAGGCGAGCATTTGTCTCGGGCCATCGGGAGATTGTCTGGGAAAGGAGGGAAGACCAAGTTTGCTATTGAGAATTCTACCAAGACAAGGATTGTGATTGCAGACACTAGGATTCATATCTTAGGAGCTTTCTCGAATATTAAAGTTGCAAGGAGTTCACTCTGCAGTCTTATTATGGGATCTCCTGCGGGCAAAGTTTACTCTAAGCTCCGTTCTGTTACTGCCAGATTAAACGAATAGTTGAGTGGCAAAATTTTGATTCAGTAACTTGATTTAGTTCGAGTGATCTTTGTAATGAAGTTTTGCATAACTAAAATGTTTTCTTAGAAATTATCATTTGAAGTCTCTGCTGTTGTTATCTTGATATTTGCTTGTTTGAATATTTGTATCGATTACTAAGGGAAGACAAATCTAACCATCAATATAAAAGAGATTGCATTGCATTTCTATAAAACCTTAGATTACTAATTCGACAGCATAAACTGGAGAGATGGCTTAAGAGTTGAGACATGGTCTTGCAATTACACCTTTCCTATGGTTTGTAAAAAGTACAAGAAGAAAATAGGGAAAAGGAGAAAAAGAAGTACATTGTAAAGAGTCTATAAATCACAAATTGTTGGCCTTTGATATATGGGACCAGTTTCTTTTAATCTTCAGCCTCCAAAGAGAAACCCAGCAGCTTGTTCTTCATTTCCTTCAAACAATCTTAGAGCTTGTATCACTGCTTCACGGGAGAACCCTAATTCCACAAGCTTTGCAATCTTGGCTTCAAATTCAGGTCCCTGTGGATTACATGATAAAATGATTTAATGGAGACTGAAAAAGGAATCAAAAGAAGTGAGACTAGAACTTTATACATAGACTCTACCTCGGATGTGTTCTGCCTTTTAGGTTGTTGACTCGTTGGGTTTGCAACTGTGTTATTTTTCTTCTCTGTAAACGCAGAAGGAACCTACAAGACCAACAAGTTATCATCAAAAAAGCTTATTTTGAAATATAGTTCATCAAAACCAAACATAAAGGACAAAATGCAAAATTCTTACGGTTGCTCCAGAGCTAGATGCTTCATTCAGAATACTTCCTTCATCCAGAAATCGGGAAGGGATGTCTTTCTCTGAAGTATGTACAGTTTTTGTCAGGTTAATTGAAAACAAAGGTAACAAACATAAAAACATAGAAAGAGAGATGGTAGTAGAGAACTAGCCTTGCAAAAAGGGAACTGAGACCTCTCCTCCTCCAACAGTCATGACATTATCCTTCAAATCTATAGTACACTACACCAAAAAAAAAAAAAAAAAAAAAAGAGAGAAATGGCTTTGTGTTTGGTTGAAACAGATTCAATAACTTTGAAGTCAAATGATGGAGATGGTACCTGATGCTTACGCAGCATATCGAGGCCAAACAGGAATTCCATGTTAGGTGAGTCCAGCACCACGAATGAACACGGGTAAAAGTTATTCCCGATCTGCAAGGTATAAGATTTTTCAATTTCTTCTGCAAAGAATAATGGAACAGAAAAAACAAAGGGGAAAACATTATAAGAAAAGTATTGGCAGTTATTACCTTGATTGGAGCAACATGAATACGGCCCAATATCTCTGATTGCCCAACACCATGAGCAATACCTTTATAGCGTTGATCCATGAGTCTCAGCAATCTGAGAGCAAGTGAGAGCAAGTATTTAACAAAACTCGGGAGTTATTCCATCATTCTATTCTAAAACAAGTACCAGAAGAAAAGAAAAATATGCAAGAGTTACCCGCATCTCTCAGCACAACTCTTGGATATAATTGTCGACTGTGCACCGCTATCAACAAAAGCCTGGAGATGGTGTCAAATTTAGGCTAATGAATAAAAAGATGATCTAAGAAGTGCTCAATAACAGATCTCTAACCAGGCTGAGGAAACAAGAAAAATTGAAAACAGATAGTAAGCTGAAAAGAGGTTATATTCTGGTTGCCAAATTTCTACCTTTAAAGGTACGCCATTGACCTCCATATCCACATAGAGCATTATCTAAGGATATGAGGATAAAAAAAAATCAAATCTGTGTACAAAAAGGTTAGGACTTTCAGAGCATAAAGTAAGTAAGCATACATACCACCCGAGCAAAAGCTTCAGGATTATGTTCAAGGGCAGCTTCCCAGTTCTCATCAATTCCTTTCTGCTCAAGAGTATCAAGAGATCACCAAAAGTCAGACATGACACGGAAAGATAACAAGCGAACTTAGAGAACACAAGAATCTAACATAAGTGAAGGATTACATCAAGGAATCCCAAAAGAGTTATTTTCGACTAAAGAAATACTAGATTTCAATACATGTAACTTAGGTAAGACCACTAACCTGTCGAATTGCAGCTTCAATTTTCCTCTGTGCTTCAACATCAAAAGGATCTGCATACAGAAGGGCCTGCGAGTAGGGAATACATAAGCAGGATTCTTTGATAGTGGTATATATAACTTAAGTAACAGCAACTCTTTCACAGGTAGTTTTACTGAAACTCATTTATTTGAGAAAGGGCTTACGAGTTCCTCTTCCTTCTGACGCTGTAATACAGATCGCTGCTGATGCCGTGAACGCAAAACATCCTGTAACTTATTCAAATCGCTTCCAGAAATCACTTGTGCAAGCTCAGGATCATTCTACAATTCACAATATCAAAGCCAAGGTAACCGAGTCATAAAATGAAGGCCACAAATAACATCATCGTCCCAAGCTACAATCTAGTTACCTGAAATAACTGTCCCATAAGATTAGAGTCACCCCGAATGTGCTGTTGAAAGGCTGCAGGGTTCAAAGCTGACCCATCAGGATTCATGCCCAAATCACTCACGGCCGCACTACTGAAGCAAGCAAGCATATGAGACCAAAACAAAAAAGGGATCATGCTCACAAACACTAAGTGTAACTATGACGAATGGTTAAATTCAAAACAGAGAAGCATGAGGTTAATCCACCGTACCCTGATGAGGCATTGGCATTGGCATTGGAAAGCATCATCAACAAATCATCATCCTTAACACCCAAAGCACTCAATTTATCGGAATTCCTCATCTCGTTTCCATTAAACAACAGCTGCTGCTGCTGAATCGGAACATTGGACTGCATTTATGCAACAAAAAATAGCTTAAGTTCCAAAAACCCTAAACCCCCAGATTTCAGGAGAATTCAAGCTTCGATCTTTAAGCTTTCTCAGTAGTAAGCGACACAATTCCAAATATAAATCGACGAAAGAGATCTGGGAACCCTTACCTCAACCTCGAGCAAGGCTTTAACATTCTCAACCTACAGAACAGTAACACTAAGGATCAGCAAAAACAAAACTTTTGGAAACGTCGACTAATCAGGGAAAAAAGTAGTGAAACCCAAGAAGCTTAATCGATCAATTCGACAAGTACATTGTGATTAATAACCGGAACAATCAGGAAAGTAAGGGCTTTTCGGAAAATAACTTACAGTTTCCTGAGAATCGACATCGAGGGTGATGATTTGTTCACCGGCGGTCATCACAGTGATCCTCATCGTCTGTTTTGGCTTCTCCGTCTCCTCTTTCCTTCTTTTGGTCAAATTTTATTAAATCAATCACTTGTGACTTCTGAAGATGGCTTTCCTTTATTCCTTTAACTCTTTTTGTCTTAGAGGAGAAGCCAACCAAATACGGTATTAATAAATTACCTAAACCCGCTGCATGAACTAGAGACTCCACCGAGGCCGGTCTTTAAACCCCGAAACTACCCCTGTATCACTTAAAAACCCGAAACTACCCCGGGATCGCTTTAAATCCCGATCGTTTCCTATATTAGTGGACGTGGTTATTATTAATTAAGCTATTAATTTGTTGCTTAGCCATATCGTTTATATATATGTAACCTTTTTAGGATAAAGACATCAACCGTTTTGAGATTTTAGTCATTTTGAAAAAAAATTGGTAAAAAAAAGTTGAAGTGTATGAATGGTATTTAAGTTGTTTTAATTTATGCACCATCAAATCTTATTTTCTTCGTTACAATTTATTCATTACGAAGAGGTTTAGCCGATCCGAGAATATTACTTTTCTTGTCATCAAGAATCTTACTTTCCCTTATAGATAAAGAGAAATCATTTTTTCCTTTTACTTTTTTATTATCTTATGAATGGATTTGATTTTCTAATAAGAATTATGCGATAGGCTATTAGGAATCTTTTTTACGTTATCTGAAATAAATATGGTTTAAACTTCTTAGCTCAAAAGCTGCGGACTGCATTAACGTAAAAAAGAAAATGATGAACACGAATCATATACGTTACGTTTTTCTTTTCTTTTTTTTTGGTATCTAAATAAATACATTATCGAAAAAACAATCAATCATCATAACCTAACAATATCGAAAAACAATGAAACATAAAAGGTCAAAACTAAATCTAATTAATGAAAGATTCGAATGCGCAAGGAGTTCATGTGAGAAATTGGGAAAAGCAACAATCGAAAATCAAAACCTAATGAATTGATTTTCAAAGATAAGAATATGAGATGAGAGCTAGTTATGACCAGCCGGAGCTGGGAAACCATAACCGCGACGTCCGAAGCCTCCATTGCAGCAAAATCTAGGATCGCACTCGAGATTGACGGAATTGTGGAGCTTGTGGAATCCATCCTTAAAGACGCCAAATCCGAATAGAAACCCAATCGCGATCACCACCAGAAGCAAACACGTACACAGCATGCAAATCCGTCCACAACACATCTTCCTCTGTTTAAATTTGTCGCCGGAGATTCCGAGATTCGTCTTCGATTTTGGTTGAACAACTCTCTCTATATAGGAAGAGAGAGTTTGTTGGTTTTGTTGGCGAGAAACGTGGATAGAGAAAGAGAGAGAGAGATGTCGTAGAAAGGATAAATTTAGTGGGGGAAGAAAGGAGATTATAAAGAGATAGATTTGTGCGTGGGGACCTTACTCTTATTTCTTCCTTTAAGGCTTATCAAATTCCAACGACGGTCTTCTATTTCCTTTTCCTTCTCTCTTTTGGTTTCACTTGATTGGCTCTATCATTTACTAATATGTTAAAGCTATTTTGACTTTGAGAATTGTGGGGCTACGGCCCATTAGTCATACTCTTCTATGCTATGCTGATGAGTTTGAGTTTCCTCATTCTAAAACAGAAAAAATTAAGCAATACACAGCCAATTAGTATAAATTTATAAATGTTATCAATTACGGATATTTATTTCCATAAAAGGATTTATTATAAGCAGAGAGAATAATCTCTATAAGAATGATTCGGGCCAATTAAACAAGGCCCAACCTAATGTTGCACAACGTAAGATCTGAATTTATGCCGAAGCGTCCTCGTATTTTTAATATATACGCGATTAACACCCATCACTCTTAAGTGATTTGTTTTGCGCCACATTTATCAAAAAAAAAAGCAAGTCTCCAAAAGTTCTTTAGCTGTTCTCACTTTCAATTCATCATCGTCTCTCTCGTCTCTATTCTTGCTTTTCGCGCTTCCCTGTGACTTTCTATTTCTTCTCCCGATCCGCTGAGTCTTCTTTTTGTGGAATCTTTTCAATATTCTTTACATTCTATTGATCAATATCGCAAACCCTAGATTCGGCGATCTTAAATCTGCAATATTCCATGGCTTCTTCAACCGGTAATTCTAACCCTAACAATCCTCCTCCGTTCGATCTCACTAATATCTTCAAACCTTCATCGAACCCTTACACTACGCCTCCGACATCTTATCCTGCGCCCACAGGTCCTCCAATGTTTAACAACCATTACAATCAGCAACTCTACGCACCGCCGGGTATCTCCGTTCAACCATCACCGGTAGCTCAGATGCAACAACAGGAGGTGTCTTCCGCTCCCTCTTCCTCCGCCACTAACTTGCATCCACAGAGAACGCTATCTTACCCCACGCCACCTCTCAATCTACAATCGCCCCGTGAAAATCACAATCTCGGAACGCATATCCTCGCTCTACTCAACAATAACAGCAACGGAGGCGCCGTGGTGAATCAAGAGACGTCGCATCAGCATCCGGTAGTGAGCCCGCACGAGATCGCTCGTTCATTTCCTGTTTCTTATGATCTCGTAACTATAACTTTACATTAATGTTTGTTGTACGTAACCAGGTGGATCTTTGTGGACTACTGGCAATGAATCCGCTTCCACTGAGCCAAGGAGTGCTTCTTTCACTGCTGCAACAGCTAGCTTGTGACATCAGCAAGGACACATCCCGTAAGCTTGCTTGGATGACTGATGTGGTTACAGCCATAAACCCATCAGACCAGATGATTGCAGTCCACGCTCGCCCAATCTTCGAACAAGTCTATCAGATTCTGCACCACCAGCGCAGCGCACCAGGCAGCGACGATGCAGCCATCAGACTTATAATGCACGTCATCAACTCGATGCTTATGAGCTGCAAATGACATGGCACTCTCTCTCCTTCTTATTGTTCTTTATTTCTGCTGTTCTGCATAAAAATATAGGAAAACAACTCTTTTTGTAGCTCTTACTCTTGTTAGGTTATTTTTTATTTTCTCTTCATTTTTGGTTTTGTTTTGTTGTATTCATTTTTAATTTTAAATGTAAAATCTGGTTTCTGCGTCTATATTATTGTCTCTTCTTCTCGTAGAAGTCTAGAAGACCTTAGTATGGATTCTATAGATTTTTCTAAAGTAATTATTCTTGAAGCCACTATAAGGTTACATGTAATTCTGCACGAGAATTACATAACATGAAGGTAAAGTAAGGTTTCTACATGTATGTGTTGTTAGGTTCTTACTATGATGAAGCTTTTCTAGTATGTCCACGAATCCTTATCCTTATCCTCTTTTTCTCTTTTGGACAATTGCAGGTTCCGAGCTAAATCAAGATTTATTTATTTGTTTTTTTTTTTTTTTGCTAAATCAAGATTTTGGAGATAAACGATGGACAGATCAATATGTGTGTTCTTCTTCCAATAATTTTTGACTGGTTAAGCTGCAGAAGAAGAGTTTAACACGTATGCACTTAAGAAAAATGTAATGCGTACTGAGAAGAAAAATGCACAAGAGTGAGTAGTCCCAAAGCAGAATGAATTTAAGGTATATATAAATAGGGCCCAATAAGGGAAATGAAGGCCTCAATGAATAAAACCTAAATTTACACATGACCACCCTCATATTTAGTTATATAAACGATTATCCCCATAACTTCTTATCAGTTAGATCGTACCCCATTTCATTATTCAGTAGAGAAAAAAATAGTACTCTCCAAAAGTTCTCTACCTGTTCTCACTTTCAAGTCATCATCGTCTCTATTGTCGCTCTTGGCTTCTCTCTTTCTCTTTCAGCGACTATCAGATCCGCCGAGTCTTCTTTTCGTGGAATCTTTTCAAGGAGCTCTGCATCTATTTACACCTCTTTATTGATCGATTTCACAAACCCTAGCTTCGGCGATCTTGAATCTGCACAAATCAATGGCGTCTTCACCTGGTAACAATAACCCTCACAATCCTCCACCTTTTGATCTCGGTACTTTCTTCAAACCTTCATCAAACCCTTATCCTACGCCGCCAGCATCTTATCCTCCGCCCACAGGTCCTTTTCTTCACAATCAGCAGTTCCACGCGCCGCCGGGTATTTCCGCTCAACCATCGCCGGTCATTCACACGCAACAGCAGCAACAGGAGACTAACTTGCACCCACAGAGATCGCTATCTTATCCCACGCCACCTCTTAATCCCCAATCTCCCCGTGTCAATCACAATCCCGGAACTCACATCCTTGCTCTCCTCAACAATAACAACGGCGCAGGCGCCGTGGGCAACCAAGAGCCGACTCATCAGCTTCCGGTAGTGAGTCCGCACGAGATCGCTCGGCCTTTTCCTGGCGGTTCTGGTCCTATTCGTGTACCGAGCTGTAAGCTGCCCAAGGGCAGGCGATTGGTTGGTGAGCACGCTGTGTACGATGTAGACGAGAGATTACATGGAGGGATTCCTCCGCAGCTGGAGGTGACTCCGATTACCAAATACGGGTCGGATCCTCAGCTCGTAGTGGGTCGCCAAATCGCCGTGAATAAGGTCTATATCTGCTACGGATTGAAAGGAGGAAACATTAGGGTTCTCAATATAAATACCGCATTGAGGGCTTTGTTCAAAGGCCATTCTCAGGTCTGCAATTTCTGAGTTACTTTTCAAGTATCAATCTGGTTTAATCATAAGCATGATAAGTTCTAACTACGTGTTTGTTTCCAGAGAGTCACGGACATGGCTTTCTTTGCTGAGGATGTTCATCTATTGGCTAGGTAATGTTTTGGAACTGTTATCTAATATGGAAAAGAGCCTCATTCAATTCTTTTGTTTATGAGATTTTATTTTTGGTTAGCATTTCTATTCATATCGTCTACTTTTCTATATTTCTTTCAAACAGCGTTAGTCTAGATGGAAAAGTTTACGTGTGGAGCATTTCTGAAGGGTCTGAGGGAGATGATCAACCCCAGATTACTGGAAAGATCGTTCTTGCTCTTCAGATTTTAGGAGAGGAAGACACCAAACATCCTCGTGTCTGTTGGCATTGCCACAAACAGGTAGTTGAACTTATTTATTTTGCTATGTGAAGTTGCATTTGTTTCATCTTAAATCAAGCTTTCTTTTCTAGTTTACTCTATACTTCTGATTGCCTAAAATTATTTTTTTTCAGGAAATTTTGGTGGTTTCCATTGGTAAACATGTGCTGCGGATTGATACTACCAAAGTTGGCAGAGGTGAAGTACTCTCTGCTGAGGCACCTCTCCAGTGTCCCCTTGATAAACTAATTGATGGTGTCCAGATTGTGGGTAAACATGATGGAGAGGTTACCGATTTGTCAATGTGCCAATGGATGACCACACGCCTGGTTTCTTCTTCAGTTGATGGCACGGTCTGTGTTTGTTCTTATCATTTTCTTCTCTTGACTCTTCATCTTTCTGTCATCCCTTTTCTGTAAACCTTTGGGAAAATAAATTATTGCAAAGAACTCAACTTCAAATGCATTATGCTGCCAATTGGGTATGGTGACATTTACTTAATTGGAACTTGTCAGCCTTATTTGTTTGGTTCTGCTAGTGCATTTGACATTCAATTACTTTTCTATCACGTTTTGAATTTTTGAAGGTTTGCTAAGTTTCATGTCAGGCTTGCACTATGTATTGTCTCTTTTCAACTAGGACACATTTTGCAACAGCTAGTACTTGTGTGTACCTATGTATATGTCTCACTCCTTTCCTCATTACTACCTTGCAGATTAAGATATGGCAAGATCAGAAGGCACAACCGCTTGTAGTTTTGAGACCTCATAATGGACATCCAGTCAATTCAGCCACATTTGTGACATCCCCTGAGAGACCTGATCATATCATACTTATCACGGGGGTAACATTCTTTAATCAATATTACTAACTTGTCTGAGCTTTATCTAATATGTTAAATGACCCTATTGTGTTGAGTTTACATTTAATAATCGTAGCTTTCCGTTCTACTAAGTTGCTAACTCGGGTATTGTTGACAATCTTCTTCTCGAAGGGTCCTCTAAATCGAGAAATGAAAATTTGGGTCTCATCTGGGGAAGAAGGGTGGCTTCTACCTGCCGATGCTGAATCATGGAGGTGTATCCAGACACTTGACTTGAAAAGTTCATCTGAGCCACGGGCTGAAGAGGCATTTTTCAACCAAGTCATATCATTATCTGAAGCAGGCTTGCTTTTACTTGCAAATGCGAAAAGGAACGCCTTATATGCCGTGCATTTGGACTATGGATCTTCTCCAGTTGATTCGCGGATGGATTACCTGTCAGAGTTTACAGTCACTATGCCTATATTGAGTTTTATTGGAACAAATGATCCACCAGAAGAACCCATTGTTAAGGTTTATTGTGTTCAGACTCTAGCAATCCAGCAGTATACATTAGACTTATGCTTGTGCTTGCCACCCCCTGGAGAGATTGTGGGTTTGGAGAAGTCAGATTCTAGTGTATCGCGAGAGGCAAATCTTGTTGAAAGTACGGCAGAACCATCTGGGTTTAAGCTTACAGAATTACCTTCGGTTGACTCAGTGCCAAAACCTTCTATTCTAGTGAACAGATCGGAAAGTGCTAATACATTGAATTTTCCAGCGGGTTCTGAATCAGCAGAAACCACATCACAAGTACCATCCTATGGTGAACCTAAAACTTCTGGCCTTCCATCCGAGACCAGTGGTGTAGGTTCTGCATATTCTACTTCACCCCAACTTCCTCCAAGTCCCAGACTATCAAGAAAGATTTCTGGATATCGCACTCCTGTAGATGCTGTTGAGCCAGTAACACCTCATCATGAGCTCGGTGGCAAAGCACCTTCTGCTGATTTTTCTGTTGATAGGCAAATGGATGCTGTTGGAGAAAGAAATTTGGATGTTTCATCTGTAGAAGAAAGCTCAAGAAGCAAGGACACGAATGTTATACCTGATGATGATGTTTCTGGGATGCGAAGCCCACCAGCTTTTTTCAAGCATCCCACTCATCTTGTAACTCCTTCAGAGATATTGATGGGTGTATCGTCCGCTGAAGCCTCCATTACTACTGACGACAGGAGAGATAGAGATACAAATATTCAGGACATGAATAATGATGCTAGAGGCCCTGAAGTTGAGGTGAAAGAAGTAAGTGAAGCAAGGTCCTCACAGAATGGTGAAATCAATTATAATGACGAAACTGAGAGTCGCACTTCAGAAAATAGAGAAAAAATCTTCTGCTCACAGGCTTCAAATCTCAGCACGGAAATGGCTAGAGACTGTTATCCTAGTACAGAGGGAACTTTCATTCCAGGGGAATCTAAGGCTTATGGACAACCTTTACAAGCTGGGGATGAAACTGGTCTTGACATGAGAGGTGTGTCTGCAAAGCTTCCTGAATCGGGTTCATCTAGTGGGCTTCAACAGTCGGCAGCTACAAATAGCAAAGGAAAGAAACAGAAGGCCAAAAGCTCACAGGTTCTCGGATTGTCGTCTACATCCTCCAATGTTGCTAATCTGTCTGACGCCTACAATGAGCAAACTCAGAGCTTAAGTCATCCCAAGACAGATCAAATCTTAGCTTTGCAAGAAACAATGAATCAGGTGATATTTTGGTTAGCAATCATGGTTTATACTTGATTTGGTGACATGTTACTTTGATTTGGCATATTGCATGTTCCTTTGTCATGTTAGTTTTGAATAGAGAATTTGTAATTTATACATAATTGGCATTTGTCGATGATAGGTTATTACTTTTCCTCTTAAGACTACCTTGGTAAGGTTTTGTTGTTGACTTCGCACATTACTCCCCTTCCAGATAATGGTTTCACAGAAGGAGATGCAGAGACAACTATCAAATGCTGTTAATGGCCCAATCATTAAAGAAAGTAAAAGACTAGAAGTGGCTTTAGGGCGAATGATTGAGAAATCCAGCAAGTCAAATGCTGATGCTCTATGGGCCCGCTTCCAAGAGGAGACTGTTAAGAATGAAAAGGCATTGCGTGACCATACCCAGCAAATTGTGAATGCAACAACAAACTTCATGAGCAAGGAGTTAAATGCCATGTTTGAGAAAACGATAAAGAAGGAATTTGCTGCAATTGGTGCAGCCCTAGCACGTGCAGTAACACCAGCTATTGAAAAAACGGTGTCTTCAGCAATCACAGAGTCCTTCCAGGTTAGAATTTTACGAGATATATAGAGCTGATTCTCGAGAAGTTTCATTGTTGAAACAGAGCACTACTTTCTCCTTTACACAGAAAGGAATTGGTGACAAAGCAGTCAATCAGCTGGAAAAATCTGTTAATTCAAAGCTTGAAGCAACTATAGCTAGGCAAATTCAAACCCAATTTCAGACCTCTGGCAGGCAAGCCCTCCAGGTAAATTTGAGTTTCTATTTATAGAAATATCTACAAGTCTGAACTGCATCATAGTTTGGCAGAAAGGGATTTGATCTCATATATCTGGCATTTATAAACTTCAGGAAGCTCTTAGGTCAGGTCTAGAGACATCACTCATACCTTCCTTTGAGAGGGCATGCAAGACCATGTTTGAGCAAGTAGACTCAGCCTTCCAGAAAGGTATGGCTGAGCACACAAGCGCAGCCCAGCAACGGTTTGACTCTGGACACTCCCAGCTTGCTCATACTTTAAGGGTAAGATAGAAAATCATTCTTCTTACAGCACTGTTGTGGTTGCAAAATCCAATCATATATATCCTCTTTCTAAAGCCGCTACTCGTTTTACAGGAAACAATTACTTCTGCATCGTCAGTTGCTCAAGCCTTAAGTCGTGAATTAGCCGAGAGTCAAAGAAATCTCTTAACTCTAGCAGCTGCTGGAGCAAATGCGGGTAGTTCAAATCCCTTGGTTACTCAACTAAGTAGTGGAGCTTTGGGTGCTCTGCTTGAAAAGGTTTTGCACATCTCTGGAACTAATCATTAACCATGAATCTGATAAACCTTTTGTTAGTCTAGTGCAGGAGCATTGTAAGTATCCTAGGTGGCTTGTAGTGAACTGTAGCTGCTCTGCAATAATAGTTGAGTCGGTTAGCTAGAGAGCTAACAGCTTAAAAAGAAGTTTAGGCAGACGGGTTGGGCATTCTGGATTGGTCTAGGATCTTGGCTTGGGCGTAGGAGAGTTTAGTGTGCTCTCGAATTCACCCTAGGGTTCTAAATTTGGTTCTTTAGTTAGTTCTCTGTTCGTGTTTTGTAAACAACTCAAAGAGTGAATAAAGAGAGAATCATTTCCGGTTCTTATTAGAAGCTCAATTTGATGTATTTTTCTAAGTTTTGACAATTCTAACTTCTATCCTTTCAGGTTGAAGCACCTATGGACCCAACAGCTGAACTATCAAGGTTGATATCTGAACGCAAGTATGATGAATCTTTCACTTCTGCTCTACAGAGAAGTGATGTCTCTATAGTATCATGGCTTTGCTCACAGGTGACTTTTTTCTTTGGGTTCATTCATCTTAACGTTTAATAACCATCAGTTTTACATATGATCTGATGACATTGGTTGTGCCAATTCAGGTGGATCTTCGTGGACTACTGGCGATGAATCCGCTTCCACTGAGCCAAGGCGTTCTTCTTTCACTGCTGCAGCAGCTAGCATGTGATATCAGCAAGGACACATCCCGTAAGCTAGCTTGGATGACTGATGTTGTTGCAGCCATAAACCCAGCAGACCAGATGATTGCGGTCCACGCTCGCCCAATCTTCGAACAGGTCTATCAGATTTTACACCATCAGCGCAACGCACCGGGAAGCGACGTAACTGCCATTAGACTTATAATGCACGTCATCAACTCCATGCTTATGGGCTGCAAATGACATCTATATCTCTCTTCCTTCTTGTTCGTTGCTTATAAAAAACATAGGAGACAACAATCGCTACTACTCTTCCTTGTATCTCTACATTTTGTTAAGTTTTTGTTTTCTTTTCATTTTTGGTTTGAATTTTGTATTTCTCTTCTTTTTTTGTCTTCTTTTAAATGTAAAACCTGGTTTGTTTCAAATACCTCCACCGTTCTCTCTTCCTCCCAAGAAAATATTTTGTAAAAGTCAAATCAATGTTTGGATTAAAGCTGTAATATAAAACTTCACAGGTTGATTGTCACTGTTTCTTGTTGTCTTTGTCAGCCACAGTTTCTTTTAAACAACAGGCACGCATTTGTTAATGATTTTTTTCTTTTTAGAGTGTAACAAAATTAAATAAAATATCTAATAAACAGTGTTTTATCATTACTATTATTTTATGAGATATTGGTTGTAGGAAAGTGTTCTCTTTTTGTTATGGTGAACAAAAAGTTGTCTATAAATACTAAAGAGAAAAAAATCTCTTACTTTAGTAAAAACCAACAGTATTTTTGTTTTGGTCAAAAACAAAGAGTATTAAAATCTCAGAACTGTGGGAGTAACAATGTTCAAATAGCCAACAGTTTGAGATATGTATGACGAAATAATTCTTTCCGGAATTATATTTCAAGATCAAATAAAATGATTTCTAACTTCTTCTTTTCTATCGGCAGCAAAAATTCTTCGTATATCCCTCAAAATTATGCGGAAAAAAAGTATAAAGCGGAAAAATAAATAATATACATCTCTATTGATATTTCGGTTATACATTGTTAACTAAGAAAAAAAGAAAAAGAAAAGAGCGGATAAAACTTATTTTCCCCTTAATTTTCCAAGATATGACTCAGGGAAAGAAAAAAACAATGAAAGGGGAAAATGAAGTCAAAAAGTGTCCTTTGGATGCTGCAAAATCATCGAAAGCCTAAAAAGACTAAATTACCAACACTGATCCGTCTCCCATCTCCGGGTCGTCGTGTACACCCGACCCGTCCGACCCATTGCTCCAGCATGTACCCTTCTCCTAGGTGCTCTCAGCGTCGAATCGTAGATCGCTCTTGTTGTCGGATCCGCCAGTGTCGCGTATGCTTTATGGATCTCCATGAAATCTCTTCCATCCGATTCCGACGCATCTGGATGGTATACTTTCGCTAAGCTCCAGTACGCCGTCTTGATCTCCGTCAAAGACGCCATTTCATTCACTTTCAGCAGTTCGTATAGGCTCGAGACTCGCCGACGAACAGATTCCGTTAGAGCTGGCTCGGCGTTAAGAGTCTGAGCCGAAGCCCTAAACGAGGGAGCTCTGGTAGGAAATCGCGCGGTTCCGTTGTAGGATCTGGCTGTCTTAGGCTGAGGAAGAAGGCTATTTCCCGGTGAGAATCGACCGGCGGAGTAAACTAGGGTTGCAGCCATTTTACGCAATTAAATTAAAACTCGGAAGAAATTGAGAAATTTGAAGAAGCAGAAAGGTTCGTCGGAGAAGTGGATATGAATCACAAGGAGAGAAGAGGGATTGAGAAAGGACCGTCTTTATATAAAGAGCCCAAACTCGAAAAGTTTGTGATTTGGTTATTTAGAATATTCGTCTTTACTTTTAAAATCATTTAATTTTTTTCCCCCGAAGAAATATTGTTTGGTTTTAGAATCCGGGAATATTCAATTTAGCTATTCATGGAAAATACAAGAATTGCTAGTTCTTGTAATTACTTTTTTGGAAAAAATTCACACTTTTTGAAAAAAATTATACTTACCGACATTTTGAATTTGATTGAATATACTAAAAGATGCAAGTTCCAATTGAAGGGTTAAAAAAAAAAAAAGTTATAGGGTTAAAATGCAAAAATGATAATTAAAAGGAGCGGAAATCAAGGAAAAAAAGAAAGGTAAAAACCCGTGGGGAGTGGGAGTCACCTGTTTTTTGAAAAATCTATGGAAGGATGACGTGTCAATCCAGTTCAAAGATTGGCCTTCTAGAATCTCTTTCTCGGCTCGGCTTCACGTATTCAATTGGCTCAGTAAGATTGAAATGATGACGTGTCATACAGCTGTGTATTACAGTTTATTTATTTTTACATCACTATGAAGGAAAATAATTAGTTTTCCGATCTATACATGTTTATATGAATTATAACGAATTATTAAATTAAAGGATGATTTTTTTGAATAGTCAACTCTAACCATTAATGTATATGTTCCAATAGTATTTTATATATTACTTTTGGGTTAGATGTTTAACAAAGCCAGTATGCCACCTCCACTGATTTAAAATACTTGGGAGAATATATTCGAATCGAAAAACAAAGGGCTTCTAGAAGACATTGTGACCAGCAGATCAACGGCTGAGAAATAAGAGAGCAAAAAAATAATAAAGGCGTCGACTAATAAATATCAACGCCTTTCTAGAAGCATATGTTTTGTCCTGCACTTGCTCAATTATTTATATCATTAACGTACAGAAGAAAAGAGAGAAAAGTGACTGTGGAGGACGTGTCGGTTAGGCCACG
Source organism: Cardamine occulta (assembly GCA_028015245.1). Classification (NCBI taxonomy): domain Eukaryota; kingdom Viridiplantae; phylum Streptophyta; class Magnoliopsida; order Brassicales; family Brassicaceae; genus Cardamine; species Cardamine occulta. The sequence continues at coordinate 15,570,581 of CM051371.1, read as the reverse complement.
AGGGATGGATATAAATAGAACTTCTAGAAGACACTGGACCCAACAAGTGTACAAGACGATTTTGTTTTGTTTTTAACGGTGGATTTGTCCAACTTTTCTTATCATTCACAAATTTCCAATTTCAGTTTATTGGATAAGACCAAAAAAACAAATAAATGTTTTACACATCGTTTATAGTCGTATATAATAAAAATTCATCTGCCCTATTAAAAAAGAACGGTCTATCTGCAATAATTCAACGTATTTGTTTATCAAAAATAAAAAATAATTCAAAGTATTTTATTTCATTCAAAAAACGTTGTAACTTGTAACTAAACAACACTCGTTCATTTTAAATTTAATCTCGTTCTACAGTTTTAGTTTGTTTCATCAAAATTTATAAGATTATTTCAAGTTTATCATTGTAAAAAAAATTAACTACGCGGTAAAAATAGTTATCTTGCTAAAAGAAACAAGTGTATATGGCTTGTAAATCGTGGTAGATACACTAATAGCCCTATTAGTATAGGCATAGATTGTAGTATATGAATAGTCATGAATGAGTGGGAATTAACTTTGTTAGTTATTTCATGAATGACTCGAAAGCTTCTAGACCAGGGCCAATAAACAAGCATAGATTAAGAGTATTTTATTAGTATTAGAATTCAACTTTGTTAGTTATTTTATGATGAATGATTCACAGCAATTAGCGTTTACTTTAATGGTGCTTTATTTAAAAGGTGGGGACTCTTGCTTAGTTTGGTTGGGGGCTTGTGGGGGAATCATGTTTTGTGTGTACTCCAAGTTCCACAGACGCTGATTCTTCTTTACTTATTCCAATTAATATGCAGATTAACAAATAAAACAGCTCCAATAAAAACTCCTTTTTTGCTTTGGCTTTCAAACAAATAGTTATTGTCTTTTGATCACATATATGGATATTTTCTGCTCTATAGCATGACTCTTCTCACACAAGTTGATCATTATATTCATGCAAAGTCAACGATTGAAGCCAAATTAATATATTTTGGTACTTGGCTTATTTAAAATGAAATATTATCTCGATGATAACCAATCATTTTTGGATAGTTAATTAGATAACAAACGCCGATGAATAAACTAATAACATTTGCGTATAATAGAGAAAGAAGTCGGTATGAAGCTACTTGGCCATGTGCTTAACTGAAAACTACTTCTCAACTTCTTAGAAAAAAAAATTGATGTTTATGATCGAGCTAATTATTTATAAATGCGATTATGTAGAAAACCCATAATTATATTGGTTAGCATAGTTTATTTTCTGGGGAATTGGCCTAGATACAAGTGAGCCTAGTTATAGTGGGTCTATAATTTGAGTAGAACCCTCTTACGGCTCACTAAACTATTCATAAGCCCAGACTGCTCCTCACTTTTTTATACTTTTTTTTTGAAGAGCGTAGCCCATAATGTTTAAGAAAATTGCAACAAATTAACTTCAAATAACATATCTGAACGAAACAGAATTTTTTTTTTTTTTTAGAAAAACACAAGACGTTATCTTAAAAGATAAACAAAGCATGACTATTTTATCATTTGGTTTAATTATTTAATTTTATAATTTTAGAAATACAAAATTCAAAAGTCGGGAAAAAAACAATAGTATATCATAGCATATTTGGCATCGTCTCAAATTTATTTTAATGTTTAAAGCATGGAGAGAAAATTTTCAATCAAGTTCATCACTTAATCATACCATTAACCCTGTTATCTGGTCCCATCTTAGTAAATTATAAACCTAATTTAAAACAATACTAATAAACATAAAAAAATCAAAATCATTTATTGTTAGGTTGAAGTTGCCTAAAATAAGTAGCATAAAAGCGAGTGGTTGAAACTTCATTACCAGTCTAGATTAAGTGGAAGACTTATCAAACTTATGGACCATCCTCGACAAATATCAGTGGATTGTTGATACATGATGTATTTCTTTATTCAATCTTCGCAAGTATACTACTAGCTTCAACTTATAACTTTAAGATGTTTTCAGAATATTTCGATATTTTTTCCTCCTATTCAAATATTCTAATAAAACCATTTGTCAAAATAAAACCCATGAGTTATAGTTAGTATTAATTTTCGCTTTTTCCAGTTTTGTGTGTGTGTTATTTATCAAGGACAGAAGAGGCTAGATTTCTTGAGGGAAAATGGGAACTGTCGTAAACGGTAAAACGGCGCCGTTATGTGGGCCTGTCCTCCATATCTTCTTCTACGTTTCTTCTTATTAAAAAAAAAAAAAAAAAATTCTTCAACTGATGAAAGATTTTCAACACAGAAGGAAACTTCCTCGCTCGCTCGCGCTCTACTGACATCTGAGATCTAGGGATCTTTTTTACACCCAATTCCAGATCACAAATCTTCTTCACCAATTCATAATTAGCAACCGGATTCATCATACTTCTCCGTTGTCTCCACCATATCAGAGTCAGAAGAAGAAGAATATATAGAAACCTCTCAAAGTCGTAGTTTTTTCTTATACCTGTTAAGCTTGATTTTGGTTTCTTCTACTTGTTCGATTCTTCTTCTCTGACCATTCCGTTGACTGCTTGGTAAAGTTGCCTTCTTTTTTTGTTCTTTAACCAAGTCTCGATTTGTATGAAATCATCCCGATTCATGATTTTTCTTTGATAAAGTCTGTAGATTGAGGGTTTTGTGATTTTTAAACGATTTTGACTCAATCTAAAAAGCTATTTAGATCTCATACAAGCAAATTTCTCTGCATCCAGGCTGCAGCAGAAAGTGTACGCTGTTGTTTATTTCTTTGATCCATGTGTTGGTAGCACGAGGCTATGAGTTTTTCTAAAGTGCCAGCTCTTATTGAAGCACAAGTTGAAGTAAGTTAGTTCACAGCAACGTACTCTTTTGATTTCTGGATGGCTAGAGCTCTTAACTTTATCTTGAGTTCCTTGGCTTGTCGTGGGCTTAACGAGAAAGATGTTTACTTTATTAACAGATGGGGTCGGTTAATGAACTTGAGCACAAAGCCCTATTTAGACTAGAAGAAGATGCCACACAAACTAAAGAAGCTTCTTTAATGGAGCAAGGATCATGTCCTGCAAGTTTCCCCGAACACACGCCTAAATCACCAAAGAACAGTGTGCTTAATAGCATAAAGATCGTGCTTTTTTGTAATAAACTCAATCTACTATTACCTTTCGGTCCTCTAGCAATATTGGTCCACTACGTGATAGATAGTAAGGTAAACTGTTGGAGTTTAGGGTACTAATACTAGTAGTTTCGTTTCATTCATGTCTAAGAGTTGAACCTCAAGAAATGATTCTTGCTGTGTTTCAGGGGTGGGTGTTCTTGCTGACCTTAATAGGCATTACACCATTGGCTGAACGTCTAGGATATGCCACAGAGTAAGCCCATCTAGCACTTGTAGCAAAAACTTATAATATCATCATTCTGTTTGAGAGACTTATGTATTTGCTTCTTTGAAACAGGCAACTGGCTTGTTACACTGGTCCGACTGGTATGTCTTTGTTCTTCTGAAACAGGCAATTCCTTTCTTCTTTTTTCCTTTTGTGATAGTTTTGACGTGTCATACATATTTCACAGTTGGAGGCCTCCTTAATGCTACATTCGGGAATGTGACAGAGCTGATCATATCGATTTTTGCTTTGAAAAATGGAATGATACGTGTTGTTCAGCTGACATTACTAGGCTCGATTCTTTCTAACATGTTGCTTGTACTTGGCTGCGCTTTCTTTTGCGGTGGGCTAGTCTATTACCAAAAAGACCAAGTCTTTGACAAAGTAGGTATCCTTATCCACTTCATGAAATTCTCATTTTTCGTTTGTTTTTCTTGGTATTCTTTACCGTGTTTCTGAGCCCTATCCTTCTGCAATCCAGGGAATCGCAGTTGTGAATTCAGGATTGCTTTTGATGGCTGTCATGGGGATACTCTTCCCAGCAGTTCTTCACTACACACATAGTGAAGTTCATGCTGGATCATCAGAGCTAGCCCTGTCAAGGTTCAGCAGTTGTATAATGCTCTTTGCCTATGCTGCTTACCTCTTCTTTCAGTTAAAGAGCCCGTCTAATTCTTATAGCCCTCTTGATGAGGTTTGTTGTGTGCCACAAATGGTTGCCTCCTTTGTTCAAATATTGGGGTTTTTTTCCAGTTTTTAATCCATAAAAAGAGCTAATTTTTCCTGCTTTACAGCTTTTTACTTTTTCGTATAAAAAACCAACAATATGAAATCAATGGTTTGTGTAGTTCTGTTTGACATGGACTTAACTTCTTGCTTGATTGATCCTGTAAATTATAGGAAACAAATCAGAACGAAGAAACCTCTGCTGAAGATGAAGATCCTGAGATCTCTAAGTGGGAAGCTATCATTTGGCTCTCTATCTTGACTGCTTGGGTCTCTCTTCTTTCTGGCTATCTTGTTGATGCCATAGAGGTAATCAACGATCCTTCTCTGCATTTAATCATTTGAAAGATCTTATTAATTTACTGATTAATATATAGTTAACTGGGCCTTCATTCGATGGTCAAATGATCAGCCCACTGCTAGAGTTTTTATATTGTAGTGTTTTACATGATTGTGTACACAATATCGTAATATGAATATGTGGCTTATGTTTTTCAGGGTGCTTCGATCTCGTGGAACATACCAATCGCTTTTATCAGTACCATCTTGCTTCCTATAGTCGGGAATGCAGCTGAACATGCAGGGGCTATCATGTTTGCTATGAAAGATAAGCTGGTAGGCAGAGTAGTTCTTGAGCTGTAACAACTTAAGGTTCTTCGTTCCAAACTTGCCTTGTCCTTGAAACACAACTTAATATTTTCTCACTTCTACAGGATCTGTCTTTGGGAGTGGCTATTGGGTCCTCGATCCAGATTTCCATGTTTGCGGTATGCACCACAATACATTGCAAGAACAATAATATATCATCATATACAGACAAGAAGATTTGTTCAAATAGTAATATCTGTTTGCTGCTTGATATCGATTAGGTCCCATTCTGTGTGGTGATTGGATGGATGATGGGTCAACAGATGGACCTTAACTTCCAACTTTTTGAGACGGCGATGCTGTTCATCACCGTTATAGTTGTAGCTTTTTTCCTCCAGGTGGGTAAAATAATAAAGGCTAAATCATCATCTGTTGTAGTAAAACGAAATCCCTAAATTTACAACTAATGATGTCATGTACACAGGAAGGAACATCGAATTACTTCAAAGGATTGATGCTCATTCTTTGTTATTTGATAGTAGCTGCCAGTTTCTTTGTACACGAAGATCCTCATCAAGGTTAGTTCATTTGACTATTACCAGAAACTCAGAATTACAAGGAACTGCTAGAGGATTATCTCTTTATCTGGTGAGTTTTTTTTTCATATTTATGTGTTGTTGTTTGTTTGGTTAGATGGTATATAAAGGCGATGAAGAGTATGGTGTGAAGCATTAAGGGTCTTAATTAAAAGCTGATGATCTCAGTAACACGAAGTGTTGGGGGGAGAGATGTAAATCTGATTCTAAAGTGGTTCCCACAAACTCGAATCTGTTTGCTTGTTCGTCTAAATGTCTTGTTCGAACAAGTCAAGTTTTTTATTATTTCCTTTTAGATTTCCCTCCCCCTACAAAAATCAACATTCTTAGTGACTTAGAACGGTTCAAGTTTTGTTAAATTACAACGATTGATTAATGTTTATGAAAATATTGAAGATTTGTTCGTTTGCACTACACTAGATAATCGGCATTGATGTGGTTTCTATATCTCAATTTTGGCTTTTGAAAAATAACAGTCAAAATTTGACTGGGTATTCGGACAAGTCTGGCGCAGCATTTTCTAAGTTAAGGCAAGATACCATTTTCATTTTGTTTAAGTTTTAATTAATGTTAAAGGTTTTGGGTTTAGAATTTAGAGATTAATATTTAATTTAATTATTTTGTTGATTTTATCATAAGTTAAAATATTTTGTGTTGATCAATCAACAAACAAAGGAGACGGTATACTGCCATAGTATCTCGGCTAGTGATTTTCTCATGCGAAGAAACGAGACGGCAAATAAACGTGGAAACTATTTTACCCACCCAACCCACGCGCTACTGGCTCTCTCAGTTGTCCATTTTATGAAAAAGCGCACAATATGTGGATTTTTATACGCATGTAGTCATTTTCTGTTCTTTCCTTTTGAAAATCCAAAATCTTACCCTATTTAATCGTATTTACTTGTTTAAAGAAGTAACGATGCCACCATCTCGTTTTTTTTTTTTATGTTCTTCTTAGAGGGAGTTAGTGTGAGATGGACTTCTATACATTTCTAAAATTTATAGATTCTACTTTTCTCTTATTTTCGTTGTGAAAACATGGTTTTATAACTTTCATGTTATTATAACATCTATTGGGCAAAAAAATCAAAAGATATAAAAGGTGGAGTTTACAAAGATGTGGTTCCTTAACAGATTATTGTCTCAGACGAAACTGAATTCTCCGACATAAAATCAAGCAAAGTACGAAGATGAGGAAGATGTATCCGCCAAGATCTGCAAATGTTGGGACAAAACATCACATTATTTCATCATCAAGAGCTACAGTATATTAGTATTTATCATATTTCTCAATTCTCAATAATGAAACTTTTATCGCCGAAACAAAAAAAACTCATTACCTCAAGCTGTTCTTCGGTGAATGAGTCTTTCTGGATGTTCCATGTATCCGCATGGGTCCGCCGGAACTCAGCCACCGCTTTAGTCACAGTCGATTTTATAGGCGTAGGTTCACTCGCGAACCGAGCCAGTAACGTCACATGATCAGGCAACCAGCTGTAAATAATCACAAGAGCTTCGGATTAATCAAAGATGTCTCAAGCTTAAGCTCTATATAACACACTTTGACGTAAAGATATTTAAACCTGGGCATGTCATAAGGAACAGACAAAACTGAAGCTACCAAACCAAGAACGGCTCCATGCACCTCTGCTATGTAACGAGTTGAACTTGATTTCCTGAAACAATCCAATACGATTCTTAGTTCATGTTAAAACAAAACCGAAGAAAAGATATGCAAATCATAGCTTGTTTTCATTCTTTTTTTTGCATCACCATATAGGGGACAAAAGCTAAGACAAAAATGCTTCAAAGGGAAGAAAAAAAAAACCTCCGGTTTCTTTTCTTTTGGATTGAGTTTGCCTCTGCATAGGATCTATCACGAAAATCTTCAGCAAAATCTTCATCTCCTCCTTTCATTAGGCCTGCTAGAACTGCTGTGGCATGCTCTCGTACCTGAAGACCAGAGAGTATCATTCACGAGTAATAATCCTAGGCACTTGATCGTTCCACATACAATTAATCACAAGGTTGGACCATTCAAAACAACTCTACTGGACAACAACATAATCCTGATGTGGAGAAAAAAAATAAGAACTTGCCTCAACTTGGCTGTCAACAAGGAGCTTTTCCACGGTTTTCCAGATTTTCTGTTTCTCTTCATGAGTGAGGATGAACGTATGTCTAGTAAGAAAGGTTAAAATATCAAAGCTTTATCACTCAACAGCGCATTTGCTTGTCACCTTATTACATATATATATAATCAACAGATATTACCTGTACATAAAAGTTCGCAGATATGTGAGTGTTGAAGATCTTATCCGCCAGTTAGAGTCATCAGCAGAAGAATGAATGACTCCAATTACTTTCTGTAGCTGAGATTCTGGGAAAACCCGCCACTTCAGCAGCTCAAAGGCTGCCTTAGCCAATGTGGACAGATCTTTATGTGACGTTTCCTTCAATATATGGAAATAAATCTTCCATGAGTCCCAGTCATGCAAAAGCAATTTAGAAGAAAGAAAGTTAAACAAATATAACAGTTATACCTGTAAGGATATCACTGGATAGAGGAATCCCGCAATTACATCTAACAGATACGAAGACCTCCCAGATTTGAAAGATGAGATAATGAAATGGAAGAGCTACAGATAGGATAAAAAATAAACAAGATTAGTATCAAATGTCTCAAAAAAGGGAAGAAGCAGAAAATTCTCACGAAAATTGAGATAGCCAGTACCGTCTCCATCCATTTAACATCATCTAGAGAATCTCCATTTGATTGAGCACTTTCCATATCAACATCAGCTGAAGTTTCCAAGCTGTTATCTGACATGCTAGCTTGTTGAATGTTTGTAACAGCTTCAGATGCTCTTGCACTAATCAACTTGAACCAATTTTCATCCACAAGTCGGCTATCAACATCTGTTCTCCCTTCTTCAGGTGTATATTCTTGTTGATATGACATCCGCAGCCGAATGTTAGAGCATAATACTGAAAGAATCACGCCGATAGCTTCCCTTATCTGTTCATTGTCACACAAAAGTAACAGATTTTCAGAATTTTATTTTGCCATTTTTTTGCTTGTCAAAATACAAAAGGGAGAGAGATGTAGAGGACAATAAATTAGTATGGCAATCTTACTTGTGCCGAGGAATGGGACATATTACAGATCAACTCATCAAGAAGTACAATATGCAGCTTCACTTCTGATACAGGCATCTTTGGTGGAGATAGTTCTATTAGAGCAGCCGAAAGAAACGCATACCTCTTTGCAACAACAGTGGTGGTCGCAGTTGGTGGTAATGGTGCCACTATACAGTCCAAAATTTGTTGTCTCATGACAGGAATTTTGGTTCCCTGTTTCCCTTTCCCTGTGACAGCATAACGTATGCAAGCAGCCCACTCTGGTATGGATTCTACCGATTGCCCAAGAATAACAGTCTGCAACTGAACCATTATCCAGCTATCCCACTCACTAATAAGACCATTAATATCAGAGTGCAGTACACCTGCTAATGCTTCAGCAGCAACACACTGTTTTGGTCTCTCCTTGGCATTACAAAACTCCTCTAAGGGGCCTTTTAGTGCCAGTAACACAGGCACTCCACATTCTTGCGCTAACCGCTTGAAGATACGAGCAAAACTTGGGTAGAATATATCACTCCCTAACAAAGATATCCAACTAGGAGTTTTTGGCCATGAAGCCGAAAATTCGAAATAGAAACGAGTGATTGACTTGTCCGCCATGCTCTGGAAGGATGAACTTCCATGATTACCTCTAGAGGAACTGTCAGTGTCAGTGACATGAATATGAGAAAGACTCTCAAAAGTCTCCCTGAAGAATCCTTCTTCTTGAAAAATTTGGCTCAAAGCTAAATCAAGGGATGAGTTGCCATTTTCTTGTGAAGACACAGAAGGTTGATCCCTGCCTTGCATCTTATGAGGTGACTCTTTAAGTAGGGTGTTTAAAGCTGAAATTGCCAATATTCTCGTCTGAGGAAGTTGACTTTTCAAGTTTTTCAAGAAGTGGCCTGGAAAATACCAACATAATCTTAGTTAAGAAGGAACAACTCAAATAGCATGAAGCCAAAAAACCTTCCATATGATCTACCAAAAAAAATATGTACCAGCAGTTTCATCAAGGATTTTGAAGGAAAAACTTGGGTCAATCCTAGAGGACATAGCTAACAGAAGAAGCACTCTGTTAGCCATCAAGTTGTACCTGGCATAAGAAAAAAAAAGGTACAATGTCTCCACACCTTCAAAATTATGAATCTGAGAGTTGGGGAGCTACAGGTTGTATATAAAAATGATTCTCCAATGAAAAACAGATTAATGGTAAGGTAGATATACCGCCAATGCAAGCTAGAAGAATCAAAACTCATGGATCCGATCTGAGAAACAAGATCTCCGGAAGTAGACCCCTCAACATGGCTATCCAATGAGCGAAGTATGTTTTTAGATAGTCCCGCGAAGTGAATGTTATATTTGACAAAAAGCTGCAAGCATAAGAAATTTTAGGCAAGAACTCGAAGAAAGAAAAAGGCCTTTACCCTAATAACAAAGACTGGACCTTTACCTCAATGATTGCTTTTTGGGCTTTCATAGATTCATGATGAGAACTACAAAAGATTTCAAATAAATCTTAATACCAACTTTACAAGCATATTTGCCCTAGCAAGAGATATAAGTAATTTATCTTAGAAATGTGAAAAGGTTACCTTGAAAGAATCCCAAGAAGAAAAGAGGAAAACGATTTTGGATCCTGGAGGAGCAGAACAAATATAAGATTTTGCAATCGAGATAAAGGAAAGAACAAATAACACTCAATGACTACCGTTGTCAAATGCTTGAGAACACTCTGTGAAGAGAGAATGGCACAAGAACCAAGGACTACATTCTCTTGTACATCCGGATTTCGCAAGTTTTCAGTAAGGGACAGAACACATTTTGAAAGCAATGGCGGCCATCTCTTTAACACTTTCAGCAAAGATTTTCCAGCAAACCTGAATACCACCATAGAGTTTAAAGCAAAGCCGGGTCAAATAAGGTATTGAAAGAAGGGTAAAACCCTGTAGCGATACAGACGAAATTCCAGTTGAAGAGGAAGTTTAATCCTTTACCAGTCTTTAGACCTACAACCATTGACATGCATATTTTTACCATAGATGGACACAAAAGTACTTACAGTCGAACAGCCTCATAGTTGTGCAGAGAGAGGGTCAAAAGATCATCAACCAAAAGTGTCAAGGATTCTGGTGGAGAGAAGTTCCCATCGGTACGGAACAGATGATAGGACGATTGTGATGCTCTCCATGTATTGTGCATGTACGCCTTGTCAATGAGTGCCCACCTAGGCCTAGAAGACAAGAAGATTTGCAAGAGATTAAAATTAAGATGTTGTATGTTTTCAATTAAAAGAAAAGGTAAACTTACCTTCTCTTGCCCTTAGAATGAAACTCAGTAATAAAGTTCGCTGGAGGCTCTACAATCGCAGCAGATTCCAGTTTCCAAGCCTGCCTGTGATTTGACCATTCATCATACTCCAAACTGCCTGCAAACATAACATTCACAGGAAAAGTGTTATGAAGAGAATAATATGTAGCTAGACAACTGCAGAAAGGGAGCATGCCAGAGGCTTTCTGCAGTACCATAGTTTCCCAGAGCATCGATTATGCGGATTATTAATATCAGCAAGATGCTGTCATCTGACTTTTTCTCTAACAAGTATCTGCAATAGCACATAACAAAACCATCACAAAATTATAATTTCAGTAGTACGCATATGCTTTTTGGAAAGAAAAAAGCAGAGCAGCTACTGAACAAACATTACTTGCAGGCTGCATGAATAGTTTCAGCAGTTTTTTCTCGTATTTCAGCACTGCCAACACATGAACCTGATGCTCCAGCTATAAAGAATGGCAGATCTTCAACCATATCATGTCTGGGTGATGGCCTGAAATCAGGTAGGCAAGACAAAACACCTTGCAATGTAGAATCTATACGCAAAAGAGTCACTTTGAGGTGTGTTTTCTCATCTCCTGTACCACAAACAGGATCAATTAGGCAAGCAAGTGTAAAAACTTTCGAGCAAACAAGTACGATACCATACGTTCTGCGCATTACGATCACCAATGCAATATAGAAATGTCAGCCTTTAGCTAACACTAAACATGTAAACCAAACTGTCTATGATATACGAGTTTACATATATCCTTGAAGTAAGACTGAAACATACAAAGCAATAACTGAAATTACCTGCATCCGAGTGGATGTTTGATTGGCAAATACTTAATAGATCATCTAATGCTGACTGAAGATGGAGGTCTAAGAGCTCATTGGCAAACTGAGTTTCGTCTTTGGTGGGAACATGCCACTTGGAATGTGCTACTTGCTCATCCTTAGAAGAAGCTTTGGTGCTGATCCATTCCTCCAAAGCAGGAGCAGCAGGGTGACGAGACAAACATCTAACAAGAACAGAAAGTTTTTGTTATTTGAGTAGAGAGAGAGAGAGAGAGAACAAAAAAACACCAAGATATTGACGACAAACATTCTTGATTACGCACTTGTATTGATCGATAGGATAATAAAGAATCAGACTTCCGTGCAGAGATCGAAGAAGATGAGCCCCAGCTCCATTAACCTTTTCATAAGGCAACCATCGCATTATAAAACAAGCCAAATCAAAGTACATATCACTATAAAAAAATGGCACACACAAAAGACAAATCGGAGTCTGTAGATGTCATTTCAGCAGAAATAATACCTTCCAAGCTGAAGAATTGAAAGCGGAAGAGATTGCTTCGATCAAATGACCTTTGTACTGAAGAAGTGCGCTGCCTCCATAAGTGATGGCAACTGACAATACTTGCAGCTGATAATCTATAGATGTCTCAAGCGCTGGAGAAAGTGTGTGTTTGTCTTGCTAAAAAAAGGTGATACAGAAGAAAAAAGAGTTATTTACTTTGCAAACTGAACAAAATGCACAAGCTCCGGACAAAAACTATTGTCAATCACCTTATTGGAAACAGGGGTCTCTGCACTTCCTTTTCCTCCATACCCAGTGACAGGGATTTCTTTCAGAGAAGATATAACAGCAAGGAGCATTGGTTCAACAATTTGGGCAATTGCTTCTTCAGGGTTTGAATGAACACAGGCACAACAAAGCAGCCCAACCTCGGCGATAGCACCAGGAAGGATATTCGTCTGAACAAACTTAGATATCTTTTTCAAGGCCTGTTAGAGATTAAAGCAAACAAGCAATCAAACTTCTCTTCTGTCGAAAAGTATAAGGAGTTTCTAAAGCAAAAGCGACAAACCAACCTGGTTATATAGAGATCCAGATAGCCTTCCAAGTAGGATTTCAAGCATGCAATAGTAATAAGGACCATCCTCAACCAAAAACGTTCCTGATGTTGCAGCTGAACTTAGGCCTTCATTTCTGCAGTATCAGAAAGTCTTAACGTAATTTACAATAGATGAGAGGGAAATCAAATGTTACATAACAAAGAACAAGAGACCACAATCATTAAGAAGAGTTGTAAAGAATAGTGATTGCAATATATTACTCACAGAACACTCTGAGGTTCCAAATGCTGTAACAAAGCGATCAAACGACACAAAAATTCATCCAGCCACTCAGAGAAGGAAGACATAGTCATAAATGATAAGTCATCAGAACTATCGTCCAAGACAGACATCTGCAACATGCAAGGATAAAACCCGATAAAGAAACAAGTCTTTTGAACAGAGAATGTATGAAATATTTTCAAGGTTAAAGAGCTTACATTGGAAAATATGGAGCCAATCAGTTGCATAGTAGCCAAGGTTTTAGGGGGGTCATTGGCATCCATACCAAGCAATGCATTTGATAGAGAAATCCCAATAAGATCAAGAAACATCCTATCATCCACATCACCACCAAGATCTTGTGCTTTAGCAATTGACATGGAAGACTGCAGGATTGGCCGGCCAGCAAATGCTACGGACATCATAGCAGTTTTCAACTGGTGGGTGGCAGTTGTCTGACTATACATAAACATTTGTTATGAAGTTAATTGATAGACAAGAACTTTCATTTTAATGGAAATAGCTATAGTAAAACAAGGATACAAAAATCTGTAAGATAAAGAAGCGAACACAAACTACAAACCGTTTCCAAAGCCAAATGGAATCGAGACGCTACAAAAGGAAGGACCAAAGAGGGCTCCACATAAGACAACATGGATGTCGCTGCAGCAACTGTCTCTGAAAGATGTTCGTTCTTGCTATATTGACCACGATCAATCAACTTTAAGACCACGTCAACAAAAGCTATCCTTTCCGGCTTTCCTAAACAGACTGCTGACAGACTATCTGGATCCCTGTAGGAAATGGATATAATCAAAAGACTGCCAATATGATTAAATGCATTAAAAATGGTGATATTGCTATTTTCTTACTGCTGCTCACGCTGTAAACGCTTTTGGAATGCTATCACCAAGTGGAACAAAAACCGTTCCAAGGAATAAGTCCAACGGCCACCATTGGAAGGATGATAATATCTACAGTTAAGCAATAGAGAAAGAGTAAGTAGAACAGTTGTAACTTTGCAGTTTAAGAAATAAATAAACAAAAGGGGGTTGTATAAGTAAACAAACTGTTCTAAGAGGTTGACCAATTTCTTGAACTGTTCATGTGCCGAACTTCCAGGTTTCAGAAAGTATACCTGAACCAGAAACCAGGAAATGCATCCATGAATATTATTTAGTCAGATAGAGCAGAAGAATGGAGTAAAATGAAAAAAAAAATGCAAAACAACTTACAATAGATTGGGCAATGTATTTTGATGGAGTAGTAGTCCTGTTAGAAAACAAGAATCTTGTATTTCTGGGAACATCGACTGAAAAAGGATATGATCCACTTCCATTTGCAACAGGAACCTAAAACTAAATCATATAAGAATCCTGTGTACGGAGAAAAAGATAATACAATAATCTGGGAGACGCTAAGGGTAAGACAGAAGCACATATATCTCATTTAATAGTTGCCATCTATACATGCCCAGCTGCCTTTCAAGCTTACAGACATTTCATGAGAGCAAAATTATATATTTTTCCAAAATAAAACTGAAATCCAGATCTTTAGTCATTTACGCTGGAACTCCAAAGACTTGATCATTAGCAACACTAGGAAAACTTCACTCACCTCAAACATATTCAAGAATCTACTGAAAAGCATGGGCAAGTAGGACTCCCAATCAATAAAGCTGCATTTTTTTATCACACGAGCTAGCACAGCTGTCCATTGACTATTCCAAAATTGACAATTTGGTATTGAATCCCAGAGCTCTAGACAGTTTTTTATCCATTTTCTACAAGGTCAGAAGAAGAGAAGCGAAGTTTAAATTCATTTGTTAAAATGCGAGAAACCAGAGATATCACTGATCACCAAAAAAAATGTCCTTACTCGGAGAAGAAATCCTGATTTTCAGGGTTCGTAGGAAGGAACAATCTCACAAAGCCAGAGCCCTCAAACGAGGAATTATGCCAAGGATTCTCCAAAAGAGACCTGAACGTGGGTAGAAGAAGATCCAAAAGGTGAGTAGAGCTATAACAGTTAATAGACTCTAATTTACAGCTAGCAAACATACAGTCTTAAAGACAAAGATCTAATTCAACTCTTTTCTTTTCTGTATAGTTCTAGTGAAAAGCTTGAATTTAATCCCTTTTCCCTTACTACTGAAGGCACAACTCTCGACTTGCTCGGGACTGCGACCTTTATTAAGCGAAGACATCTATACATTTATCCTATTAGTACGAGTTTGATATGGTGTGTTTACTCATTGATTCACACAGAGCGACATGCCATCATAGGGACATCATAAGAGCTTGCTCGGGACAATAACCTTTATTAAGCGTAGACATCTATACACATATAGGAATGCAAGCTAAAACAGAAAGGATCATGATTGCATCTCCATGTTGCTCTTGACAATACTAGATACACTAACACATTAATAGAAGTAACAGTACTACCATGATGAATTGTCAACAACTTACATGAATTCAGACCATATCTCCGTTGCGGCCCCTTGTGGAAAAAATCTCCTACAGGAACGAATGAGAGAAGAAACAGCCTCAAAGTGTCGTTGTCTCAACCTCCAACCTTCAGGACCCGGGCTCCTACAGAAGAAAGAAGTTCGAAAACATTATACATAGAACAAAATCAAGACATCCAAAAAGGAGCTAGAAAATTTATTCCCTCCATGAGTATCTAAGAAAAAGAACCCATGTATACCTATGCCTGCTAGATATTTACAGAGGACTCACCTGCTGAAATGTGTATGAATCAAGGTATCATACAAGGGCCTCCACTGAACCTTCAACGACAGCTTCTTACGATACATGTTGATCAGTCTGACTAAAACATTACCCCATCTAACCTATTGTACCAGAACCAATCAGGTAAGCACAAAAAAGTGGAAAAACAAGGATATATGAGGAAATAGAGCAAGTAACTTGAGTTCATTCTGGTAATAGTTATCGAACCTGTGCATACAACTTATTCTGAGATGAATGAAATATTTGTAAGCCAATTTCTACGAGTTCGCTAACATCTTCCACGGACAATTCACTTTTCGCTCTAACAAAGCTGCAAAGGGTGAAAAAAAAAACATCAGACCCTGGACCGCTACACACAATAGCCAAATGCAGCATAATAAGAACCAAAAATCCCCATCTGACTAAGTGAAAAACTACATGATGCAAGTTACAACACAATCAATCCCAGCTACATAGGGACTACTAGATAACCAGAAATCCTATAGAATCATTCTGTGAAATAACTTCGGACTACCAGATTGCATAGTTTTAGTATAAATATTCACACAACTGCAAATTTAACGCAAATTCCCACACTATACACTATTTATTTAACTCAATCAGATTCGTGCATCACGAAAACCCAAAACCCTTGCAGTTTATTCCGATTCTAAACTGAGCTAATTCTCTCTTAAATTCATCATCCACGTCTTCAAATCCCAATAAGAAGCAAGCAATTCGAACGAGAAAAAAAAAATCCACAAGGTTTTTGTAATCAAACCGCAAAATCGAAGACTCACAGATCGATAACGGAGATCCATTTCAGAGTGGCGTAAACAGACTCAGGATCATCAGGTCGGTGCAACTCTTTGACGCATCTCACAACCCGCGCGAAGGACTCCTTCTCCTTCTTCGTCTCTTCCGCTACAGGCGGAGGTAGCAACTCATTGTACAGATGCATCTCTTCTTCTCACTATCCCTCTTCGCCGTCTTCAATTTGCTGCTGATTGATGTAATTGTTTTCTTCTCGGACCGCTGAATTTATAGCTGCGTTTGCTTTTTCAGTTTTTTCTCTTGTTTTCTTTCCAAGCAAGAAAAATCATATCGGAGGAAAATGACAATGAACTTGCTATAGAAATGAAAACAACTTTGGAAAAAAATTAAATCGTATTGACTTTGCTGTTGACTGGCTACCGGCAACGGGCGCGGCAGGTAACCCAGTTACTGAACCGACTGATAGTATCTCAAATTAACCCCTAAAGTTTGTCTTACATTTCGATTTACACGCATAAGTTTTGAAACACCATTATTGTCCTCAATTACATATGGACAACTTTTTTTTTCTTTATAGAATGAACCCATTACTACTGTCCACAAACAACTACGGCCAATTTAATTCCCACCGTGTCGTGGAGACACACACGTTACGTATAGATGGATACCTTTCGTGTCAACAGTAGATATTTATTCATCAAATTAACATAATTAAAATATATATATATAATTTGAAAGCTTCGAAAAAAAAGAAAGCTTCAAATATTTCACAGGATGTAACGTCGACGCAAAGGCGGTCATCTATTAAAGTTAAGTAATATATTTGTTGAAACCATAAACAAAAGGTCGTTGTAGTATAGTGGTAAGTATTCCCGCCTGTCACGCGGGTGACCCGGGTTCGATCCCCGGCAACGGCGTTAAATTTTTTCGTCTTTTAATATAACGGGCCATTTTTTTGCCTTGGAAGCAAGCCCATTTATATGAACTATTCTATAATCTGAAAAGGCCTCGGACATATATCAACGCGCCTACTTAGTGTGTATCCTCGGCCCAAACAATTACAAAACAAAATTGGATTATTTACGTCGTATTTTGTCAGCGAAAAATCATGGGACAATGACGACAAGGTTTCTTTTCCTTTTCTATATTTTCTTTAGTTTTGTTATAATTTCGTCTTAACTACAGAGTTATCATTGTTGTGAATGAGTAATACATTCATTGTTACACAATGATTATATTTCTTCATTAAAATACGTAAGAAATGCCAAAAGGAAAGTAAGATATATTGGTATCTGGACAGTGTTAATTGTTGATGATCGATTAAATTTTGTTTTGTATGAGTGATATTGTGTTTCTTGATTGTATCAAAAATATTATGTTTGAGCATCTAACTAGTAAGACACTTAAGTGTTTGCAAAATAAAAGGGAAAGAAAAAACATTTTTAGTGTGAATTGTCCTTCAAATCCAACATAATATGTTATGGTCATCCACGCCCCAACTCGTACAAACCTTACGATGAAAGAGCAGAAGATTCCTTGTTTGGACTGTCTTCATAAACTGGAGAAAAATTTAGGAGGATATGTGGAAGAGCAAACCCATTAGAAATCTTATGGACAAAAAGAAAATGCCTATGGATCCTAGAAATAGTCAAGCGTGTTGGGTTTGATTTGCGACAATGAAGAGGGTAAATAAAGCTTCGTTCATTTTAGAGTTGAATATCTTAATACCGATAAACTTATGATTGCACTCTAGATTATGTAAACATATATTCATAGGAGATTGTTTTCTACATTCGAAATTTGGAGTCTTGTGAGTGCAAGCAATATCGGATTTTGGATGGGACCATAATAACACGACGTAGTTTTTGAGCAGTGTCTATATTCCGAAGATAATGTTAAAACAAGCAACACCAAAATCTTTTATCGAAAAGACAAACTTGTCCTCATATAAACCAAATTTCCATCTTTGTTAAGTAAGGGTGAATCTGTCATAATCTCTGAAAATCCAATGCTGTAACATAGAGATAAGAATGATAGATCTGGTTAATTAACCCAAACAGTCAATAGATTAATAGAAAGGGAACAAATCTATGAGTGTTGACTCAAAAAAAAAAAAAATCTATTAGTGTTGAAAATCTTTTATAAAAAAAACGGACCGTCCCTTTCCAGTGATATAGTTAAATTAGCCAGCGAAGGGAAGATAAATTTCGCAGTACATCTCTCTCCCCGTTTTCGTTTTGGGTTCTCTGGCGGCCGATCCCGTCGCCTACCTCTTAAGATATCTCGAAAGTTATGAAATTAGGATTATATTTGGGGATCATTTGCTGAAATTTCTCGTCTCTAGATCGGAAAATTTAACAAATCGTTTTCTTTTTATTCCTGCCAATCCTAGGGTTTGTTCCCCTCTTGATCTATATTTTCATATATGTTTCTGTCCTCTACTCCTTTTAATGGCTCTATTTTTATTTTTTTTTGAATCGTACTCGTATTTCTGAAATTTTTGATGTTGTGATTGCTAGGGTTTGTGTTTACGCATGTGAATTAATTGTTTCACATTGGATTTTCTCCCTTTTTTCCTCCAATTTTTTCGGATTTGGTTTATAGATTAGGTTTCTCGACTGGTCGTGAAATTTTCAATTCTGAGTGTATAGAAACTGGACTATGATGGTTAAATCTAGCATTTTTGTCCTCAATTATAATCCTGTGAATTGGATTAGCCTAGCAAGACTTTAGATAATTCATTTCGTTTGAAGGAATTGCATGTTTAATGTTGGATTAACATTTTCATATGTATTTCTATATATCATAACTGTTCACTCAATACTATTGGTTTGCAAAATCTATGCTTAATCCCTCGTTTTTGAGTAAGAATATAGTGTTTCTTGATATGGTCCTTAATGAAAGCTTTAATAATATGGGTATGTGTTTTATATATGCAGGTGTTTTTATCTGTTTACCAAAAATGTCCAATTATCAAGGAGATGATGCTGAGTACATGGAAGATGTAGATGATGAGATGGAAGATGTTGAGGATGATATGGATGAGGAGTTTCGTGGTGATGATCTTGGTGCGTCAGATTCTGATGTCGAGGAATTTGACTACTCGGTAAGGATGCTTGATCATGGCTTATTTATTTTGTTGGCTATACTACTTTATAATCTGCTTTTTCATCTTTATATTGTGTGTTATAATTTCGTGTTCTATGGTTTCAGAATAATAAAATAGCTGATACCTCGGCAGACCAAGCTCGGGATGGGAAAGATATCCAGGGGATTCCTTGGAGCAGGCTTAGTATTTCTAGAGAGAAATACAGACAAACTAGATTAGAGCAGTATAAGAATTATGAAAATGTCCCTAACTCTGGGGAATCCTCGGAAAAAGTAAGGCCTATTATATTTTATGATCCTCGATTGTTGTTAGTGTTCAGGTTAGCGGCAGTTACCTAATACATAATTTTTTTGTATGGATTCAGGTTTGCAATGTCACCAAAAAAGGGGGACTTTTCTATGACTTCTGGCGGAATTCAAGATCTATTAAATCTACTATACTTCATTTCCAGGTTTTTTGTTTTCAAATTAGAATTCTCTAATTTGGACTTGTTGAAATGTGATTCGATTTATATAATATGTTTGACATGGTTGAGGACAGCATATATCTACTACTAAAATTTCATCTGATCAAGAATCTTAACTTGGCTTCATAGTTGAGGAATTTGGTGTGGGCAACTTCCAAGCATGACGTATATCTTATGTCAAATTTCCTGGTTACACATTATTCTTCTCTAACATCTGGAAAGCATGAAGTTCTCAATGTTAGTGGTCATGTTGCACCATCCGAGGTTAGTTTTTGCTATAACCGTAAAGTTCTATGTAATGTAACTTTATTATACTGTGTTTCTGAACTCTTTCTTTGTTTGTTTGCTGCATTTAGAAACATCCTGGAAGTTTGCTGGAAGGATTTACTCAGACGCAAGTGAGTACACTTGCAGTAAAAGACGACTTTCTTGTTGCTGGTGGATTTCAAGGAGAACTCATTTGCAAGGTAAGTCTGGATTTATTGATTTTAAGGATTAATCAGCTTAGCTACGTGCGTTCTTATTGATGAGCTTCATCTGTTTCCAAATTGGTCAGCATCTTGATAGACCAGGTGTCAGCTTTTGCTCTCGTACGACTTATGATGATAATGCTATTACTAATGCTATTGAGATCTACAACAAACCCAGGTTTTTACTCGTCTTTTGTTATAGGAGTCCACATAAAGTTGTTAAGAGTCACTGCTTCTAACTTAGTTTTTGTCTTCTTTTTACAGTGGCGCTCTTCATTTTACCGCCTCGAATAATGACTCTGGAGTTAGAGATTTTGACATGGAGAGATACCAGCTTGTTAAACATTTTCGTTTTCCATGGCCCGTTAATGTAAAGTCCTTGCTTCTTTCTTGGTTTAACTTTTTATTTAGCATAACTATTGATCCTTTACACTTGCGGCAAATAGCTTACAATTAGGTTCTTATAACCCCATTTTTTATCTAGTTTACCAAATCTAAGTGATAAATGTATATTTACTTAAATGTATTTTACAAAAATGGTATTCTTTTTTTTTCTATTTGATGGTACAGCACTCGTCTTTGAGTCCTAATGGTAAATTACTGGCTATTGTTGGTGACAACCCAGAGGGCCTTATCGTAGACCCCAACACAGGAAAGGTACGCATTCGTGGTCCTGGACATAAACGTGTGAAAATGGTTTGTCACCACACATGTGCTTTATAGTACCAAATCTTGGGAATTTCCTCTGCAGACGCTGGAAACACTATCAGGACATTTGGACTTTTCCTTTGCCTCTGCGTGGCACCCGGATGGAATCACTTTCTCAACGGGAAATCAGGACAAGACTTGTCGTGTTTGGGACATCCGTAACCTCTCTCAATCTGTTGCTGTCTTGAAGGGGAACCTAGGAGCAATCCGGTCAATTCGCTACACATCCGATGGAAAATACATGGCCATGGCTGAACCGGCGGACTTTGTCCATGTCTATGATGTCTCAAATGGGTATGAAACAGAGCAGGAAATCGACTTCTTTGGGGAGATCTCTGGAATATCTTTCAGTCCTGACACAGAGGCCCTCTTTATTGGGGTATGGGACCGCACTTATGGTAGTCTCCTCGAGTATGGTAGGCGCAGGAACTACTCCTATCTTGATTCGTTACTTTAAGCAAGAAGAGAAGTATACGCAACCCTGTTCGAGAAATGAAAGAGAGCTCATACAGCAACCAAGGAACCTGACAGAAGTAAAGCATAGATATAATGGATCTGTTAAAGTTGTAAATGATGTGTTGTGCAAGTGCTAGTAGTTAGTGTCTTTTGTCTCCTTTTCCGGCTGGTGTTTTGTTTCCTGATGTGGTTTCTAAAGGTTCAAGATATGTACAGAAAGGGTTGGTGGTGGTGCTCTGCAGCTGGACCTAGGTTCGAAGTCGGCTTGGGATCTGAAGATCATCTGTTGTTGTGTTTGATGGCTTGTGAGTCTCTTTTTTCTTTCTTGTATTTGTGGTTGTTGTAGGAACGAGTGTTTAGATCGTTGTTGAATTGGTTATGAGTTTAGAATGTGGAGGTGCTTAATTAAAACTATAATAATCTTCCTTCCTCAATAATAATCCTTGTCCGTTGATTTGATTACATATCTTTGTTATATATATTTGTGCTGCTTACGAGTATTATTACTCTGGAAAGTTATGGGTTTCATGAGAGTAAAACGTATAAGTGAAGGGGCTTTAGTGCAAAATTTCTCTTGAAAATCTTATAATCCAAAAGTAGCCAACGAGTCGCAGCCACGTCACTAATTCAATCAGTATTTCGATCTTTAGTCGTTTCATACAGAGTCACATCTGTTAGTCACAATCTCACTTCGAAAATGGCGACAAGCTCATCTGCATTGATCTCTCCTACAACCTTCTCCACCGCAGTTCCTCAAAGAAACCTCAATTCCATCTCCTTCCACGGCCTCCGACTGCTCCGCCTCGACAGAAACTCATCCGGTCTCCCCAATCTCTCCCTCGTCTCCTCTGGGAAAAGATCTTCCTCCACCGTCGTGAAGTCAGCTCTGAATCCTTCCGTGGTGATCAGCCTGAGCATGAGTCTCTCACTCTTCCTTGGCCGATTCGTTTTCTACAACTTCCAGAGAGAAAACGTGGCGAAACAAGGATTACAGGAGCAAAACGGGAAAACACACTTCAAAGCCGGAGATGATCAGGCTAAAGATTACGTGAGTTTGTTAGGAGACAAACCAATGTATCACATCGGAAGATTAGAAAATATGTCTAATATAAGTCAAGTCAATCACCAATTAGTATGAGGCCTTTTGGGAAGGAGCCCAAAAACAAATCCATGCGGGCTTGACCAGTTAGCCCAAAGTAGACAATATCATACTAATTGGAGTTGACTTGGACTTGCAGAAAGCCCAACAATTGGTATCAGAGCCTAGGTCAAAAAATGTGGACATGTGGAAGTGGGTGTGGGCTGCATGTTCGGTGTGGAAGAAACCCTTAATGTGACACGATAACAAAAGTTTCCCTCAAGAGATTCTTGCGAATAAGGGGTGCCGGTGCCTAGGTGCCAAGGTTTCGCTGGAAGAGAGGTAAAGGTTCGTGGTCCATGGTTTGAGGGGAGGATTGTTAGGAGACAAACCAATGTCCCACATCGGAAAATTAGAAAATAACTCAAAACTAACTCTCAAAACTCTTATGTTTGATGATTTTAAAGTCAAAACTCAACTTTGATATTTATAGGGATGTTAACACCTCATTTGCTAAACCTATTCCTATTGCTAATAGAAAACTTATTTTTCCTATTCTTAATACAAAGAGATAATTTCTTTTAAAGCCTATCTTATTCTAACCAACTTGTTAGAGATATCTTGGGCTTTAAGCTATTGAAGCTTATCCAACATTCACCCCTTTAAGCTTCAAGTTAGTCTTCGAGAGGTCTTGAACTCCTATGAAACTCCTCATCTCTATAAACTTGATTCGTGCTAGGATTTTTGTCAAGATGTCTGCCTTTTGCTTGTCTCTGGATACATGCTTCACTTCAAGTTGATTATCTTTGACACACTCTCGGATGAAATGATACCTCTTATGGATGTGCTTGCTTTGGCCATGAAACACGGGGTTTTTAGTTAGTGCAATTGCAGACTTGTTTTCGATCTTGATAAGGACTTGCTCCGTCTTCCATCCAGTGTGTAAGCATACTGGTTTTCCAATATTAAGATTTATCTTGTAAAGTCGATTTGGTGACCTCATGACTTTCACCAAGAGTCTTTCACTCGGATCATGGACCGTTAGGTAATCTTGTCTCATCCGTACATCACACCCGACCTCAGTAGCTTGTCCTAAGCTTAGAATGTTGCTCTTAAGATCTGGAATGTAGTAAATATTGGAGACAAGAATTTGTTCATCCGTTTTACTTTGAAATAGAATTGACCCCTTCTCTTTTATTTCTACACACGAACCATCTCCAAACTTCACCTTTCCTTTGATATTCTCATTGAGTTCGGAGAAAGAAGTCTTGTTCCCTATCATGTGATTGCTTACTCCATTATCAAGATACTACATACCATCTTCACCTTTGTAGTTCTTCGGTATGAGTTTATCTTCGTTTAAGAATACGATCTCATGCATATAAAGGGCTTGATCGGCTACTTCTGTTTCCACGTTATCTGCTTCTTGAATCTTTTGTATCTTTCAGGGCATGAGGATGCAAAGTGGTCGGATTTGTCGCAGCGATAACAAATTACCTTTGGTGTATCTTTCTTTTCTTTTGCTTGACTTTGATCATTGCAGTTTGTTTTTTGTTCTTGCGAGTTAAATCTTCCTCTGCCTCGTCCTCTGAATCCTCTGCCACCTCTTCCATGACCTCTCCCTCGTGTGGTTGTAAAACCCGATTGTTCTGAGCTAGTGAACAATAATGTTCCTTGCGTATCTTCTTGTTTGTCCTCATCGAGAATCCGTTCTTTATAGGCCTTGAGTCTTCCTACGATATCTTAAAAGCTTGTTGTCTTTAGGTCAAGAACTTGCTCGAGGGAGACTATGATGTGGATATATCTACTCCTTGGTAAGCTATTGAGAAAAAATTTCACGAGTTTTGGAACCTCAATAGTTTCTCCAAGAGTTGCTGCTCCTGTAGTTATCTCGGATAACTTGCCCGTGAAGTTATCTATTGTTTCCGAATCCATCATCTTGATCCTCTCGAATTCAGACATAAGGGTTTGTAGTCGCGCCTCTTTAACTCGTTATACTCCAAGATGCATTGATTTAATCCCTTCCCATATCCCCTTCGATGAATCTAGATCACCAACTTGCAATATGAGACTTTCGGTTATGGATTGAAACAACAAAGCTGTCACTAAGTTGTTCTTATCGTCTTTGGTTGAACTAGGCTCGATCGTCTCCCAGACCTTATGAACTCACAAGTTCACCTTCATCCTCATCGACCACACCGTGTAGTTTGATGAGTTTAACATCGAACAGATCACTGCCGATAGAACAAAGTTCTTCGTCTTTGTTGTATTTTCAGTATTTCTCATGGCTCGGGAATACTCTTATCGTTGTCTCTCCCTTGTCTCGGATCAACAACCTGGTTTGCTCTTATACCAATTGTTGGGCTTTCTGCAAATCCAAGTCAACTCCCTATTAGTATGAGGCCTTCTGGGGAGGAGGCCAAAAACAAATCCATGCGGGTTTGACTAGTTAGCCCAAAGTGGATAATATCATACTAATAGAGAGTTGACTTGTACTTGCAGAAAGCCCAACAATTGGTATCAGAGCCTAGGTCAAAAAATGTGGACCTGTGGAAGTGGGTGTGGGTTGCATGTTCGGTGTGGAAGGAACCCTTAATGTGACACGATAACAAAAGTTTCCCTCAAGAGAATCTTGCGAATAAGGGGTGACGGTGCCTACGTGCCAAGGTTTCGCTGGAAGAAAGGTAAATGTTCGTGGTCCATGGTTTGAGGAGAGGATTGTTAGGAGACAAACCAATGTCCCACATCGAAAGATTAGAAAATATATGTCTAATATATAAGTCAAGTCAATCACCAATTAGTATGAGATTTTTTGGGAAGAAATCCAAAAAAAATCTATGCAGATTTGACCAGTTAGTCCAAAATGGACAATATCATATTAATAGGGAGTTGACTTTGACTTGCAGAAAGTCCAACAGAGTTTACTGAAATCGAACTATCCCGTTGGATTCAACATTGTGGATGTGCTGGCTTGGGGATCAATAGGATATATCGTTGCTTACTATTATCTTAGCCACTTCTAGTAACGGTTACGATCCCAACTTCTTTGGCTGATTCATTGTTTATTTCTCTTCGAATAAAATTGGTAAATGTTATGTAGTATAGCAAATTGCTTCCATTTAAAAAAACTACAAAGAGTCTTGTGAATGATATCATAACAAATTAATATATATGTTTAGTTAGTTGCATTGAAAGCTTTATCTGAGAAACTAATGTTGCAAATGGTAGTAATTTGAAATATTTTAAGACTGCATTCTTCTACCATCTCTCATCACGCTTCCAGCTATTTTAAATATTATTGAAATGATGTTTGGTCAAGAGACTCAAAACCATAGACCAAGCTCAACTTTCGATATTAGATCTTGGTCTGCACATATTGCGTGTAACACTACAAAATGGCACTTACTTAAAAGACAACAACAACAAAGACACTAGTCCATGGTTAGCAGCAACCTCCTCACTAACCCTAAAACCATAAACATGGCAAATTCTAAAGCTGATCAAACACATAACATTAAAGATCATAAAATAAAAGTTCTCTAGAGAAAAAAAAAAGAAAGATGTTACAAAGTACAAACAACACAGAAGGCAGAAGGCAACCAAATGGAGAAACTATGGAGCCACAGTAGAAGAAGTTCCCGAGTTCAGTGAAGCTTTATATGCCAACATCTCAGCTTTGTATCTCTCCGAGTCCTTAACTCCTCTGTCTTGGTAATGCTGTAAACATAAACAAATTTTTAATCAAACAGGTTTAAATAAAAATGTGGATTTGAGTTGATGATGATTCGTTACCTGTCTCTCAGAGTCAGGGAGATTTTTCCACAGCTCTGATATTTTCTTGGTGATGATGGTTTGGTCTTGTCCTGGGTACTCAGGTTTAAGCTTAGCGCACAGGTCACCAAAGAAGAAGTTATAGCCATTCCTATGGCATTTCGGCTTCTGAGGTTCGACTAAAGCCACCTTTGGTTTCTTATTATGCCGGCTTTGTGATGATGGTGCAATGGCTACTGGTCTTTTAGGCATGTGGTATAGCACACCTTTCATCTCTTCAGAACCCATTTTCATTGTCACAAGATAGCCGCCATCAAACTTCGCATCAATGGATCCGTTAATAGTATACCCAACTTGGGGTACATCAATACCTGCAGGTTCCACAACGTAATCGCAGAGACATACGAAACAAATTTAATTAGACACACAAGCAGTGAACCTACACGGTAATCTAAGTCGGATAAAGAATAGAATCAAAGGAAAGACAAGTTTATTTATTTGTTTGTGACTTTAATTTACAAAAAAGTGAGTTAAAGGATGATACAACTTAAAAGGAATGAAGCAGAGAGCCTATTTATTGAGCCATATTAGTAACAAGTCAACTCAAACTCTATCCAACGAACTAATATATACAATATTCTACAAGATGATGCGTGAACAAAGACATGGAGTGGAGAAAAACAAAAAGCAGCCACATAGTTAGAGAAACAAATCTAATACCTTCCTCAGGGTTTGGCGATGCAATGGCAAAGCTATTCATTGCTTCATCTGAAAAAGCATGAGAATTTTGACTTGTCTCAGCATGTCACAGAGTAACGAAAGAAAAGACAAAAAATTTAGTGTTGAAAGAGACCTGCTGATGGGATTGAAGGAGCTGGTTGTCCATGGTAATACAGTTGTTCCATTTCACTAAGAAACTTGACATACCATTTCCTTAAGATATAGGAACCATTTGTTATAGTTGCCGGAAAATTGAAGGGACCCATCACATCTTTCCATTTCCGTTCGGTAACCACCTAGAGTAACAGAACAAAATACACATTTTCAATACTCAAATGGAACCAAAATAATCTCCAAACAGTTTGATTAATGGCAACATGAACAACTCTTACCCTTTCAACGCCACCTCGAGACGTAACCTCGATGAAGAGAAGATGCAAATCAAGAGTCTTTCCTCCCACAGTAGGAATCCTTTACAGACACAGAAAATGTTTTACTATCTTTCAGTGAAACGGAAACAAAAGACAAAACAACAAGATAAAAGCCACAAATTCGTTCATAAATTATAACTACAACATCCAGAGATTAATTAATACTAAACCCAATTTCATTTATTTAATATCCTTATAAACATGACATAATAAAATGATTGGCGAAATATAGAAAGAATCTAATTTTCCACCAATCCGGATTCCATTAAACCCTAATCGAAAAACTACCAACATTTTACTCAGCACAAAAATCTAATACTTCTGATTCCATCTTACCAAGCCCTTCAACACCAAAATCCTTAAACCGAACAGACCTTAGAGCTAAGAACGAACAAAATTAGCATATATATCTACTAAATCCTACAATGACAGAACAAAATTAGCAACCATTCAATTACATCGACAAGAGACAAATATAAAACCTAGAAACGAAATCAAAGTAAGGTTTTTTTCGAAACGGTCTCACAAAACCCAAAACACACAAAAATGAGAAAAAGAAGAAAAAAATATATTACCCCAAATCTTGGTCCCTGGAAACTTCGAACAAAGCTCGAAGCTTTTCCCAGAAGAGGGAAGAGTTACCGACAAGATCATCATATTTGAGCGTAGCAGAGGAAGAGGAATCGTCGCATCTCTTGTTGTCCGAACGATGACCATTGACGGGGTCCACGTTAGTTTTCAAGTACGGTGAAATATTGGTCGACATTTTTCTTTTGGCCGTCTTGGTAAAGGCTTTAAGGGTAAGAGAGACGCTCGAATTTAAGATTTTATTTCTATTAAAGGATTAATCCTGTCATATATACATATATTGCTAAACGGATAAGGATTACATGAAATTCACCCAATTTTTCATTGGTTTATCCTTTTGGAATGTTGCCGTAATTCATTTTTTTATCAGTCGAAATATTTTTAGGCGTTAATTCATTAGTCAAACACATTTATTTCCTTACCAAACCAAATTAAAAATTCTACTTCCTTATTTTGGCTTATTACTACGACTAGGTTAGGTGAAAACAGGAGCCGATCCTATAACAAAAGCCTCTTGTCCAGTTAATGGGCCTACCTAATCAAACGGCCCATTTAACTACATACAATAAGCCTTATTGTATCTGTGGGATATTTTAATACCGAAATTTTATAACTAACCAATATTAATTAAACATTTAGATTTAGTAAAAGTTGATAATAACTAAAACATAAAATCGTATTTTCTGTTATTTCTCTCCTTTTACGTTGCTTTGAAAGTCATTGTAAACGAATTGTACATGTAAGTAATCGAAATTATTTCACACCCTTCATATTAATGTTCACAATATATCACGTCTAATGTCAATGTTGAGGACGTTCATAATATCTCACGTCTATGCTAATGTACATGTTATTGATCGAGAAAATCAACAAATAGATTTGGACAAAGAATAATATATTTTCAAATAGCTAAACTATTTTCACATAATAACTATATCTATCTCATATATGTAATTTATTCCTACACATCTCAAAAGAAAAATCTCATATTATTAAGCCAAATCACGAAAAATCTTGAAAATAATTTCCCTTGTTTAATTATACTATTGAGACAATATCCTTGAGAGTGATTTATTATTACAGTAATAATTAAAATCTGAAGAACATAAAAATATGTTTGGTAACACAACACGAAACAAGGAAATCTATGGATTTTTTCAAGTTGGTATAACTAATCGTGAAGCAGGAGAAAATTGGAGGATGAGAAACCGAAGTATGGAGACGAGCAAGATCAACTGTGTCAAGATGTAGAAACCGAGCTTACATGTTTTTCCTAAGACGTCTCCACGGTTCGAATCAGGATCTTCTGTCAAAGAATTTACCTTCTTAGGTTGTTTGAGTACTTGTAGTGATGAATTCAGAGATCTTGTGAGCAACAAATGCTTGATTTCAGCTTCGATTTTTCTCTGGAAAATGACTTCGAGTTCTGATTCAATCTTTGAGTTTTCGAGTTCTTGGATCTTGGCTTCCTTTGCCTCGAGAACAGCTCTTGCTTCCTCGATTTTGTGTTCTAGATGTTTTACGTTCTGCTTCAAGATCAGTACCTTTGATCCTGAGGATGTTGAGTCTTCTTCTCTACAATTCTCATTTCTTGACTGGTCCGATGAACTCAATTCATCAGCGTTCGAATGTAGTGGTATAGATTCCTTACCCAGCTCTTGGAAACTTTGAACTTCTGCACATGTTTCAATTGCATAGTTAGTTTAGAAACATCATATAACATTGAAAACATAAAGACTTTAAATGCTTTCGGATAGAAACGTAAATGAACTTTGACACAATTCACAAGCTTATCGAGATCAAGGTTTGTGTACAAACCTTTCCAAAGAGCTTCCTGCAAAGCTGCAAAACTTCTAATAGAATCTGCAAATGGATCCTTGTCTACACAGTGATTATAGTTTTGCTTACTCTCATCTCCATTTTCTTCTTTATTCCCATTTCCACTTCTGCTATATGTTTGAACTTCCTCCCTAACTTGACCATCTTTGCTAAATCCCCCAATATGATTCATCATCATCAATCTCTCATCTTTCTCTCCATGGTTACCAACAGAAACCGCACCACTCGAAAACACAAAATCACTACTTCTCAAGTCAGAATCCAAGCTAGAACAAGGCTTTTCCTTCTTGAATGTCACCCGCTCTTCACTACCTTTCTTGATAGTACCTGAAACAATCTTCCCTCCTACACTCTTTGCACCTATAGAATTACCACTATGCTGATCTTCACTCTTCTCAAACGCTTGGCCAACAGTAAACATACAACCTAGATCAGGAGGACTAAACCCATTAGCTATACCTGGATGATGGTGATGATGCTGCACCATGTTCACAGATCCAACAGAGCCTTCACTACTCTGCCTTGCTTCAACTGAAGACAAGTCTACATGTTTAGAAGGAGGATTCACTAAACCAGCCAATCCACGTTTCAGCAATTTACTACCATCATCAATAGGAGTAGCCTCGTCCTTTACAGGACCATCTCTTTTGATCCTTCTCCATTTCTTCAAACCAAAACCTTTTCTAGTTGAATGTACTGATCCACCCGGAGATTCAACCTTAATAAAACTATCAACATTGTTCCGTTGTTGCGGTGATCCAATACCTTCCTCATGATCATCATTAGGCAATACTAATAATCCATTTACACTCACGTTTTCCATTGATTCAGCATTTGAAGATAATGATCTGTGACTCATAATTGAATTACCATAATCTTCCACAGATTCAGGGACTGAGTCATTCATGCCTAAATCCATATAAACACTATGTTAAGATCGCAACAAAAATTAAGAAATAAATTGACAAAGAACAATACAAAGAATCAAATTTTTGTCATCAGAGCCAAATCTGAAAATTTCCAGATTGTTTTGAGCATCTAAAGTAACTAGATTCAGCTCACTCCTTAAAAACAAGAACTGATGTTTTAGTGTTTATCCCAAACTCATCTACGAAGTACGAGGAACAAAACTCAATTCCCAATTCAACAATCTCATCTAACCAAATTCCAGAATTATGCTTGGATAATAAGAAACAGAGAAGCGAATCGAATCCAATTGAAAAGCGTACCTAAGCCAACAAGCTCTCGCTTGACCGAGTTACAGAGTAACGAGACAAAAAGGAAAAAAAAAACAAAACAGAGCTGAAGAATTTTGAGTATCAATGGTCATGCGACGGAGAAATCCGCCGACATCGTTGAGGATGAGTAAATTATTACCGGAAGCTACATCAACGAAACTATTAAAACTGAACGAAATGATTTGGGACACAGAAAAAAAAAAAAAAAAACATAAAGAAAGAGAAAAATAATGAAGATGGTGCGAAAGCGAAACACACGTGGGACCCACATGACATAAACCCAGTGCGCACAGCTGGCCGTCTGATCTGGAATACAACATGTTATATATATTGAGCCCTTAAGGCCCATTTAAACTAGCCTCTTCTTTGGGCCATTTAACTTCCTTTAGTCGAAAATCAGGGAGAAATAGAAAAGACTCTCTAAAACCATCCCAAGTTCAAGGAAGCCTCAAATGCAATTTTCATAGTGCTTGGAAAAAGTAATTTAGCTACTAGTGGATTGGTATGGCCTGTGGACTCTACGAGATCCCAAAGGTAGTGTTATCAAATAAACATAAGAACTGACTTCTTTCAAACACACACAAAAATTACGCGTACTTGGTGTAATGAATATATGTTTTGCGTTATATACAACAATATCTTATATTTATATTTACTTCTTAAAAGCTTATAGTCATATTAAATCTACAATCATATAACCAGAAATTATAATCAAAATTTATAACATATGCCGAACATCGATAGAAAATTGCTAGTAAAAATGAATAGATAAGAGATCCACATATGAGTACTCATGAATCTATGAAATCTTAAGGTAAAGGTCGAAGAAGATATCCGTGTGGGAGAGTGCTTTGTTACGTCACTTTTTCCCTTTGTCGACGATTGACTTCTAAATCAAGACTGTCACTTTCCTTTTGTTGATTTTAATAACAATAGTATTTATAGTGACTCATTAATATCCAATAATTTCCTTATATCTTTAGATTGATGCGTGTATTATACTCTCAGATTCCTAGAAGTTCAACGTTAAGATCTGGATGTGTAGGGAGGAACACAATTTCAACCTAAATCTACCTACATAACGACTTTGCTCACAAGCTATTTCCTCAGACGAAAATACAGTTACATTACCATATAATTAAAATACAGTCACAAATCATATAATTAAATAGCGTAATACAAAATTTCAAATAAATATACGTGTATGTTTTTTTTTTTTTTTTGCACGTATATATTTTTCTTTTTTTTTTTGTATTTTTTCTTGGTCGACAACAAGATCTCCACCATCTACATATTATTATTGTAATCTAGCACATGTTTAAGGAAAACAATAACTAATGTTACATTTTAATCATAACATGTGTCCGTGTGATCGAACATTTGCTTGTTAATTTACTTTACTTTGGTTGCCTTTGTCAACTTTTGATTGATTGGTCTGATTTTCGTTTCATTTGGTTCACGCAATGACAAAAGATTTTAGGTTCATTTAGAGCGTTGATTGTTGAATCAGTTGTGGGAAATCCACCTCCACGCGCCATTTGAATGGGTCTCATTTGTGAATAATCAATATCACTATATCAGTATCATACGTCGACTTTGGCCTTACATTTTGAAGCCACTATCTTTAGTATTAATGAAGGGAACTAGCTATCGTAAATAGATATATTTTGAAAATTTTAATTTATTTTTATATCTCTATATAGTCACGAGTTTGATAAGTTTTTGTATATATTGTATTTATGTTAATTATCACGAGTTTTTAAACCATCGAATTACATATAACTTTAATAGTACTGCTCTTTTCCTAAACCGGTTGAAGTTGGTAGAAGTATCAATGGGTTATTACTTAATTTGTAACTACATATATATAATTAAGGGTCTGATTTTTTATAATTTTTTACATATTAAAAATTGAAATATTTTAAAAAATTAGATTGGAAGGAACTCAAATGTTATATAAATCATCATACGCAGAGGTGTGACTATGCCTTTAACAAAAAAGCATTGGCCTTATGCCTCTAAATATTTAGCAAATTTTATGGCTCCTAATTCTAAAATAATTTTTTGGTATACTGATGACATATGTATTTTAGTATGATTATACTTGAGTTTAAATTTTTTATTTCATATATTAAAAATAGTGTTAATTATTTCTAATTTTTTTTATAAAATTTATCTTAAATTTTTTATTTCATATATTAAAATATAGTGTTAATTATTTCTAATTTTTTTACAAAATTTATCTTAAATTTTAGTATTTTATATATTAAAAATAGTGTTATATAAAAACTATATTAGAAATCATAGAAAATTATATTTTATAGCTTAAGAAATATTTTATAGCTTAAGAAAATAGCAGAAAATTTATATTCATAAAAATAAAAATAATGTTTATTATCTCTAACTTATTATAAATAAATATATATATATATATATTAACTAGATTTTTTTCCGTGACAACAAAAAAAAGAAGATTTTTTCGCCTTAGGCCTCTAAAACCTTTGGCACGCTTCTGAATCATACGTACAGTGCATGATATGAAACCTAGTTGAATTTAGTTTGTTTGAAATGAAATAGATGTGACACGCAACAAAAAATTGAACAGAACGCATTTACGTGAAAATGGGATAGTTGGACAAGAAATCAGGCAGATTTAAATGCGATGATTCCGCCATTTTAAGAATATAAAAATATCATATTCACTATAAATGCATGAAAGTGACGGGTAAGATTTTCAAATCATATCGACTTTTCGTCTTTTCTTCTAGACTTCGATCCATTTATATTAATTTCTACCAAAAGTTTCTCCATTTTTAAATTTTGTTTGTGTATTCTTTACATGTACCATTTTTAAAAAAGAATATCTTTACACTTTTTTTTTGGGGAATTTTTTTTTTCTTTTTTTTTGAGTCAAAAGTGTTTCCTAATATATATAGGTCTGAAATAATACTAAATAAATATAGGTTTTGAATAGTAATTGCGGTTATAATGGACAAATTTTTTTTTTTGTGATGGTCTGCAGTCCGTTGTGGTCCTAACTTATTTTTCTGAAAAACTGAATCGTAATTGGTGTATAGCGGTTTCTATTTATTTTTTGCTGTCCATAAACTCTATCTTATAAATAATAATAAAAAAAATTAATTTATAAATAGTTTTGTCCGTTTTCAACCGTTGTATCTACTCAAAACTCAAAACCAGAGATAAAAAATGGGCCCGAGGGAATCTTGGGAGGTCACAAGATGTGCGCTCGTGCGTCCGAAGAAACTGACAAAAAATGCAAAACCTACGGCCCCTCCCTCGATCCCACTCTCATTTCTTTATTCTATACGTAATACGTGAAAGGAGGACTTCCACATCATTTTGGTTTCTTCCCCATAATTTATTCGTAATTTGACGGATTTTTCGACCGAATGTTTTATTTACTATATTTTTAGAGTTTTATTTCCTATATTATACATATATATAAGAAGTAAATTAGCCAACGAAGCCTCAGTACTTGACATTAGTTTATACCATTAATTATTATAGCGTAAGGAAATCGCAACCTTGTGCTACTAGTATTTTCTATCCAGCTAGGTTTCTCTGATTTTCTACAATAATACGTTTGGCTAACCTGTATTTATGTTTAGGTGGAAGTTAGATAAGAACGAAATAGATAAGTTTGAATTGATTTGTTTATGCACGTGTACCGCAAGTACGATGCATCCTTAAATAAAGAAAAATCAACGCATCCTTTAACTTTTTTCATTAATTAAGAAAAAAATTATACGTACGAATAAGGTAGTTTTATTAGTGGGGACATTCTCTCTCCCTCCACTACACAAAAAAAAAAAGGTAGTTTTATTAAGGGACTCCGAATTTGTTGAGGTTTTAAAAAATTGAACAAGGATGATTTTGAGTTTTAACCGGGCCGGCCCATTGATTATTCTAACTTAATCTCGTACCTACCAAAAAAAAGTTGCTGTCACGTCTGTTGCATTCATAATTGCTCCATATTTGACGAAATAATCATGTTAGTCGTTGGAAATAATTAAGTTTTATGCACTTCTTTTATAAAACGTATGGAGAGAGATGTAAAACAATACTGGGTAAATTTTGTCACTTCATACATAAAATAAAGCAATAAATATATGGATCTGATCATATATATCCAATCAATTCAAAGCGTGACAGAGTATTAAATGTTAGGGGAAAATAATCCATAAAATAAAAATTTCGTGGGCTGTAATTAAATCTGATACATGAGGTTACGTGGTTACGAGGGCAATAGACAAGAACCGGATTTGTTTTGATTTCACGGAGCTAGTGCTTCGTGCGTGTAAGGCTACAAAGCTACATTCACGCGTAAAAAAATACGAGAACGTTGGTGGGGAAGAATTAAGTCTCTATCGTAATTATCGTTAAATTATTATATATTTATTCAAATGTTGTTAAAATATTATTTAATAATATAAATTTTGTGTGTATATAAGTTATCAATATTATATATAACCGTTAATAATATGTCTTGCAGACTTGTGTATGGCAAGGAGAGGTGTTCGTAGAGAGTAAATTATCTATGATCTATCCTGAAAAAGGATATGATTTGATTTCGGACGTTAAGCATGAAAAGAATCGAATCTAAAAGATTAGTCTCTCTAATATTTCTTGGCAGTCTATTGAATAAAACTATTAGACATTAATCTTTCTAATGCATGAGATGCCCCATGTTAGTTGCGGTAACTTGTAGGATTCGAACTTGAAAATGTGTTTGATGCTTTCTATATTTTCACATACCTGATTTTGAATCCTATTCGTATCGAATTTTTGTTAGAGATTGTGTTACAGCATCTCTGAATATTATAATTATATGAAACCCTAAATATACATCGAAGAAAGAAATAGACATTGAACAAATTCGAATGCACAAATACTGTGTTTGGAGATTTCATTGACATGAACATAAGAACATTAAAAGCAACAAATCTAGTCCCCCACAAAACAGAACCTTTGTTAGATTTATAAAGATTTTTCCTAACATGCAAAAAAAAAAAAATCAAATTTAAAACAATTGACGTTGGGTTTGATCTATCATAAGATCTTTTGAGATTAAACTAACTGCAAGAATACTATTAGGTGGGATTAATAAATAATTAGAAAAAAAACTAGTCTTTAACACTACTAATGATTGTGCATCCTCTTTTCACGTAGGATTAGTCTCTTAGTTTTTGTCTTCTTTGGCTTTTCTCCCTCAATTTCTCTCTTTGCCAACATTTTCCAACAAAGAAGAGGAAAAAAAAAAACCCAGAGAATTTATCATCTTCTCATTTTGTCAAGCAAAAAAATTAAAACAGTCCTTTTTCTTTTAATTTTCTTCCGTGAAAACACTTATTTTTATTCGTTTTTCCTCCTTTTATGTGTAAGTGGTCGTACTGAACACGCTTCTTTGTGTTATGTAAAAGCTGTGGAATCTTAAATCAGCTCTCTTTTTGGTTGAATTCAACCATTTTATTTCCGGGTCCGACCATCTCTGCAACATCGTACTTTGGGAGACAACACTGTTGAAGACCATCTCTCCGTTGTCTTCTTTAGAAGAATTCTCTCTGTACTTTATCCGTATCTGTCAGCCTTTGAATTCACTTTTTGTTTCTTCACAATCTCTTTCTCTCCAGTACTTACTCATGTATATGCCTTCTCCTTTCTTGACAAGACTTAACTTTGTCAATTCCTCTACTGTTGTTATACAGAAATTTAATCTTAATTTCGCTTTGGATTTCAGTGTTGGAAGCTCTTCTCCGGTGGAGTTTTGGTCTTTATGGAGGATAGGGTTTTATCTCAATTCTCGTTAATGAATCCAAAGTAGCTTGAAGTTTCAGTTTCTCTGCTGATGATTTCTTGAGGGAATTTCATCGAACACTTGGTGAGCTGAATAATATGAAGCAACAACAATGGCAATTCGTGATCTTCTACTTGCTCGTCTTGTTTCTAGTGGTGGACGCTCGTGTCAAACGACTACTCAGCGACGACCGGAGCGAAACTGCTCTGTTAACGGCGTTTAAGGAAATCTCCGTCAAGTCGGATCCGAACAACTTTCTCGGTAATTGGAAATACGGGTCGGGTCGTCGTAACCCATGTTCTTGGCGAGGCGTTTCGTGCTCTGACGATGGTCGAGTCATTAGTTTGGATCTACGAAACGGTGGCCTTACCGGAACCCTAAATCTTAGTAATCTCACGGCGTTGTCGAATCTCCGGAATCTTTATTTGCAAGGAAACGTTTTCTCTTCAGGAGACTCCACTGGTTCTTCTTCTTCAGGATGTTCTCTCGAGGTGCTAGACTTATCTTCAAACTCGATTTCGGATCATTCAATGGTGGATTACGTTTTCTCCAGCTGTTTAAATCTCGTGTCTGTAAATTTCTCGTCTAACAATCTCGCCGGGAAATTGAAATCTTCTCCGTCGATGAGTAACAATAGAATCACCACTGTCGATCTCTCCTATAATCGCTTATCGGATGAGATTCCGGAGACATTCATCTCGAATTTTCCGGCGTCTCTGAAACACCTAGATCTATCCAATAATAATTTCTCCGGTAGCTTCTCCCGTCTCAGTTTCGGACTTTGTGAGAACCTTACCGTATTCAGTCTATCCAACAATCTCATCTCCGGCAACAAGTTCCCAATTACTCTGTCAAATTGTAAGCTCCTGGAGTCGCTAAACCTCTCTCGGAACAGTCTCACCGGAAAAATTCCCGGAGAACGATATTGGGGAAATTTTCAAAACCTGAAACAGCTGTCCCTCGCACACAACCTTTACTCCGGCAAGATTCCCCCGGAGCTTTCTCTGCTCTGCCGAACTCTAGAGGTCCTTGATCTCTCCGGCAACAGTCTCACCGGTCAGCTTCCGCAAACATTCACTTCTTGTGGCTCATTACAAAGCCTAAATCTGGGAAACAACAAGCTCTCCGGCGATTTTCTAACCACCGTCGTGAGTAAACTCCCCAAAATCACTTACCTTTACTTGCCCTACAACAACATTTCAGGTTCTTTCCCGATTTCGCTCACCAACTGTACTAATCTGCGAGTTCTTGATCTGAGCTCAAACGAATTCACTGGAGAAGTACCATCTGGCTTCTGCTCTTTTCAAAGCTCTTCAGTTCTGGAGAAGTTAATGATTGCCAACAATTACCTCTCAGGAACTGTTCCTGTGGAGCTTGGTAAATGCAAGAGCTTGAAGACAATAGATCTTAGCTTCAATGCTCTCACTGGTCCAATTCCAAAGGAGATATGGACATTACCGAATCTCTCAGACTTAGTTATGTGGGCGAATAATCTCACTGGTGGAATCCCAGACAACATTTGTGTTGATGGAGGAAACTTGGAAATGTTAATCCTAAACAACAATCTCTTAACGGGTTCTATTCCAGAATCAATCTCTAAATGCACCAACATGCTTTGGATCTCCCTTTCTAGTAACCTGCTTACCGGTGAAATCCCGGTAGGCATCGGAAATCTCGAGAAATTAGCGATTCTGCAACTCGGGAACAATTCTTTGACCGGGAATCTCCCACGTGAGCTCGGGAACTGTAAGAGCCTTATCTGGCTTGATCTTAACAGCAACAATCTAACTGGGAATCTCCCAGCTGAACTTGCAAGCCAGGCCGGATTGGCGAAGCCTGGAAGCGTCTCTGGTAAACAGTTTGCTTTTGTAAGGAACGAAGGTGGGACAGAGTGCAGAGGTGCTGGCGGTTTGGTTGAATTTGAAGGCATTCGTGCAGATCGATTAGAGCATTTTCATATGGTTCATTCATGTCCTGCGACTCGGATATACACAGGCATGACCATGTATATGTTCACCGTGAATGGGAGTATGATCTTCTTGGACATCTCCTACAATGCGGTTTCAGGTTCTATACCTTTGAGTTATGGTGAAATGGGATACCTTCAGGTCTTAAATTTGGGACATAACCAGTTAACCGGAACAATACCGGATAGCTTCGGGGGATTGAAAGCTATCGGAGTTCTTGATCTATCTCACAACAATCTCCAAGGATTCATACCTGGATCAATTGGAGGACTCTCTTTTCTTAGCGACTTAGACGTCTCTAACAACAATCTAACCGGACCAATCCCATTCGGAAGCCAACTTACGACGTTCCCAGTGACAAGATACGCCAACAACTCTGGCCTCTGCGGGGTTCCTCTGCCACCTTGCAGCTCTGGTGTGCAACCCACGGGACCCCATGCTCACCCTAAGAAGCAGAGCATTGCGACTGGGATGATCACTGGGTTTGTGTTTTCTTTCATGTGTATTGTAATGCTTTTTGTGGCGCTTTACAGAGTAAGGAAGGTTCAGAGGAAGGAAAAACAAAGAGTGAAGTACATTGAGAGCCTTCCGACCTCTGGTAGCAGCAGTTGGAAGCTTTCTAGCGTTCCTGAACCCTTGAGTATTAATGTTGCAACCTTTGAGAAGCCACTGCGAAAACTTACTTTCGCACATCTTTTAGAAGCCACGAACGGGTTCAGTGCTGATAGTATGGTCGGATCAGGCGGGTTTGGGGAGGTTTACAAAGCTCAACTAGCTGATGGATCTGTTGTAGCGATCAAGAAACTGATTCAAGTCACAGGACAAGGTGATAGAGAGTTCATGGCAGAGATGGAGACGATTGGAAAAATCAAACATCAAAATTTGGTACCTCTTCTTGGATATTGCAAGATCGGCGAAGAGAGACTTCTTGTCTACGAGTACATGAAATACGGAAGCTTAGAGACTGTGCTACACGAAAATACCAAGAAGGGCGGAATCTTTCTTGATTGGACCGCGAGGAAGAAGATTGCAATAGGCGCTGCACGAGGGCTAGCTTTCCTGCACCATAGCTGCATTCCTCACATTATTCACAGAGACATGAAGTCGAGCAACGTTCTTCTAGACCAAGATTTTGTAGCCCGTGTATCGGATTTTGGTATGGCGAGGCTGGTGAGCGCTCTGGACACGCATTTGAGCGTGAGCACTCTTGCAGGCACTCCTGGTTATGTTCCACCAGAGTATTACCAGAGCTTCCGGTGCACCACCAAAGGAGATGTGTACAGCTATGGCGTTATACTTCTCGAGCTTCTCTCAGGCAAGAAGCCGATTGATCCGGAGGAGTTTGGTGAAGACAACAACCTTGTTGGATGGGCTAAACAACTCTACAGAGAGAAGAGAGGAGCTGAGATTCTTGACCCGAAGTTGGTAACAGAGACATCTGGCGATGTTGAGCTGTTTCATTACTTGAAGATTGCGTCTCAATGTTTGGACGATCGGCCATTCAAAAGACCAACTATGATTCAAGTAATAGCAATGTTCAAAGAGCTGGTTCAGGTCGATACCGAGAACGATAGTCTCGATGAGTTTTCGCTCAAGGAAACACTTTTGGTCGAAGAATCACGCGATAAGGAGCCTTAAAAAGATGAGAGATTGTGGAATCCAGGGAGATCAAGAAGGTTTGAAATTTGATATGTTCTTCCCATTTTTGTTGTCAGTGGTTCAGTGTGTATATAAAAATAGAGCCAATCCAATTCCAGTCTTTAGATGTGCTAGAAAAACAAATGACATACGACGACACTGGAGGGTTTTACTTCTGATTATGGTGGAGGGTTTTGCCTGTTTGTTGCTTATCTTACAAGGTTCTTGGGTATAGAGAAATACTTCATTGTAAAGCATTTGGACCTTTGTTCCATTTTGTTAATTAACAAAATCAATCTTATCGTAACTTTTGTTTTCTGACCCATTACATGTGATGATGATTCATACTCCCTCCGTATTAGAAATTAGAAAGTTTGATTTTTTAAAGATTTTTTCTTGTTTATTAAAGATTGATTTTGTAGATTTTTAAATATTATTTTGTTAGTTATTATTATTAATAAATTGCAAACTTCAAAAAATAGTAATTGAAAGTATATGAGTTGTTGAATTATTATTGGTTTATAGATGTTAAAAAATGTTTAAAATAGAAAGAGAATGCATTTATTATTGAGTATTGATTGTTTCTCAATATGTGTGAATTAGTTAAAAAATCAAACTTTCTAATACTACTGAGAGAGTAATATATACATAACTTTAAGAGATCGGCAGTCTTTTAGTTCCTATCTCAAGATTGGCAAATAGGGAAAGAACACTTTATGTCAGACAAATGAGATCTCTCTGCTTATTTCATTGAAGATTATGGATACATTACATAGGCGTTACAAAAAAGTGAAGAACAAACAAAAAAAAGAGAGAAGATTACTGCATCTTTTTAAAACAAGAAAAAAAAACTTACTTAAGGGATAGACATACATACATTTCAAGTTCATGTATATACGAATAAACCATATACTTTTTAAAAATGAAATTGATAAAATTAAATAATTAAAAAAGAAGAAGACCCAAAAAACCAGAAAATAAATCCGTTGGGTAAACGTCGTGCAAGTGCCACTTAATCGATAGAATCCAAACTCTTTTGTTGCATTAAAAAGTATTGTTTTTGTAAAAGTGAACTTAGGCTCCAGCGTAAGGATTAGGCTTAGGCTTGCCCTTGACGAGACCACATTGGAGGCTTGTCTCAGGCATGTTGTATTCATCTCTCAGTGATTTTTCCGGTGACAAGACACTCGCGTAGAGCTGTTGTCCTAAGTAACGTCTCTCGCTGTTCTCAGATCGAATGTTCCACATTCCACAGTTGTCGAATGTGAGCAAGATCGCTGCCCAACACTTTGGATAGACTTGGACTGTGTGTCTGCTCACGGCGTCCAGGAGGTTGTAG
Organism: Cardamine occulta; assembly: GCA_028015245.1. Classification (NCBI taxonomy): domain Eukaryota; kingdom Viridiplantae; phylum Streptophyta; class Magnoliopsida; order Brassicales; family Brassicaceae; genus Cardamine; species Cardamine occulta. Next base: position 15,528,574 of record CM051371.1, on the reverse strand, counting down.
TTCTTTCTCTTCTCTGGAGTCCAAGTCCCTGGCTCGACACTTTGAAACAGAGTAAATTTGAAAATGTAGGGTTACTTGTAATGAAAGAAAGCATTAGGTTACTTGCTGTAAAAGAAAGTAAAGTAAGAAATTGATTTTCTTCACTTACGCAACAGCAAAGAAGGAGTAACCGTCCAAGTGCCAAGACTGAACACTCTTTTCGTGGTTCTCGAACACCACCTCGATGAAATTGCGGTGAGTGATGTTAAGAACGTTTGGCTCCATCTTGATGGTCTTGGTTTGTTCTGGGGTTGGGTTATCGGAGATGGAATCGTACTTGAAGACCTTGTCAGCAATACCAAAGTACTCTGCAAGCTTCAATGGGGTTTCAGGTTCGGTGTGAGAGACTCCGTTCAACGCGTACCTAAGTTTGCCATCGACCTTGCCCTGAGTGTTCACGAGCTTGATGGTACGTGTGATGTTGATCTTTCCGTAGTGGTAAGATCCCTGAGGGTTAGGCCTGGCCGCACTGGCGGTCAAGTTCCACCTGAAAGATCGGAACTGGTTCAAGGACCAAGCCCAGCCGACTGGACCAGCGGGTAGCTGAGAAGAGGCAGGGCCTTTGCCTCCTTCGTAGCGGAGAAGACCGGTGGTGGTTATAACCGACTTCAAGAACCTAGAGGATGCAACCATGTAGTAATCTTTAGGTTCTTGATTAGCGGTAACGATCGTACCGTAGCACTGACCAACGTGAACGTCGAGAGAGTCATAATCGTTCTGAAGAACATGTGATCCTTCCGTCTCAACGAGCTTCAACTTGTGATTCTGAATCCTGAAGTTGAGAGATGTCTTGAGACCCACGTTACAGATCCTAACCCTGTAGGTCTTTCCAGGTTTCAAAGTGAAGAGAGGCGCGTCAGCACCATCGGCTTTCCCGTTCTTTCCATTTATAAGAATACCGTTTGGACGACCAAGAGTACGACCACTGTCGAGGAATTTCTTCAACTGGGTGTGGCTCTTAGTGTACCAGTCACCAATAAGGACGGTGTAGTCATCTTCCGGGTCAGCGTAAGGGACCGGAATGAGGAGACGGCTGTTCACACGGAGTCCCCCGTATCCACCAGAGGCACGGTGCATTCCGGTGCTCGGGTAGTAGAAATAGCTTCCGATCTGATCCTTAGGCTGGAAATGGTAAGTGTAGTTGGTGCCTGGCATGATAGGACACATAGTTCCTGGAGTCCCATCTTGCCAACAGTTTTTCCTGTGCTGGATCCCATTCCTAAAACACACAAATATTATAAGAAGACAATGATTCTAAGAATGAGCAAGCTAGATGGTGAAACTAATGTTATTACCATGTAAGGAGGAAAGGTTCGTCAAGGTTGTTGAAGACATTGATGATGACATTGTTGTTGGAAGTTGAGTTAATGTTGGGACCAGGGAATTGGCCGTTGATGAGAATGACTTGTTGTGGAACTCCGAGAGGAGACGCGGTTCCGTAGGTCACGTTCCACACGTGATGGAAGTAAGGGTCTTCGGCTCGGACCACCACCGTTACGGCTGCGGCCAGGTAAAGGCACGCGGCCAAGAATTTAGCCCCTCGCATAACAATAAACAATCTTTGATTCTACAGCTTTGGATTATTTTTTTATGTGTTTTGGTGGGGTACTAATTGTTTGTTGTTGTTTAATTATACTTTGGGGTTTGAATTTCGAGTTGTAGAAATGTTTCAAGGCTTTTTTATAGGGTTTTTTCCAACAAATGTTTTTCCTTGTTTTTCTCGTCTTCTTTGGGGTCTCCTCGCATTTCGCTATTCCTTTCATCCATATTTGGGAATATTGAAGTTTCACCTCTCCCTATTTTTGGTATGTACATTTTTTTTTCTTATTGTTGTTTTGGTTTTGGTTTCCATGTCTTCAAGAAAGTTTGCTATTTTGGTCTTTCAAAAGTATTGTATCAGTAAGAGAAGAAACTATTAACCAAGTCATGTGATACAGTTTTCTTGTTCAACTTCAACAATCATGCCGTAAAGTTATCAGATCTAAACTTCGACAAGTTTATTCAATTCTATCTAATATTAATCAGATCCCACAGTGTTAATTTAAATACTTAAACATTTAAATCTAAAAATAATAATAATAATTTAAAATGGTTATAGTTAACAAATGCTCTTCCACAAGCTTGCCATTAACTTACAAAACCTTAAATATGTTGTGAACAAATGCTCTACCGCTATTAGATCAGCAATCTCTGTATACGTTGTACGAAAGATGCATGGTTTATGTGTGTGTGTTCTGCTTTTTGTTTATGTTTTATCTATCTATGAACATGTTTAAGCTATTGCTATATATATTTTAATTTGGAACAACGGAGCTAGAACATTTTTTTACCTGGAGAACAACAATTTTAATTTAGAGATATATCAACTAATAATGCTACATAAACATAAGAAATTACTGGTACAAGAACAATGCAAGGTAGATCCACCCCTGCCTAATTATCAACATGGTGGTGTACTTGAGTTAATTAGAAAAATAATGCTGTTAGTTCCTTGTCTCTGAACGACCCGGTTGTTGTTTGCTGTAGATGTTAGATACGTATTCAATCTTACGAGTTCATCAACCGTTGATAGCAAACTTGCAAGTGGAGAGCACCGTAACCTTTCAAAACGCCATCAACTGTTAAGATAACAAAAAAAGTATTAGAAATTAAGCAGAAAAAATTAGCACCAAAAAGCATATAGAGTTACTTACGTGAATAGATTAGTGTGGAAGAACGTTGATACTTAAAACATTTTTATAATGTTGTCAGACGATCTTTAATCTATTTTGAAAAGTACGAAAGGATACTTACATATTTTAGTATGCCGCGTTTTGAAAGTTCTCTCATTGATGCTAAGATGTGTAAGTATTCTTTCATACATATACTAGATCATGAATTTGTCTGACAAGTGACAAACATTACAAAAATATTAATATTTAGTTATTTTTGAATAGCATGCAGGTTTTTCATTTTTTTTTAATGTTAAGATTACAAAGTATAGTAAATTGGTAACTTAATGCAGTACATTTTACGAGACCATAGTATTTTTGGTCCGTATGTAATAATCAACGTACCGTAGCTTAAGTATGCTAAAAAAACTTAAAACAACCAAAATCACTTAGTCAAATTGTCATCGTTAGAGTCATTCCAATAATAGAATACGATCCGAGTTATGTGGTCGTTAAAAAAGTCGAAACCCTGAGAGATCCAAAAATAGAAATTTCACATCAAGAGAATGAGAGATGCAGCGTGAAAAAAGGCGAGGATTCCGTGCCAAACAAGGTACATTCACCTGCATAAATAGCTAATCACAACATCACAAAAAAAATCGTCAAGAGCAAGAGAACATAGTTTCTTCTTGCTTTTGAGAAAAAATAATTATATATTTTTTATACAGGAAAGGGTTAATTTATTAATAAAAAAATAAAAAGAAGTAAAAAAATATATAATGCAGGGTGGTAGACTTTTGACAGTGTTGGTGTGCCTTGCCTCCACGGTGGCGTTGGTGAACGCCGGTGACCCTTACTTCTACTACACGTGGAACGTTACCTACGGAACCGCCTCGCCTCTCGGAATTCCTCAACAGGTGATTCTCATCAACGGACAGTTCCCTGGTCCTAACCTAAACTCTACCTCCAACAACAATGTCGTCATCAATGTCTTCAACAACCTCGACGAGCCTTTCCTCTTAACCTGGTTCGTTATCATCCTTTCTTCTTTATGACTAGCCTTTCGGTTCTTCTGTTTAATCATATCTTGATTGTTTCAAACGCAAAATGCAAATGCTTTTTCTCACTTAATGTATAATCGTAAACGCAAACAAATTATATAGGCCTTAATTAGTTTGGTTATGTTTTGGACTTGGCAGGAGTGGTCTCCAGCACAGGAAGAACTCATGGCAAGATGGTGTTGCTGGGACCTCATGCCCAATCCCAGCAGGGACCAACTTCACTTACCATTTCCAGCCTAAGGACCAGATCGGTAGCTACTTCTATTACCCAACCACATCTCTCCACCGTTTCTCCGGTGGTTTCGGTGGCCTCCGTGTCAACAGCCGTCTCCTCATCCCAGTTCCTTACGCTGACCCCGAAGAAGACCAAACCATCCTTATCAACGACTGGTACACCAAGAGCCATACCGCTCTCAAGAACTTCCTTGACAGTGGTCGCACTCTTGGATCCCCTGACGGTGTTCTCATCAACGGTAAATCCGGTAAAATCGGAGGAAGTAACAAGCCACTCTTCACCATGAAGCCTGGAAAGACTTACAAGTTTAGAATCTGCAATGTTGGATTCAAATCCACTCTTAACTTCAGGATCCAAGGACACAAGATGAAGCTTGTTGAGATGGAAGGCTCTCACGTTCTCCAGAACGACTACGACTCTCTTGACGTTCACGTCGGACAGTGCTTCGCCGTTCTAGTGACCGCTGACCAAGCCGTCAAGAATTACTACATGGTTGCATCCACTAGGTTCCTCAAGAAGGAAGTGAGCACCGTTGGTGTGATGAGCTACGCAGGAAGCACCGTTCAGCCTTCAAGTGAGATCCCCAAGGCTCCAGTTGGTTGGGCTTGGTCTCTCAACCAGTTCAGATCCTTCAGATGGAACTTAACCGCCAGTGCTGCCAGACCTAACCCACAAGGATCTTACCATTACGGAAAGATCAACATCACCCGTACCATCAAGCTAGCTAACACCAAGAATGTAGTAAATGGAAAGGTCAGGTTTGGGTTCAACGGTGTTTCACACGTTGACACCGAGACTCCCTTGAAGCTTGCTGAGTACTACGGTATGTCAGAGAAGGTCTTCAAGTACAATGTCATCAAGGACGAACCAGCAGCCAAGATCACAACATTGACCGTCGAGCCTAATGTTCTCAACATCACTTTCCGTACCTTTGTCGAGATCGTATTCGAGAACCACGAGAAAAGCATGCAATCTTTCCATTTGGATGGTTACTCTTTCTTCGCGGTCGCGTAAGACACTTTCTCTTCTAACTCAATACCAATTGGCAATGAATGAATTGACCCGTACTAAGTTTAGATTTCTGTTCAAACATTTTGTTGGCAGTTCTGAGCCAGGACGATGGACACCAGAGAAGAGACAGAACTACAACTTGTTGGATGCAGTAAGCAGACACACAGTGCAAGTGTACCCAAAGTCGTGGTCAGCAATTCTATTGACGTTCGACAATGCTGGTATGTGGAACATCAGATCAGAGAACTGGGAGAAGAGATACTTGGGACAGCAAATGTACGTCAGTGTTCTCTCACCTGAAAAATCTCTAAGAGACGAATACAACATCCCACTCAACACTAATCTTTGCGGCATCGTCAAGGGCTTGCCCATGCCTACTCCCTACACTATTTAAACTCACTTCGACAAAGTTTTTTCTATTTAATATCTAAAATTCTACTTTTCACAAGTGAGTGTATTACGTGACGACTTATTATTAACCCTTTCCTAATTTCATATGATTTAACTATTACCAATTCTTCTTTCTCTATTATTGAACAAAAATCAGCTTTACTTATCCATCGTTCTCACAATAAAATATGCTATTGTTACCTTATAATCATAAATCCTAGGGAATTAATTTTCTGTGAATCCTTGGAGTCGATCTCCTCCTCGATTATATCGATGAGAAAATCTGAAAAGAAAATTACAATTATGTTCATGGTTAGGAATAAATAACAGATTAAAAAAAAGTTGTGCGCTCAGTAAATTTCAAAGCTTGATTCTTTTGTAAAGCAGAGGAATCGAAAGTTTTAAAAATTTCACTTACACAATTGGATTCGCGAAACCTATATATCAAACCCGAATCGGAAAGTGAAGAAATAAACCCTAAATTACCTGAAAGACAAAGGTTAAATTATAACCGATCAATAAATTCGATATACACCGCAAGAAAGCGTGAGATAGTTACTCTCAATCTCATCAGTCATCGCCATGGGAGAACCAAACCGGTTGATGCTTGAGGTCAAAGTCAAAACAAACAAAAAGAAGACAAAGAGTGTGTTGTGACGATGCGATTCGAAGAAGTTCTTTCCTTTCGGTGTTTTTTGTTTTTTTAATCATATGATTACTAACTTTACAATAATAATACGTACATTTATTAAACTTTTTCCGAAAACAACAGAAATGTAGATTCATTTATACTATGTGATAACACGCTATTTAAAATATAATCTTATTATTTCATTTGTTTATTAACAATTTTGCCACCACATCATTTTTCTAATAAATCTCTCTAAAAAACTTATCTATCCAAATAACTCTACTTGTAAATTTGTAATGCCCGGTTTGGTGCGAGTAAAACTTATTAATTTACCTCAGTGGGCACAACTTTACTCAGTCTTTGTTGGCAACACTTTTATTTATGGTTTAGAGAAGAACTAAAAACAAAAAAAATACTATATGTATTTATGTAATACTCTGAGAAGCACGTATTGAACGGAAATATACATAGATATAGGCAAAGTGTTATACAATCCTTTAATCATCATTCAGCAGTGGGATTTTTTTATTTTTTTTTGGTGTTCATCAATTTCACAGAAATAATGCAAACCCATATTAGCTACGGAGACCAAAGTAAATATATTATTTTCCACATCAATTTTGAGCGTACCTAGTTATTGTAAATGTTTTCAATAGTAAAAAGTCTTGTTCTTCCAAAAAAGAGGAAAAAAAAGAAGAAGAAGACAGAATCAGTCCGGACTTTGCGATACAAGATCCTCTTTATACTAAAGAAAAATATATTTGAGTGCATTTTAAAACAATTATCTATGGATCCTATGGATCGTTCTTACCTCGTTCTGCATTGTTCCTTGGCTTGAGCTCTTGTGATCTTTTATGTTCTTTACCACGTACTGACGTACACCTATGCGCGACACAAAGAAACGTGTAGCCAAGGACAACTTGCCGATCATGTATCTTTTTTTCTTTGCTTTTTGTAATAAACTATATCTTGTTTTTAATACGAAATAAAATATCTATTACTAACTTCTTCAAGAACCAACAAATTTGTATCTCAAAGATGTGTCTTAATGGAGTATAAAAAAGATCATCCAAATCGGTGTGTAAGAAAAAAAAAAGATCATCTAAATCGGCAAGTCATCCTTGGCTGCACATTACTTTCGTCACATATGCGTTTCACTATACACACATGTATATATGTTAAAACCACACAGCAGAAAAAATTGTATATGTGAAAACCATACTATATTTCTAATATTTTGGGAAGGTTATAAATATACTAGAGGACTCACTCACTCTGGGTTTATATAGAAGAAGATGGTGGAGAGATGGGGGAATAAAATAATTAAATTGTAAAGAGAGAAGATTTTTGATGCCCCCAAAGAAAAAACCAGATGTAATATGATATATATAAAGAACTAAAGAGATTTGGGGAAAAAAATTGATTAAAGAGATAAGGTTCCTCCATGCTTCTCCATCCTCATAATATTTTTTCTTAAGCTGCAAAAGCTTTTTACAGCTTTAATAGATGCCATTAAGAGGTATGGACCCACATACACATATTCATATACATACATACACATTCATATACAAATGTACCCTTGGATATATAGATTGCTGTTGAATATTATGAATACTTCTTGTTTTCTTAGAGCATCATTATTGCAAGTTTTTAGTGGGGTTCTTAACCCAAAAAATAAATAAATAAAATAAAATAATTATGAATAGTGTAAGAACCGGTTCTTAAATAAGAACTTTAAGAACCGGTTCTTAAGAAAGTTCTTATACTGTTTTAGCCACGTGTCAACCCGTAATTCACCCGATTTTTTTTTTTAGATTTTTTTTTACCTGCTTTTTTTTTACTTTTTCTTAACTTTAACTTTAAAAAAAAAAGTTAATTTTTTTTTTAACTTTTTTTTAACTTCAACTTTAAAATTCTAAACTTTTTTTACATATTAATGAATTGGAATTGTTTGGTAGGTGAATAGAAGGCGATTCATACACAAGATCAGAAAAAAACCCGAATTGAGCGTTCTTTTGCATTTTTATCAAAATCTATATTTAAAATATTATGTTTTATGTCAACTATGTTTAATTAAAAAAATAAACTCTATTTAAAATAAAACAAAAAAAGTTAATTTTTTTTTTAAGAACTCCTAATGGGTTTCTACCAATAAAGCAGCAAAAACAAAAGTTTCTTAACAGAGTTTCTTAACTTCAAAATTATAATTAAATATTACTTAAGAAACCCAAATGGGTTTCTCCAATAATGATGCTCTTAAATTAAGCTGTGTTCAATCTCCTTTCGTTGACAAAATAAGAAAATGTATCCCCTTTCCATCTTAGAAATTTATTTAATAAATTAAAATTTTTATTTTTTTAATAAATTTAGAAGCTCTCTAAATTAATAAATAGTCAGAGATATTTCATATTAGTAATATATAAAAACATTAGTTTTTTTAATAAGCTCAAATCGGTTTTGGTTATTCTAGGTAAAAAGATTTTCTTTGAACAAATACAAGTTAATACTTTTACCAAAAAAAATATAAAAAATGTGAGTTTAAATGCAATTAAACTAAAAATGAGGGAGGTGGTTTGATGAGAAGACCCACTTGCACAAAGTCGACCTGGTTTTGGTAAGTTGAAAGAAACCATAAGTTTCTAATTTTAGTACTTACTAAGAAAAACAACTCACGAGAAAAATAAATGTGTGCAAGGGAGAGAAGAGAGAGAGAGAGATGGATTCTCGTAAACATTTTTAAAAGAAGAAAGGAATCTTAACATTTACTGATTTACGTGTACTCCTAGTTAACCCGACAGGTACTCGAAAGGGCACGAATTTATATTAGTTTATTTAGAAAACAAGTTATCGGTAAAATTAATAGAGACCGTGAAAAATGTATCTCTCTCATTAACAAAAAAAAAGAAGAAAAAGACTTGTATATATATCTCTTTTATTCGACAGAAAAATGTATATATAAACACACAAATTACTAGTACGTGGAATCTCAAAGTTATCGAAAAGATGAGAAAGGACATGCTCGAGTGGGTCACTTGCGTGGCCGTACATTTTTACATTTTCATTATTATAAAAAAATATTACTTCATTATTAAGAAAATATCCATCGGTTCATTATATGGATGTATTAAAGTTTTTAATTATTAAAACTGGTCCAATTAGTTTAGAACCGTGTTTCCAGAGACACGGTAGATATCGAGTGTCTTAATATATGGCAAATTATTATTGGGAGATGGTTTTTTTTTTTTTTTTTTTTTTCTTAATTATACTCAAATCGCGAAACATTTTTCTCTCTCTCTCAAACACTGAAAATCGCATCGATTAATCGATTCCGATAAATCAGAGATTAATCGATTTCGATTAATCTCTCTTTCGATTCATTTTTGTCGAATTTGGTGTTTCATTGTTTCAGAAACCGCATTATCTACCTCTGAGAACCAAAACTTTTGCCGACTTGCATGTCTAATTCCGCTGGGTTTGCGGCGATTTGACGGTGAATGAAACTTGGATAGAAGTGTGTCGGTGGATATCAGCGGTAGGTTTCCAGTCATTAGCCGTAGATTTCCCTTGGATTAGTGGCGAGCTCATCAATCACTTTTCCGATGTAAAATTTCTCGATTTCTCTTTTTTTATATTCGTCTTCGTTAATATGATTTAGCGGATCGATCTGTAGTTTTAAGTTTGATTAGGTGTAGACTATATAGTTCACTTTCCGATGAAGAGATTTTCGATAGTTAATTGAAGTTGTGAACCTTTTGATATCCGAACCTGTTGAGATTGATATATGGATCTTTAAATCTTATGCTTATTGATGTTTATATGTTTCTGTGTATGTGTTACTTACGATAATGATTTTATCTTTGTTTATTAGGCTTTGGATAAGATTAGAAAAAAGTCGATGGTCAGGCAGAGCTTTGCATTCATATTATTTTTGACAAGAGTAACAACTCTTTCACCATTATTGATAGTGGTGTTGAGATGAGTAAGGCTGGTATGTTATTTAATTTAACTAGAATCAATTTGTTTTGTATCTCATAGTTTGATTTTGTTGTGTTGTGGCTAATACGTGTTTCTTCTATTATGTAGATTTAGTTAACAATCTTGGAACTATTGCAAGCTGTGGAACCAAGGAGTTTATGGAGGCATTGGCTGCTGGAGCTTATGTTAGGATGATTGCTCAGGCCAGCCTCTTGATCTCAAGAAGTAAGCCCTTGTTCTCCTTTTATCTCTCTCTGTTTTTAATCTTCGTGTTTCTGATTTAATTTTGGTATAATCTCTTGGTTTCTTTTGATGCAGATAAGAAGCTCCAAAGTAAGTTTACTATCTTCATCCTCGTTTATCTTATTAGAAAACTTTCTGTTTTATATAAAACTCTCTACACATTTGAATCATTTTCGTTTGACACCTCCTCTCTCTGTAGGTGAGTAGACTGCTGGGTTCTTTTGGAGATAATGAACTCTCTCCTGAGTGCCTTGATTGAGCCCAAACGTTTATGAACCTAGACGGGATTTAGATACCATCCTTGTATGTATTTTCTTTCAGGTATACAAGTTTCATACAGCCAATTAAAAGTTGAAAACTTTATGGTTTCTTTTGATTTTTGCTTGTCATTATTGACTTAGGGTTTTGTCATCTATCTTGCACGTTTAGGCTTGTAACAGTCTTTCCCACTTTGCAACTGCTTATTCTGTTAAACTGTCCAGTTTAGCAACCTGTGAGCCTATTTTCTTCTTCTTTTGTTAGCTAAAAATATTGTCATATTAGTTGTGTTTAGATGCTTAGGAATTTTATTATTGCTGTTGATAGATCTTGAGATTTAAGCATCCAGAGTTCTCAAGAAAAGGCAACAACAAACGGTACAAGAACCTGCACAAGAAGAAGAAAACATGTTGTTAGTTTTTTTTTAACCATATTGCTTATTTTGTTAATTTAAACTACATTTTACAAGCTTTTGTTCAAGTGAGTGAGTTTCTGTTGAGGTGAGTGGGTTCTTCTTGTACAATTAAGAAGCTTCTCTTCAGGTCAGTATATTTTTTGAGTTGAGAGTATGATCATGTCTATTTTTGACTTAGTATTTTGTTTAATTTTGAACTTGGAATTGCATCTGAAGTTATATATGATTCTTCTTAGTTATTAGTTTCAATTTTTTTTGAATCGAGAGTATGATATTTATCTTTGTCTTGTCAACATATAGAATATTGGTTAGATGATGATGAAGTATGTTAATGTTAATCTCAAACTTTATTTTAATCTGATGAAAACAAAACAGGCAAGTCTTCTTCTACATTGGCATTGAACGTTTCTCAGACTGAATCAGAGGGTTCTACTTCTACATTTAAAAAGTTTGCTTCTCTTCAGGCCATCCTTCTTTTTCTCTTGTGCATGACTTGGGAACTGTGTAATAGTTAGTGTAGAAGTAGACAAGGAAAAGTAGAAGAAGACTTGCATGTCAACTAGAACTGTATTAAAAGAATTAAAAAATATAAATGACTGGGAACTGTATTAATTACAAGTGAACTAGACTGAGACATAAAGTTTTTAAGACAGAATTATCTTTTTTAAATAGATACTCAAGTATTTATTTGACTGGCAATTCTAAAGATATACTCAAGTATATATTTGATTACACATTATACATAATTCTTTTCTCTATCTCTTTGACTGAGAATAATCTCTTTTCTCCATCTCTTTTATCCTTCTATTTTCTCCATTTTTTTTATCCATATGTTTTCTCTATCTCTTTTATCCATTTGTTTTATCTTTCTGTTTTCTCCATCTCTTTTATCCATCACTTTTATGGGTTCTCGCAATCAAAATAGGTTTGGTCTCAACTTTATATACCTCTTGAGTAGCCAACAAGAGCCAACTAATCTGGAACCTCTTCCACCTTTCTCACCTCTTATCCAAATAAACTCATCACAAGTCCCTCACTATAGTACCCAATATAGTGAAGAACAAAACCTAGATGAGAACTCAAGAGAAGGAAGACGTATATAGACAGCCCCATAAGATGTTGCTCTGATCAGTGCTTGGTTAAACACCAGCAAAGATCCAATCATGGGGAATGAACAAATAGCTGCAGCCTTTTGGGAGCGAATTGCAGGCTATTATGCAGTAGGACCAGCTGTTGCGGGTAAACCAAAGAGAGGGGCCAGCCAATGTAAACGGAGATGAAAAAAGATCAATGAGAGTGTCAACAAGTTTGTAGGATGCTACAACCAAGTTTCGAGTCGGAGAAGTAGTGGCCAGTCAGAGGATAATGCTCTTCAAATGGCTTACGAGTTATACTTCAACAATCATCAAGTCAATTTTGGCCTTAAGCATGTGTGGTTGGAGCATAGGAATTATCAGAAATGGAGTACCTCTAAAGGTACTGACAGATCCACAAGAACAAAGGTAGATGAGGGTCGCGCATACTCCTTAAGTTCAAATACAACATCTCATGTTGAGGAAGAAGCATGTCCTCGACCTCCTGGTGTTAAGGCATCCAAAGGCAAAGCCAAAAAGAGTGACACTAGTGAAGAAAGTGAAGGTAGTTCACTGTTAAAGTTTGAGAGGATGTGGAAAATCAAGAAGAAAGACACAGCTGCGAGAGAAAAATTCTCAAAGCAGCGACTTCTAGACAATTTCATACCCAAAATAGAGCTTTTCGAGCCTGAACTCAACCTCAAAAACAAGCTAATTGCTGAGATGGATAATACTATTGTAAGTTAGTCAGAGGTAATGTTTCACTAAAAGATAATTTACTGGCTTGCACTGTTTTGGAACCTTTATTTGGCTGGTTTAAGTTCTGTTTAAGCATTTGGAACCTTTGTTTAGGTAGCATGAGTTATGTTTTCCGATTTGGAACCTTTGTTTTGCTGCTTTGAGTTCTGTTTAAGTGTTTGGAACCTTTGTTTAGGTTCTTTGAGCTCTGTTTAAGCTTCACTTTTGTTTAGATTTTTTGAGTTCTGTTTAAACATTTGAAACCTTTGTTTATGTTCTTTCAGTTTTGTTTAAGCTTTTGGTGATAAATGTTATGTCTTGCATTTTGTCGTTTTAGACCACATTCTGTCTTATATAGTATTGAGCAGCCCACGTGATTTACTTTGGTAATGTGTTCTCCACTTTGCTTTGTCTTTTTTGAAGATACTTGCCCGTAAATGGAAGTAAATGATCAAGTAGTACAAATGGTTAAATTGTCGGCACAAGACAACAAGAGCCAATGTCATGTCTTGCATTTTCTTATATAATTTGTTTTATTTTCTCCCTTGTATTATTGCACTTCTAGTTTTATATATTGTGTAACTCAACAATGTTATGAAACAACATCTTATTTTCTTTTGTTCCAATTCTCTTTTCTTGCACTTTATTGAAAAATCTGTTTTCTTCCAATTCTCTTTTATTAGTATCAGATCTATATGCCTCTTCCATTTTTCACAAACCATAACAAAATTTTAATCTTTCATTTTTTCACAAACCATAACAAAATTTCACTCTTCCATTTTTCACAAACCATTACAAAATTTCACACTAACATGTCATCTTCAAATTTAGATGAAAAATTTGATCAAGTTTTTGATGAACAATTTCAAAATCTATTTCAATAAGGCATTGATAATTTTTCACATCATCAAGAACCAACAAGTTCAAGGCGCAAACAAGTATATGGTGAAAGAGGATGCGAGGATGGACACACTCGTTTATGGAATGATTATTTCAGTAAAAATCTAACGTACTCTCAAACTATGTTCCGACGTCGTTTCAAAATAAACAAGCCATTGTTCATACGTATTGTTGATATATTATCCAATCAAGTACCATACTTTCAACGAAAGCTAGATACTACAGAAAAGTTAGGTCTGTCTAGACTATAAATGTGTACAACAACCATTCGTATGATGGCATATGGTTGTGCAGCTGATGCAGTGGATGAATACCTCCGCCTCGCTAAAAGCACCACATTGCTATGTTTGGAAAAATTTATGGACGGAATTATATTTTTCTTTCAGGATACCTACCTAAGAAGACCTACACCAGAGGATCTCCAATGATTGCTCAATCAAGGAGAAGCACGCGGATTTCTCGGGATGATAAGAAGTATTGATTGTATGCGTTGGGAGTGGAAGAATTGCCCTACAGTGTAGAAAGGATAGTATTCACTTGGATCTGGAAAACCTACAATCGTTTTAGAGGCCGTGGCTTCACACGACCTCTGGATTTGGCACGCACTTTTCAGACCTCCAGATACCTTAAACGATATCAATGTTCTTGACCGCTCACAGGTTTTTGATGATATATTAGAAGGTAGACTCCGAGACTTAATTACTTTTTCAATGGACGACGATATAACATGGCTTACTATCTAACTGATGGTATATATCAGAAATGGACAACTTTCATCCAATCAATTTTAATTCCACAAGGTCCGAAATCATCATTATTTGCTCAATGTCAAGAAGCTGCCCGAAAAGATGTCGAGCGTGCTTTTGGGATCTTGCAAGCTCGATTTACGATTGTCAAAAATCTCGCTCTTAGTTGGGATAAGACAAAAATAGGAAAGATTATGAGAGCATGTATCATATTACACAATATGATAGTAGAAGACGAATGAGATAGATACAGTCTGTACAATGTATCAGAATTTTATCAAGGAGAAGGAAGCATGACTTCACATGTAGATTTAACGTATTCTACAAATATGCTACCAATATGGGCAATATGATGGGCGTTCGAAATCGACTTCGTGATACAACAAAACATCAACAATTGAAAGCTGATTTGAGTTGAATATATATGGCAAAAAATTGGCACAATTCAAGATTAGACCCGAGATAATTACGTTTTTCATGCTGCTTTTATATATATCTATCATTCTACATATTTGTTTTCTATTTAATATATCCAATTTTAAGTTTCAATTTGTTTTTCATGTTATGTAATATATGTTTAAAAGTTTTTTTTATGTAATATATATATTTAAAATATCTTCTATACTTATTTTTAAATTATTTTAAGTTTTATATTACATATTTTTCATAAGTTTAACTTAATATTTGTTATATTATAAATTTTAAGTAAATTAAATACATATAATCAATAAATATTTATTTTTCATTTTTTAAAACACTCATAAAAAATATTACTAATGGAAGCACCAAAAATAATATTTAATTTAAATATGATTAAATTTAAATAATATTTAATTTAAATATGATTAAATTTAAATTTAAAGTGGAGATCTTTAATTTAAATATGATTAAATTATATATTAATTAATACTTAAGACACCTTAATAAGTATCACTTATGTGGATGGTCTAACATCATTTCAATATGTCGGAATATGTCATATGTTTGGAAAACGCTATGAGGAAAGAAACTGCTTTTCGAGATCAACGTATGGAAAATTAATACAAATAAATGATGAATTATTTTTTTTATTTTCTTGATCAATTTTTGTTATCAAAATTTTGTTGTTATTTCACGTAATAAATATCGTCTTGTGCCTATAAGGAGTAGTTGGGGGGAAACTAATGTGGATGGTCTAACATTTCAATATGTCGGAATATGTCATATGTTTGGAAAACGCTACGAGGAAAAAAATCGCTTTTCGAGATCAACGTATGGAAAATTAATACAAATAAATGAAGAATTATTTTTTTTATTTTCTTGATCAAATTTTTTTATCAAAATTTTGTTGTTATTTCACGTAATAAATATTTTCTTGTGCCTACAAGGAGTATTTGGGGTGGGGTGGGGGAATACAATGTGATGTCAGTTGGTGGAGTGGCAGAGCGATGGGATTTTCGCTGCTATTTAGGCTCAAACCCCTATGACTCATGTGCTTCCCTCTATTTTTTTCATCCTCAAAGACAATTTTATTCATAAACATTTTTTCATGCCTACCTTACTATTATTTTGTTTTAGCAGTCTTTACTCTTTACCTTTACTTTCAGTTTGAACCTTCAAATTATGTGGCCGCGTATGAAAAGAATATAGTATAAGGTAGTTCTTGATTATCAGTGATGATGCTCATGGACTTGTTTTCTGTAATAACACCAATAGCATATAGTCGGATAAGAAAAGCATAATGTAAAATAAGGAAGTGTATAATATATAAGTGGAGTACTATAGTGAGAAAAAAAAAAGAGATGAATTTCGTTTTCGTTTTTATTCCTTATAGGCTTCTTTATGGAGAGCGAGAGGTCAACCAGAGAATCTGAAAGATTGATCTTATGACTTTGTTAATAGGTCCATGCAGGGACCATAAGGACCCCAACGTTATCATGAGTTCGTACAGTGTACTATCATAGAAAATTTTACGAAACAGTTAAAAAGAAAATTCTATCTAGATAAATGTTTAATAAATGGGTTCATGACAGAAAAAATAAATCATCTTACGAAGAATATAAAATAACGAATTTTAAATGCTTAACACCCCAATAAAAAAAGATGCTAATCCAAACAAGTTTCGACGTATTTGACTTGTTGTAACAAAAATATTCATACTATTTACTTGAGTATTCAAAAACTACTATATGTATGATGTTATCTATGCAGTTTCTATCGACTCATTTCTTCTTATTTACTTTCTCTTAACCCAAAAAAAAAAACTATACAAATGCTGGCAATTATATTCTATCACTCTGACTCAACCGACATCAGTGGCCTGAGTTTTTTCCAGTAAATCTAAGTCCAAATCCCAAAATTGATATGAATACGATACAACCACCACAAATCTTGAATACAATATCTACATATATTTAAAACAACAAACTTCTGAAAAAAATGTAGTCCGTCCAGTCTCTCTCTGGTTTGTACTAGTTCTCCATTATTAATTTATAACGTTTAGGAAAAGACTCACAAACAGGATGAATAAATGTTACAAGGGGATTTTATCGCATATGCAAATTTTTGTTTATAAAAGTAATGTAACAAATCGACATTCAAGTACCTTTCACAATGCGCACTATGCACAAGAAAAGACTCGTCAAAAGCAAAGCAAAAGGTGGGGATGCCTCTTTCAAGGGGTCAACAGCTTAAGAATCTTGCGGAGTCTCGAATCTAGTCGGTGTGTCGATACCGGCCATACAACAAAGTCCACTTATCAAGATAAGAAGGAAAACGATTCCCTGCAAAAAGAGGAAGAGACATAATCAGAGGCTTTGAATGATATTAGCTTTGAGCTAGATATGACCAGGATGCTCATTAAATTTGTAAATTCTATGTTTTTTCATAGAATTTTGGTTGAGAACAATGAAAAATGAAGTTAGAAGCATAACACAGACTTTAAAAGAATGACTCCTTACCACTAGTATGCCCTCCAAAAGTGATGACTTAAATTTGCAGAGTTCATCACAGGTTGTAGTAACATTAAGAGTGCTGTTTCCTGTAGCACTTTCAGCTAGAAACCTTTGGAGAGTTTTGTAAGATGAATACCAATAAGGATCAGAAACATAAAGCGCTGTATATTTACTGCCAGACTGTTCTACCGAACTAACAAGTTCCGAGATGCTTTCATCTGCAGAAAAGGTAAAAAAATTACTGAAGTTCTTTGTTGTCAAATTATCTAACTGTTAACTTTATTTGGCAATAATGATCTTTCCACTTACGCTCTGAATGTGACTGGCCAACTCGACTATTTGATTCAGAACCCTCGGAACATAGCACAACCAAGTCAGTTTCTCCTTCCTTCCTTGTTTCTTTTCTGGCAAGCAAATGATCCTGTCAATTATTTAAGAGGAATTAGGAGTGAATAACAGGGGTAATACGACTGAGTAGGTATGGGAATAGGGAAAACACAAACACAAGAGCAACGAGTATTACTTTGAAAGACTGCAAGTCTGATAGTTTCTGAATTGTTCCATCCTCAACAAAGCACAAATCTGAGAACACGATATTGCTGACTCCTACATTGTGGGGGCAAGCTTCTTTAAGCCCTGAAAGCAACAAATTCTCCATCCTTTCTTCCTCTGGCGCAGCAATATATGGGAATGCCAATGAGAAGTTGGAAGCTGCAAATAGATTCTGTTGAAACAAAGAGTTGAATATTAAAGAGTATTGTGAAGGTTAAAACAAACAAGTACATCAGAAGCAAGACAATGTCAGAACTCTGTTTCGAAGAAAGGAAAAACTTGCACTTACATTCAATGTGCTAACAAGGGCAGGATCCGAGTTCCTTTTCGAAGAAACATCAGAAGACAGTAACTGCAGGTGGAAGAGAAATTGAATATTAGAACTCTCAGCATAACACAGAAGATACAGAAAACACATAAGTTTCTTCACAATATCGCAACAAGAATGATCCAAATCGTCATTTATGCTTATGTTACAACCAAGTCCCCATAAATAACACTCACTCAGAATTGACATAACAGATCATTGACAGATAGAAACATCCTTACCTCTCTGCCTATGAACACAAATGCAACATCAACAGGTTGCTCAAGTTTCTTCTCTGAGCACTACCCAAAGAAACAGTAAAATGAGAATAAGAAACCCAAAAAATGACATCCATTGAGTTGGAGAATTGAAAAATCATAAGATCATTAAAAGAAATCATTACCAGAAAGTTTGACCAGCCTCCTTGATTGAAAACTGAATCTACTAGATTCTTTGCAGATATGACCTGATAATTTACAGCTTCATCCAATTCTCCATTACCAGACCTGATTTTGAGAATCGCATAAAACCAATTAAACCCGTAATCTTAACCCACACAACCCTCACAACTCCTAGGGTCTTCTACACATTCCAATATATCAAATTGACGAGGATAGAGAAAGAGATGCATAACTGGAGATGCGGAGACCAGAGGAAAGCAGGAACTGTATTAGGAGAAGCCAATCCAAATTCAACGAGAGATGCCACACATAGAGCCACCAAAAACGGCACCACACCAATTTTCATCTTCATTATCTTCGTCTTCGATCAAATCCTATCGGAGAAAAAGAAAATGAATTTCAGTTGTGTTTTGCGATCGAACAAATTCCTCACGTTTAACGAAACGATCAACAAATTCATAGATGAGTACAAACCTAGAGAAATCGAGATCGTTTCCAGAAATTGACGGATCAATAGATTTTTTTTTATCAACTTTCAAATCCAACGAAAGGACAGATTCATATCTCCGATCCTCAAATCTGGGCAACACATATGAGTATAGGACTTAGGAGAGAGAGGTCGACATGTTGGGTTGTTAACGACGTCGTTTAGTAAATGAAATCGGTAACCCAAAAAACCGGTTTTGGTTAACTTAAGAAATATTAACCGGTCTGAAATTTTGGGCTAAATTAGGCTTTTACAGATTTCCAATACGGCCCAATCCTCACTCCATTATAGCCGTCATCACTGAACGACAAAAACGGAAACCTCCATTTATAATTTTCTCCAGCTAAGAAAATTTTCCTTTTCTTTTCCTCTCCCGCAACGCGATCCCGCCAAAGAATCTCTTTACTCTCTTCACCGCCACGAAAATTCTCAACCGTCGTCTTCCCTCGCTTCATCTGTGTTTCGTTCGACGGAATTGGAATTCAACATCCGAATCTTCGAGCCATTTTTTGTATTTTTTTATTTCTCTCTCGATGAAGAGACATCGGAGTAATGTGAGCAAGCGAGCTTGAGATTTTACGATGTTTTGTGGTTCGTTACGAAATCGAATACGTTTTTGGCTTCGCGACTATGTTAGGCTTTAATCTCTCGTCGTGATTCTTCTTTACGCTCAGGTATATCCGTAATTGCTTTGTCGTTGTCTCATTCTTCCAGATTTTCGCTTTTTTTTTTCTTTTCCGGTGAATGATTCGTATCTATTTAGAGCTAGGGTTCTTCGATTCCTTTTTCGATTTAACTTATTTCTCATCTTGATGAATCATTTTTGTAAACGATGGTTTCAGATAGGGTGCGCGTTGATTGGTTTACTAGGGGCATTGTAGAATGGAGTCTTGCTGGTAAATTTGGCGATTGCGTTATTTGCGCTAGTGGAAATCGAAAGCAATAGCCAGAGTCTTGGACGGACCTATGCGGTTCTTCTTTTTTGCGCCATTCTTCTTGATATCTCATGGTTCATACTCTTCTACAAAGAGATTTGGTATGTTACTATCCCTAGAACAGCCTTGCTTGTGCCTTGTGATCATGATCAAATATTTGGTTTTAAGATTTTTCTGTGGCTTCTTTAGTTTTGCTACACATTCTGTAAAGTGTAAATTGTCCTGAACTATTCTCTTGATTGGGCACTAAATCTTTGCTAAGTCTTGTTTAGATTCTGTAGAGCCATTATTCATCTGCTGCCTATAATTGACAAAAGATTTAAACTGTCTATGCAGGAACATTTCATCTGAAATGTTTCAAGCCCTTAACATTTTCTCTGTGAAACTCACCATGGCTATGGAAATTGCTGGGTTCGTTGTGAGGCTATCGTCTTCTCTGTTATGGTTTCAGATTTATAGGCTGGGAGCTTCTATTATAGACACTTCATTTCCCCGTCTATCAGATTCAGATTTACGAAATAGCTTCTTAGAACCTCCTCGTTTAGCTAGGCAATCTTCACGTGATCCAAAATTACGAAATAGCTTCTTAGAGCCTCCTGCTGTAGCTAAGCAAGAAGAAATCTTGGGAGATTCTATCAACAAACCAGCCTACTACACACCTATAATAGACAACGGCCAAAGAAATATCCTTTCACCCAATTTAACAGAGGTATATCTAATTTCTACCTCTTCTTCTCTTACTTGTTTGTGTACTTTTAATAGTAGAGCTTTCCACTTATTTCTCTATGTTTTCTGAACTAGAGCGTTTGCAATGATCCAATTTTCCAAGATCGTTCTGGATGTAGAATCCCTTTGTGAAGAATTTTCTGACTATTGTTTCAAGTTCAACAAATTTGAAGCTGTAGTGTATGCAATCTACTGAGAATTTGATGAACTATCTAGATAAAAACTATGTTAGATGCAACATGTTTCTCACATATAAACAGGAGTCCCCTAGCCTTGATAGTATTATGCTGTCTCTCAGGCTCCGCAAGGAGATTTTCATGCTTTTGTTTTTTCTGTAGATGATTAAACATCATTCAACTGGAGACATTTACAAAGGATCCCCATCATCTGCTGCAGAAGGCTCTCGACATAAGTCTCCTTTATCCAGATCCTTGGAGGCACTTGATTCTAGTCTCCGTTGATTCAACATCACTTAATCGTGGCCGGTAATGTGCTAAGCCTTTTTTTTTTCTGGTGGATTTTATTTGCACACACCACCTTTCATATAGACAGACATAGAAAGAATGCTTAGGTGCTAATACTAGTGAATACTTGGAGTCAGTAAATTGCATGTGTTGGTAAATTTACATTCCTAGTTGCAGCATTGCTCTTAGCTTCTCACATTTGCCAGGCAATTTCCAACTTGGTCTGTCACTTTTGCAGTAACATAGGCTTTGATTGGAGCAACTTGGTTCAACAATCTAAGGCCATTCTTGTTTCCAGTTTGAAGATTTATAGTGGGTGACAAGTAAAAACCTTCTTTCACCAGCGTTTTCATCATTCATTTTACTCGAAAATGTATAGATTTTGGGGTCGACATCCGAATATACATAAGCATTCTTTTCTGTACATGAAGAATACATTCTTTTGAGGATTAGTATAAACTATAAAGAGAGATCTTTGATCCAAACATCTGATATTCATCGTAATTTATACAAATTTTGAAGAAGCAACATGAAATGCCACTATGGTGAAATACTAATGTAAAATCCGGAAGAGAATAAAAGAAAGAAAAATATGGTGTATTACGAAAGTTCCAAGTCATTAGTCGTGATAATCCACCCAAAAAAACTCACTAGTCGTGATGGGGCCTGAAGTTGAACGACCAGCCCATGTGGATTGCGAAGTTTCGGTAGAATTAATATATAATTAATTGGGCCTAGTAAATACGACATAGTTTCGCGCAAATTAATAATTCTTTGACCGTTAGTAATAGATTAACATTTTTAAAAAACTGCGTAGAGCTCCAGCCGTTTTCACAAAAATTTGTTAGCCGACATTTGTCTTGCTCAGTTTCAAAAATTCAATAGCTCGGGCACTATTCTCTCTTCTTTGTTTAGTTGGATAATCGGACTAGTCTGTCTTTTTTGGTTTTTGAAGAGGTAAGTTAATAATAAACCCTATTCCGATTCTCTTATTAAGAATTTTCTGAATTTCTGGGTTGTGTGGTTGGAATTATCTCGTTTGAAATCCTTAATCTATAAAAATGTTCCGAGGTTGAGTGTTAGGACTTAAACGATCCGAGATTGATGATAAATATTTTCTAGCTGGTTTGATCAACGTCTTTAATTCTAGGGTTCTATATCGTCTCAAGAACGTTTGGTTAAAAATCTGACTGTTTTTTTTTTAATTTGGTCATAAGCAGAGAGTTAAAACAAGGATTGGGATATGGAAGATGCAGTAGAGACTACATATTGGTGTCACATGTGCTCTCGATCGGTGATTCCAGTGATTGAAGACGAAATCTTCAAATGCAGTTTCTGTCAAAGTGGATTTGTTGAAGAAATTGCTGATACCCAGGCTGCGGATTCTGATGATGATGATGATGTTGCTGCTGATGATGATCAGAAAAATGGTGGAGAAATTGATATAAATGGACAACTTGAAGAGATTAGAAGGATACTGAGTAGACATTCAGCTGACGTTGTTAATCTGCTTGAAGGGATTCGAGCTCGTTTATTGATAGAATCCGAGACCAATGAGAATGTTCCTTCTGGATCTTTAGGTGACTATTTCATTGGTCCTGGATATGAGATGTTGCTTCAGCGTTTAGCTGAGATTGATCTCAACAATAAGTATGGGACATCTCCAGCTACTAAAGAAGCGGTTGAGGCCTTGGCCACCGTGACAATCGAGGAGAGTTTGTTGCAATGTACTGTGTGTATGGATGATTTTGAGATTAGAGTGGAGGCGAAAGAGATGCCGTGTAAGCATAAGTTTCATAGTGACTGCTTCATAGCTCATGTCCTGTTTGCAGATTTCTACTTCCTACTGCCGATGATGATGATGAGTCAAAGACCAACGATGATAACAATGGCGGTTTCAGCATTGCTTCTATGGAGAGGAGTAATGGATCATCAACAGAGCCAAGTTCGAACAATTCATTAGCTAACTAAAACTATAAGGTTCACAATCTGAGATAGTTTAGTTGAACAGAGGAAGTATTGATGGGATCGTTTGAGATCAGTTATTAGTGTTTTATGGTATTTGACTACACATAGGTTTTTCAGAATTGGTGGAAAATGGATGTTTTTTTTTTTTTTTTTTTTTGACGTTTACATTTTCTTTCTGATTGTTTCAAATTTGTTCCGATTAGTTCGTTAGAAAAAACAAGTTTAAGAATTTCAACTATGATAACCAACATTAAGAAAATAAATTTAAAAATAGTAAACGTGTGCAAAATTATTCAAATCTTCTTTTGGTTTCTTTGAACAGAAGACTTGATCTCTTCACGCGGTAATTTGGGAAGCATAGAATTCTTTGAAAAATGAATAAATTATAAGGAAAATGTGTAGGTAGTAAAAGAGTGTATATACTATATAGTGTTGGAAAGCTCCATTAACATATAGAATGAACCATAGTCGTATGTTTGATTTGATATAAATATACACATATTTACAGCTTTGCACCGTACCACACTACAACAGAAGATTGATTATAAGAAATGAAAAGAAAGTTGTGGTGGTTGATCTTTTCGCTTTTGGTTCCCTCTTTGGTGATTTTTCCCAACGCCATCTCAAGTCAACCACATAAAATTCGCAAACTGAGTGAGTATTTTTCCTGTTTTTTAATCATGATATTATGCACATATATACTGTGGTAATACACTCTGCTCTATACATATGTTAATTAGTATAAGTTGTAGCATATCACAGTACAGAGGCATAAACATATGGTTTTGACTTTTGAGAATGACAGATTGATTTCGAGAATGATGAAATGGCAGACGTCTATCAATTTTGCGTTTATGCTAAATTTCTGTTTTCGTTTGAAAATGGTCTAAAAATAGCCTCAGTGGAGAAGATCAGAACACCTCCTAGCCAGTCACCACCGGGAGGAGGATGCATCAACAAGTCGCATTGGAATGGCCGATCTTGTAGAAAGCCGCCACGGTGAGGCCACGGCGGTTAGAAAACCAGTTTTTGAAAGTGACAAACATCTTAGATTCTTACTTTTCTTATGAATGCTTGTTTTGATTTATTTTTTTTAATCTCTAAAATGGAAATTGCCAACGAGCCAAGTTAGTTTCTATGTATTCTCATTCCTAACTTAATAAAGATAGTGGTCATGTTTTTAACAGCAAATAAAATAACAGAAACAGTAGTTATCAGTTTTCAACGCTGGTTTTTTTTTCTTCCCTTTTTATTCTATTAGTTTATTTAAACTAAATCATCCTTTTTGTTTGTTTTTGTCAAACAACTAAATTATCTTGATTCATATGCACGCATATTTGACTTTTTCCTATATGTTCATGTACTATGATGTCTATGCATATAATATATTTTTTCAAAACTTCTATCATACGTTATTGATTTGGAATTCTTATCATACTATAAGGAAAATTTAAAAAGTATGAGAAGAATATATTTTTTTTCTACATGTACGTAGTTTACATGTATAATCAACTAATCCATGGTTTTAGAATGAAACTCTTTCATTGAGAAGCCTTTGCGTCGTCAAAGTTTTTGAACTACAAAAATTATATATTAATATCGATTGAAAGCTTTCATATAATAACTTATTGTGAACCTTGTAGTCATATATGTTTGATTCGATATAAATACACACATGTATGGAGCTTTATGTAACGTATACCACCAAAAACAATAGAAAACAAAAATGAAGGGCAAGTTTTGGTTTATTGCTTCACTTTTGGTTATCTCTTTGCTGTTTTCAATTGAGACTGCCTCAGCTCAAGCATATCAATCTCGCAAAATCAGTGAGTACTACTATCAATTTATTAGAATGATCGCTACTCTAGCAGTTGTGGTTTTAATTAGGTTGACGATTGATTAAACTACGTACTAAAGAACTTGACCTAAGATAAGGTACGTACATACCACTTTTAATTTACTGACCTATAAACTTTTGTCCATTAATATTTATAGAAGACCAAAGAAGAGAAATGATTCATAGTATTATTCACAAGACAAAGAAGATCAAAATACCACGTAGTGTGTCGAAGCGTGCGGGACAAGGCTCACCATCTAATGATCCATAGAGGTTCCCCGGGCGCCGGTTAATGTGGCTAGACGGCCGGGAGAAAGCAATTTCTTACATCGCTTATTTATTTTTTATTTTAAAAATATTGTATGATTTGTTATTTATGAACTTCAATATGGTAATATTGTTTGACTTGTAGATAGTTTTGTGTAAAATGGTACGTAATCAAATATGCTTCGACCATTCGACGAGAATATTTTAAAATTAGTTAGAATAAAACTATCTTTTATCAACATCTCAACTAATTAATTTTCAAGAATAAAACTATCTTTTTATCAACATTTCAACTAATTAATCTAAAAACTTAGTTAACATACATAAGTTTGAAAGAGAAATTTAAAAAAAACATAGTCAAGTTATGTTTGAACGAAAAGAGCGTGCATATTCTAATCTCCCTATAGAACCATAGATGTTGACTTGTATGATTTATATATGTATAATATTCAGTCTTCTAACGCGCTACATAAACATTTTATATAATAGCTTATGATAAAACTTAAGTCATATATTTGATTGATATCTATCTATAATTCCACACACACAATAGAACAGTATCATCACCAGACAAATGAAAGGCAAGTTCTGTTTGATTGCATCGCTTTTGATAATCTCTTTGGCTATTTCAAAGATCGTCCTAGCTCAATCATACAAATTCAGTAAGTATTATTGATGTTTATATGCTCATTCTCTTTCCTACATATATAAATATATATATGATCATTCTCTTTCCCTCGTATAAACACCATGAGATTTGTTATAAGTGTTTATCAGTGGTGAATGAGACGGTTATAAGCCGATTACTAATAATGAATCTTGAAAAAACAAACTAATAAGATTTGAATTGTAAGAATTGTTGGATAACATATATGCTATCTTACATGTATTTATGATGTTAAAACAAAATCTTTTTGTACTTGATGAAAATCTTATAGAAGAAGAAAAAATAGGAGAAAGGATTCACATTCGAAAGATAATGAAGATTAGAGCACCACGTAGTAAGTCGCCACCCGATCGCCAATGGGGTGATGGTGATTCGCCACAAGCCGCTGGCCCAAACACAGTCTAAGGCGATGGCTATAAGATTTGTGGCTACATCATATAATCTCACATATGTATTTTTTTGTTGTTTTTTTCTGATTTATGAACCTTAATTAGTTTAAGCGGACTAGCCATGTAAAAGATAATCATACGAAATTAATGGCTGACTCCTATATGTTTTGATTATTCTATTGAATTTTAAAATTTGTCTTTTCCCCCTCCATAAAAAATAATAGAAAAAACGTAGCAAATTGTTACCTAATTTTAGTTTATGTATGTTATATTGACATTG
This sequence comes from Cardamine occulta, assembly GCA_028015245.1. Classification (NCBI taxonomy): domain Eukaryota; kingdom Viridiplantae; phylum Streptophyta; class Magnoliopsida; order Brassicales; family Brassicaceae; genus Cardamine; species Cardamine occulta. The sequence goes on along the minus strand of CM051371.1, from coordinate 15,501,995 downwards.
ACTTCTCTTTCACGAGTACAAAATAATAACGCCTTTACATGGTTTTCTTTAAAAACTGAAAAATAAGTTTCTATTATTGCTACGTGATAGATGATTATGCTTTTTATATACATGACACCCTGTCTCTAATTTGACCTTATTAAACTAAACAATCTCAAACAACTTCACTGATAAAACAAAGTAGAAAACTCTTATTAATTTTCTATTATATTCAACGTTGTTTCTGAGAAGCATCATTTGTTGTAGATTTGTAATAAACAACTTCACTGCCTCAATTTTCTCTCTCTATTACATGACCATCATTAGGTGTTTGCAAAGTCCTAAAGCTTATCAACAAAAAGATGAATTGGCAGATGGTTTTGCTAATTGGTTGGATTCTCGTCTCGTCTATTGCATCAAACCCAAGTTTGGCTAAAGTAGCTTATCCATCTCGCAAGATAAGTAAGTTTATCTATTCACTTATCTCTTTTTTATTTTAAACTTAGTTTAATTTCTAGATATATGGTGGCGAAATTCAGATCAATTTTGTGGATCTAAATATGCTATACGTGAATTCGTAGATGCGTGGAAAAATTTGATCTTGTTGAGTTGGTATTTGATTTTATGTAACTAAACAAGTTTTTAACGAAATAAAAAAACCAGCAACAATTAGTTTATATAGAAAATATACAATTGTTGATAATATATGTATATTATTGAACAAAAAAATCATTTGATTAAATGTGTTTCATGGCTTATCGAATTTTTAAAAGGGAATGGAAATATTCACATCAGCAAAGGAATAAAGATTGGCTTTACAGGCAGTTTTTCTAGACCTGCTCCGCACGGAAGCGGTCCACCGAAGATAATTTCTAAGTTATGACATGTACTGATCTTATCGATCTTATCTATATAATTAATAACTTGTGATTTCTAGTTGTTCGTCTGATCTATGAGCTTGATCTATACGTTTTTTGTTATTTTTGAAAAATGTAAGTGATTTCTGATGGTTTGTAAGTTGTTTGGTTACGTATGATAATCTTCTAATAAATTAAATGAAATGAAACTTCAATATATCTAAACCCTTTCAGTAAAAAAAAAAAAAAAAAAAACCTTCAATATCAATTATTTAATACTGTTCACTACTGCATATTAATTTAAATTGAGTGTTGATGTTTTTTTATTTCTCTTTAATGTTTGTGATACACTAAATTGATGATTACCAGGACTTTTCAACTCATGCAATTAATGTATAAGGAAAAAAAAGAGAGAACACGACTAAAAAGTCAAGATTTTTCATTGCACGCATTGACTTTATACATAACCAACTGTGGTGAGAACGACCCTGATATAAATGATTTTTTTGGGACCCTGATATAACAGTCTAATACTAACTAGATTATAAGCTATTGGAGTAGTATTATTTATACTCGGGAAGAACAAAAACTTTGTATTCTATTTCTACCTATTTTAGTAGACACAAAAGAAAGGGGGGGGGGGCACAATGAAAAAAACGAGTCTCAAGTTCATTCTAGTTGCTTCACTTCTACTTTTATGCATCACATCTTCCAATTCAACCATCATTCCATTTTTCAAAAACCGTAAAATCAGTAAGTCTTTATAATTTTGATTCATGTAATTAAAGTCCAAATATTGTTATGTGTGATTAAACTGAGGTTTATAATTAGTGTTGTTGTGTTGATAACTTACAAGCTAATGAAGAAGGAGGTGGAAAGATTCACATTCACAAGCAAAAGAAGATTGCCGTAGGATTCAGTCATTCATCTCCAGCAAAAGGCGGGACTTGTTGCGGCGGTTAAACAAAGCTGTGAACAATTCATAAGATCCCACAAGATCAGCTTGAAAAAGAATATTGCTATTCCTCAATCATTAGTTAGTTAGGGGATTTCGGCCCATTATTCCGAGTATTACCTTGTGAGTGTGGATGTTTTCAACTTTTTCTTCATTAACTTGTAAGAATAAGAAGTTACATCAGTCAACAGATCAAAGATTGTTGTATGCAGTGCAACTACTTTGTATTCAGATATAATATTTGATATGTTGTTTGCTGTAACTTTTTTTTTTGCGGTCACTAAAGAGAATGTCCATCAATAATTTTTGAAGAAGGAAATGGGAAGAATCGTTTCTCATTTTAGAAATTATTATGAAATACTGCTGAGAAACCATTGAAACACTTGTCTTTCTATTATTGGTTAAAACTTTTTTCGTTTAAAATTTTAATTAAACAAATTAAATCATAATAATAGTATTATTATACTATAAAGATGGTTTAAGAGAAGCTGTGATAATTAAAGGCTGGATTTGTTGCGATGATTAAACGAAACTGTGAACAATTCATAACATCTTTAACAAAAAAAAAACAAAAAGAAAAAAAGATAGATCCCAACAAGATCAAAGCTTGAATGGGAGTATTTGCTATTTCTGAATCGTTAGTTAGGGGCTTTCGGCCCATTAAAACTCTTATTTATAACTTGGTCAGAATTGTTGATTTCTATAAACCTTCAAACAATCTTCCTCCATATATAATAAACCTTTTTCGTTTTCACACATTACAAATCAGAAAAAAATGAATGTCAAGTTGACTTTAATAGCTTCACTTCTGCTTGTATGCTTCGTATCCTCCAACTCGACAACCATTCCATCTCTCCAAATCCGAAGAATGAGTATGTCTCAGACAATTATGTTATATTTGATGTGTTTGACAAAGTGCTATATTTGATGTGTTGATTGGTTTAACTGTTTATTCTTACAAGTTTATTTACTTATTATTTTTAATAGTGAATGAAGAAGTTGAAAAGATGCACATTCACAAGGTAAAGAAGATCCTGTTGCATATCAGTATTTCACCTCCGGCAGGAAAAAAAAGCCGACGGGGTTGTAAAGGCTGTGCTACTTAAGATCCTCGATACAAGAAACCTAAATAAGATCACATCATTATTCAAGCTAAATAAGATTATCATCCATTTATTTATATGATCGATTTCAATTGTAATTTTTCTATTTTACTATCAAGCAGAAAATTATTAATTTTTTTCAAATATAATTAAATTTAAGGCTTTGGCTCAGTGGCTCATTAAAGTATTGAATTTCTACTTTTTACAAGTTTTGGGGGTAAAGTATAATACAATGAAACTTCCAAGCCCTTGTTATTCTTTTCCCTCTTTTGCCGCCGTCGCCTTCTCCGTAAAATCTATCGTCGTCCTTTTTTTCTTTTTCGCCGCTGAGATTCTCTCTTCTACACCTACTACTCGATCTTAATTAAAACTGAAAATTTCAACGACTGATCAAATCGGCGTTTGAAATTTTTAAAAAATCTTGAGCGTTGCGGCGATCTACTGAATTTCACCCTTTCGGGATAGTCCCTACTCTTCAGTGAGTTTCTCTCTTCTAATTCTGGTTGTATGAGAATTCGAATCTTACTATAAATTAGAAATCTTTGATTGTGTTCTTGTTTAGGTTAATTGATGATTTGGTATTATATAATCAGAGAATCAATGAGTTTCATAATTCCATTTCCAATCCTAGGTATGGCAAAAAATTTGAATGATTTTGCTTATTATACGGTTAGCTCTAAGAAGATACATGTTAGGAGATCAGAACCCATTAAAAAGTTAGAAACTTCCAGACTAAAGCCTCCACATTGGATTTTGAAACCTATCTGAGAATTGAAAATTTGGATTCTTTGATGATTCAGTTTGGAGAAACTATGTTCATTTTGAGATATGGATTACAGATTCTAAAAATTAAGAGCTTCTAACTATAGTGTGTGGGTTTTCTTGTAGTCAAGTCATTAGCGAGATGCCATCAAGAATTGCTGAAATCCGGCTTGTAAGTTCGCATCGTGAGGTCTACGAACCATGTGATGATTCATTTGCTTTAGTTGATGCATTACTCGCTGATCGAACCAATCTGATAGACCACAACCCCAAGATTTGTATGGAGATTGGATGCGGAAGCGGCTATGTCATAACTTCACTTATTCTTCTTCTTAAGAACGAAGTTCCCGGCGTTCATTATCTAGCCACTGATACAAACCCGATAGCTACAAGAGTAACAAAGGAAACTTTAGAAGCACATGGAGTCGATGCTGATGTTATCTGCACCGATATAGCTTCTTGTCTAGAGAAGAGACTTGCTGGCTCAGTCGATGTGATTGTGGTGAATCCGCCTTATGTGCCAACACCAGAATATGAAGTTGGAATGGAAGGTATTGCCTCTGCTTGGGCTGGAGGGGAAAATGGCCGAACTGTTATCGATAAAATCTTGCCTGTGGTTGATCTTTTGCTTTCAGAGAAAGGTTGGTTCTACTTGGTGACATTAACTTCAAATTTCCCAGCAGAGATCTGTTTGATGATGAGAAAAAAGGGTTACGCTTCGCGAATCGTGGTTCAGAGATCAACAGAAGAGGAGAATCTCCTTATCCTTAAGTTCTGGAGAGACAAGGATGAGGAGAGTCTGAAGAAGGAGACATCGTCATCGTTTGTTTCACAGTTTTCAAGATCTTTATCGTCACTTATGGAGAAACAATGGCGATGATGCTTGGAAGATGGCTTTGATCTCTGAAACATTCTTTGTTATCAACTTAGATGTTGTAGACACTCTTTTAACTCTTACCCGTGAATTCTCTAGTTTCCCAATTTCTATCAAAACCCGGTTCTGTTGGTCTTGTCATAACCGCTTCTTGTTATTGGTAGATTAATTTCAAAATATTCTTAAATTCTGCTGTTATTAGTTTATATCAAAATTATAATTCCATTCAAATTTTGTCACTAAAATTTTGGTTGGAAGTTGGAAAACACAAATTTCAAAATAACATAAATATTCATTATATTTTTAAAATAATGATAGATAAACAATCAACATTTTGCGACAAACTTTTTCGAATTTATAAAACTATCTAAGAATTTTATAAAAATTTCAGTTTTAAAATCTATTTTCTTATTTTTTTCAACGACAATTACACTTCCATCTAAATTCTACTTTTGGGCCAATATGTATGTTGTAAATTGGGCCCAAAAGAAATCTATGATTGATTAGCGTTATCTTATGCTGAGGTCGCCGAATCAGAGTGGACCTTGACATTAAAATCCAGCGAGAACCGTCATTGTAGAATTCATAGAGACTTTACCCGAAATACCCTCGGTCTTACAACACGTGTAGGGGTAGATTGGGCAACTATATATATAGAAAAAGGTAATAAGCAACCCAGCAAGTCGGTAGATCTAAAAAGCTGTTGAATAGAAGAAGCGAAACAAACCCATCGTATAAATCAGTCTCTCCCCTTTATAAGCACCGATTTATAAATCTCTTTCCCTCTCCGATTCTCAATTCTTTGTATAAAAGCTTCACCTTTTCTAATTTTCTTCCGTTTCTTTTCCCCAATTTTCACCCGCCAATCTCCTCTTTTCGTTTTAAGCTACGAAACCCTAGATTTCGTGTCCCAACTTGGATTTGCTCTCTAACGAAAGGTCTGACCTTTTTTTTTTTCCTTTCATGGGTTTTAATATGTGGTACAAGCTTGTAACTCTATGATGGTTTTTAATTCGATTGAATTTTATGTGTTTCACAGCTTAGAGGAAAAGGGTCGTTGTTTTCGAAGATGTAACTAAATTTTGTTTCTTAAATAATCAAAACCCTTTTGATGATAAAGTTTTGGGATGTTTTTTTTTGGATTGGATCTTATGAGTTTCATAGCTTAGAGGCAAATATGAAACTAAATTGGCTCAATCTGATTATAGGATTAATGTCTTTGGTACTCTTAAGCATGTTCTCTTGTGGTTTCTGGTCAGCTTGGACCATTTCTAGTGTCTATTATATTTCTCTGAGTCTTGCTTAGTTTTTGATGTTTGGATTTTTGGTTTTATGTAGTTTTAGAAGAATGGCTGATCAAGTATTGGAAGGGAATAATCCTGTGGACCTTAGCAAGCATCCTTCCGGGATTGTTCCCACTCTTCAGTGAGTTATTTTTGTGTCTTTGTCTTTGTTTTGTCTCTTTTAGATTTAGTTTTTGATCCTTGTGGATAGAATTCATTTTTGCTGTTTTGCTTCAGAAACATTGTTTCTACAGTGAACTTGGACTGCAAGCTAGATCTTAAAGCCATAGCTTTACAGGCTCGGAATGCTGAATATAATCCCAAGGTATTAACATTATATTGTCATATTTTGGTTTCTTAGGTGATAAACAAACTTGTTTGGAATTATTGTGAACTTGAATACTCTACTTGAGTTGACCTTTTTGTTACCTGAGGTCTGGGTTGGATTACAAAGAAGTGGTGGTCTATTTACTGTGTACTGATTAATTAGAATCTAAGGTGTTCACTGATTTTTGCAAAACTAATTGGTCATAGCGAAGTTTGTCTTAATATCTTTTGTGTTTCATGTTCCAGCGTTTTGCTGCTGTGATTATGAGAATTAGAGAACCAAAGACAACAGCTTTAATATTTGCCTCTGGGAAAATGGTACATCCTATCTTCTATACTTTTTCATAATACTAAAAATTTAATTTCATTTAGATTTTGCTTTGAATTCTCTTCTGAATATGGCGTCTAATCTCCAATTAGGTGTGTACTGGAGCCAAGAGTGAAGACTTTTCCAAGATGGCTGCAAGAAAGGTGGTTACCGTTTCTCTAAGTTACTTGTAGATATTTAAAGGAATATGGATCTCTTCTTCTTTACTTAAACTATAATTGCAGTATGCTATCTGCTCTACATTGTGCTATGCTAATAAGAGATGTTTTATTGTTTAGTATGCTAGGATAGTGCAAAAGCTGGGATTTCCAGCAAAATTCAAGGTACCATTTCTACCAACTCTTTTCCCTATCTGACATTGTGTTTTCTTAGTTGTATTTGTACTAAATACATTCATGGTTACATCCTGCAGGATTTCAAGATTCAGAATATTGTAGGTTCTTGTGATGTCAAATTCCCTATTAGACTTGAGGGTCTTGCTTACTCTCACGCGGCTTTCTCAAGTGTAAGGGATCTGAACTCTTTAAACCTTTATTTTTCTTATGTTGGTCTTTACTAAGCATATAGTAAGTAGTTAAGTACCAAATTTTGGAGATAAAAACGCTTGACGCTCGTTACCTCTCTCTCTCTCGTATTGGTATTGCCAGTATGAGCCTGAGCTGTTCCCTGGGCTCATTTATAGGATGAAAGTACCTAAGATTGTACTCCTAATCTTTGTTTCTGGGAAGATTGTGATCACTGGAGCAAAGGTAATATCTCACTTTCTCTTTAGATTTTGTGATAATCTCCCGAGAAATACATGCTATGTCCCTGTCTAGTCTCTAGCTCTTCTGCCATTTGATAAAAATCCTGAGGTCACTCACTATCAGATGAGAGAGGAGACCTACAAAGCCTTTGAGAATATATACCCAGTCCTAACGGAGTTCAGGAAGATCCAGCAGTAGTATGTAACACACCCTTCAACTTTCCTCATCTTTCTCAGTTATGATTGATTTTTTGATATATACTTGGCATGAACCTAATTGTTATGTTTATCTTTTATAGGGTCACAGATTTGTTACTTGCGAAACCAGTTGTGCGTTCAGCCTTTTGGAGTTGCTAAGCTTGCTGAGAGTTCTGCCCTTTGAAGAAAGGCTTTCACTGTAGCTAGACTCTCACCTTGTGTTTTGGTTCATAATAGAACATTGTAAATACACAATGGATTCTCCAAAGACAATTCTTCGGTTCTTTTTTGTACGTCTTCCATGTACGTTACTGTATTATCCTCACACACCCACATATGTTAAAAGTACAACCTAAACCCAATTTGGAGCCCCAGCTTTTAAAGCCTTGTTTAGCATAGATAAGCCAAGATTGTGCACAAAGATAGAGGGTTTTAAGATCATAGGTTAAATACAGAAAGTGACTATTATAGTATCCATTACATGTCTGGACCACTAACATCTATCACCATATCGGAGATGATGTACAATATACAATACTCAAGTTCATTAGTTTACTGATGAAAGATTTGGGGTAATGATGGGTTAGTAATTAACAGTTGATTTGATTGCATCCAATATCTGCATCAAATTGTGAGCCATGGAAGCATTAGAAACAGAAACGATAAGCGATGAAGTTATAGATAAGAGACAAGAAACGAAACTTGCCTTGTTCTTGGTAGGCATGTAGAATGGTTCGAACACGAGAGGGAAAGGCGTGTCCAGACCACAAACTCTGCTTACAGGTGCTTCTAACTACAAAAGTAACCAGAGAGTTAAGAAAGAACCAAAAAAATGAGAGTTTGATGTTGTGAATAAATACAACTTGCTTTTACCTTCAAGAAGCAACGTTCAACAATAGTTGCAGAGATCTCTGCTCCAAAGCCTCCTGTAACAGGAGCTTCATGGCTAATCTATAACCGAAGCAAGCAAACACATTTATTCTCTGAACGTTAGGACCATGGTGTTCACTCGGAGAAGCTTAACTTACAAGAAGTCTGCCGGTCTTTTTCACTGAGGTCTCGACGATTTCCTTATCCCAAGGGATCAGAGTCTTGAGATCTATCAATTCACATGATATTCCTTCCTGCAAAAACATTGTGTTTCAATCATATGATCACCAAAGACTTATTAAGCACAAAACATTAAAAACTAACTTTTTCTGCGTCAAGACATGCTTGTTCCATGATAGTGAGTTGTGCTCCCCATCCAACAAGGGTTATGTCACTACCTTCTCTTATAACCTGACCAAAAATTTTATTTTGTTAGTCTTAAAAGTGTGAGACTCGGCGTTTCCTACGAAGAGATGTTGGAGATGGAGCTTATATATACCTCAGCCTCAGATAAAGGTATCATATAGTCTTCCTCTGGGACATCCTCTACTGCTTGACGATACAGCCACTGAAGAAGAAGAACAAAGGCTCTAAATACTCTTAACTGGTTCTTGAAGTCACTCTCAAGAAGCACTTATGTGTTAAGTGACAGAGGAAGTAGTACCTTTGGTTCGAAAAAGACAACGGGATTTGGATCACGGATAGATGACAACAATAGTCCCTTAGCTTCGCGTGGACTTCGAGGAATAACAACCTACCCAAAACAGATAAAATTGTTATATACACCTTAGAATATGAAGCAAAAGAGAGAAAAAAGAAGATGAGAAACTTTTTGGAAGTAGATATACTTTGATACCAGGGACATGGCAGAAGAACGCTTCAGGTGACTGCGAGTGGTAATGTCCACCGTGACCAACTGCTCCATACGGTGCCCTTATTGTAAGTCCTACAAGTTCCATATAAAGCCTATTGTGTAAAAAAAAGTGGATAAAACCAAGAAAAGACTAGAAATGATTACCTCCACAGTTAAACTGGTTGCCACTTCGATATCTAAACTTTGCAGCCTCATTAACAATCTACGAAATCACAAAACTCCATAAAGAGAAAATCTTTGTGTCATAACTTGGTTTAAAGGTAAAAAGTTAACATTTTACCTGATCAAAAGCGGGAAAAATGTAATCCGCAAACTGGATTTCCGCAATAACTCTATTTCCCTGTAAGAGATACAACACCAGTAAAAAGATGTTATTATGGAAATGAGACCTTGAGAAAAAGAAGAGGAAGTGACCATTGCAGCTAAACCAATGCCAAAGCCAACAATGCCTTGCTCGCAGAGAGGAGTGTTGAAAACTCGTGATTTTCCAAATCGTTCAGCTAATCCAGTTGTACAACGGAACACACCACCAAATCCAACATCTTCCCCAAACACATAAGACCTTCACCCAAATTCATAAACACAATAAATTCAAATGTAACTACCTAAAAAAACTTGTATTTAAGAAAATATTACTAGGAAAATCTCACCGAGGATCGGTTTCTAAGGCGATGTGTAGAGCTTGATTGATAGCAGAGTATAGATTCATGGATTTACCATTTTCAGTAACATTTTCAATCGTTGATAACATCCTAAATCCATGACCAGAGACCGGAGTAGACGGTCGCCGGCAAAATCTGCGTACAAGAGCTGCCATTTACGCAAAAGTTAGATGCTTTTCACGAAACGAATCAATCTGAAGATTACAGGTTTAACTTAAAAGTAAAGTTGGACTCTTGTTCTGGCAAAAATCATCCACTCCCCAACAAATTTGATACTTTGGCTGAAACAAAAGAGGTACTATCATCAATTATCAAGTTTATCACGGAGTTTCCGAGATAAAGCGCTGGAGAAATTATCTAGCCACGTCAGATTATCTAATCAGCTTAATTAATTACATTACATGAGCAATATTTGGCATAAAGCTTGATAGACCAAAACGACACGGTCGTCTTGTTTGACAATGGTGAAATGCAGCGTGCAATTTATAGTAAGCTCAAGCCTTGTTTGACAATTATATTGGTGATAGTTATAACAACTAGATTTTAAACATGAAGAAGAAAGCAGGAGAGAGAGACCAAGACCATCTCAGATTCTAAACAACTCAAACAGAGAGTCAAGTTTGAAAAACCAAACCAAAAACAAAAGAACAAAATATGGAGAAAAGAAAAGAAAAAACTCTGCCTATAATCCAACAGAAATCAAAAACAAAATCCCACCCTGCTATTATCTCCTTCTTCTCTAATTCCTCCCACGATTTAGTAGGTCCTATACGCATTTTTACAGGGTAGGATCAACAGAAAATGAAAAAGATTATAAAAAAAAACCCGACAGAAAATAGTAAAGACACTGCGATTCAAAAGAGAACAAGAAAAGATTGAAACAAAAAATAACTGGGATTTAAACTTCTAAGGGTAACGAAACGGATCGGTCTCAGCTACTAAAGCTCCTTCCATGTTTCAAGGCTCACGGCAGTGTACTTTTCAAGAGAAACCGTAAACGGGATTCTTCATATCTTCTCTCTCTTGTTATGTTTTACGCTCAAGCCGTGAGCGATGACGATATCATCTGAGCTAGCAACCATTTGCCACCACATCCACGGTGACAGGTTTGGCAACAGACCCATTCTCAGCAACCTTGACATCACCGGTAGTTTCAACAGCTGAAGGAGATTCCTTACTCGCTAAATCCGCAGTTGCAGATTCCTTTTTCTCATCACTTATCTTCTGCTCATTTACCTGTTAAAATTTTATTCATTAGAAACACTTGTTATATATACTGAATGATTTTGCCAAGAAAATATATACTGAATGAAAAGATTTCTGAAATTGTTTTCTTCTTCTTACCTGTTTCTGGGTTTGCTGCTGCTTGGCTTTCTTCTCCAAGATGGTCTTCTGCCGGATCTCATAGAATGAAAAATCATCCAAAATGCAAGTCTTACTGCTATGCTCCTTGAAAATTTTCACAATCTTCAAACCTTGCTCCAACTTGACCTAACATGATCCAAAAAAACGAAACTTTTAATACAAGAAAACAAAATTGCTTTAGGCGAAAATCAGGAAAACAAATCTTCAAGATATGTCAAAAAGCTTTACCTCTTGTGTGTCTCTGCTGTTGGTAACAGGTTTGTTCTCATTGTTCTCAAGGGTAATATGTTTCAGCAAACTGTTTGGAACATCCTTCACGATATGCCACTTGAGAGGGAAAGAGCCAGTCCACTTATCTTGCTGCCAGTACTCCACATTTGTGTTGAAATCAACTGGTCCTGTCATTTCAGCAAGACCAACAAATTGTCCACTTGCATTGACCTGGAAGACAGAAATTGGAGTATAGAGGTCAGTAACATCAAACTAAGTATAAAGAGCACGACAATTGATTTCAGGAATAATATACATACCGAGAAAAAGAGAAAGATGGGACAGCCGCCAGGTTTCTGCTGAGCTTCCTGGTATGCTGCAGCAAGCTTCTTGTTTCCATTTGGTGTGCTTGCCCAAACATTATATTTAATGCTCTTGTGCACATCATCTTCACTGTAAGACTTGATGATAAAGAACATAGCATTTGCATAATCCACAGGGAAATCTTCTTTGTTGTACTGTTCTCTGTCAGGAACCACACATGTGTTATCTACCTCCCCAACCTCAGTTACATTTGATTCTCCAGTCTGCTCCTTAACCTCTAGGCTATCTTCTAAATTTCCCTTCTGGTTCTTCGTCCCCTTCGCTCTAGGTCCCCTGTTAAGTTCATTCAAGCCATCTGCATTGTTCTCATTCCCGTAGAAGTAACTGTTACCCCTTCCCCAGCTGCTTCTGTATTTGTTATCTGTGGTCCCCCATCCTCTTCCATTAGTTCTTGAATCATACCCAGAAGAACCATAGCCCATACCAGATCTCCCTGCATTGCCATACTGCCCATATAACTTGCTTGGATACATCCTGTTGTAGTATCCCTGAGCTGTACCATAGCCCGTCACTGATCCAGGCTGGTGCATACTCTGCATGGAACATAAATTCATTGAAGGATCAGTTAACAAAACTGGAAGACTGGAGCGGCAATGTATATACCATTAAAGCAAACAATCATGCTCATTAGTACTAAGAATTATTGATAAACATTATACCGTGTAATGAGAATTTGAGCGGTAGTTTTGGTTCCTTGATGAAGGTACAGCGTTAGACTTGGAATAGGAGGATGCAATTCCACTACCAGAAACAGATCTCTGCGCGTCTGAGTACTTAGAGCCATCATGCCACTGCACAGGAGCATAATACCCATCATAGTTATACCTGGCATCCTGATAACCAGAAGCAAAACCTCCTCCCACAGCACCATTTCCATACAAGGTACTTGAGGTGTTAAGTGTGGTCTGGTTGCTTGGTTTCACTGGAGCTGATCCATTACTTCCTTTAGTGATACCAGCAGCAGAAGCAACATTATTGCTTTCTCCAGGTAGCGTCTTCACACCAGCAGCTTTGTTTGCAGAGAGATCTCCCTGGGTAGGAGTAGCAACAGATGAAGGGAAAGGTCCACTGCTTGTGGTGTTGGGAAAATAGTTAGGATACTGGTACTGCTGAGCACCATACAACTGGCCATCTCCGCCAACCTGTGGAGCAGGGCTTGTTGCTGGTGAGTAAGGATATGTTGGATACCCGTAACCCTGGGGATACACAAGAGATGCATTCTCTCCATACATTCCCTGCTAAAATACCGAAACTGTTAAGCAGAGCAGCTATAAATAAGATAAAAGGTATATTGGACCTAGACTGCACTAACTTACAGAGTTCATGTCAACACCCTCAGGATTTCCGTAAGCTGCTGCATAATCACTCCACTCTTGACCACTCCCATATCCTGAAAGTTGTCAAACAAGAAACTTGGTAAGCATCGATGACAAATATTGTTTTAATTAAATTGTCTAGATTTTGGAGAATTTTATCACCATAATAATAAGGTTGGAAGCCATTAGGAACATAGCAAACTGCAGGCTCCACGGCATCACTGTGAAGCATTGGACTCACAGATCGATCATAAGAAGGAACTTGACCATGAATATCCACGCCACCATACTGGTACACGGCAGTCTGCACATACAAATAAAAAGAGTAACACCTACTTGTTAAAAACTGAAAGGGCAAAACTTGTGAACAGAAACCAAAATTAAATCTAAGTCCAACCTTCTTGTTAGGCTCAGGGATCTCTGAAGTCTTTGCTTGTGAATCCAAGGATAGTTTCTGCAACAGATCTGCAGCTTCTAAAAACGAAGTGAGTCAAGGAAACAAAGACCTTTGTGTGCCAACCATTAGAACTGTGAAAAGCAAACAACTTTAACACTGAAAACTTTATTAAATCAATCATTCATTCATTTAGCCACTACAAGAAAATCGATTTCAATCAATTACCCCAAACTAAACCTACGCAATAGCCAAACGAAAAAACCGAATCACAGCACTGAGATAACGAAAAATCGATTCAAGATCCAATACATATCAAGCGAGAAACGAAGAGATCGAGAAACAGAAAAAACAGATCGAGTAACATAAACAAAGGATACGATCAGCAGGAGGAGCAACGGTAGCCATGAGATGAGATTGGACAACAAAGATTTGATAGATCCTTCTCGGATAAAAGGGGATGCGACCAAAAAGATAGAGAGGTAGAAAAAAAAGAAGAAGATAGAAACCCTAATCGGAATCGGGAAAACCCAGATCGAATCTAGGGTTTAAGAGATAAAAGGGAGAGACAAAGGAAGGAGAAGAGGTGAGAAAAATGGCCGCAGCCGCCAACAAGGAGAAGGGTTTTTCTTCGGGGAAGGAGGAAAAAAGGGTTTTGTCTGTGTACCTTCGAGTGATTCAAATAGATCCACGAACCTCCCTCTTTTCTTTTCTTTATTATCTTTTTTTTTTCTTCCTCTTTAAGATATTTCCACTTTTGGTCATATGACTAGACTTTTTGGTTTTGGTTAATTACCATGAAATCTCCATTCAATATATATTTCCCCCTTTTTTTAAATTGGTAATCTTGCAAATAGATAAGAATCTAAAATATGTTGCCTAAAAAATTGTAGAATACATTGAATTTAGAGCAAATTTTGGTAAACTTTTAAAGTAAATAGGTCATATTTTTGTATGAAGATTTGTTTCTATAATTTTATATATATATATTATAATAGTAGTCAAAATATCCATCCAATAAAAGCTTAACAAAGATTTCATACATGCAATTTATTTTTCCCATCAACAACATATTGACACAAAAATAAAATAAAATAAAACATATTGACACAGAATCACACTTTTATTTTCATATTAAACTATTTGAAACTTAAAAATAAATCATTTACATAATGAAAAAAAAATGATTTAGAGGATGTTACCGAGTACAAGTGTACAACAATTGTCAACAACTATTAATGCAGTAAGATACTTACCTTAGTTGGAGGGAAAAAAAGAAAAACCTACGATCTTGAAAAAATATTATATAGTAAGATACTTCAGGATTTGTGGACTTCGTGTTTAATGGGCTGACTGTGAAGATTTTCAAGGCTATAAAAAATGGGCCTTCTTAATCAAGTATTTGTCAACAGGCCCAAATCATCAGACAAGACCAGAACTTCACCCGGAGAAAGACGCAGGATCCGATTACCCATCCGACGTTCTAGAGTGTCCTAATGACAAAGAATACATCCAACGGTAAGGATTATCTCGAAGTTTCAAGAGCTCGTTTCATCTTTATATATTCAGAAAAAAAAAAAAAAAATAGAAGCAGCTAGTATTGTTCCTAGTAGCTTGTGCCATTCTTCATTTCTTCAGTGGAGAAACCAGTCTAGATAAAACCTACTTCCTCTTCTTATCCGGAGCAACCTCGCCGGCGAACATCTCCGTCCGGTGAGTGCCACTTTTCTAATCTATTGAGCTCACAATGTTCTGGAGATGATAATATTATTAGTTGAATTTTTGGCTTTGAGTAATTGGAAGTGAGCTCTGATTTTGAAATTGCGTCGCCTTTTACATCTGTGTTTATATGATTCTGTTAATACTATTCATTTCTTCTCGAGTGTTTGGTTTTACATATTTATGTGACTGTTGGATTGATTTTTTTCAGTTTGAGAAGTGAAAATGGCATCGACATTCACTGCAACGTCTTCTCTTGGTTCATTGGTTGCTCCTCCCAATGCTCACAAGTTGTCTTCTTCGACTTCCATTTCTTCAAGCTCTTTTGGAAGGAGAAACAATGTGTGCCCAAGAAGATCCCGTCCTGCGATTGTATGTGCAGCCAAGGAGTTGCATTTCAACAACGATGGGACTGCCATTAAGAAACTTCAAGTGAGAATGTTTAATTAATGAATTTTGTTTCTCTGCACTAGTAACGGTTTAGGATTCGTTTATTTATTTGTTTCTGATTACTCTGTTGTGTTATTAGACTGGTGTTAACAAGCTCGCCGACCTTGTTGGTGTCACTCTTGGACCTAAAGGGAGAAATGTTGTTCTTGAGAGCAAATATGGATCCCCAAGAATTGTTAATGATGGTGTGACTGTTGCTAGGGAGGTATGGATTTATTTGTCTGTTTGGAAATTATGTGTCATTTTGTTTAAATGACTTCTGTGAGCTCAAGGCTTTCTTCTGGTTAGGTTGAGTTGGAGGACCCGGTTGAGAACATTGGTGCAAAACTTGTAAGGCAAGCAGCTGCAAAGACCAATGACTTGGCTGGTGACGGTACAACAACATCTGTTGTTCTTGCACAAGGTTTTATTGCTGAGGGTGTCAAAGTCAGTACGTTCTTCTTTCAGCTTTCTCAGATAAAAACTCAATAGAACAGTACATTAATCTTAAATTTGTATCATTCAGGTGGTGGCAGCAGGTGCAAACCCTGTATTGATCACTAGAGGCATTGAGAAGACAGCAAAGGCTTTGGTTAACGAGCTGAAGCTAATGTCTAAGGAGGTAAATGATTATTTCGCTAAACTTCCCTTAGTATTCTTCAAAAGTTTTTAGTAAGATGGTCTAATGGTTGTCATTTGGAAATATAGGTTGAAGACAGTGAACTCGCTGATGTGGCAGCTGTTAGTGCGGGTAATAACCACGAAGTTGGATGTATGATTGCTGAAGCAATGAGCAAAGTGGGTAGGAAGGGTGTGGTGACCCTTGAAGAGGGTAAAAGTGCTGAGAACAACCTTTACGTTGTGGAAGGAATGCAATTTGACCGTGGTTATATCTCCCCATACTTTGTGACTGACAGTGAGAAAATGTCTGTTGAGTACAAAAATTGCAAGGTAAATTTTATTGGTTCTGAGCTACCAGAATGATAATGTGATGCTGATAGCCTAACAAGTTTTGTACTGTGCAGTTGCTTCTTGTTGACAAGAAAGTTACCAATGCAAGGGATCTTGTTGGTGTTCTGGAGGATGCAATTAGAGGGGGATACCCAATTCTAATAATTGCAGAAGACATTGAACAGGAAGCTTTAGCTACTCTTGTTGTTAACAAGCTTAGAGGCACATTGAAGATTGCAGCTCTCAAAGCTCCTGGATTTGGAGAGCGCAAGAGCCAATACCTTGATGATATTGCCATTCTAACTGGAGGTAGGTGATGTTTTTATAACAAAACCTATATGTGGATATCAATCAATGTGCCTCCTGTTTTGGAATCATTTTATTGTTATAGTATCGTCATGTTGCTTCTGTTTGTGTGCGCAGCAACTGTGATTAGAGAGGAAGTTGGTCTTTCTCTTGACAAAGCTGGAAAAGAGGTTCTGGGTACCGCCTCTAAGGTTGTCCTGACAAAGGAGATGACAACAATTGTGGGCGATGGGACCACACAGGAAGCAGTGAACAAGCGTGTTGTACAGATTAGGAATCTTATTGAGGTATATGTTCTAGTCAAACCTCTTAAGAAGTCTGTGATAGCTCTGCTTTTTGTATATAGCTTGGTTGCTAACAGAACCATGGTCATGCAGCAAGCAGAGCAAGACTACGAGAAGGAGAAATTGAATGAGAGAATTGCGAAGCTCTCTGGTGGAGTTGCTGTAATTCAGGTAAATAGTAACCACATGGCTTGCTTGGATTTTTATGACGGAAGAAATAAGTTAAGTGATCCTAATTAAAGCTCTTACATATTGGTTAAAGGTTGGGGCACAAACTGAGACAGAGCTCAAAGAAAAGAAGCTTAGAGTTGAAGATGCTCTTAATGCTACAAAGGTGATTTTCTCTATCCAGCTGGTTGGGTTATAGATGGGAGTGCTATTCTCACTACCATGGATTATCTTATTTATGCGATCTCATTGAGTTTCAGGCTGCTGTGGAGGAAGGTATTGTCGTTGGTGGTGGTTGCTCTCTGCTCCGGCTTGCGTCCAAGGTTGATGCCATCAAGAATACCCTTGAAAATGATGAAGAAAAGGTAATCGGCAAAATCAAGACTTTCCAAGACCTTTGGGGATTTGTGCAATTTACTATGCTCTTGACTGCATTTTCAACTCTTTCCCACCTGTAGGTTGGAGCGGAAATCGTTAAAAGAGCACTAAGGTACCCTCTGAAATTGATAGCTAAGAATGCTGGTGTCAATGGAAGTGTTGTCAGTGAGAAGGTTATAACTAAACATAAAATCTCCATGTTTATTCCGATCTTAATCTAAGTAAATCGCTTAAGAACTATCTTTATTCATTACAGGTGCTAGCTAACGATAATGTGAAGTTTGGATACAATGCTGCAACCGGCAAGTATGAAGATCTGATGGCTGCAGGAATCATTGACCCAACAAAGGTTAGTTTCTCACATGTCCTCTATTATGCTAAAACATCTGATGGAAAATATCCAATGAACCTGAGTGGAATTTTGTATTCAGGTTGTGAGATGCTGCTTGGAACATGCAGCCTCGGTTGCAAAGACGTTCTTGATGTCGGACTGTGTGGTTGTTGAGATCCCCGAGCCAGAGCCAGTTCCTGCTGGCAACCCAATGGACAACTCAGGTTAGTCCAGCAATTCTGATTCACAAAAAGTGGCCAGTGACATAGAAACTAAACTCATGTTTCTTCGTCACTGACTCTCGTAACTCCTTGTTTCAGGATATGGATACTAAGATAGATCAGCCGGCTTTGCTCTTAAGGTTGAGAGATAGGCAAATATTTTGCAACGAGAGTAGCTTACGGGGATACAGATTCCTTTAGCGTGCAAACAAATTAATGATTTTTGAACCAGAGAATAATGTGTTCACTAGATATCATATTTGGTATCATCTTTAATATGTCGTCACTTGTCAGTGCTAAAGCGTACTGTGCCATATATATCTAGCGAAGCTTAGGGATTTTTAAAAACTGCAGAGCTCAAAAAAGGTATGTTGCACATAGTGATTTTGAATTTAAAAGCTTGTTGAATCTGATTAAGAAAGAAATTCATTAACTGGTTAAAGATACAAGTGTAACTGAAAGCAATTCTTTTAACAATTCTAAAACCATAAAGGCTGAGTCGAGAGTCGTCATATAACCTCAGCTGAGCAAATATAGATTCTACTATATATACCTCAATGTAGATGGATTCTAAACCCAATTCCACAATATGAACAGATCCAATTCTCAAACAAGCTTCCTCACTTTTCACCATTGCCTTATCTCCTAGTAAAACTGAGATGAACTGATCACAGGATAACGCAAACACAGTTTTGATCACCATCATATCTGCTATCTTCTTCTTCACTGCAAATCAAACAAATTCCAATTCAACTAATTTGCAACTTTGAATCTTGAATTGATAAAAAGATTGAAGAAATCAAAGAAACTGTCACCAAATTCACCAATTTAATGATGAAGTAGCAATAAAAGACTAACCTAGATTCGAATTCTCGGATCTCAGCAAGTTCTTTCCCCATCAAATCCACCCACTGTACCTTCTTCTTCTCTTTTCTCCCATCATCTTCTGAATCTAAAACTTCACTTTTGAGACTGCTTTTCAAGATTTCCCCATTACTATGACCTTCTTCTTCTTCTTCTTCTTCCTTTTTTTCCTCTACAGCAAAATCTTCCTCTCCAACCTCATTCAACAAACCATCCTCATGAACAACATCTTCTTCTTCTTCTTCTACTACATGTGCATCATCTTCATTATCATCATGATCATCAACAAGAGAAGTCGAAGAAGACACTTGAGGGGTGTCCTCCAATTTCAAAGAACCTGCTGCGTATATATGAGGAGAAGGCTTACAGAAACAGATGAAAGAAGGGCACTGGATCTTACAAAGCAAAACCCTCATCAAAACATATGTTGGGTCTTTAAAACACCCGATCATCCAAATTCACTTCACCAACTCTTTTCCCCTTTTATAAAGTTACAATCTTTTTATGCCCATTGATGAACCCAGATTGGAAAAAAGAAAGCCAAAATCTTCAAGAGACAAAAAGAGTTTGATTTCTGGAAAAACAAAAAAAAAACAGCAACAAGGGTTTTCGAAGAAGAGTTAATAACCACAATATATATTTATCATTAGAGGGACCACGCATTGATAGAATCCAAAAGACCATAAATTAAGCGTTGATCAGATGAGGAAACAGACAAAAGTAGAGGGACCACGCATTGCTAATACATACTAATTGGAAAAGAACAGATTCCAATTGAGAACAATCAGTCATGGCCATATAAACAAAAAAGAAATTACTTTTATCTGATTTTTGAAGGGGGAGACAAAAAAGAATGGCGAAGTTTTTGAGAATTTAAAAAAGCTTTTGCTTTTTCTCTGAGAAGAAAATAAAGTTAGTCCAGGAATTTTGCTTTTTTTCAGTGCCTCTAAAGGTGAAGTCTTTGTTTTTTGTTTTTAACTGTTCCCTCGCTTTATCTCATCTTCTATTGGCTTTCCCTCAGATATCATAAAAAAAAAATTTGATAATCTCAGATATTATATATTGATATTGTTATTCTACTGTTGATAGTTATTAAGATGAATACTTATTATTATTTATAGTTAAGTAGTATTATATTTAGTTAAAAAATATATATGTGGGGTCAAGATTTATAGTTAATTATATTTAAAATTTTCTATTAGAGTATGTATTATTTCTGCAATTTTTCATAAAAGGTTTATTACTGCAATTCAAAAGTAAAATTTTCTATTTTTTGATGATGAATCATTCCTTGAGTTTTTTTTTTATCTTTAGTCAAAAGATAAATATAAATCAATAAGAAATCCATTTACTGAAATTATAGTTAATTTAATATTTAATCAAAGTAAAATTTTCATTCCACAACATAATTTATCTTTGTTGGTCAATTACTAACTTAATGATATGATTTTTTCTGTCATTTTTCTTTTCTATAACTCACATATGCTTTCAAATTTCAACTCTATGAAACCACCTATTCATTAGTACGAACTATTAAACTACAAATCTTGGTCACAACTCACAAGTCATCTAATTATAAGCTTAAACATATACATTCTATTTAGAAATATATATGCGTCTAGAAAAAATATATTATAAGCAATACTCTTGAAATCTTAATATTTAATTGGATCACTCATGGCATTATCTAAATGATTAATGTCAATGGAATCAGTCACACGAAGTTTCCACGTGAAGGAAAGTACTATCAAAAACGATTTATATATATATTGTATAGTTGACAAATCCAGATATGATCTCATTTATTTGTGTGATGATGTATCTCTTAGGTCCACGAAATTTCTGCTAATCATACCTACATGTACACCTAGGTGTGTAAATGCATCCAATGGGTGTGCCAATATAAGAGAATAATGATGCTTCATTGGATGCTTCTGAGTTCTGACATATATTTCGATCGAGATCAATAAAACTCAAAAGCCATCCAACTTGTCTCATACATGTGGGAGATTTGCTTAGTATTTGTAGGCATCAATCATTCATAATTGGTCTGATACATTCCACAAGTAACCTCATCAACATCTAAAGCTAAAACCCAAAAACCATTATTATATGTCCAACCTTAATTTGTATAATCCATGTTTAAATTTTCTAAACAATAATTGACGCCAGCTTGTCTTTTTCCAACCAAACAAAACAAAACAAAAAAGAAGAAGAAGAAGAAGATAATCATATAGTTTACTCAAACAAAACATTTGAAGCATTTAATAGAAAGTAAATGATTAAAGTTAATTTTGTTTTTTAGCTTTGTCCCTATCCTTATCAACAAAAGATTGTGTTGTATCGACACGGAGTCAATTAGAAAATCAGCAAAACTCGTTAAGTAGAATTTATGTATAAAACTAATTTTGTTAAGTAGACCGAAACTTGGTAGAAAAAGGAATTTATTTCTAAAGCGGTGACGCATAATACGATCGTACGTATCGTGACTTGTCTGTATACGTAGAAAAGAGTCTTGTCTAAATTTTAAAAGTTGGAAAAGAACGATGACGTTGTCCGATCTTCCAAGGGATTTGTAAGGGAGATATTTTCTAGGGTTCCATTGACATCTTTGAGATCAGTACGATGTACATGCAAAACGTAGAACGCTTTATCCAAGACTCATATTTTTGGTAAAGCAGCAGTAGCATCAAGGAGGCAGTTTTTGGGGTTCATAACGATGGATTCTAAGGTTTGTTCCTTGAGATTCGATCTCCAAGGAATCATCAATGAAGACTTTGTTGATCCATCTATAAAACAAATAACTTTACTTAACCAAGTCAAGATATCTAATGTCTTTCACTATGAGGGTTTGTTGTTATGCGTCACCAAAGACTACTCGAGGCTTGTGGTATGGAACCCTTATTTAGGACAAACCAGGTGGATCCAACCCACATTCATCGGGTATAACATGTATGCTCTTGGATACGACAACAATAACCGTAACCATAAAATCTTGAGGGTTTTGGATAATTATTTATACATATTATACAGTAAAATAATATTCCGTCTTTGGTTTGAAATCTACGATTTTAACTCTAATTCATGAAGAGTTCTTGATGTCAATCCCGACTTGTATATACATCAAAGCTACGTTTCTTTGAAGGGAAATACTTACTTCCATGTTCAAGAGAACATATCAGAGGATGAAAAGATACCAACAAAGATGAGAAATTATTTACTTTGTTTTGATCTTACATTAGAGAGATTTGGACCGCGTCTTCCTCTTCCGTTTCACTCTTATCTTGGAGAGTTTGTGACTCTATCTTGTGTCAGAGAAGAGCAGGTCGCTGTGTTATATCAAAGTATTGAGTCAATAGAGATTTGGTTTACGAGTAAGATTGAGCCTAATGCGGTATCCTGGAGAAAGTTTTTGAAAGTGGATATCACACCGCACAATGGTTTTCCAGATGACTTTGAAGCTGAGAGCTTCTTCATTGACGAGGAGAAGAAAGTTATTGTGGCTTCTGATATAAACATATACGAACCAAACAATTGCTACCAAATAGCTTACATCACTGGAGAAGATGGACACTTCAAATCTGTCGAAATTAGAGAAGCTCAGAGTCTCGGCAAAACTAGATGTTATTACACAGCTATGTTCTCTTCCTATGCTCCAATTTTAGTGCAGCTATAATAAACTTTACTTGTTTCTTCATGCATCATCTCCTTACTGATAGTTTAAGAATATTTGGCTTTTGCATATATTAGCCTCTTTCAACTGTTCATGTCACCAGTTCAATTGCAAACTAATCATCTTGTTTTAATTGCTTGAATAAAGAATTCTTTTTTCAGTTGATCTTGTTTACTTGTTCGATGATTCGTGTGTGTGTTATTATATCAGTCTGATTCTGTTTCAGGCACTCATCAAGAATTAAAAAAAAATCATTTTGGATTCAATATTTATCTTCATCTCTTGTATTGTTTTGTAATC
The DNA here is from genome assembly GCA_028015245.1 of Cardamine occulta. Lineage (NCBI taxonomy): Eukaryota > Viridiplantae > Streptophyta > Magnoliopsida > Brassicales > Brassicaceae > Cardamine > Cardamine occulta. The sequence continues at coordinate 15,478,885 of CM051371.1, read as the reverse complement.
TAGTTACGTTTGTTACACATATCCTTGTTCCAACCTTTTTGCTGGAGAAATCACCAAAAAAAATAGATAAAACAAGAATGCTAAGAGCTACAACTTGCATTACCACTTACGAGATACAGTAAGTGTCACTGCTGAACTTTCAGAACAGGAAACGCAATCACGTCTCTAATACTCGCAGAGTTAGTCAACAGCATCACCAGCCTGTCTATTCCAAGCCCCTACGAGAGAAAAATGATACAATAACCGTGAATCGATGTAAGTACTTGCGCATACAAGTCTGTTCATGTTATAGACTTGAGCGTGTATGTGATGTAAGTACCATTCCCGAAGCTGGAGGCATTCCGTATTCCAGGGCAGTGACAAAGTCTTCGTCAAGTGTCACCTCATATGAATCATCATCATCATCTTTCTTTAAGTTTTGTTCAGAAGCTTCTGGTGCAGCCGCTGCTCTCTTCGCGTTATGTTGCCTAGCTTGCTCTTCCAACCTTGTCCTCTACCATATTTTAAATCAATCACTAATCTTTTATGATCCAGTGTACACAGAGATAACTAAAAAGCAGATCATTTACTATGTCGAATGTTATTCAACAAGACAGATAATTGCAGGAATTTGGAAGACTTCAGTATCCCGTTACCTGGTCTACAGGATCAGTCAATTCAGAAAATGCGTTTGCCATTTCACGGCCACAGATGAACAGCTCAAATCTTTCAGTCAAACCTGCATTGCTGTTACAGAAGGGTGAAAAACAAAAACACTATTTACACTTGAAAATGTTTTCATAACAGAAGATGAATGATCTGGAAGATGGTGCAGCAACAGAGCTTTAGAAACAACTTTACCTACGATGTCCCTTGGCTAAGGGAGATATTTCAATAGGGTAGTCCAAGACAAATGTGGGCTGCACAAGCTTTGGCTCTACAACAACTTCGAAAACCTGAAAACGTGAATTGATTTCAACACATAAATTCACAGATTTGACAGTTAAAGTGTCAACTGAACAAGCTTCACCTCATTAAGAAGATGGCCAAGAGAAGAGCAAGCTCCAATTCCAGATTTGTCCTTGTGCTCAAGCACGTCTTGGAGTGCCAGTAGAACTGTGTCTTTGGCATTTCTGAGATCTTCCCCTAGCTCACTGAAATCAATTCCTGTTATCTCTTTAACGAGATTATGCATGGTTTCTCTCCTCCAAGGCCGCTCCAGGCAGATCTCTGTTCCCTGCACAGAGCAATCACAACTTAATTTCTCAAAGATTCACAACCAACATAGAATTCAGATGAGTCTCCACACAATAACTGTGATGCCAGAGAGAATATTCACCTGGTAATCAATTGTTAGCTTCCCCTGAACTGCCATTGCACATTGAGTGACAATTAATTCTGCCATGTCCATCATGCTTTGGTAGTCCGAATAAGCTTCATACATCTAAACAAAGCTAAAACTGCTACGGATCAGGGAATCCTATAAGATTTTGGAGGCCCAAGAGAAACAGATGATTGAGGAGAAATTACCTCGATGGTTGTGAATTCCGGATTGTGACGTGTTGAAATGCCTTCGTTTCTAAATATACGACCAATTTCATACACTTTCTCAAACCCTCCAACCTGCAATCACAAATGAATTCTATTCAAACCCTCCATACATATCACATGTAGAGGTAAATTTCCAGCCGGAAGTGGGGAGTTGATACAAAAGAAAGATAAGGAGAAAGACAGAACGCCAAGAGATTATGAAAATAGAAGATGTGTCTTACGAGCATTCTCTTCAAGTGAAGCTCAGTTGCAATCCGCAGGTAGAGATCCCTCCCAAGTGAGTTATGATACGTCACAAAAGGTCTGGCTTCGGCTCCACCAGCTGCTCCCTAGTTTTCACAAGTTCATGATACCGATTCCCATACAAGAATTCAATATTAAGGGGCCATTTGAGAATGAAGGTGCCCACAAACCTGAAGTACTGGAGTTTCAACCTCCAAATATCCAAAAGACTCAACTGTCTTGCGTATCTCGGAAACGATCTACTAAAACAAAAAAAAAGAAGAGAATTGTTGATCTGTGAAACAAAAATAACTTTAACAATCTTATATGAACATCGCAGAAAGATTTTTTGATAAAAGGTGAGCTAAGCATTTCTTATGCATCATGCACACAATAAAACTAGATGGTCGAATGAGAAGTTGAAGACTTGATAACCTACTTTTGCCCTTTTCCGGAACACATCAGCCACTTCAGGATTAGCAATCATATCAACATACCTAGTAAGATCATGTAAAGTAAGTCGAACCCAAATAAAACTTATGAGCTTAAAGAATTAGAACAAGAGACAGACGAAAAGGCTTACCGTTGGCGGTATCGTTTATCAATATCAGTAAGACCATGATATTTGTCTGGCAGTGGAAGGAGAGATTTTGTGAGAATTGAAAAGGAATTCACACATATGGAAAGCTCCCCTGGAAAGTTCAGAGACCAAAGAGTTAGTAAACAAACCCAAAAGAAAAGAAAAACAATGCTTCTCTATCGAAATTAATCATCGCATTCGAGTTCACCTTTCTCAGTCCTTTTCATAGAGCCACTAGCACCCAAAATATCACCAATATCGATGAAGGCCTTGAGCTGTTCAAACTGATCATCTGAAAGCCTTTCCTTCTCACAGTAGAGCTGGAAATATCACAGCCAGCTATTAATGAAATCAAAGCAAAGCCATCTAATGATCTAAACAATGGAAGAAGATGGAAACCTGAATAGTTCCAGAGTCATCTCTCAGAGTCAAGAATGCAAGTTTCCCAAACGCTCTACGAGCAACGACTCTACCAGCTATAGAAACACAATCACTCTCATTGTTTGATTCTTCGCCATTAGCTAAATGCTTATATATCTCTTGAAGCTGATTTGCACTGTGAGTTTTTTCCCACTTGTAAGCATATGGTTCAAGACCTTGACCTCTCAATTCTTCAACCTATCACCAAATGGAGGAAACAAAAAAAAATCCAAATTTGAATAAAAATCACATTTGAATATTTATAAGGGAAACAAATTAAAACCTTTTTAAGACGAATGGAGCGGATAGCTTCACGATCAGAGGTGGAATTTGAAGATGAAGCGGACCGGCGGTTGCGGCCGGATGGTTTAGAAGTTTCAGCAGTCGTGGCATTGGAAGAAGAAGAAGAAGCTGAGGCACATCGAAGCGCCGGTGATGAGTGATAGGATCTTCTTCCATATAACGCAGTGGCGAGACGCGTAGAAGAAGAAGAAGAAGAAGAAGATAAACGGAGTAATTGCTTTAACGGCGTCGCCGTTAGACTCCATACCTTCAGTGCCGCCATTTCTCTCAATCTCTCTCGACTAGTGTTGCTGCTATGGATAGGTAGAAGAAGAATAAAAGTTGATTGGGCTTTTAAGTTTTGGACACCAAGCCCAATTTTCAACGATTTATACCTTTTGGGCTTTCATCTCTCTTTTTTTTTTCTTTTCTTTTCTAGAGAATCGTTTCGGATTTCAGAGAAGTGAGAACATAAATAACTTTAGATTGTCACATGGTTTTTTAAGGTATAAAATCTGATTTCTCTAAAGGATTAAATATTCAAAATATATTGTAGATTTGTTGTGTATAAATTATTTTGGAAATTTTCTAGAGATTAAAGTTTTCTAAATATTGTAATTAAAGAAAAACACACACAATTAGAGTGATAAATATGTAAATTTTAGCTAAATCCTTTTCCTTTTTATAAAAGTCTTATGTGAATATTGCTGAGATCCCCATTCAACACTTCAACTCTCTATAAATTGTCACCAAATATTTTTTGACATCACAATCTTTTTCATAAGTTGCAAAATTTGAACAAAGTCAAAGCCAAAACTCAAAAATCAGCGAGTTCCTGTAAGCAGCCAGAGAAAGGAAAGGAGAATATTTTGTTGGCTATGGTATTCAGCAGCTCAGCGGTGGTGACGGTGACGGATGTTTCGGTCGACGCGTGGCAGCGGATGAGTAGGGTTCCGTCGTCGGAGATGTTGAATCCCCAAGAGCTTCTAGAGGTGGCTTGTTGCTTCCCTCTTACTCAGCTCATTATTTTTCTGGTGGAGTTTCTGTGTTTCCCCCTATCTGATTCTGATTCGGATTCTGATGATGATGATGATGACAATGTGCTTGATTTTTATCATAACATTTATGGCGATGATGATCATCATCATCATGGGTCTTCTTCATCATCTAACTTGGATTGTTCATACAATGACCATTACTCGGACTCGGATTAATTAATATATAGCTGAACTCTGATGGGTATATTGTTATAATTATTGATCTAAGGTTTAGCTAATTAGGGTATATTGTTCTAATTAATAATGTTATCGTCTTTGTTTGTTTTTTGGATACTGTAAAATCAATATTGGATATTCAAGGGGATAACAAAATCAGATATAAGAACTATTTAGCAGATCTTTTCTCCGTACATTTCTTCCATCGTTGAGCAAACGTAGCTTGTGGTGGTGGTTCTTAAGGATAATTTTAATGTTCTGTTATGCAAAAAGTACATCTTCATTGTCCAAATTTTTACTTTTTACTTTTTATCTTTTTTCTTGTTATTTGTGGTTAGAAAATGTTTCTACACAGATCAAGACCCTCAATTCTTGTCAACATTGTTCAGTTTACGTGTGTAGCTTTCGGAGATTTTTATTTATTCATATTTTCTTGAATCGATTGCATCTCACCAAGAAGCATCAGATTATTTTCTAGCAAAAATCATTCTTCCCGCAACAACATCTTCTCCAGGAGACTTGGTGAATCTGTTTTTGTTTTCTTGCATTAAGTCATTAAGATAAAAGATCCGCCTCTTCTGTTACTTTGAAAGCTGAATCCTGGTTTTTAGGTTGTGATAAATGGGTTTAAGATCAATGGATCACAATATTCAATTGGTTCAGATGTATGGGCCGGGCTTCATTTAGTTTCGATGTGCCCTGAACTGATGTTGCGATTACTGCATTGCATGACATTTTCCAAGAACTATAGGAACAAGTCAAAAAATGGATTCAAGGCCTCTCGATGTAATGATTCTACTAAAAGAGAATGTAGTCAAAAAGTCAGTCACATGTCTTAGTTATGTATTCCCCTCGAAGACAATATGCACACATCCATACCCACGGTCATGTCAAAAATACATTTGTACTATGCCTATATGTTACATATGTATATGCTTATTTATACAGCCATTGATCTACGTATTATGATACGTACGACGATGATACGAATCATTTTCTACTCCCGCAACCGTCTATCGAATTAAGCAATGCTAGTTCAATAGTTAACATTTGATTTTGGAGTTGAGGATCAAGATTCAAATCTATCACTGTTATACTAATTATAACTGATTATTGTAAACGTTTTAGATAACGAAAATATTCATTTTCTACAAATCCCGATGAATAAATCCAATAACGGGAAAAAAAAATCCATATCTATTGAATTTGTGCATCGTTTGCTATCATAACATTATTCCCTAATAGTATTATCATATCATCATAAATATATACGTGAATAAAGATAGTTTGAAATCTTTTAAAAGATTCGCATTATGAACCGAATAATGGAGTTTCATTAAAGAAAAAATAACAAAGATGGATACGATAGAAAAGCATGTGGCTCCACCACCTTTTGTATAGTCATAACATCATATCACCATTACCATACTCACTTTTCCCCCATACATGTAAATCTGTATCACTCACTAAAATCAAATATTTTACTTGCTTTTCTCCCTCCTTTCATCATACCCTATCACAACGTTGTGTTGTGCCTTATATTGCAATTATAAGCTTTAGATTGTCTTTAGCTTTACCGAAATCCCGGAGTAAAGTCTTAACCCGTGGGCATTAATGGTCAATATATGGCCAAATCTAAGATAATTCATGTTAAAACATATTCGTGGCTTCATTTATTGTTCTAACTTCTACCTATATATGAGAAAATAAATTAATAATCTAATCCATAACCAATCAAAACACAAAGTCATTAAAGAGGTTGATTTTGTCGGCTTACATCTACCATATTTGAAATGAATTCACAAGAAACAAAAAGTAGCTACACCATCTTAATTTCATGATTTGCCATTTAATCCTACTATACATATGTTATATATAGCCAGTGTATTTTTGAACTAAAAACCCCTATCCAAATCTAGACTTCAACCATGTGAAAGGCCCTGTTACGTCCGGCGCGGATTTTAATCAAGCTTTGATGTGAAACACACAAGATAAGCATGTGTCTCTTACATTTGAATCTTATGGCACATGAGTCTTCAAGTCGTCGAATCTCTTTTTATAAGTAAGAGAACTAAACTTAAGTGCAACTAGGGTATTATCGTGATATATATCCAATATCTCCAAGTATTATTTAATTTTCTAAATCAAAGGAGACTTCCAAAACCATAGGAAACGATATCATCACAATATTCCCGTTCTCTCTTAATTAATTTCCAAAACTCTTCTTTGTCAATACGATGCCCATAAATAGGTCTTCTTCAAGAGACGACAACGTGATTCGATAATTCATATTCCAGTATTCCTAATTGTGTTTATAATAATTCACATCTAATATGTGAGGTTTAGAGTTTGATCTAACCGGATTTACCATAGACACCCGCTAAGTTAATTAAAGGAGATGTTAATGCACCATGTGATGTAATTAATTGCATATATAATGTATGCGGTGCACCGGTGCTTTAGATGTTATTTACACGTGCTTTGTAACTACGTACGTGACATTGCAATGTTGTCTAATCAATGGCATTACAAAGTGAGAAGGCTTCTAATGGAGTTTGTCTAGAATCTAGATCCGACGGGTTTAATTTATTTTTATTTAGTCTCCTATACTAGTAAACTATATTGATTAAAGTTTAATGTCAATGTTCTTTGTTTTATGTAAAAAAACGAAGCATAGTTGTGTGTTATAAAAATGAATGGACAAAAGGACCAATAAGTCTCCACAATCATTTATGATTTACCCTAAAGAGAGATAATAGTTTGGTACAGAGACAAAGTCCACTTTCTTGAAGACAATTTTGTATATGTTTCCAAGTTCCAACTAATTTTCACATCGGATTCTACAATTTTAAGACAGTTAGCTAAAACTTCCATTTCCCATTTCACCCAATCTTTGTGTCGTGTGATTGCATTGTTGTTCTTGTTCAGTGGCAGTAACACTAACATTAACACGTGTGTACGCTGAATGATGCAACTTCTCGCGCGTGTGAGCTTTGTTTTCACTGGTTATACATTACGTGTGATGCTACCAGACCACTAGTACTAGTAAGTTACTAGCTGTCACATCTTCAAAGCGTGGCCGTTTCCATGGCTGACGTGGAGTTAACGACGTTAGTCGAGATTTTAACGCCGTGTTATCTTACCTTTAACGTTAATTAATTAAAAAAGGGAATGGGTGTGGGGCCATGAGAGCTAGAAAGTTAAAAAGAGAGAGCTTTCCGCTTTCTCTCAAAGCAGGGGAAGAGAGAGAGAAGAGAAAAAAAAGTTTGGATTTTTTGAGATGTGTGGTTGGATTTTTGTGAGAAGGTAGAACCAGACCCACCTTCAAACGTGTCCCCACGAACAACATTATCATTGTTTTGTTTGAACTTCTTCTCGTTAGGGTTCTTTTTTTCATTGGCTCTGAGGTACTCTTATAGCGTAGACATTAGTGTGTGTGTGTGACTGTGTGAGTCTCAGCGAAAGCAAAGTTCTTTTGTTTCTGGGTGTGTTTCTTTTGCTGGTTTATTGCGACAATGGGAGCTGTGTATTTGAGCTCAGTGAAGTTAAATAGAGGTTTCTTAGTGTGTTTATGGCTGTGTGGGATGCTCTCGCTATCCTGCGCAGTTAGGTATGGTGCTTCAAGACAGAAGTTTGAGGTGAAGAAGCACTTGAACAGGCTGAACAAACCAGCTGTTAAGAGCATTCAGGTTCATAATCTCTCTCTCTCTCTTCTTTACTACTTTTAGTGTTTTCTCTGCTTTGATGTTGATGGAGAAATGATGGAATCTAATGATTCATGCTTTCTCTCTCCGGCTAAATGATGATTTTACTTACTTTTTTACTATGAGATAATTGGCACAATTTTGTGAAGTAGTGAGTTTTTTTTTATGTTTGATGGAAGTTACAATTTTGTCTTGTTTGTTGTTAAACAGAGTCCAGATGGAGATATAATTGATTGTGTTCCTATCTCAAAGCAGCCAGCTTTCGACCACCCTTTCCTCAAAGACCATAAGATTCAGGTTTAGAGTCTAAAAAAACTAATGGTTTAGATAACTTTATTGAGATGTTTTTGGATAATTCTGATTTTTAGTTACTTGATATGTTCAGATGAGGCCTAGTTACCACCCTGAAGGGGTCTTTGATGACAATAAGGTATCTGCAAAACCAAAGGAGAAAGAAGCTCATATCCCTCAGTTGTGGCACCGTTATGGCAAATGTTCTCAAGGAACCATTCCTATGAGGAGAACTAAAGAGGATGATGTGTTGAGAGCAAGTTCTGTTAAGAGATACGGCAAGAAGAAGCATAGAACTGTTCCTATTCCTAAATCTGCTGAACCTGACCTCATCAACCAAAATGGCCATCAGGTGAGAGTAATCAGAAACACTTCATTTGTTTAACAGTTTTGTAGTAGCTTTGTGTGGTCTGAGGCATTTTGTTCTAACTAAGTGTTGGTTTCTAAATTTCTTGAATGAGATTAGCATGCCATAGCTTATGTGGAAGGAGATCAGTACTACGGAGCTAAGGCGACTTTAAATGTGTGGGAGCCAAAGATACAGCACACAAACGAGTTCAGTTTGTCGCAGATATGGCTTTTGGGTGGTTCCTTTGGACAAGATCTTAACAGCATTGAAGCTGGTTGGCAGGTAAAGACATGTTTCTTCTTAGATATCCAAGGATGATTTGTGTGTATTCGTTGCTTGATTAGTGTTCTGTTTTGTTGTTTTGCTTACCACAGGTGAGCCCGGATCTATATGGAGACAATAACACAAGACTCTTCACTTACTGGACTGTAAGAATTCAAAACTCCCACTGAATTGAATATTTGTGGTGTGTGTATAACATACCGTTATGTTCTTATGTTTCTCAATCATTCTTCTTGCAGAGTGATGCCTATCAAGCTACTGGTTGCTACAATCTTCTTTGTTCAGGTTTTATTCAAATCAACAGTGACATAGCAATGGGAGCTAGCATCTCACCAGTCTCTGGATATCGTAATTCCCAGTACGATATCAGTATCCTAATCTGGAAGGTACTTACTGCAATCTTGTGTTGCTCTAAAGAAAAACTAAAACCTTGAGGCTGAATGTGTTATTATGTTTAACATGTCACAGGATCCAAAGGAGGGACATTGGTGGATGCAGTTTGGGAATGGGTATGTTTTGGGGTATTGGCCATCATTTCTCTTCTCTTACCTCACCGAGAGTGCATCGATGATCGAATGGGGAGGAGAAGTAGTGAACTCAGAGTCAGATGGCCACCACACTTGGACACAGATGGGAAGTGGTCACTTCCCAGAAGAAGGTTTCAGCAAAGCAAGTTACTTTCGGAACATACAAGTTGTAGATGGATCCAACAACCTCAAAGCACCAAAAAGACTTGGGACATTCACTGAGAAATCTAACTGTTATGATGTTCAAACCGGAAGCAATGATGATTGGGGACATTTTTTCTACTACGGTGGTCCTGGTAAGAACAAGAACTGCCCATAACCTAGGGATATGTTAGTGTTACTAGGTTTGAATCTATCTTACTAGTCACTTTCAGTCTTGTGAATTTCCTCCTCCTTGGGTAGTATTAGGCTGTAGTAAAAAAAAAAACTAGTGATATGTCTGTGTAAGCTCTGTAGGTGATGGGAAGTTTTGAGGATTGTCTTGTTATTAACTTTATGATAAGGTGTTTGTTTGTAGTAAGTACTCTCCATGTAAGTAGATGGGGGAAAATGTAGGTGTGGCTTAAGTTTTTCAAAAGCACAAAGAAACTCTAGCCGCTTAGTATAATTTTTCCTCTTTGATCACTCATTGGATCGCTTTTTAATGCTTCATGTTGCTGCTTCCAATCCTCATGGTCTATGAAAGTGTCACTGAACAATTGAGTTTTAGCTTTTAGTTAAACAATGAGTTGATTTTCCATTTTGTAAAGCTTTGATCTTTCTTCAACTTTATACATCAAGCTCAATCTCTCTTTCATCACATAGCACTAGACTCTCTACCTTACACAGCCAACAAACAAACTGTGAATTCAGATTTCAGACACAGGACATTGCTCAAGAAATAAAGACAAGGAAAGAAATATCACTTGGACTTTAAAAGTGACTAGTTTCATTATATGATTGTAGATTTAGCATCTGTATACAATAACACAGTCGTCTGATTTCTATATACATCATAGAAACATTAACAATCGTAAGTTCGTAACTCATTAAGTTTGAGTCACTTAGCTTCCACAGAAACTGAAGCCCTCTGCAAGTAGCAGTCTCTAACTTACACCCTGAAGGGTTAATGGGTGGTTGACGAATCATGTGGGCTAAAAATTATTTATGCATGGGCTTACAAAAACACAATGTTATTCTCCAAAATGCAGGCCTCTTTATAGGTTACAGGTTTCATGACCAAAATATAACTTCAAGGTAAGGCTACAAATTAAATAGTAAATTTGGGATCACGTAGTTTTTTTCCAGCCAAATTGATCTGGAATTAGATAGCCTTACAGAAAATTATATCTAAACAAGTGTATGTTATGGATCTATTCTGATTTTTTTCACATATACAGAAATCTTTGGTAATACAAAAATGTCTGAACATAGTTACGTTCGCCAAAATGCTACTAGTTTTTTTGTTTGGGGGCCAAGATCACTTCTCATAATGTAAAAGGAACAAAATAATGAAAATAGATACTTGGAAAAGCAATAAATTCAAATCCACCAACGTTCCATTTTCAAAGTAAAAAGAAAGTGAACGAAAACATTGTTAAATTTGTAATCATCATGCTCTAGTCGCTAAAGTTTTTATATATTTGTAGGTAAAAAAAAAAGAAGGAAAGAGATTCCAAAACTTAAGTATTTTCTAGTCAATACAAACTATTTCGTGGTTACTTCTTCTATTCAAACAAATTATGAAATCTATATAGAGATATAAATAATTGAAGCAAAATGAAAAAAGAACAACTCATTTTGTTTTGGAAAGAAACAACAATTTAGTTTCATTGGTTGGGGCCACATTGAAGTGAAATCTCATGCTTATAATAATGCATTTTTGGTATTCAAGCTTTCCGGCTAAGTTTCTTTACTGTATAGTAATGAAAAAAAACAAATATATAAGCCGTTTCAACATTAAATACTAATGATTTTATTCAAACAAATGGCCGACATATGAAATAGAAGAAATTAAACAGGTGTGAAAAAAGGATCTTGGGAAAGGGGGTGGTTGGTCATTTTCATAGTTTGGTATGGTATGAAATTATGAACGTTGGGGAAGAAAGCATTATCATTCATTTCAACAAAACCCTAAAAGGCTAAAACGGCTAATTGATCCTTTAGACCATTTTTATCGCATATACTCTCACGTATTAAATATAATCTAATATTAAAATTTAAAAACACCTATACTTTTGGGGATACAATTAAATCTTTATAAATTAATATTTGATTCATTAATACTTTGCTAAATTAATAATTTTTTTTTCCAAATTACTATTTTTACCCAAATATCACCTCTATAAATTAATAATTTCAATAAATTAATAAAATATCATAAAAATATATTAATCCCAATATTATTAATTTATAGATATTTTACTGTATAAAGTGTTGACACCTCATTGAGTTTAAAGACATTTTTATAAAAAAATTTCATTTTTTATTATTTTTAAATTTAAAAACACCTTACCTAAATAATTAATGTAGGTGCTCTTAGTTACGCAATCACTTTTATAAGTCTATCAGAAATTCACAAGGAAAGGCAAACGCCAAAAAAAAAAATACTATAACCAAAAGTCCCTTCCTTGAATTCCTGAATTTCATCTCAATCTAGGTATTGAGTGTTCATACGCTATCTTTAGATTCACGAATCATGAGTCGACATATAGATACACAATCTTAATTAAACTTGGTTTTTTTCCATAAAATACTAATTTTTAAACGTGGAGGTCATACATATATCATAATCTAAAAGCTCGATACAAATACAATGTATAAGAAAGTTTATAGAAATATAATAAATAATAAATAATGGAACACGCATTACATATTACTTTGAACGTAGACTTTACCATTCTATATTTGTAACCATATTAGAAGAAGATCAAATTTGAATCTAGAATGTCAAAGACATCTTTCTAGAACCTAAACTCACTACATAACAAAAAAAAAAACCCCCACGAAGGCCACTTACAATTAAGGTATATCCAAAGCAATATTTTGATCAAATATTCTACCGTATGGATTAGAATTTAGAGCAATATATGTGTGTTACTGTAATAACCAAAATAAAGAATAGAATAAGAAAATTTAGCAACGAATGAGTGGTAAGGTTGTAAAGAAGGAACAGAGTGGTTGAGAAAGACAACAATGTAGTTTGGGCCAAGAGACAGCCTATCTCTGCCAGCTATTTTAACTATTTGGACAACCTGTTTTGTATCTTTCTTATTCTAGAATAATATCCATTTTCCCACTCAAATTTTACATATCAAAAACCATATTTTAAATTTATCATTCCCTAAGTGCTTGTTTAGTAAGATACTTAGTTAAATGATTAATTAGATGCAAATCAAATAAAATATATTAAAAAATAGAATCACAATTTTGCTCTAGTCGTATCTAAACACCAATTGAAATTCTATTGATTCCCTGATTAATGGATTTCAAAAGTATTTTGTTTTAAGACATCCATTTAGACACACACATCATTTCGTTAGAAGAAATGTTTTTATTTTTTTCAGATGCCTTTTCCTTTACTAAAAAGTTAAAAATATTATTGAAAATACTCTACAAAGACGTCTCTGAAACAGCATTCCCAAAATTGGCTTATAAATACCCTTTCAAAACCACAAGGACACAACTCAGAAATCACACCAAGAGAAGAAAATAAAACATCATAAGATATTCTATTGACTAAATTTTTTCAAAGTACAAAAGAGGAGAAATGGAGTCAATGAAGATGAAGCTCATGGTGGTGGCTATTGTGGCCTTCTCAGCCGTAGGAAAGGCGGCGGCGCAGACGGGAGAGGCTCCGGCTCCAAGTCCTACTTCTGATGCAGCTATGTTCGTCCCGGCATTGTTTGCATCTGTTGTTGCTTTGGCATCTGGGTTTCTCTTCTAAACCATTAATCTCTACATTTCATAGACTTGTAGGGTTCTTCTATTGTTTTGCCTTTTTACTTTGATTTATTTTATCCCACGAGCTTTTTGTTATTGTTTCTGATATCTGGACCACTATATATATATCTATATTAATTTAACCTTCGGGTTTTAATGTAATTGCATGAGTGTTTATGTGCGCATATATATGTTTATGGATTCATTAACTTGTTGAGAAAACATGACATGCAACTGCAAAATATCGAAGTCCACACAGTTGATCGATGTAAACCTCACATCTGTGGTTGTGAATGGTATTATGATCAATGATCCAATGAGCTGTGAAATTTTCTCAAATAACTCTACTGTAACTACTTAAATTTCGCACAAAATAGAAGTAAAAATGTGTGCACAACAATAAACTCCAAAATGAGGCAAGAAGGAGAGGACTCTATTTTTTTTGGGATAATATTTGGAAAAAGAGGAGAGGAATATGAAAATAACATGCATTTAAGCTCAAAAGCGGAAATCAAATATATTTAGCATTCATTCGATTTTAAATTATAAAGGCTATATATATATATATATATATATATATATGCAAATAACCACATATAGAAACTAACTCATAGCCAATACTGATTGATATAGTTAGGAGAAATTAAGTGTCACGGCCTATCAGGTTAACTTTACACTAGCTAATTAAGTTGCAAACCAATCAACACAAAACACCCATTAATCAATTTAAGTAATAAGATAAACAAAAAGGTATATATATGGAGTATGGGATAGTATCAGACAAGAACATGTTGAGCCATGTGAGATGCATAGAAGCAAAGTGGTCAGCAGCAAAAATGGGACCATAACCTTAGCTTTTTTTTTTTTTTTAAATCTATCTTTGAGGAAGTCACAAAAGCTTTTTGTAAGTGGCCGCCACATATTTTTTTTTAAACTCTCGTTCTTTCCAGAAAGTTCTCTATACTCATTATTCATGAACATGAAGAAGAAGAAAAAAAAACACTTTCTCCATATCTCTATCTTTAATTACGGCCTGTGAACCAACAGAATAAATGGATGATGATACACACTTACACAGTCTTAGTGGAAAACAGTAAGCCAACGCTAAAGATGAATTAAACTTTTATTTCGATTGGCTTTATATATAATATAACTTAACACATAAGTTATTCAGAGCAGCTCTCTATAGCCTCTAGCATCTCAAAGGTAATGTAACAATATCTTTATTTTTAGATTAAACAAAAGGTAGTATTTTGCGTTTACATTTGTATTTACACATTAATTTCGACTAAACCTTTATCAAATAAATGTTGTACATATATGTGTGTTTCTCAAAATTTTAACGAACTTAACCAAAAAAAAAATACATAGTCACAGAATTAAGCAAATCCATTTTGTTATATAATTCGTTATGCATATTAGAAGGTCAGAATTTTGAAGTAGATCACTGGGCAAGCCCATGTTTCATATATTAGCCCAGGAAATAAATCCACCGCCCACTAGCTTTCCTTAAATCTTTTGCTATATTATTTGTTTCTCTACACACAATAATGGGCTAAATTAAAAAAGGCCAAAGGCCCATAACATCGAGTGACCTAAACGCGAGACCTATAAATTAGTGTGTTCCCTCTACAATCCCTAATCGAGAGCTGCTATTTCTTCTTCCTTGGATGCAATTTACTTTTTGATTGTTTCTTTTGTTAGTTTTTGTTGTTGTTTTGGCAAAATTGAGGGATGAAGGTGCAGTGATGATGGGTTTATAAATCTCGTTAATCTGAAATTCTTAATGAGGAGACATACTTCCCAACCATTCATTATATATCTGAGCACCTTTGTCTTTATTTTATTTTCTGAATGTTGAGTAGTCTCCATTCTTGAAATTCGTTTTGATTCAATCTTGTTTTTTTATGAAAATCGCACATAGTTCTTCTTCGAAGCCTTTAGATTCGCTCTAAGCGTGGTTTCGAGGATTTTATTTGTGCGTAAACTAAAGGAAGATCCTATCTGCTTGAGTAATCTCTGTTATGTGTTAACTATAGAGTTATGCTCCAATGTTATAGGATCACATTTATTTGCCCAAAAAGCGTTACTCTTATTTATTTATATTGAGAAAGATGGGTACTGTTTTCTTGAAGAAATTTTAAATGAACGAGATTACATTGAATTATACGAGCAAGGCTTTGACCGAGAAGATACGAATGAGCTGCAATGGGACTTGCGACTTTGAAAACAATACTCCCTAACTATACGAACGTAAAAACAAAGTCCTAGACTTACAGCACAAAAGTTACGGGAGTGGAACTAATAATAAGTATGTTAGGGACCCAATATAGTATGATGAATCTCAGATGAAATTGGTTTATTTTGTATATGAGAAGCAGACTATCATTTTATTTCTATGAGATCACTCCAGCATTGAAACATCTCAAATATAAGAAAAGGGAAATATATATGGGACAATATATATTACAAACACCTTAAGTGTTGGCATCGCTGAGGGACTAAAAACATAAGTGAGCCACACAACCAAACAATTACAACAAATCTTATTATGTTTGAATATCCAAATGAAGAAGAGATGGAAAAATGGGAGTAAAATGAACAGTCCCAATGGAGATTTTGGTTTTGGACTCATAATACGGTGTTAATGTGAAGTCTCATAATACGGTGTTAATGTGAAGTGCTTTGAGGAGAGATGTTGCCATTTGCTTCACCAGAACTTGGCCTCCTGACCGTTGTCCATCACGTCGTTCTTCTATCAGATTCTGTAGCTTTTGAGGAAGGTCATTCTCTACTATCAGCTGTTTTGGTCGTGGATGATGCTCGTAAACAGCCTGTTGTTGTTTCAATGATCCACAAAACCAAACACTCAACACCAAGAGAACATTTACTAGATACTATATTAATATGGCTATCGAATGATTTCATTACCTTGATGAGTTTTAGGAGGTTAAGTCGAGCAATCGCATCTTGGTGATCTAGCCTTGATATGAGCAACGGAGTCAATCCATTTACAGCTAATGTCTTATTGATCCGATATGATTTCCTGGATTCAAAGTTACACGGATTTAGACTAAAAAGAAGAGGCTATCAGGACATTTTACAAGTTTCACTTGTAGTTTCTAAACATTTTACAAGGGTTATCAGGACATTTTAGAGAATCTGTTAAAAAGGGTAGAGATACATACGTAATTATCTTCAAGAATGGCTCCAATATGTGCACAAAGTGTCTCTCTGGGCAGCTCTGGAAGAAGTCAACTAATTTCTGTATTGCATCTTGCTTGAGCAACGCTTGCTCCACCTTGCGGTTGTCATTGTCTTGCGCCAAGCAAACAGCTATTGAATCTAAGGCAATCACAGACCAATATTCATCATCCAGTAATCTCAGATAAACATCCAGACCGCCGTGGGCCCTTAACTGCTCTCTTGAATTCCGAGATGCATGAGCCATGTCACATAGTAGTGGCAATGCATATTGTTTCAGAGGAGAATCCGACATGATGAAAAGCATCAGGTGCGGAATGATTCCGTTTTCAGCTGCTTGTTCTTGCCTCCTCTTGTTTATCTTGCACAGGTTGAATAGTGCACTAAGTACCTACATAAAATTGAAGTTTAGAAATCCAAATTTCAATCTTTGAAATAGCATACTGGACAACAAGTTTATATAACCAACAGGCGAAAGCTATCTCTATGCAAGTCAAGAAGCTAACCTCATGATGGATCTGATAAACAAGATGCCCATCCTTAAGCTCAAGGTTGGGGATCAAATGCTTAATTGCATCTGCGCGCTGAAGATTCTCCAAGCAATTCGGATCAGTGGATAAATGATTGGTGCACTCCAGTATCTGGACAAACGAAAAGCATTGTAAGCATGCGACATGAAGATGTTCTAAACCAATAGAAAACAGAAATATTATAGGAAAGCACTTTCAGAGAAAAGAAAATGAAACTTCGTAGTATTATCAAGTACCTTTAACAGAATAGGAGGTTCTACACGGTTGAACATCTGGAAAAGACGACTGAGTAAGCTTTGGCTGCACATGTATGACTTTACTGTCGTATCAGCCCGAGCAAATTCAAGAAGCAGATCAGCCACTTTCTCCAAGTATTCCCTTGCGACATCTGCACTTAGCGTAGAGACCATATGGGCAAGTAAACCAGATGATGTGGCACTTCCAGGTCTAGCATTTAGAACACCCGAACCTGACAGTACTCCAGAGGCTGTCTGAGATGCAATCCCAGACGTTGAAGCAACTCCCTCAATAGCCAGAACCTTCTTTGTCATTGTTTTACTGGGATATCTAGGCGTAGTATCAAGATTTCCATTTTCCTTTCCACGTCCAGAGACCTCTGAAGAAACAATGTAATAATAAGGCACACAAACAAAAAATCATATACGTACCTAAGATATCAACAGTCTTGCCAAATATTAAACTTTGAAACTTGCCTGCAAATTCAGCCATCAGAAAATCTAGGTCTCCATTGTTTTTTTTTTCATTTGATCCTTGCAAAAGAGGAAGCCTACTTTCATGTCTCTCTATGCCAGTTATGTGCTTAACATAATCCAGTTGGCCAGAAAAATGTCTTGAAGGGGGTTCTTTCTCCAATAAGCTAAGTAAAGGTCGGACTTGCTCTGTCTGAGTAACAGGAAAACCATTAGAGGCCCCCTCCGCCAGCTTCTGAAGCTTATCTGTTGATGTCCTATTGGTGGAGAGAGATATTCGATGCTGTTGTCTAACATCTTCTGTGCCGGACGTTGAGGCATCTGGTGCAGCACTGCTTAATCTAGGCCTATCACCATCTGGGTGCAAGGCATCGGGTTGATGGACATCTGATCTTTGGGAATTTGAAGTTGAAGCATGAGAAGGCTCTTCACCACCCCCATGCCTTGTTTTTAATACATCAGGCTGATCAATCACACCGAGTGAAGTCTCAGGCTGACTAAAAATAGGATTGTTAGGGTCAAGCTGACCAGAGCGTGCTCGTGGAGCTTGACCATCCACAATCAGAGCTCCCCCTGATATAGAAGCCAGTCGGGTTGCTTCATTCAAGCTATAAAGAGTGTTGATTAGCCTTAGAAGAATTCCATTCTTTGCAGCTATACAGCAGAAATCATTTCTCGGGGTGGATCTTTTGAGTTTGAATACCTGCCACATCCCGTCAATAGCCAAGTGAACCATCTCCCTGGACAGGAAAGCTCAAATCAGTAGAATTTAGTAGAACATAAAGCGAAAAGGACCAGAATTGATTAAAGAAAGAAGAGCTAAATCAAGAAAATGGTCAGCTACTGAAAATGTTTCTGCTGTTTTCAATAGAACAAACACACAGCACACGAATTATCCAGGATAACAGTTCATATACAAAATCAGATACAGCTGGGACTTGTAATAAACCAAGGCAACACAGAATGGGGAAAAACTCCAAGTCCTTGTAATGAAATCATCGATAGATCTCACATTAAATTCTGCACTACATATGTTGAAAGTAGTCTAGACACCCACCTGTATTTCGCATAATCTGCTTCAAGAAATCCCACCAAAACGGGTATTCCACGGCAAGCTATGAACATTTGCAACGTTAAGGAGCTGTAAAGAAGCTACCAAATCAACTCTATGACTTACCGGAAAATAATAAGAAGCAAATAATATATATTTGATGACTATTAACCTTGACTGACAAAGCTGCTGTAAGAAGTAAGCTGCTTCTTTACGAATTTCTCGAGAACGATCCCTCTCAGGACCAGCAAAACTCATTACCACAGGAATCTGCCATTTCACTTGGAATAATCAATTTTCATCGGATTTTTTGCACATCAAAGAAAACACAGATTTGAATATCTGAGAACATCATGAAAACTCAAGTAATGAGATAACGACATAGTTAAACTATCTACGATTATCCCAAAGTGGTGTTAGCTGTCCAAATAGATGTTGAAGATACAAAATGGATACGCAAGCTTTGATAAAAACAGATTGGCCATATCCACCCAACTATATTAAGGAACTACTGGTAACCACACCAAGGTAGCAACCAAATGGAAAGAGAGACTTACGAGACCAACAAGACAAGCATTTTCCTGGAAGTCGGTGTTATCTTTAATAATTCCGTTGATCAGCTGCAGCACGGCACATATTACCTGAAAACACCAGATAAGATTCACAAACGTAAGCCAGTCAGTATTTAGATCGATCAGACAACTACTAATGATGAAGGACAACAAAGAATTTCCTGCTTGAACCCAACTAAACATACTCGAGATTTAGGGATATCGAGTAGATCCATTAGAGGGAGGAAACCATGCTGTGTCACAAAAACTGCTTTCTGCTCAGGTCTCTGACGAAACATGGCAACTAGTTTCTGACAGGAAGATACTATTGCATCTTCTGATTCATCTGGCCTTAAGGAGCTGACCAATCTACTGAACTCGACTGCCTACAAACAGTTAACCAATAAATACTAAGATTTGGAATTGCTAAAAATGTGGAACCAACTAAAAACGGAGTTGAGAAGCAACATTTCTCTTTTAAACACTTAATTGCAAAAAACCATTCTCACAGCATGAAGTGAGTCCGTTAAATAGCATTAGCATAACATAAAAGGCGAAAAAGATTGCAAAAATGTCAGGATATAAATTTGCAGAATACCTGCAGAGGAAAAAGATTTTCCGCGGGAACTTTTTCATCAAATACCTGAAAAACAAGGTATGGAAATATGTTAGTAATATTATATATTACTTGAATGATCAAACCTGCATACTTGAGACAGAACATACCAAGCCATCGATGTCAATAACATCATCTTTCAGAACACCCATCATTAAGCGGAAAAGATCACCACCGTCATTTGAGTGCCCCGTGTCACCCTCCATTTGCTTCTGAGCAATTGTAGCCCTCAATTTTGTTGCAAGGTCATTCTTTCCACCATCTGCGACAGGAGAATCACCCTGGTTGACAGTTGATGTAGACATCGATGTTGAAGCTTCATTTGGTTTTCCCTCCGGAACTTTATCCAATGGATGAAACAAATCATGCAAAGAAGCATCCCCTGGAGGATCACTAAATCTAGAGAGTTCATTACTACCAACACTAGATGGAGTCTTCACAGCCTTCAAGATATAAATAACAAGCAAAAAAAATCTAGTTAGATTACAGGTCTTCAACTCTGTATAAGGCAGCTATCATCGACCTATCTCCCGAAAGAAAGAAAAATTTGTCATGAAATTGAGCATTTTGTCCGAACATGTTATTCAACCAAAGTAAGGGAAAGTACTGCAATAAGAACATAATCTTGTAAAAAATCAAAACCAAGGCCCAACAACAAACAAAACCAGTCTCATTATAGAAGCCTATGTTCATGCCAGTGTGGAATTCGCCAAAAAAGTATATAACACAGTACAACCCCAGTAAACTGTTTTGTTTTTATCAGTAAGGAAAGAGGAACTTATCAATCAACATAACACAATAAAGTCCCTCGTGATTTACCATATTATCTAAGAAAGTGCTAAGACAATAATAATGATATAATAGCACAACTGACCTTTCGAATCCCACGATCTTCATCTTGTTGACCAAAACTATGTGATGTCTGGTCCACCTGGATGGAACATTCTTTTCCAACATGCTTTGTTGCTAAAGTATTTTTTTTAGCTTCCGAAGCTTCTGTTTCAAGATTTCCAGGTGTTTCTTCATGTTCAGATTTCCCATGAAACTCTGATACATCTTCAGATGTCCCCTTAGCGTCCAAAGAAGTACTGCAAGTACCAGATTGAAGAGAAGATTTCTCATGGATAAGTGTAGGAACTTGATCTGACATAAGATCATCTTCTGAATGATCTGTTCCTTCTTCACCAAGATCACTGCGTGAAGACTGATCTTTCTCAGACCTAAAACTCACCACCCCTACCAGAGGTAATTTGCTTTTTGAGTCCTGGAGAAGAAAAGTACTATATCAGTAGCTTTAAGAAAACCTCATCTTTAGCTTTAATGCGTTCTCCCGTTCATCTCTCATGCATCTTCAAAAGATCGGTTGATGGTAAATAGCAAAGGAATCTTACACTTTTCGATATCCCCAATTTTTCTTCAGAAAGTTCAGCTACATCTTGACTACCTTCATCATCCTTCTCTGAACTTGCAGCAGCTTCCTTCATATATCTGCAAAAGATGAAGTACCCAAGGACATTACAGGTTCAGTGGAAGCAAGGAACACTAGTGCATTTTTTAAGATAGAATATATGATAAATTTTGAAATATTCTTCCAAAATTTACAGTTAAATACACAGATTCTCACTTGATGGTTCCACTATGCCGAAGTGATGACTGCAATGCTCTTCTAGAGTTCCGTATCCAAGGGTGAGAAAGGAGTGTCTTTGCATCAGGCCTCTGCCTGGAATCCTGTAATATGCAAGAAACAAATCTGATGATACATACTGGATATTAAATAAATCATAATTGACTAGGTTCAGTTACAGAGGTAGGTGAATAAACACTATTCCAGAAAACTGACCTTCTTGAAACACTGTCGTAAAAAGTCTGTGATATCTGGAGAAAGACTATCGGGAATAGGAGGGCTGTCATCCTGAAACGAAACCAGAAAAAGGCAATAGTTTGTCACTTCTGGCTAAAAGCTTTTGCATTTTTTCAGGAGAGAGGTGATTTACACATGGAGAACAAGAAGGAAAAAAAAAAAAAAAGGAATGAAGGAAGGGACACCTAAATTTTATTGACTTAAAGCAAACTCATAAAATGTTGTCAAAACCTGAACAATACGAAAGAGGGCTGGCATGGGTTGCAGATCGTAGTAAGGAGGTACACATGTTAGAAGTTCGATAACAGTGCATCCAACGCTCCAAATGTCAGAAGCAGCACAAACTCCAGACATTTCAATAACCTGAAACAGAAGTTGGGCATCCATCAATACACACATAATCAGGTAAAAGTTCTCTAAGAGCAAACACATGCATCTGTCAAAACAATAACAGAGACTACTTTCAAAAAAAAAAAATGGTGATGGAAAATATATATTTAATCAAAGGTGTACCTCAGGAGCCATCCAGTAAGGAGTTCCCACCACTGAGTGAGTATTAACATCAGCCTCGTTAAGTTTAGTGGCAACTCCAAAGTCAGCAAGCTTAACAAGACCCTGAAGTTTGAGATAGTCAAGTATCTATTTAAGGAAGAATAGCCTAAAAGAATTTTATGTATCCTAGAATACAACATCTTAAAACAAAACACACTAACGACATGCCTGAGAATAGCTAATAAAATCCAGAAGATATTGAAAAACACACCTCTTTTGTTGTCAAAATGTTTGCACCTTTGATATCACGGTGTATGACACCCTGCTCATGCAGATATACTAAACCTTCCAATACCTGTATTCACTAGTTAGTACACAATGCATAAAGAAACTTAACTCACGTAGGAAGATAAATACGGACCTGAGCAATGTACACAGCCACCAACGATTCGGGGAAAGGTCCAAATTTATTTGGTTTAATAATGTTTGCAAGAGAGCCATTCTCAACGTATCTGCAAACACATGATTGAACTTGAGTTTCCAGATCATAGTCCGGAGTGGACCAGAATAAACACACAAGCTACTTACTCCAGAATAATGTGAAGGTGAGTCTTTGTCTTCGATGACCCAAGATACTTCACAATGTTTTTATGGTTCAAATTCTGCAATGAAGTAGCATCTTAGAAGACAAAGAGAAGGACTGCATATTTACCAGCATAACCCATTAACGAGAAGAAGCCAAACTTCAGAAGGTGATTGATTTGATGTAAGTTAACGGAACTTTGTAAAACAGTTGAGTCCACAATTCAGAAACAGGGTCAATCTCTACATATGCATACCCGTCCCAAACAATATTAAAGCTAAAGAATATGTCATGAAACAATAATTATGGGATATGAAAGCTAGAAACTACCTTCAACAAATCGATTTCTTGCTGGAGAAAATCATCCCAACAGTCGAGAAATCATCCACATGTAACACAATGATTCAGTGAGTATAGCAGTTGTAAGGAGATGAAAGACAACCATTTGGTCAATGAAGACAAAACAAATAACCAATATAGATTGAGAAAAAATAACAAACCATTATGGTGTTAAGATCCTCTTGAACAATATTTTCCAATGAGACTTGTTTAATAGCCACAAAGTCTCCATTCTCCAAGTCTAATCCTTTATAAACTCGACCATAAGCTCCTTTACCAATTTCATCTCCCAGCATCTATACTCAAAAATTAAGAATCGAACTTGAGAGTTAATAAAAAATTGTAGAGAAAAATTGCACGAAGTAGCTTAAATCAATAAAAGAAACAAATTTCAAAAGATTTAGCGTTCCAATTTCAAAATTGTTATAGGAGCTAAAATCCTCAGGAGGACCCATAAACCCCCAAATCCCAGAAATTGCGGAAGAAGAAGAAGAAGAAAGCTCACATATTTGTTGTCGAGAGTCTTTGATTTGTGGAACTGAGATGACGTCATTTGCCGCGCCATCTCTTCTTCTCAAATCTTCCTCCGTCAGCAAAAAATGCAGCGAACAAATTGGTCCTCACGGAAACAGATCCATTTACGAGGGAAAAGCAATAAAGAATTTAGGGTTTTAATTCTGAGAAATTGAAGGATTCGAGGTTGTGTTGAAATAACAGATGCCAGCTTTATCACAGTAGTGATAATACGATATGACCATTTATTTATTTAATAAACGATAACATCAAAACACGAAGAACAGAACAAATTAAAGTTTTGGGTTGGAAATTAACAAACTGTAATAGCAGAGGGGTACTTATGTTAATTCTTTATGCGCCTGTATCCTTCTTTTTAGTATGGGCCCCATATTTTCTATTTCTTTACGATTTCACCCTCTATTTCAGGATTTGTAAAATACCTGGCATTTTGTTGTCCAAATAGGCAATTACCCCATTTTTACTTCTTCTTTTTTTCCTAATAACGTCGTCCAATTACCGACTTTTTTTTTATCTATTTAAAAGGTGGTCCAAATATTTAATGCATCTTTTACTGGTGTCAATTATAATTAATTATTTTAAATCAAGGTGGTTAGTATTCATTAATGTACATTATTATCAACAGTTTAAAACATTTCGTTATAACTTTCTTAATTAATTGTAGGAGGTGGGATAATTAAGCGGATGATTTTTATAGCCAATCAAATTATAATTTCATAAGTATATAATAATCTTGAATCACAAATAACTAGAAGTAAACTAGACCATGCATTGCATATATAGTAGCAAGACGCTTGGTTAGTGCAAAATCTAAAAAAATGAAAAAAGAAATAACCATGCAATGTGAAAATAAAAACCAAAATGAAAGATTTATAAACTAGCGCGTGAGCAAAAAGGTCGGTAGGTTCATTGGTAACATCAGGAGACTAATGGAGAGAGAGAAACATTGACAGAAGAAACTCAACCAATCCAAGAACTCATAGATATCACGAAACCCTAGCCAGTGGAAGAGATCTAGCTAGAGAGAGGTAGCTAGATTTGTTGAAGACGGCGGATATGACGTCATCTGCCGGCAAGAAACCAGTAACCAAGAAAACAACGCCGAGTTGCACGAAGATGGGGATGAAGAGGGGGCCATGGACGGTGGAGGAGGACGAGATTCTTGTGAGCTTCATAAAGAAAGAAGGTGAAGGACGATGGCGATCGCTTCCTAAAAGAGCTGGTTTACTCCGATGTGGAAAGAGCTGCCGTCTACGGTGGATGAACTATCTCCGGCCGTCTGTTAAACGCGGTGGTATCACATCTGACGAGGAAGATCTCATCCTCCGCCTTCACCGCCTCCTCAGCAACCGGTATTATATATATATATGGAAATTTATAAATTTCTCGTATATTAATTCAACGACACATACATATATAGAAGATCGTAGTTTCTAATGTATACGTAAGTGTGTGTGTCTACGCATAAACTAGGGTTGTTTATTTTATTTTTATTTTTTGCTTTAAGCTAGGGTTTAATTTTTTCTGCATAAACATCAAGAATTCTGATTTCTTGATCCCGTTTCTTTCGTAAATTTATCATTATATATATGTATAATTTGATTCGTGATTGGATTTTTCTAACAAAATATGAATCTCTTTACTTTAGATAGAATTGTTGTGAAATTGAAGAATAAATCTATTTTAATATTCGATTATAAAGCTATACATCTTCATGGGAACTCTATCTACTGTGTGATGCAGGTGGTCATTGATCGCGGGAAGGATACCAGGAAGGACTGATAATGAAATCAAGAACTATTGGAACACTCATCTTCGTAAAAAACTTTTAAGGCAAGGTATTGATCCTCAAACCCACAAGCCTATTGATATAAACAATATCCATAAACCCGAAGAAGAAGTTTCCGGTGGACAAAACCCTCTAAAGCCTAATTCTAGCTCTCCCACTGATGATAACACCATTAGTAGCGGAGATGGAGCAAGTAAGATAACTATCAATATCTTAGGCCACCAAGATGATGAAGACCTTGATTTCTGCTACGACGACAAGTTCTCTTCGTTTCTTAATTCACTTATCAACGATGTTGATGATCCTTTTGGTGACAATATGCCAATATCTCTACCATTACAGATGCATAGTTGTACGGATGCAAGTGTTGGAACGTCGTCGTCGAGCTTAGGAAACAAGATACAAGAAGATATATAATTTGATCGAATCGTGATGTCTTCTATATCTACCGTGCTTCGAGAAGTGGCTACTCATGTCATGGGATTAAAAAGGTTGGTATATATATGTGCGTGCTAAGTTATTTTTGTGGTGATTTGTGAGATTACAAACACACATTTGTGTGTAACTGATTACACAAACCTCTCTCTCTATATATATGGACATGTCTCTCGTCTGTCCGAAGACCATGTATCCACATAATATGCATAATGCGAATGATTCAGTGAGATATATGTAAAGCTTTCTAATTAGGTTCTTACAGCATTATTATAGTTCAATTACGTAGTCTACATTCCATCATCGCGTAACCAAGTACAGATAAGTGATAAAAATGTTCAAAATCTTTAAACTGTGGCACGAGATCTTTTAGTTGTTAATTTCCCTCAAGGTAGTGCATGGAGTTTAGTGTGCAAAATTTGGAAATTATTCCGTCAAAACATTGAAATTAAAACGCTAACAAACCTATTCAGGACAGTTTGTATTATAAGGTATAAACTCGACTCGGCCCCTTTTCATGTAAAACTAAATTTTAATTAAAACTCAAAGATTGTGAACTACGTACTTTTATAAGTCATGGTTTTCAAGTATTTCAGTCACAACTGTGTGCATGTCTAACTGAATATGAGTTGTGTAATAAGTTGACACTCTAACTAAGATTTTCAAGTTTTCACATGTATCTTAATTTATATAATGTTCGAAGAGCAAGTTAAATAATAAATATTATGATTTATGTTAATAAAGTGTATATGCATGCGTAGATGAATATGGTTATATAACAAGGTAAAACTAAAATTAAAGTTTCAACTTTCACGTGTATGTATCTTTACAAATATTTAAAACCAGTGTTGGTTGAAGATTTTAGTTTGACGTATGCAAATTTACTGTTTAATTACCCAAGTATATATAGCTAGATCGAAGTTTTAATGTTTTAGTTCGATTTTTGGTTGGGAAGGATAACCCGAAGCCTATCCTTAGAAAAAATAGTTTACATGTTGGTCTCGAGTCGAAGAAGACTATACGATCCAATAGGTTTCAAAACTTTTTTTGGATAAGAAAAAAAAAACACAGATTTTGCAACACTACTTAAGGCGTTTAGTGGTAACCTTTTAAAGCCTACAAAATTTGATTATAGACCAAGTTTAATTAAAGATATAATCGTTTAAAATACCAGCCGTTAGTTTGATTGACGTTTAAACTTGTTGACTTAAAGTCTTAAACGAACTTCGCATGCTGCTCCGACCTAACCTTCTCTTTGACCCTTCGTTTCACATCATGCACAACAGCAATATTAAATAACTGTAACCGAAATTCTTTGGTGCAACCAAATTTATACGAAAACGATTTCTTGTGGAAATTTTCATTTTTTCATATACTAAGTCTACGATTAAGAATTTTTTAAATTTATATATAGATATGGAAACTAGATACAGGATTCATCAATCATCTCCCAAGATCTCTCGTCGTATCAAAGTAAGAACAACAACCGTTTATAAACGTGTGAATTGACAATTGTAACTAAAACTTCAAGAGAAATATGATTCCAACGAAGGAGAATATCAACATAAAGATAAATAATTTGAGTATATATATACATCGCAGACAATTCACATTCATCTGCATATAATCATCTAATATACGTATATTATGCTAATGAACAAAACAAATTAGTAAATTCGACGTACCGATATGAAAAACACTCGTCGCAGAGACTCAAAACACACGCTGCTCTTTTCGAACATTATTGTTAAAATGTGCTTATTCTATATATAAACGATATGTGTTGAAGATATGTAATAATTATGTAAAGATGAACTAGGTTAAAAGAACGAAGGAATTGACCGGTAGATTTGGTCTCTCTCATTTGGGTCTTCAGTGGAAAGTTTGATCTAATTGTTTGGAGATAATCACATCATAAAGATTATAGAACCTGTTAGGTACGTACCAACTAATACTCTTACACTTTAATTATTTCATTTGGGAGCGTCTCTCTTTCTCCATACAAGTGATCGCCTATTGTTCTTGTTTCAAAAGAACACAACTCTTTATTTGTTTCTTTTAGAATAAACAATCCCTCCGTTAAATTCAGACCATATATGGTCTTTGGTTCTTGAGTTCTTGAAGAAAAGATTTGAACACTAAAATTGTATAAACTTCAATAAACTGGAGTTATTGAGGGTAGGTCCTACCTTCACAATTGTTGCCTATTCTTTGAGCAAACACTTTTCTTGGTCATCTATAACAAACATTGTGGTTCCACTTTGATGGGTTGTACATTGATGACCATTTACCAAAGAACTAGGTGTAATTATGATACACATCTGTTGTTTTTTTCAGCGTATAGAAGATCCATATCGATCTTGTTCATTTGGCAAATCGCAATGTCCATTCTTTGGCTACCTCATCATGCCTTTCTCTATCCGATAAGTAGAGCCGTGCAATCACTGGTAAAGTTGGACTATCTAGAAGAAGAAGAAGAGAAAAGAATAAGAACATACTAAGGAAGTTGAAGGCCAAAACCCATCACGAACAGAATAAGTAAAACAGATCTAATTCTAAGCTGAGCTGGTTAATTCATCAAAGGAGTTGAAAATGTTTGATCTAAAGCCTAAGAGAAGAGTAGAGAAACTTACAAGGTTCAGGTTTTAAGAAGATAGATCTGATGGCTTGTAAGACTTTTGTGATCGTAAGAGCTGGGCTCCAACTATCTCTTAGAATCTCCACACTTAAATTCCCCGCAGAATCAACATTGCAATGGTAGATTCGAGTCTTGAACACCACCTGCAAGTGAAACTACTGATGTAATGAAAATGCAAGCTTAAGACTATAACCAAAAGGTCAATAATTTGCTACAAATGCAATCCCAAGACTTCAATGTAAGCAAAAAATAAAAGCTATGTATCTCCTCCATTTTAGATGATCTCTGTTTTAGAGTGATGTTAAAGTGACTCATTGTTATTAAGAGTAAATAGCTCTTCCTAAATACATCAGCTAGCAAATAAGCATTTGTAATCAAACTCCTAAACCCTAAATTATTACCAGTTAAACAAGAAATTTAAGCTTACTTTTTCACGAAAATCAACCGGAGAATTCAGAATGATACCTTAGGTGGCTTGAATGGATAATCAGAAGGAAAAATTATATCCAAAAAAAAGATCCCTCCTTCATATGAAGTTCCTGTAAAGAGTTTGATTAATCGAATTAAACCCAAATCAAAAGAGGGTTTAAACCTAACAATTTCAAATCGGATCTTCAACAAACATCTAAAAGAGAGAGAATCGTGAACTAAACCTAAAGGACCAATGATGGTGGCGATCCAATGGTAGAGATTATCTCCTTTTGGTCCAGCCGAGCAATCAGGAAGTGGATTTACATTAAGCTCCGCCATCTCTCTCTGTATCCTCTTTCCTGATGCAGAAACAGATGTCTTCGCTACCCAAGACGATGCTGTTCCTGAATATCCGGCGTACATCGCCGTTGGTAACGGCCTTAACCTTCCGCTTCCGCCAGGTGTCATCATCTCCCGTCGTCGTCGTCTTACTACTCTGTTTATCCAATCCACCACCACTTTCAGCGTTTCGCTCGCACTCCATCGTCTAAAGTTTTCCAAACGCCGCGTTTTTGCCCGATCAATTGAAAACAAATTAGAGTAATATTCGCTGACGTGGCATTGGATCATGTTATTAGTTACCACTTGAAACGTTAATAATTTCGATAAATGATAATTATTCAAATTCCATACTTCTTACAAAATTTATCGATTACCAGGAATTACGCAAGCTCTCCATCAAATACAAGACAATGATATATGTGAATATGAAATTTAAATCACTCTAGTTTGAAGATTTTTAGTTCAAAAGATAAAGACAAAAAGAATGGGAACTTGTGAGCTCTCTCTCTAGTCTCTAGTTACAATTACAACACTAAACCAAAGTAAAACAAATACCGGTAACCGGAAACAACCAAGTCGCCGGTAGACTTCTCCTTGACTACAAAACCGCGTTTTGGCAAACGTTCTACAAAAGGCGGTTGTGCTGAAGTAACAGTAGTAGTAGCGTGAGAGCTAACGGTGCCAAGAATTGAAGATGGTAGCTAGAGTTGATAACTGCGTTTGCGTTCCCTCCCAATGGACTTACCGGTCCTAACGCAGTTGGAGGAAAGTTTCCTCCCGTTCCGTTTGCGTTTAAGCTGAGAGATTAATGGAAAATGATTTCAAACAGTTCAGATATAGTTTTCAAAATATTCATAAACTTTAAAAGATTTAACTTTGGATTGTTACCTTCCAGTATATGCACATGTTCTATAGCCTGCAAAAACCATCAAAATTTGAGATTTAGGCGATGGAAACATCGTGTAAGCATAGAATTATTGAGATCATTGATCAAGAAACTTACTAGGATCTCTAGTCGTAGTGATGGCTGTACCATCAAAGTCACAAGTTCCACCTGCACCTTTCATCTTCTGGTAATAGTCATTGTAAGCAAAAGAAGCATGGCTCTTAAGATCATTAGGGAGATAGCACGGTTGGCCTGGTTGAATCGCTGCACAGTTAGCTTGGCCTTGACCACACGCCCAATTCAAACCATTCTCCAACTTATCCTCGTCGGCATCAGCTTTAGCCACACAGAACATTAACGAACCATTTAGAGCTGCGGTTTCAGAGCCACCACTCAAGCTCAGAGGATAAACCGAAGTCCCGTTCGGAAACAATATCCCCCAGTTTCTCTCCGAGACTGGACCGGTCCGTTTGTCTTCGTTGTAAAGCTCGTAGATGTAAGTGTTTATCGGTATGTCTGGTTGACTAGGAGGACCTGAGTTGTTCAACACTCGTTTGATCAAGTTACCGTTGAATATCTCGGCGTTACCGAGAGTTGCCGCGGTTTCATCACTTCCGCCAAACGAAGGCCAGCCTGTTTCCGTGACAACAACAGGAATCTTGGAGAAATTCAAAGCTTCCATGGAGTAGTAAGCAGCATCAACCATAGCATCAAACATACTGTTGTAATGTAAAAGCGTGTTGGGATCAACAATCTGCTTCACCGAAGGAAGCTGCTTAAACAGCGCATAATCGAGCGGGAAAATCCCGTTAGCGGTTGTGTAACCGTAGTAAGGATAAGCGTTCAACATGAAAAAAGAATCGGTGTTCTTCAGAAACTGGAGAAGCTGATAAACCGTGGTGTTCCAAGACGGGCTAAACGTTGAAGTAGATGGAGGAAACGGTTTAGGCATTATATCCATAGACATAGGGCTCGAAACTTTGACCTTAAAGTTGAGATTGGAAGCCACAAGAGCCTTATGCATGTTATTGAGAGCCGAGGCAAGAATCGGTGCCACGTGAGGAGTTGTGGTGAGAACTTCGCTACCAACAGCAATGGCAGTTATGTTAGTTGAAGGAATATAAGCAGCAACGTTCTTGTTAACCCATAAAGCTGCTGCTGAAGGAAACCGTCCGATTTTGAGGATTTCATCATTGGTTACACCGACCATTACTTCAATGCTAGTGTTGGCAAATGCTTTGAGCATGTGGCTATTGGCATCATAGAGACGGACGTGTGTGATTTCTCGCGATTTGAGAAGCGTTACGATGTCTGAAGGCGACGGAATGTTGGTGAGATCAGTCCCAATGTTCACGCCGATGAATGCAGCTGTATAAAAGAATCAGATTTAGAGTCTCTGAACTTTACCGGGTAAAAAGAAAACTTAGAGATACATAATAATGTTATCAAGTGAAATTACCGTTTGAACAGGCAAGAATTGAAATTGAGAGCAAGAACGCTTCTGTAAACCATTTCGGAAGCAGCATTGTAACCAAGAGCTTGAAAATCAAAACCTATTGAAACATTGAAAAGTTCAAAATTGAGTCTTACTTTAATGACTGTAATAGTAATTTCAAACATAAACATGACATGGATTGTAGATTTCTCACTTTTAGTTCAAACAGCAAAAAAAAAAATTAAAATCTTTTTTCAGGAGAGTTATAATTGAGACTGGTCAAAAATGGTAAGAACCCTAAAATCAAGTAAGCAACTTTAGATACTAAACTGGATATAAAAAAACTGAGGATTTCCGACAGAAGTAAAATAAAGGGGTCTAGAGACTAATCAACACTCTGAGAATACAAAAACAGTAAACAATAACCCATCGAGCATTCGAAGAGCCACGCTTTTTTTTTTTTTTTAATACGCTTTTGTCGTTTCGTTCTTTTAGACATGTTCTCTAGAAACAGGATTTGCAGATAGAAGAAGAAGAATGTGGAAGATACAAATAAAAGCTAGCTCGGACACTAGCTTAAGACAAAAATGTGAGATAATGAAGCACTCAGATGCAAAATCAAGAGAATATTAGTAAAAGTACCTAATTTGAGCTTGTCTTGTTCCAGATTCACTCAGCGAGAGTTCAAATCACAGAGGAGAATTTCAGGGGAAAAAAGGAAATGAGAACAGAAAAAGCCACCGATGAAAACGAGACAGAACAAGTTCAGAGGTGTTTTTACTGTAATGTAATGAACCCACCGAAGAGAAAAAAAAAAGTAAAGACTTTTTCTTTTCTTTCGGCGAAAATTATTTACGAAATTGGAGGAAAGAAAACAAAAAAAAAAAATAAGGAAAAGGAATTAAGAGATTGGTGTGGTAAGTAAACTTGGTTTCATCTCAATTTATAATGCGTGGGAAACCAGAGAGGTGTGTGTGCGTATGTGGAAGGTGAGGCTTCAAAGTTCAAAGAGATATAAATTATTGACTACTGCCCCCAACCCATTTATTAATTAGCTGAGCTCAAAAAATAATACGATCTCCGTTTTAACTAAGAACATCATTTAGTCAAAAACAATTCAACAGATAATTAATAAAGACATTGGATGATACAAAACAAAACATAAATCAAACAAAACTTTGATTAATTTCTTTAGAAAATTCACATAAAATGAACCAAAAACATACCTCAAAAACGGTTTATACAATAGAAAACGAGAGTATACTACAATCCTTATTCTTGACAGTTGACACTTGACACTTGACACTTGACACTTGACACTTGACACCTAGAGTCTCCTAGACGGCAATATTCCAGCTTAATAAGATTAGTAATATTAAATTAACTAAAAACAAGAAACCAAGATTTGAAGAGGTTGTTGACTACAGTTTCCACGCTCTTCTCATTTTCTTTAGGTTTTCCCTTTTTTATTAAAATATGATTTTTGAATCGAAAGAAAGATCCATATGTTTGCTAATTCCATGTGCATGACTTCCAAAAATATTTTTTTATTAAGGGAACTTCCTAATGGTTCTTGGATGCCTAGTTATTCTTGATTCGGTGATTCCTTTTATCACCAGAACTTAAAAAAAACTGATAAAAATGAAGTCCATTCTTCTTTTGTCTCTTTTACATTTTTGTTACAGATTCGACCACTGGTACATTATTCTGAAATTAATACTTTACTACTTCAGTTGTCCTATAATAATAATATTGTTTGTTCATACAGAAAACAAACAATTATTTTCAAATTTCTCCACAAAGAAGAAAGAAACGATTATCGACATAATTGCCGTGTATTTAGAATACGGGGAATTCAAAGAAATTCCAGAAACCTGCGACGACCAGGGCTTTTGTCGGATTAAGAGACTCGCACAAGTCCGCATGACCAAAATTTTCTGCTAGTTCAGTTTTCGTTTAGTAGTATATATATTTAAAATATATAAAACAAACAATTGTTTTCAAAATTTACCAAAGTGAAAAGAAGAATTTGATAATCGACATTATCGCCGTGCATTTAGATCCAAGCTACCTCCTCTACGGGGAAACTGAAAATTCAATACAACTCCAGAAACATGCGACGACCAAGACTTTTGTCGGACTAAGAGACTAACACAAGTCAAATGCAAGCCAAATTTTTCTCGCTACAAGAACAAAATCGTTAATAACACTCAAATCTTATGACCATTTGGAATTAATATAACTTTTAAGTTTTGGAGTAAAAAAAAGCGTAAAAACCGTTTATTTTAGGAATATTTTGTTTGAAAGAAAGTAACAAAGCCCCTTTTTTCTCTGTGATATGCTTTAGGGGGAATAAAAAAAAACTAGCTGGAAAGTGAGAAAGGCCGATTCAAAATCAATGGAAGCGACACGTCAAAACGCTCCCATCAATTTCCAAATAGGCCAATTCTTTTTCACCATAGCAATGCTGGAGATGAGATCTAAAAAGATAAAATGACAAAAAAAAACACATGCTCCTTCAAAGTAATGTCTCAAGATAATCCGTAGATTCAACATAAAACAAAACACCAATAGCACTTCAAAGATATGTCTTCAAACTTATCTAAACAAAGACTTAAGGAAGGAAATTTCAATCTAGAGGCAAACAAAATATCTGATAAAGCAAGAACTTGCAAACAAGACTGAAGAACTGAAGAGTAGTGTGGGATACGTGGTATGTAATCACTGGCTCGGAGAACGGTCTCCATTTCGTTCCCCACGAGGGCTACGGCTCCTGCTCTGCCTAGGGACAGGGCTGCGGCTCCTGGCTTGTTCAGGTGTGTAGCTCCTGTTTCTTCGTGGGCTTACGCTTCTTCTAGGGGGGCTGCGGCTTCTGCTGTGGCTCTTCACTCTTCCAGGACTTCCACTGCGAACCCTTGACCCATTATGGGGTGGTGAGCGAGAGTATGACCTCTCTTTCTCAAATCGTCTATCCTGAGGTGAAACAGACCTACCATAGCATAGAGTTGGAGAGTAGAGAGTGGATAAATCCATCAGAGAGCTATAATCATATCTGACAGGATATGTTCAAACAGGCATGCCAAAGCTAGTTACCTAGATTGATGTCTTTTAGGAGGAGGAGAATTGTTATAGCCACGGCTGCGTGATCGTGATCTACCACCTCTACGAGGAGGGGAACGAGAGTACCGAGGAGGAGTGCGTCTTCTGTCATGGAATCTGTTGCTCCTACAAACATGAAAACGATACAAGTTGAGACCAAGTCATCATCTCTTGGAGTTGTAATAACAAACTAATCCTTCTATGGTGTCCGTTGTTCAAAACAAGAAGAATCTTAATTCACCTTCCACCTCGATCCCTTGTTCTCATTTCAGTTGGCTTCTTCCGATTCTCCTCTGCAAATACGACAGTCAACTCACGACCCAGAAGAAGAAACCCATCCATGTGATGCTTTGCCTCAGCAGCATCATTTGGATCCACATACTGAATGAAACCAAAGCCCCGGGGATCTCTGCACCAAATCAAATAAGCAAAACAAAACAATACAATCTCAGTCTAAGGAACCAAAAACACAATGACCAACGAAGATATGTACCACTTTGACAAGAAACCTTTTGAAAAAAAAAGTTGGCATTACAATGTCCTGCAATAGAAGCCATCATCGTAAACATGAAAAAAGCAAGCACTTGCCTGCAAACCCTTGCAAGTTTCAGTATAAAGATGACTTCTCCAAGACTTGAAACATCTTCAAATTGAATTCAAACCCAACTTCCTTCCAACCTTCACTACCATTTAGAACATCTTCCAAAGAACTCTAATTACTTCATTGGTCTCTTCAATTCTTTAGATTCACTGTTAAACCTCAACAACTTCAATAAAGTATATAGTACTGTATTCTTTCCCTAAAGTGACTAGAAGAGAATTAAGTTTTTGGTGTGCTCTACTTACTCACTCTGAAAATCCAAGTTTCCATAAAATAAAGGTTTTAAAGTAAAATAATGCCTTTGGTGTTCAAACATATAATGTCTTTTATCTACTGCGTATGCTCACCCAGTATAATAATCCTTAGGAAGGTAGATATCCTTGACAGGACCAAACTGCTCAAATGGCCTTCTGAGGTCTTCTTGCCTGGAGAAAACAGAGAAAACAGAGTCAACATATTGCAAATAACTGCGACTTCTTAAAATGTGAAGACAGAAGTGTAGATTCTTAATATATTTCTGCTTCAAACAGGCCTAAACAGGTAGATATGGAATCACGAAACTTTACAAAGCCACAAATTCATTAAAAAGATATGGTCTGAATAACTCACTATAAGAGAGAAGAAGGCAGTGTAAGGAACTATGGATAAAGTAGTAAAGAAAATACCTGCAATCATGACGTAGGTTGCGAACCAAAAGACTAGTTGGGAGATCCCTGTCACGGCTCCCACCATATCGTCCTCCTCGGGGGCTAGGGCTTCGACCCCTCCTCCCATAACCTCTTGGTGGTGATGGAGTGTAGCTTCTTCCCCTCATTGAGTCTAGACTTCAATCTCTTTATCAATCAAGCAACCAACAGAAACTGAGTTAGAAAATGTACCATATATGATTGAATTCACACTTGCTTACTCAGCAGCAACAAGAAAACTTCAAAAGTCTGAATTCACCAGTTATAAACCATAAAAAAATTTACCAAATACGGATTAACAAATAGCAACAGGAGAAATCTCAAGTACTACTTTTCAGCTACTAAGAACAATCAACAGAAATAGATAGCTAATGCAAAGACTTAAGTTATTATTATAAATGCCATAACAAGACATAACCATCCTTATAAGGAAATTTCTACCAATTATATAAATCTGAGGTCAATTTAATAGAAAGGGCCAAGAAAATCGATTAAATTTGATCTTTTTTTTTCGATCTATTACGTTTCCATCGTTAAGTTACCCATACATATAGTTAGAAGGAATCGCGACCGACGATAAGGAAAGAATAAGAAAGGAGAAAAATTTAAGCATCTAGAGGCTTACCGCAGCTAAGGACGGTTTGAAAAGAACGACGGACGGCGACGAGAACCACAGAGGAAGCGGCGCGGTATGAATTGGACAAAAGAGACAGTGATTAGAAGATAGACAAAAAGAGTTTAACCTACTTTTTGGTTTTGGATCTTATGGTCGGAACGAACGGGTCATAATTAGGGCTTTTTTCAATCTTTATTTTATTTTCCTTTCTTATGTTTGTGCCTCCAAATCCTTAATATTTTTTCTTTGTCAACTTTTGCCTCTAAATCCTTCCTAAAGTCTAGTTTTATGCTCATACTTTCTATATTACATGTAAACCCATTCACAATTTCCCAATAATTTTTAAATGAAATGAAAGATTCTTTATGTTTTACCTAAATTTATAAGAATTATTTTGGTATTAATACTATTTAAAAAATGAGGAGAGGGAAAAAAACTAAAAATATTTAATCTGGGGGTCTATTGGGAGACCCAAATCATCTCGGGTCAAAAACAAGTAATACTGTGACTAATGGGGGTAAAACTGAAATCATAAAAACATAACGAAATTTTCTTTAAACTTTTTTTTTTTTTTTTGTGCAACAAATTTTCTTTAAACTATAAGAAGATTTGAGTTTTACCTTAGCTCTCTCTTTTCACTTCGGTAACGGCCCCGCCTCCTCTCTGTTCTACCGCCAACGTTTGTGATCGCCGGTTAGTCTTTTTCTGTCCCTTTCTTTCTCTTCTCCTTCTCAAACTTGTTCGAGAAATTAATCCTGTTTCGTTAGTGGCTCTGTTTCTCCTAAACTCTCAAAACAACGCCTGTGATCTAGCGATTGGACTAGTTTATAAAAATTGTCATAAAGAGTTCATAACCACTGTGATAGAGTGTAATTGGATATTTGGCTTATAGACCATTACCATTTCCTAGGATTGTTTCTAGTAGTTGACTGAAAGTTTTGATTTTTTTAGCCTGATTATTCAAATTTTTACTTGTTAGATTTGTATAGATGTAGAACGGTGTATGTTTTCTCTTTTGCTATCTAAAATGCCGGATTTTGTGCTTTGAAAAGTGTAGTTAAAATCTACACTCTTTGGTTATAATACTAAGACGATAGTGTAATTCAGTTTTTGTTCTTTGGTTATGTCAATCACAGAAATGACTGAAGCAGAATCCAAGACTGTTCCTGAGTCAGTGTTAAAGAAGAGAAAGAGGGAGGAAGAATGGGCACTTGCCAAGAAACAAGAGCTCGAGGCTGCCCAAAAGCAGAATGCTGAGAAGAGGAAGCTTATATTTAACCGGGCTAAGCAGTACTCTAAGGAGTACCAAGAGAACGTATTTTTTTTTTCTACAAGTTTAGTTCTGCTACTTATTTTCTTCAGGAAAGAGAACTAATCCAGCTGAAGCGTGAGGCAAAACTGAAAGGAGGCTTTTATGTTGACCCAGAAGCAAAATTGCTTTTCATTATCCGTATCCGAGGGTAATATGATCTTCTATCTCAGTCCCAAGTATAAGGATGGTGTTACCTCTATAACTATCTTTGTTTTTCTTTCATCAGTATCAATGCCATTGACCCAAAGACAAAGAAGATTTTGCAGCTTTTGCGTTTAAGACAGGTAACAACATTTTTATGATGATAAATTTGTATCATTTAAACTTCATTTGAAACAAAACAAAAATCATATCTGACACTTGGGATAATTTATCGCAGATTTTCAATGGTGTGATCTTGAAGGTCAACAAGGCAACCATAAACATGCTTCGCCGTGTTGAGCCCTATGTGACTTACGGCTATCCAAACTTAAAAAGTGTCAAGGAGTTGATTTACAAAGGGGGTTTTGGAAAGCTCAACCATCAGAGGATTGCTTTGACAGACAATTCCATTGTAGACCAGGTTAGTACCATCATCATGTCTGGTTTCGGCTCATGTTAGAATAAGAACCAAAGTCTATGCTTGCCTTGATCAAAAGTCTATGCTTTCTCTATATTGTTTAGATTCTCATATACTGTTGAATCAGGGGCTACGGAAGCATGACATAATCTGCATGGAGGATTTGATTCATGAGATCATGACGGTTGGGCCACATTTCAAGGAAGCCAACAACTTTTTGTGGCCATTCCAGTTAAAGGCGCCATTGGGAGGGATGGAGAAGAAGAGGAACCATTACGTGGAAGGCGGAGATGCTGGAAACCGCGAGAACTTTATCAACGAGCTCATTAGAAGAATGAACTGAACCGTAAGCGTTTTTGCTCTGAAACTCCGTAGGAAACGTTTTGTTAGCAGTGGAATTGGTTGTGTTGCCATTGAGGAGATTTGGAATTTTCATTTTCAAAGTATGAGATTTTAGGAGAAGAAATAAGAAGTGATCATTTATTTATTTCCACACTATTGCATTGCATTTAGTACAAGACTCAATTGGTAGAAGGAATACAGTCGAAAGAACAGAAACATACATGATCATCTCTTCCTTTGAAAACTAGTTTGTCTTGGCAAATACATTGGCATGTATGACAAGTCGGCCGAGAAACACCATTGTTTGAAGCAATCTCGACCTCGAAACCACTCACTTTGATCCTATGGCCAGATTTCAAATAAGGGTATTTCCCTAAGATGCAGTCGACATGTAGAGTGGTGCAGCAATCTTGGCAGATGTAAACAATTTTATTTTTGTTTATAATTTTTTCGCAGATCTCACACCACTCAAGCGAATCCACAATTCTCTGCTGGAAGTATTTATCAAAGTAAAGAGTGAGTGGGTGAGTGTCATACTTGTATTTGACCAGTTTCGGTAAATTCACGCATTTGAAATCCAAGAGGAAATGGCATGTGCTACAATTTGCTGCGTACGTTGAAGATTGATTGCAACCGCTACACCTGAAAGTATATTTCGTAAATTCATATATTGAGACATAAAGAGGATGAGGGTGCACACCATGTTTGAATGGTTCGGCAAATGAAGCACACTTGACATCTATTTTAAACGTAGAATTTTCTCCGCAACACTTGTACATGAATCCGCAAGAGTGTTGGTTACATACAGAACAAGTGAAGAACCCATCTTCGTTGGTCATTGTGTCAACATCTATGGTTAGCGGATGACGATGTATCGGGTGTTCCATCTTCCGAGGAAGACTCGCACACACTTGGTGGAGAGCAAAGTTACATTTCTTGCAAGCCAAGAAACTACCAAATTC
The DNA here is from genome assembly GCA_028015245.1 of Cardamine occulta. Classification (NCBI taxonomy): domain Eukaryota; kingdom Viridiplantae; phylum Streptophyta; class Magnoliopsida; order Brassicales; family Brassicaceae; genus Cardamine; species Cardamine occulta. The sequence goes on along the minus strand of CM051371.1, from coordinate 15,438,979 downwards.
AATTGGAAGGATGCAGGCTTGACATAATAATGCTTGTTCACTTTCTCCATCGTCGCCGTCCACATCGAAACTCAGTAGGTCATGGTCGTGGCTAAAATAACGTTTTGATTTGCCATCTATTTCCACCAACGCCGCAAGATCAACTTCAGAGTCAATCTCTTCTGGTTCAGGCTCTCCGTCAAGATCTATGCCATCCCACACATTCATATCATTTACACAATGTGAATGGACAAAATAATTGCATTTCTTGTGAATACAAGAATATCCTCCATACCCAACATTATTAATGCGATGACAAACTCCACAAATGTTGTTATCGCTGCTAGAGAGACCAAGAAAATGAAAGAGACGATGTGAGTGACGTGTGATCTTTATAACCTTTGGTAAGTATATACAGTCTCTATGTACAAAGAAATCGCATTGTAAACATCCGTACAGACCTATACCATCGTCCTCCCCACAAACATCACAACGGAAGGAAGCCTTTCTACGGATGAAAGTTAGTGTATGCTCATGAGTCTTTGCATAAGTTATTGTGAGACAATCCTTGTGGAAATTGTATCCACATTCACGACAATAATATGCGTCAGATTGAAAATAAATCTTATTTTTGCACAAACCGCAGATTGCATCTCTAGATTCGTATGGAGATTCTTCAAATATGTGTCTACGGTGATCAGATGTCAAGGACGTCGTGGTGAGAAGATATCGTAAGGGAATGTGAATCATTTTTTATAAGATGAGATTTCTAATTTTGTGTATAGACTATAATAATTGAATCACATAGGTGGTATAAATAGATAAATTATTTTATTATTCTCCTTCTAAAGGTACAACAAATAAGAGGATATCTTTAGATTTACGTTGCTTGGGGAAATAGCATAGTCCATTTCGATACCTTTTTACATTTGTTTTGGGCTAATATGCTCTATTGCGTTCGTTAGCTATTCGAAATATGCCTATTAGGTCTTGTTGATTCGGTTAGTACAAAGTAAAGAACAATAGTATTGCTTTATTAGCGTATCAGATTACTTTGTACGTAAAACTTGTAAAGGTTCAAGCCAAAAAGATGTGGATCTTCTTAAGTTAGAAACAAGTAAGGCTCCAAGAGAAACCGTTTATCTTTGTGCCAAGGTTGTATTGGGCCAACATAAAATAAAGAGTCCACTGTTCTCAACTCTCTGAAGTAAAATTGAGAGCCCATGATCAGTTTCATGATCCTCTGCTTGACCTCTCCCCTTTTTCTGAGTCCCTTGAATTTAGATAAAACTGCTGATATCGAGCAGGTAGATTCTACTCAAACACATTTACTAGATGATCATACCCCCAATGTTAGAGAGACTCATGTATGCAATGCAAAAACTTACTGCTGTCCTTTACAACTCCCACTTTCTTCTTTGACTTGATTATTGATTTTCTAATGTTGCAGCCGGAGCTTTCACTACAAGGATATAGAGATTTGTTAGATATCTTGAGTTTACTCTAGATGCGAAATCAAACAGAGCCTGTCTTTGTTTTAGAAGATCTCTTACCAGTGCCGGCCCTTGGCATAAGCAAGGTAAGCGGCTGCTTAGGGCCCATTCATAATGCATGAATTATTCCTACGTAACTTTGAGATGTGGGCATTAATTCATCTATGTTATAGTGTACTGTTTATCATTTTCTTTGTAAATGTTTATCTATTTTTTATATTTTCTTCAAGATTGTTTTAGGTTTCAAATTTTGAAGCATACATTTTTTTAAAAGATCACGTGAGTTCACAATTTTATCTTTTAAGTAGGTGTAAGTTAGAGACAGTTTAAACAAAAAAAAGATACAAATATTAGTTCTGTAATTAATTCTTAATACTATATAATATAATTTTATAAGATGATATTTATAGTATTATTATATGTTTAAAAGTTGTGACAACTAAATTGTATATCTATATTTGATAATACAATTAGAATTTTATAATGGTTATCCTTTTTAAAAACAAAATTTTTGTTACCAAATATAATCGTATTGATTTTCTTCCGCTTAGGGCTGTGAAAATGTTTGGACCGGCCCTGTCTCTGACAGAAAGTCATCATGTTTCTAATGCTTAACAGATGTTCATGGATATGAAACATGTTTTTTTTTTTTTTTAAACTGAATCGTTAAAGAGATTATTGTGTCAAGGGAGTAGTGCTAATTAATATTGTAGCTAGTTAGCCATATCATGCAACGTTTTGTCTCCAAAAGTTATCACAATGCCCACGTGGCTTCAGTAGTGGCTCATTTATTAACTAAATAATTCCCAGATCTTATTTTCCGTAGTAATTTGTTGCTGCATTTAGTCTCCTGAACCTGTTCACATTTATGACATTATATTCAAAACTACATAATTTTCCTCGATGAAGTAGGAGCGTAGTTGCTCCAGTTGAGAACTTTTTTATTAATTAGTCCAAGTATTTGAGGCTTTTTTATTTTCTCCTGATGGTATTTTTCCTACTGGTGTTACTGCTGGAATCTCATCACGCACCGCTGCTTTAACGAGGCGCCGTTTGGAGCTATAGTCAATTATATTAATATTGTTAGGAACAACTTTGGTAGAAGAAGGAAAACACTTGATGGAGCAGAAACAAACACCATCTCCTTTCTTGATGAAAACTATTTTGTCTTGGCAAATAAGTTGGCATGTATGACATGTCGCCCGAGAAGCACCATTGTTTGATACAATGTCGATCTCGACACCATTCACTTTGATCCTATGGCCAGGTTTCATATAAAGATGTTTTCCTAATATGCACTCGACATGTATGGTGGTGCAGCAACTGTTGCACGTGTAAAACAAATTCTTTCGATTTACTTCTGCTTCGCATATCTCACACCACAATGGCGACGATTGCGAATATAATTTGCGTATACCTAGAAGTTGAATAACTTCAATTGTTGAAGAAAGAGTGAGTGGATGAGTATCGTACTTGCATTTCACTGATCCCGGCAAAGTTGCGCATTTGAAGTCCAAGGTGAAAATGCAATAACGATTAGAACAAGCTGCCACAATCCTTGAAGATAGGTCGCAGACCATACATCCAAATGGCTCAGACCCGCCATCAAACTGTTGTTTCAGAAATAGAGGATGATGGTGGGCCGTATGGTAGAATGGCTCGACAAAAGAAGCACAATTCACATCTATCTTAAACTCGCAATCCTCTTTGAAACATCGATACATGAAACCACAAGAGTCTTGTTTACATATCGAGCATGTGAAAAACCCTTCCTCGATGTTTGTTATGTTTTCCTCTAAGACTAGGGGATGACGATGTAACATGTGTTCCATATTTCGAGGAAGACGCGCACATTTGTCATGGAGAGCAAAGTGGCATTGCTTGCAACACAAGAAACTTCCCGTATCAATTGGAAGGATGCAAGCTTGACATATCTTGCCAATTTTCTCTTCAGCAGCATCAATGAGGAATCTTTTTAGGTTATGATTGTGGCTAAAATGGTGTATTTCTCTACCATATATCTCAACTTCAATATCAAATTCCAAGTTATTATCTTCTTGGGATTCTCCTTTGACATCTTTGCCACCCCACACTTCGCTCCTCGTTGCACAAAACGCATGAGCAACATAATCACATGTCTTGTCACTACAAGTATATCCTTCATAATTATCAGAAACAATATCTTGACAAATCTTACAAGGCCGCTTATAAGATTCACAAGAATTATGAGCGCGAAGCAGACGGTGAGAGTGACGTGTGATCTTTATAACTTTTGGTAAGAAAATACAGTTTCTATGTACAAAGAAATCGCATGGCACACATGTGTACATATTTATTTTATCTGTACCGACCAACCCACAAACATTGCAAGCGAATGAATTTTGTCTACGAATGAAGAAGAGTGTATGTTGATGTACCTTCGGAGAAGTTATGGTGAGACAACTCTCGTGAAAATAGGATTCACAGATACCACAATATAATTTAGATTCAACATTAATTTCATTGTCACAGAGGTCGCAAACTAAATTTGTTCCTTTGCCTCTGAATGATAATGGCTTTTCAAGAAAATGTCTAGGGTGATTTTTGGTGTTGAATTTCATTGGGGGCGTATTTTTGTAAGGACTTGTATAATTTTTTCGAATTGAGTTTTCATGGATCAATTGTTATGTTCATAAAAACAATTTCGTAGGTTGAAAGTTTTCATATTCTTTTTCTTTAGGCACAACAAAGAAAAGAATAGTTTTAGCCAAAGAATGAATATCTTTGGCTGTATGATGCTTGCATAAAAAGCAAAGTTCGTAATTATACTTTATACATGGTCTTAAGCTAGTCTGCAAATCTGTTTTTGTCTGATAAAAGAAAATGGCATGTTGGGTTTATGACTTTATGTTATCTTGGCGTTGTGGCTCATGCTTGTCTTAGGCCGAAAGAGAAACCCTCTGTACGAGTTAGAGGACTCCATTGGGCCCAAGTTATGCTGAAATCTGAAAAGTGATAATAAACCCATAATTGATACTAATCAGTTTCTCTTCAATTTTACTAGATTTGAAACTACAATCCAGCTTTGATAATTTTAATAGTTTTTTTGGATTATACATGTATATTTTTTTTGGATAATGGTTAATTGTATTGAGAATAATTCAACTGAACTTGAACCCGAGAGACCGAGAATTTACTAGATGTTCTTCTAGATGCCAAAACCAAACAAATCCAGTATTTGTTTCAGAAGATCTCTGACACAGAGTCATCATGTTTCTAGTGCTTAACAGATTCATGCATGAAACATGTTTAAAAAAAAAAACTGAATCGTTAAAGAGATTATTGTGTCAAAGGATTAGTGCTATATCCAGCTAATATTGTAGCTAGTTAGCCATATCATGCAACGTTTTGTCTCCAAAACTTATCACAATGCCCATGTGGCTTCAATAGTGGTTCATTAATTAACTAAATAATTCCGAGATCTTATTTTCCGTAGTACCTTGTTGTTGCATTTAGTCTCTCGAACCTGTTCACATTTATTTATGACATTCATCTTTTTAATGACTTCAAGTCCAAGTACAGCTAGTTGTACTTGTCTCTCTACATTTCACGATAAGGAGGAATCAGAAAAGAGATGTTATTATATTCAAAACTACATTGTATTTTACACCATACCTTCTCTCACAGACATAATCCATCTTGGTTTATTGTGTTGAGTTGTAATCATGGAGAGATATAATTATCTGCAAATTAAAATGCAGAGGAACCTTGATTTTTTTTTCTAAATCAAGATTTAAATAGAAGGGTTAGGTGAGAATGAGATATCAATGCATCTGAATTGCTTGATTTCGTTTGGGTGATGACAGGTAAGTAGTGGATGATGACAGGTGAGCTATGGAATACCAGAAATGGCTTATGATTTGAAACTTGTTCGAACTTCTCATGAACCAATGAAAAGTTTTCACATAGAGACTCAAACACACAAGATCACATATAATAAAGGAAAAATAAGGATAATAAAAAAGATCAGATGGAAAGAGACAGAGGATCAGACTTTTGTCAATGGAAGGTATTCATTGCATTGAATCTATGGCTCTTTTTGTTTATATTTTGGGGTTGTTGTTGTGCAAGCCAGCTTTGTATCATTATGATCTGTGCCTCTTATATAATTGTAGTTGTTTTTAGAGATTTTACTTAAAATGTTTGTTTCATGCAATTTTTTAAAAAATCGATATGGTGAACTTACAAATACAAGCACATGGTCTGGCTTTAGGATACTAATCAACCAATTTGTTTATCATGAAAATGAAATCCTTAATTCTCTTTTATATATCCTTAATTTATTTTAATCGGTCTCGGATTGTTGTAGTCCATGTAGGTTTTGCATTATTGTGATGAAATTTTGTAGTCTTATAGTTAAATCGTTTATGCTAGGATACTTATTGGCTCGAAATGAAGAAGAGTAATTAGCGGGAAAATGACGGCATAATCTCTATATATTTGATATTTTGTTGGATTTTTACAAATTGATTCAGCTTGGCTCAAATGCTAGTCGAAGAAGGTTAAAAAATAAAAGACCCATGTAATTCTATGCCTAAAAGGCTAAGCCAGACACTAGTTTAAACTTTTAATAATAAAGTGGTACAACTAATAAACATGTTTTACATAATCTGCATTATTAATATCGAGTAGCTGTAGTACTTATGTATTTGTGTGTTCCTTAAACAATTCAAGTCTCTTAATTAATTTTTGGGTTCGTATAATTGAATTTTCTTCTAGATCTGATCACCTTGTGGTTTTTAAATTGAAAGGCATGGATTGTGTATGGTCGTACCTATCCTAACTAAGATGTTTCATTAATCTATAATTATTATGACTATCTAATAATTACGTGATTTGTGTAAAATTTGAATTTTAATACCCTAAATAACTACGTGGTTGGTGTAGCGATCATCACAATAACTAACACAAATGTCTTGATGTATTTGTGGCTTTATTGTTTTCGGTAGCTGAAAAATAAAAGATGATTTTTAAATGTACGTAGAAAGGTAAGCCTTCAAAACTTGGCTTTTTACTTTGAAATTTCAGTTCTTTTTCCTTTCTAAAGTCCTTTTTATAGTTGACTTGACCGTAATTTTCTTGGGAAACACTCAAAAGTTTTGACTTCATAAACTAGACTTGTTTTATGAGTAGTTTTCATAGACCAACTTGCCGTTTACGTCTATAAATACTGGGATCAAGAGGTACTGACCTCATCTAAATGTTTAAAAGTCTTGATTTTGACATTTTTGTCCCAAGACATAGCCATTGAAATCCCATGATTTTGAGAATAATTAATTCTCTAGCTTCATCTAGTTTTTCTTTTTAAGTAAATAAAATATTATATTATAACGTTAATTATATATGTAGATAGAGCTTACTTTTGTGGGATTTTTTGTTGTTAAATACTTTTTGTGGTTATTTGTGGATGAATTTGTATAATCCTACTGGTTCATGATTATAGTAAAGTTTTATTATCGCATATAATTGAGTTAAGTAAATGTATTAGGCAGCTAGGCCAAGCTTTTTTTTTCCCGACATAAATCGTTTTCATTCAAAATTAGAAAATAAAAACTAACCTTACAAAGCTGGACCTCAAAATGATACAAATTCACATATTAAAACTATATATTTATATGTTTGGAAAAGAAACTGTATCTTAATATGACATATATATTCCAAAGTAGATGAACTAGCTTTTAATAGCTTAAAATACTATTTGACCAAACATACCATTATATAGGATATAACCAAAAGTTTTGTCCCCATGTTGAAATGGACGGCCATGATGTAACTGATGATGGCGATAAATGACTATTATTTTGTTTAATGTGTAATGTTTATCATCTCAAATTTTTATAGGTAGTTTGAAACTTTTCTCTTAACTCAAGTTTTAGTCTTCACATGGTCCCATATTCAATTTGCTTAAGAACAAAATAAAACTTTTGAACAAGTAAAAGTTTAGATGTGTGATATCGTGTAATTTGGTTGAGATGTATATACTGACTCTTTCAAAACTAGTAGAACAACTTGTTTGTAGCTTAGATCTTAAAATAAACAAGTAAAAGTTCATTTTTCTCTCTACAAGAAAATAACAAATTTGACATTTTCTCCAACGAAAATTACTAGCTAGTGAGTATTGTATGGGCAAAATGAATAAGTCAACAAGAAAATAAGAATACTAATAAAATATCCATCGGGAATGCTAGTGACGTTGGAATAAAATCATTAGTAAATTTCAAGTCTATTGTTGCAAGTAAAACCGTGTGAAAAATGTCAACGGGAATTAATACTTACAAACAAATACAATCATCGATTAAATCGTATTGTTAACATATTTCTGCGTTTACATTTTGTTAAATTTTATGGCTTTACCAATGGATAATGTGATGGAATGTTCTATGTCTATTATGTATTACTCTATGTTTTTCTAATTTCTTTTATGTTAAATCTTTACACATTAATTTGAGATTATGCCTTTTCGATCTATTTTGAATCGAATTCTACCATGTGTGAATTAGGAAACATATTTAAAATAATCTTAACCGTAAGTATCTATGATCAAATATAAAAAGAGGTAGATGGATGAGAAATGAAGTATTAAATGGTATCCATAGTCCACAACTAAATCCCTTTTTGGGTTTAGTCCTTGGTCTTTTCTTCTACCGTCCAATAAATGAAGCAAATAAACTATATATCATCATTACATTACATTACATTACAATCCAATTACAAGTTTTACTATGACTTTTTTTTTTAGGCTTATAATAAAAATCCATAAATTCCACACGTTGAGAGTAAGACTAGTGTAGATGAGCAATGAAGGAGTCAGTCAACAAGAGACTAAAAATCCAGCAAAGGTCAACAAAGCAAAAGTGGCCGTACAATAATAATAGAGTACGAGACGGTGCACCGAAACATATGTGGTTCGCTTCGTCGGTGCACTTTTCTCCTTTTTTTACTGAACCAACCCCGCGTCCTCTTCTTTTGGATTTTTGTGACTTCCTTCTTTTGGTCTCATAAATACGATTAGACGATTTTACCCTTATATCGAATCCTCTCTGGCATTATTTAATTCGTCCTTGTGTGTTCCCAGCTGGACTCTTGCTGTTACGCTATCACCCTCCCCATCCTATAACTTTTATCTCTCCCTACTTATACGTAAATTATTTGTTTATCCTAAATTATACTACCATCTTTGATTACTAACGGCAATTACTTTTTTTAACTAAGGTCTTTCTTTTTTAATTTAGTAGAGTTCCAGAAGTTTTAATTGGGCAATAATTTTAATTACAGAAAAGTTTAGCCAACTTTTGAGTATATTTTTTTCCTATGCAAGTTGCGTATTATTACTACTAATAAATACATAATCATTGAATCCATTTAATTGGGGACCAATAAACTTTACAGGAGCCATTCTAAATTTATAATCAGATCAGATCAATCATATATTTAAACGTAAGTTCAAATAAATAAAACTGCGTCTAATTAATTACCAATTCACAGATCTAAGATTCTTGAAGACAAAAAAAAAAGTGTCATAAATTTTTGTGCCGTCAAAAAGATACGGTTGTCTCCACGTTAGGTACGGTGTGGTACTTGAAGCGACATCACCCTCGTGATTCAATGTCAATCCGACACGTGGCTAGCTCACCGATATCTTCTGTACGGTCCGAAGTTTTTTTTTTGTCAAAGTATGTCCATTTTTCAAATACAGTTTATTGTATAAGTTATTTAAAATATTTTCATTATATGCTAAGAGAACATAATCTAAGATGCTTGGTTTTTAATTGTTTCGTGAACAATTATGGTCTACATAAAGAGAAAGAAATCCAAGTTCACGATTTTGTGATTTGGAAACCATGTGTTTAGTGAAATTGTATTATTTGTTGATTACTTCCAAACGACTTTCATATGGATTAGATTTAACAATATAGTAATTAAACATGTAATTAATCTGAAATTGCAGTATGTTTTATAGATGGAAAATCATTAATGAAACAAATGCAACTAGCTAACACTTGAATATTATGAATGAGATAATGCAACTAATGAATCCGTACGCAGCGAGCCAAGTACTTATTGTTACCATCACTCGTTCATTGAGATCTGAGCTGACAGTTGTATTCACTTATTAGTATACTCCAAAATTTTAAATGTTAATTCTTTATCAAGAAAAGAAAAAAAAATCTAAAAAGTTTTTGGCTTTGCTTAAGTGGCTTTCAATAGTTTGTTTGTTTCCGTTGAATATGATTAAGTAGTTCTTTGCTTCTTGTTGGCTCCTTTTTGTGGGCTTTTGCCTTCGATAATTTCTTTTTTTTCACTATCTCTATAATCCTCGTTTGTATTTCAACTCGGTGATAATGAAAATTTTAGATGATAAGAAAAAGATTGTAACGCGCAACGAAGGAACATTTATAGTTATATAGATGAGATCCAAGCTTAACCTAACTATTGATTTTTGTTTTTTTTTCGGACATATATATCAAATCTTTCTGTCTCATTGTTTTCAAAGGATTATACACAAATCTTTCTGGTTCATTTGGACGGTGGCTTTATGCTATGTTTAACATATGGTATTATTTTTCTTTTGAGGGCAAATTTATTGGTTTTCTTAGTATTATGTGTACGTAGGCAACTTTAAGTTTTAAAAATTAAAAAAGTTAAATCAATATATTAAATTAAAAAGTATTATCCGTATATGATTTTTTCCATGATGTATATGGATATAGTACATATGTACGTACGTACGTATCTCACTACGTATATATAATGTGTAAAGTTACGCGTATATGACCTCTTGTTCAAACTCACTTTACTTCATCCTATCACTTTTTGTGGTACATGTTAATATTTTTAAAATACGTAATGATACGCAAAGGTTTGTCCTATTTCTTCTAAGCATTCCACTGTTTGATTTTTTTTTTTGTCTTCGCATTTCACTGTTTGATTAATTCTATCAATGGAGTACATATTTAGGATAACTAGTAGTACTATCTAATTCACTTATCCATTCCTTCGACCTGTCACTTGTAATTAATCGACTAACAAGTGTATCCCTTCTTGCTTCACTTCAGTTTCCTTCTTTATTCTTTTTTAAAAAATAACACTCACTTCATCATATTTACATTCATCTCTGCTTGTAACTCTAAATGATGTCTCTTTTTTTTTTTGGGGGGAAGAAAAAGATGAATAAAATAGTACTTAAAAAAAAAACAAGTGTATATAGACTATGACAACAATGCATTTATTAATTTTTTTTTAAAACAATGCATTTATTAGGAATATCTGGTGTAACTAGTGTAGTTTATTTTATTTTTGATAGGGATAACTAGTGTAGTTAATACTCTGTTTATTGATAGTCGGTTGTAGTTTGTGTTTAATATTAAACACTAAATGAACCAATAAAAAATATTTTGACTAAAAATGTTGCTGAATAAAGGTGCATTTCGATTACAAAGTTTTGATATGTTTAGAGTTTGTTAGAGGGACATATATATAAGGAGACAAGTCGCTATCGACCTAGTTTTCAAGAGGCGTACAAATGCATGTATTACATATTATTTAAATCACTTTTTTTTTTTGGTTGGTTGATGTTTACATAATAGACCTCCAAGATTATATCTCTTTTATATAATATCTGTTAATATTCATTCTCGATGCTAAATTTCAAAAATTGTATGTATGTTACATTATCATAGTTATCAGGCACAAGCGTAAAATTTGGTGCTGTTAATGATACAATTCGTAACAACTAAGCCGTAGAAATGATATATGCCAATACGTGTATTTTACATTGCGATGACGACAACTTAAAAAATTTAGTATTATAGTTATAAATAATGCAATAAAGTGTCGCTAGATGCAAAGGTTGAATGTTCCATTGCCTCTTTACATAATGATTAAAATATTTAAACTGAAACGCTCTACTATATGCTTATTTTATTCCGTAGTTTTTGTTCTTATTAACTCACCACAACACTTTTGATTGAATAATAGAGTAGTAGTCCGGGTCGCCACGAAAGGAAGAAGGAAATTTCATTGAATCGTATATTTTGGTTGAGAAAGTTAATATTGAATTTATTATCCTAATAAATATGGATAAAAAGAAAAATATTCAACGACAGTATTCACCTAATTCAAAATTCCACGTGTGCAACTACGTCACTTTATATATATATATATAAAAAAGCCAACGTTACTTTAAATACTGGCATTAAAATTCTACTAACTTTAACTCAGGAAAACGGATCGAGTCAAATATTATTCTTTATTTAATTTCGGGTGACCATTTTCCTTGGAGATTTAAAAACTCAAAAAGAAAGAAAATTATTACTTGCAAGTCACGCGTGCCAGTAAATAATAAAAACACATTGACTCGATAAAAAATACAGTAAAATTTATTATATAAAAAACACTACTAATCATAAGAAGCTTTATTTATTTTTGATGAAAAAATCATAAGAAAGTTAACTTGATAATCTGTCGAAAAAGAAAAAAAAAACCTCGCATATGTCAAACTTGTTTATCGGATATATAATATAATTAAGTACAGATTTAAAAGTTAATAGCAGTGTTTTTAAGATGTTTAAATGTAAGGGTTTTAACTTTTAAGTGGTCTTAAAAAAAACTCTTAAATAATTACATTATATTTTAAATAATAAATTGGGTAAAGTGAAAAATTTGAAATAAACTTTTGACCTCGTATGCAACTACAAACACGTGGTTGGAAATATCGACGTTTCTCTCTCTTAAACACACTCTTTCTTTCTCTCTCTATCATCTCTTTGTCGCTCTGGAGTTTACGTTATTATATATACAAACTCCATTGCTGTAGACTTTGCAACTTGCGATTTTGTGTTCAGCTCCATTTCCCCCCCCTGAGTTCAAGGAAAAACAAATAAAAGAACGTTTCAAGAAGAGAAAAGAATCAAAATAAGAAAATTCAAGAGTAACTAGCGAAAGTTTCAAGATTCCTCAAAGACCTTTTCTGCTTAATTGGGTATAATCCTAACCAAAGTATCCACCGTATATTCGAGGTACCTGACTCATTCTTCTCTACTTTTTTCTTTTTTTGGTTCTTTCTAAGGATTTTTGTTGGATGTTATTTCATTACAAGTGATTATGGGTTTTTGTCAAAAATGGTTAGTTTCGTTTTTTTTTTCTTTATATGATTTATGGGCATCATTTGTTAGTCGTGCATTCAAAAATCGTTTTTTAAAATTTATATTTTTTTTTGGATATTGATTATTTCAAACCCAGTGAATATACTTATAACTCAGAGATAATGCGTGTTCCATTTAGTCGGTTCTTATTTATTTCCGGGATGCTCTGTTTTCCAGATCCGAAAAGTTCTGTTTTTTTTTTCTTTTCTTTTCTTACAAACTTTTGTTCAGTTACTGAAATATATTGATCCGAAGGTGTTTGTGAAAATGCGCTTTGTTCTCTGTATATATATGAATGAGAACATAACTAGAATCCTGATGTTTGGCTTCAGGTCAGAATCTGTGTCGGATTGGGATCTGTTGAATGGGTGTATCATTATCCTGTCCGTTCGCTGAGCAAGACGACGTCGAGGCTGCTTTAGACTCCGTCACGGTGAAGTCCATTAGCTTCGGTGATGATGACGAATGCAAAACTCCAAAGAGATCTGTCAATTTCAATGACGCAACTCTTGAGCCTACGATTTTTAAATCTATGGGATCTGGTAAAATGATTTTTGAGAAATCTGTTAGCTTTAAAGGGATGCAGCTGGAGAGAATGATCTCACTTAATAGGTCTCTCTTAAAAGAAGATTATACTAAAGACAATGCCTTTGAGATTTCTAAAGAATTCTCAGTTCTTGATCCGAGGAATCCTAAACACGAAGCTGCTATTAAACTGCAGAAAGTTTATAAAAGCTTCCGTACTAGGCGAAAGCTCGCTGATTGCGCCGTGCTCGTGGAGCAAAGCTGGTTAGTTTTCTTCTTCGAACTCTCAAAACGTTTCTTTTGTGTTGTGGTGTGATCTAATGTTGTTGTTCTGTTTCTATTTTACAGGTGGAAACTTTTGGATTTTGCTGAGTTGAAGAGAAGTTCTATATCTTTCTTTGATATTGAGAAACACGAAACAGCGATTTCAAGGTGGTCTAGAGCGAGGACTAGAGCAGCTAAGGTTGGTAAAGGTTTGTCTAAGAATGGAAAAGCTCAAAAGCTTGCTTTACAACACTGGCTTGAAGCGGTAAGTTAGAGATTAATCTCAATCTGTTTTTCTTTTACCGCTGTTTTGGATTTAACGTAATCTGATCTTGGTTTATGCTCTTTCGTTGTGTATAGATTGACCCGAGACATCGATATGGACACAACTTGCACTTTTACTACAACAAATGGCTCCACTGTCAGAGTAGAGAACCTTTCTTCTACTGGTAATTCCTTCTCACCGATTCATTATCTCATTCCTACATTATTTTCTTGTCCTAAATCAAGAAACTAAACTTAGTTATGGGTTTGATTCAAATGTTGCAGGCTTGATATCGGCGAGGGAAAGGAAGTAAATCTTGTGGAGAAATGTCCACGGTTGAAACTTCAACAGCAGTGCATCAAGTACCTTGGTCCGGTTAGTATCCATTTCTTTTATCTCTTGCTCAACAAGTAGCTTCGCGCCGAGAAATTAGAACTTCTTTCTTATTTTTTTCATCTTTATGTTTTGTGTAGATGGAAAGGAAAGCTTATGAGGTGGTTGTGGAAGATGGCAAATTCTTCTACAAGCATGGCGGAGAAATTCTTCATACTTCTGCTATGGAAGATAGTGATTCCAAATGGATTTTTGTGCTAAGCACATCGAAAGTGTTATATGTTGGAAAGAAGAAGAAGGGTACGTTTCAACATTCAAGCTTCTTAGCTGGAGGAGCTACTGTTGCTGCAGGAAGATTAATTGTTGAGAATGGCGTTCTTAAAGCTGTTTGGCCACACAGTGGACATTATCAACCTACGGAAGAGAATTTCTTGGATTTTCTCTCTTTCCTCCGAGAGAATGATGTCGATATTACTGATGTAAAGGTAAGAGAAAGAGATTTGATTGAATGACAATTCACTGTTTAGATCTTGAGTCTGTTGAGTTCTTATTAGTGTTTTTGGTTGTTTTTTTGCTGTGTTTCAGATGAGTCCTACAGATGAAGATGAGTTCTCACTTTACAAACAAAGAAGCACTCATATGAGAAACCATTCTTTAGAAGAGGATTTGGAGGCTGAGAAGACCATTGCCTTCCAAGATAAAGCTGATCCAAGAGAAGAAGAAACAACTCCAGAGTTGGCTAACCTCGAGACACCGAAAAAGATGGAATCTTTTAGTACATTTGGCGATGAAACCCAATCCGCGGGATCAAAGTCTACAAAACTATCTGAAGACTACGATTCAGGTGACGATGAAGAGGAAGAGATGTTTGATTTAGAACAAGAATCAATGCCTTCAGAGCAGAGCTCACCCAGAGGAGGAGGAGGAGGAGGAGAAGAAGAAGAAGAAGATACCAAGGAGAGTGATGTAATGAAGATTCCTGAAGAATCAATCCTAAAAAGGATCAATTCAAAGAAGGAAACTAAATCTTTCCAACTTGGGAAACAACTATCATGCAAATGGACAACAGGTGCAGGACCAAGGATCGGTTGTGTAAGAGATTATCCATCAGAACTTCAGTTTCAAGCACTAGAACAAGTTAACTTATCTCCAAGAAGTGCTTCTGTTTCAAGACTCTGTTTCTCATCGTCATCGCAAACACAAACGCCTCAAATGTCACCATTATGGCGAGGAATGTCATTACCTGCAAATATATCACATTTGTAACAGATGCACAACAATAAGTTACTTTTCGATCTGATCTATTCTTTTTGTGTGAATAGAGAAGATGATGACTTAGAAATTCTTTTGTATTTTTTTTCCCCTTTTACTTGTAACAGAGCAGCATTTTATTTGTTTATTTAGTTTCTTGTTTAACAAGAAATTACAGAAGAAAAAGTGATAGATTCTTTCTAAGGCTTTTTGGGTTTTGGCAAAAGCCTGTAATACTTAGACAGTAGTGATTCAAGATTCTATTTTTTCCTCGCTTTTTATATTTCCAGTAAACTACATTATTTTTTATGAATCTTATTTGATGCGACCGTGGAAAAGACAACTTTCCCTACACCGACACGACCCTATTTTATGAATCCTATTTGGGCTTTAAAAAGCCCATTTTAGCTAGGTGAAAGAAAGAAGGGCCTGTTAAATAGGTGGACGCAACAACACGACCATGCCTAGTCCCACGCTTCTCCAATCTCCACCTACCCAAACTAAACTTTTTTTTTTTTTTTTATAATGGGATAAGGATAACTAAATTTCTTACGATCAACTTAATTGCCTTTTTATTAAAGAAAGTTTCAGGTTTATTGTGTAAAGCTTTTGCTATTATAGGTTACACTAAAATCTTTTATTTTCTTTTCCTAGGACTGTATTGAGTACCGAGTACGGCAACGTTATTCACTAGATGAGACTATACAGACATTTGTACTCTTTAGTAAAGAAAAAATTACACTCAAATTTGTACTTTTTACTGTTGTGGATCAGTGGATAGAGGGATGGATCATAGATCGATCATAGAACACGCTTGCCCATAAAAAGAAAAGAAAAAAAAGATCGTAGAACACACTATATAAATTTGATGTTGCAATTATAATTACTAACAACTCACAAACTAATTTGAAAGTTTCAACATTATGTTTGATCTATGACTTTTGAATTTCTTAAACCATATTCATTACTAATATTAGTATTGTAATGATCTATTCCTTACAATACTATGACTTTTGAATGTTTTACCAAAAAAAAAAAAACTATGACTTTTAAAATTTTTACCAAAAAAAAAACTATGACTTTTAAAATTTTTACCAAAAAAAAAGAACTATGACTTTGAATTTTTTTCCAAACAAAAAAATCTATGACTTTGATTCTTTGAATTTTTTACCAAAAAAAAATCTATGACTTTGGTTCTTTGATTTTTTTAAGCATCATATTCATTACTAATAGTCTAATATTACCCACCAACCAATCCAATCCAATCCAAAAATAATCTATGGTTTTGATATTTCATTCATTTGAGTCGTAAATAATATGCAATTTTGTAAACAAACTAAGATATAGTCCGTTTGCTTCAAATTGCCAAGTCTATACTTTGTTTTAATAAAGAAACTCTTTGTCTATACTCATAATATTTTGGGATCGAAGATAATAACATGTTAATTTATTCTTTTTCGTTTTCAGTGTTGGAATTTGGGGTTTTTCAAAATTTTCATTTAAGATGATTAGGTGATACTCTCTCCGTTTCATATTAGTTGTCGTTTTAGACCTTAAAACTTGTTTCATATTAATTATCGTTTTATGTTTTCAATGCATATGTTTGATAAGATTTTCAACTTTGTCTTTCATGTTTTAATGTCTTGACCAATGAAATAAAATCAAATAAACATTAATTAGAGGTAAAACATAAAAATTAAATATTTTCTTAATATGTGTGAAATAATCTTAAATGACAATAAATTTGAAACGGATGAAATATTAAATTATCATAACTGGATCGAATTTCTAAATATTAATTGGTTGTTGAATGCATTAATATATACACATGCGCCTAAACTTTGGCATATATTTAATACAAATGGCAATTACAAAATCTTGGAATAAATTTCGAGGACAATCTTGGCTGCTAGTCATAGTTTAGATAGAGCCTGTAGTTAGCCCAAAAAAAAAAACTACTTGGAGAGCTGACTAAAATAGCCCAAAAAAAACTACTTGGAGAGCTGACTAAGTTAATAAATAATATAAATTCGTGATTAGTTAAAAAAATAACTATGTTGACTAAAATAAAATAAAAATCTAGAAGGAGTATAATTTTCTAGTATATAGTTTCAATTTGTTAATTAAAATAATTTTTATTATATAATTTATTCAAATTAACTTTATAAATATTTATTATATTTAAGGAAATCCCTATCTAAAAAAATTCTAGAAGTTTTTAATTATATATTTAAATTCGAAACTAAATTTTAAAAATTAGTTATGATGTTTGAATTAATCATTATCTAAATTTTTGTAGAACTTATCAAAATCTAATTGAAGAAAATATTATCTAAATATTGACTAATTAAAAAAAAAAAGTAACTAAGGAAAAAAATATGGAAAGAATCTCATTAATATAATACAAATGGAAATTTTAAATAATGGAATGAAAGCGGGAATAAGGAAGACGAAGCATGGCGTGAGCCATAGAGGTTGTTCGCTCATCACCTCATTACATATTCTCTTCTTCTTCAACTTTCTCCTTTAAATACTCTCTCCTCTCTTCAACTAATCTTCACAACAATATCTAAATCCTATTTCTTTTCTAAGTAAACAACAACTTCATAATAATAAAGCTTTGATCTTGTCTTCCAATGGCTCCAACACTTTCTACCGTCCAATTCTCAAACCCAGCTGAAGTAACCGATTTCGTAGTCACCAAAGGAAATGGCGTCAAGGGTTTATCAGAAACAGGAATCAAAGCTCTTCCAGATCAATACATTCAGCCTTTTGAAGAAAGACTCATCAACAAATTCGTCAACGAAACAGACGAAGCTATTCCAGTGATCGACATGTCAAACCCTGACGAGAAGAGTGTCGCTGAAGCTATCTGTGATGCTGCTGAGAAATGGGGTTTCTTTCAAGTGATCAATCATGGAGTTCCTTTGGAAGTTCTTGACAACGTCAAGGCTGCAACTCACAGATTCTTCAATCTCCCTGTGGAAGAGAAGAGCAAATTCACGAAAGAGAATTCTCTATCGACGAATGTTAGGTTTGGGACAAGTTTTAGTCCTCGTGCAGAGAAAGCTCTTGAGTGGAAAGATTATCTCAGTCTCTTCTTCGTCTCTGAAGCTGAAGCATCACAGTTCTGGCCTGATGCTTGCAGGTGAACTTTTCACAATATTATAAATTTCAAAATCAAATCTTGCTCTCTCACAACTCATAAACATTATCTTGATTTTGTTTGGTTTTGCAGGAATGAAACATTAGAGTACATGAACAAGTCCAAGAAGATGGTGAGGAAGCTTTTAGAGTATTTGGGAAAGAATCTCAATATTGATGAGCTAGACGAAACGAAAGAGTCACTCTTTATGGGTTCGATTCGAATCAACCTTAACTATTACCCAATCTGTCCTAACCCGGACCTAACCGTTGGTGTTGGTCGCCACTCAGACGTCTCTTCTCTCACCATTCTCTTCCAAGACCAGATCGGTGGCCTACACGTACGTTCTCTAACGTCAGGGAACTGGGTTCACGTACCACCAGTTCCCGGATCTTTTGTGATCAACATCGGAGATGCGATGCAGATCCTAAGCAACGGTCGATACAAGAGTGTAGAGCATCGTGTCTTAGCCAACGGTTACAATAACAGAATCTCTGTTCCAATCTTTGTGAATCCAAAACCAGAGTCTGTGATTGGTCCTCTTCCTGAGGTGACTGCAAACGGAGAGCAACCGATTTACAGAGACATCGTCTACTCTGATTACGTCAGGTACTTCTTCAGGAAGGCACACGATGGAAAGAAAACAGTCGATTACGCCAAGATATGATCACAATCGACCTCAACGAGTTTGATTTCTTTGTTCTGTTTTTGTTGTTTGTGTTGTTGTGTGTGAGTGAATAAAGAAGAAAGAAGAGAGACATATATGATGTCATCTAGAGCCATGTTCTCTGTTCGGTGTTGTGTTGTATAACTAATATTCTATCATTGATCAATAAAATATCTGTTTTATCAGACAAACCTATTACAGAAGCAAGAACTTTCATTGAATTGAAAGTTGAAACAGATATCAGATTTATAGTATCCTCTGTTTTCTTTGATAAGATCCTCTCTTTATTTCTGTCAGGAATCGTGATCATCGACTTTGGGATGTTCTTCTCCATTAACATCGTTGTCAAGATCATCACTAACTTCGTTGAATTCGAAGATCTTCTTCTTCCTGAAGTAATTAATCAAGAAGTACCAACCGATTGCTCCTACGGTCATTAAACCACTAACAAGGTACACAATCTTAGTAGCAAAGATAATAATCACCACTAGAAACCCCGAAGGTATCAAGCACATAATCACCACACCTGGTGTTTTCAGCGGAACTCGGTAAGGTCTCTTTAGCTCAGGTAGTTTTCTTCTCAACCAAATGAATGAGGCAAACTCTAGATACATTCCTAAAGTGTACAAGAAGTTCGCCGAAGATATGATGTCTGTGAAGTTCATGTATGACAATCCAAGCGACATGAGAGCTGAGATTAGAATCCCAACCCAAGGAGTATTGAACCATTTCGATCGTACCCCAAAGAACTTAGGCAAGAACCCTAATTCCGCCATCCCTTCCAGCTGATAAGCACTACTGCTTAACTGAGCTTCAAAAAGTCCAATACTTGATAAGACAGCACCAATCTCAATCCATATTTTCAGCCATTTCCCTGCAATCATCTCAGCTGCTTCTGCGTGAAACCCGTTTTCCCATCTGCTTTGATCTACTGAGACCGCACCCGAGACAGCCAAAAGAGGAATCAAGTAAGCTACACAAGTGAAAATCACAGCTATAAGAAGCGCCAAGGGAAATGTCTTTTGAGGCTTCTTCACTTCCCCTGCAAGAGTACTAACATTGTCCCAAAAATTCAAGTTCCAGAAGAGTGTGTTGAAGTAGAGATTCCAATCTTTTTTCTTGTTTCCTATGCTACCCCAACGGTGAGGTTTGATCTTAGGGATTGCCATAGCAGACATAACAAGGAAAGGTGACAGAGACACCAGACCAAGAACAACAGCTGCGTAACCAACAATGGCTAGGCCAGTATAGTTTAGGAAAGATAAGACCACCGTTGAGGCGAATATGCAGACGTTTCGAGGCCATCCGGATTCAAGAACAGGGAATAGCTTATCCAAGTACGTGACACAGAGTACGGGAAACGAAGCAACGTTGATCACACCACTTAGGAACTTCAATGAACCCATCATTGACCCAACAAAAGAGCCAAAAGCACGATGTGCCCATATCACAAACCCTCCATTGCCTAAGACAATTCACCAAAATCAGAAAAGTTTCAGGTTTAGATCCGGATTACAACCCTAGTTCTAGAAGAAAGTGTAACAAATATTAGTTTTTGAATCATAAAGTAACTTCCTTTCATCAAAATACCTTTAAACTAAGTGATTTTGAAGTCAGATGAGATAGAAATTCATGTTCAGACCATAAAACACATACTGTTCTTAACAATGTCTATACAGAGATAAATAAAGTTTAGATCTTTATCTCTATTTGATTCGAGTTTAATATACCTGGGAACGCAGTAGAGAGTTCTGCAGTAATAAGTGCTTCAGGGACACTCCATATGAAAGGGAAGATGAGGAAACCGAGAATTGCCAGAAGTGGTCCAGCCGCTTGAACCGCCGGTTCTTCCCCAAACGGGCCACCTGCGACCTCAAAGTAGATAAGGAAAATCAAAGGGACCAAAGTCAGTTTTTTTGCGGTTGCTTTGTTGCTATCTGCTGTTGTCAACGGGAGCTTGCTGCTCGATCTCGATGTTTCTGAAATTGCCATTATTGTGTGTGTTGTTTTGTTTGGCTTATTCAGGTCATGGAATCGAATTTATAAGGATCTCGAATTTTTAAATGAAAGAATCCAAATATAAACGTGTAGGTAATCTTTGCTGAAGATTTGGGACCATACCATCTCAATGTGTTTATATCTTTTAATTATTTAAACATTAATATTTTATTGTTTTATTGATAAATCATTACTCCATATTTATCGCTGACGATAAAGACAAGTGTGGGTGGGTCAAACAAAAAAAAAACAAAAAACAAAAAAAAAAGAGAGAGAAAGGATTAGAGTTCTCCGACTTGGAATAGTGTTTAAAAATCTGAATATTGAGCTTTTAAAGTTGTTCATACTCTTGTTTCTAACAAGACAACAAATGAAGTAACAAAACATGTTCAAGTACACAAATGAACTCAAAATTTAAGCAGACAGGAAAAGTCTCAAAAAAACTAACAGAATCAAAGAGACTGTTTCAGTCTAGACTTCTCCAAAAACACCAAATTTAATGTATTTATGCATATGCATAAGCTCCATCTCTCTTTAACCGATCATATCAATCGTCTAAGTAGTAGTATGAGCCTGCAGCCTTTTGCTCTTTGTCCTTGGTGGACTCTAATTTGTTGATCCTTGGCCTGAAGTTAGTCGGATCCCTTCTCAATGTGATGTTCAGATGCTGCAAAGGACAACAAGTTAGTTCACTTTACAAAGCAGATTGATTCAGACTAACACAAAAAAAAAGTCTTAAGAAGTGTAAGATTACCGATAAGAAGAGGTTCATTCCACTAAGCAGCGATTGTGGAGAATGAGCCATGCACTTCACAGCTGGCTGACTTTCGTACACAATGACTTTGTCAGCCAGATATGTCGCCATTATGAAGTCATGCTCTACAATAAATGCGGTTTTCTTTGCATGTAGGATGAACCGTTTTATGACCTTTGAAGCTGTGATCCTCTGCTCTGAGTCCAAATGCGCACTTGGTTCATCAATCAGATAGATATCTGCTGGCTTCCCAAGGCGTAGAGTTATGGCAACCCTCTGCTTCTCTCCACCTGAGAGCTCGCATACAGCTTGATCCAACAACTGCTCAATCTGAAGCGGTCTTATAACATCCGACACAAACTGAGGATGTGTATATGCATCACGAATCTTCTCATGTAGCAGCTGTCTCACTGTACACACACGCTTGGAATCATTCCCTTGCGGTTTGTACGACATATTAAACTCAGGCATCTCTGATTCGACACCCTCTTCACGTGGGAATGCACCTGCCTGTGCATTGGGATACAAATTTCATTCCTTCAAAATCTAACCACAACAAGTAGAGAAAACAGAGAGAGGGGGGGGGGGGGGGAAGGGGGGAATTATACCTATGAAGGTCGTTTTCCCTGTACCGTTCTCCCCAAGCATTACAATAATCTGAGAATCTGTGAATTCTCCTTCCATCACTTCCAGCTTGAAGTTTCCAAGAGTCTTACTCATGTTTGGGTATTTGTATCTTGCATATGACTTCACTTCCCCATCAATCTCTTGGATAGTTTCAGAAACCTTGGAAAGAAAAGAAAAATACTATATCAATCACAAATGTCAACCACTTCTTTTGGAGGATGCCACTAGAAAAACTTTACCCTGAAAGTCAGAGATTCATCCCTGAAACGCAAGTTTTCTGTGGGGATAAACCCGGCCAAGAAAACGTTGATTCCTTCTCTGACAGAAAAGGGGAGAGTCACAACACCGTATACTCCTGGTTTCCCATACAAACAGCAAACAAAATCTGAGAGATAGTCAAGGACGCTAAGGTCATGCTCCACAACTATTACATAGCTACAACAACAAAAGAAAGAAAAGCCCATGTAAGCAGCAGCATATATCTTATTTAGAAAGATAGACTCAACAGAGGATGAGAAGATCGAACCTGTAATGCCTTAGGAGAGAGCGTATAACTTGAGCAGCTTTGAGTCTCTGCCTCACATCGAGGTAACTAGAAGGTTAATCAAACATGTATATCTCAGCCTTCTTTACGAAAACTGCAGCAATGGCAAATCGCTGCAGCTCTCCACCAGATACTTCTCTTGCTTCACGGTCTGTCATACATACAAGGGGCATTAGACTCGCTTAATGAACTGCTTCCTTTGGAATAAATATCAAGATTAATTTCAACGTTACCTTCAGATTTTCTTCTATAACTCGAGTGAAATAACTTTGAAGTTCGGACCCGCGGAAGTGAGTCAAAATTTCTTGCCAGTCCGGAGGATCCTGCCCAAAGAGTACGTAGTAGAAAACGAGATCATACATCAATTACAGAAGAGACGCATTCTATGCATAAGGAGGGTAAAAAAAAAAACTTTAGAGAGGCTAATATATTTACCCTGAATCTGCCAAGATTTGGTTTGACGACTCCACCCAAAATTTTAAGAGCCGTAGATTTTCGAATACCATTAGTTCCAACCAAGCCTAGGACTTGCCCCGGTCTTGGAACTGGAAGCCTGCAAGTTGAGAATTATCTCAGTCTCCTAACTACGGATTATCAAACAAATTCCACAAGGGTAACATTTTTGATGAGCTAACCTATGCAATTTAAAAGTATTTGCCCCATATCTGTGAGTTGTATCTTTCTCTAGGTTCCTCGGAAGATTGATAATCTGAATAGCTTCAAATGGACATTTCTGGAAAATTGTGCACCAAAAAATCTCATTTAACGTCCAAACACATTCATTGTAACAAAAATATAGCCAAAGTAAGTAAGTACGTACCTTGACGCAGATACCACATCCTATACACAACTCCTCAGATAAGAAAGCAGTCTTGGAAGTAGGAGTCACCTCGATACAAAGTTTTCCTAGAAAATAAAACAAATTAAGACATAAACAAAATCGTTTTGTACACAAGTTTCATACTTGGGACGAGAATCAAATTGATGAAATGTACCAGTCTTGACTACAGGACAGCTCTTCTTACACTCCTGACGGCACTTTTTTGGCTTGCACAGGTCTTCACTCACAATAGCAATTCGGGTCAATCGATCTGCCATCCTTAGAGTATACTAACCTACAAGATACACACAAATGTACATTAACCTTCCTCACGAGAAAATCACAAAGATAAGAAGGTGAAAATTGAGAAAGGAAGAAAAGCAAAAGGATCACGTACTAGGATCAGCGAGGAATCTGGGTGGCGAGTGGCGACGGGATTGTTTTTAGTTTATAGGGTTCGTTTTTTTTCACCTTATAGGGATTCGTTTTCTTTTCTTTTCTTTCTATATTATTTTTAAAAATGTGGACCCCAAAGAAAAATATTAAAAAGAAACTTTGGATTTTTGACTAATTTATGGCACTTCTCAGCCAATGAGAATACAGAATAATATAGACATTCCAATTTGTGCTAGGAGGGTCCATCGAATATCTCTTACCTTTCCTTACAAATTTACAACTGGTGTTTTTCATTCAAATATGTACATTTATATGAAGAAATTTTGTTAAATGTCTAATATGATTAACACTATTTTATTGTTGACAAAAACAAAGAAAAAAAAATACTTTATACTGATGACTAAAAACAGTTAAAAATTTTATTTAGCAATTGTTGCATTGGATACTTAAAAAAAAAAAGCACTTAGAAAAAAATAAAATAAAATTTA
Source organism: Cardamine occulta (assembly GCA_028015245.1). Taxonomy (NCBI): domain Eukaryota; kingdom Viridiplantae; phylum Streptophyta; class Magnoliopsida; order Brassicales; family Brassicaceae; genus Cardamine; species Cardamine occulta. The sequence continues at coordinate 15,414,247 of CM051371.1, read as the reverse complement.
CTTTTCACTTATATTAAAGTGAAAGTATGATGCTTAAAATAAAAAGGCATGTAAAATAAACCTTGTAGAAATTACAGAAAACTCATTAAACAAAAATATTTAGACTTCACACACTTACAAACATATAAATGGAAATAACCACATAACGAGCTGTACATTACAGTGTATAGCCGTCTCTTGCAAAAATTTCAATATTTTTTTAGCTTATGGAATATAATTATTGATCTAAGAGTAATTTAGAATTATATCGGGTAATAATTCTATAAAATTCAGAAATTTTCACTAATTTTAGTATCAAATATGTATATGTGTGTTAAGCTACTGAGATAATGAACGGATACCACAGGGAAAATGGACCTAAAATGATTGCTATCAAAGTCGACATAGCTAAGGGTTTTGATACTCTTAAGTTGGGAGTTCTTATTCAATTGCATGTCAGCTCTAAGTATCTATCCCTCAGGCCTATCACAATATTTTTGGGCAAGCCCAATATCGTCGTCACTTTATTATCTCTTCGACTCCCCTTGACGTGATTAATTCACATGGTCTTAAGTGCCCAACCACTTGCACTACTTAGTTCGCTTAATTGGGTCTGTTCTATTAAGTTTTAGTATTGAGCTTGCCCAAAAACAATATTGCCTGGCTAAAATTAGTGTAACTCCAAACTTCTCGTAAGAACATTTTACTAGAAGTCTAGAATCTTATCTGATTAATGAATTTTTATATATTACACACATGACAGATGTATCGAAAAATGTCAATGTTTTTGACAGCAACTCTCAAACTACACCAAACACTTTGACCATTTAACCATATACAATTACATGGGACAACATGCCTTATATCAATTACTATTATATGTTTCAATGGTCAATTTTAACGTGTTGATTAGGAAAAGACTTGTAACTTGAAAATATGAACTAGAACCGTAGACCGTGACAAAAACGTCAACACATCGTGTCAGCAAAATCTGCCGCCAGTCACGCACTGCCACGTTGCTAGTTGGTAAACAAAGTAGCCCAAAATAATAACATGTTGGTCTAAATTAAACGACGGACTTTTAAAACTGACATAATATGATGGATACTTTTATATTTCTCTACCAAATTATTCACTAGTGTTTGACCCAAATAAATCACACTGGTATGAATATTTTTTTTTTTGACATGCAGAAACAGATGTAAGTGAAAGTAATTTACTTATTAATTAAATAGTAATCCACACTGCACAGTACAGAAAAAATATAATTTATATTTTATTAGTTTATATTATCATAAATTATTATTTGTGTTTTAAATTAGATTTATGTTAAGTTTTTAGTATCTTATTTATTATTATTATATATGACTTGTGTTGTATTAATTAAAATTACTAATATATAATTACGTGTCGTGTTTTATATATATTTGTTGACAAATTTATTTAATAAGTTAGATTATAATATAATTTTTTTGTAAAAGTTAAGTGGTGTTATGTATATATTTTCACATTATTCAAAAAATCTTTAATTATTTTATTTATTCCAAGATATCAATTATTATCAATGATTAGAAATTCGATATAAGATCCATCATGATCCGTCATAACCAGTTTTTATTGCCATTATGACCTATTGTAAAAGTTAGAATATTTAAAAATTCGGATAATTTAAAGTTAGATGGTATAAAAATTAATTTTTATTTCGCCCATAGTTAATAAAAAGAGAAATTGAGTTTAATTTTTTTGTGGAAAGTAATAATTGTTCACAATATGATTTTAAATTGTTTTACTCAATTATATTAATTTTGTGATTATTTTGTATCTTTAATAAATTTATTTTAAAATATTAAATATTATATTATTTAAATACTCTAATTAAAAAATTATATTTATCTAGGAGATTTTTATTAAATAAAAATAAACATATTTTAAATTTAAAATATCTATATCTTGATTTTTTGTGCTATTTATTAGGAAACTGATTAACTAAATAAGAAATTATTGTGATTATTAGTAAGATTAAAGAAAAAAAATTATACAATGGTATTTGTTGTAATATCCCATATAAATGTAAGGTTATTTTGTTTTTAAAATTGCTCAAATAATTATATAGAGATACTATGTGAAACCAAAACTAACTTTAATTCATAGCTACCTTTAACAATCCGAAAAGAACAGCCTAAATTCGAGATTAAACATTTAAATATTTTTAAAATAAGTCGAGCTTTACCGTTCTTTTCCATTTTGAATTAAGATAAAAGTAAGACTATTGATGTTGTTTCAGCTTAGATGACCCTTTTTTGTCGGCCAGCGTATACGACTTATGATGGCTCAGATAAAACTATAAATATTAATTCCGCCCATGTTTAATTGGCAAAAATAATTAATGTTAAATCATCTTTCTTCTTCTACTATATAATAGTCTACACATAAACCATCAAGTGGAAATAAAACACAAACAACAACAATCCACACACATGGCAAAGCTCACCCTCATCTTCGTCTCCCAAATCTTCCTTCTCGCAGCCGTTGTCTCCGCCGGAAAAGGCGTAAACTTTGCGAAAACCATTGACAAAAAACTCCTCGGCCTCCGTAAAGAGAAACTCAGTCATTTCCGTGTCTACTGGCACGACATTCTAAGCGGCTCAAACCCTAGCTCGGTCGTGATCAGACCTCCTGTCTCCAACTCTTCCTTCTTCGGATCAGTGACTGCCATCGATAACCGATTGACTACGGAGGTCTCGGTGAATTCTACTTTAGTGGGCCAGGCACAAGGGGTCTACGCTGGTGCTGGTCAACGCGATGCGTCTGCGCTTATGGTGATGAACTTTGCGTTCAAGACAGGGAAGTATAACGGAAGTACCATCTCTATTCTTGGTCGAAACGCGATATTGACGAAGGTTAGAGAGATGCCGGTGATTGGAGGAAGTGGACTTTTCCGGTTCGCTAGAGGTTACGTTGAGGCTCGGACCATGTGGTTTGATCAAAAGTCAGGAGATGCTACGGTTGAGTACAACTGTTATGTCTTGCATTATTGACCATAGTGTTGAATTGTGTCTTCTTTTTTTAATGTTTATTAAAAATATTTTATGTGGCCTTGTGTATGCTTATGGATGAGTGCATGGAGATATTTATGTCTCTTTCTAATAGATTTCAACATTTTTACACTTTTTTCTTCTATTGACGTGATTTTGATACATAAAAAACGAAAATATCATCTTGATGTATTGTGACATCTCGCGACAAAAAAAAATGTATTGTGACATCTCACACAACAGTTTGATATGATTGAGATTAAAGTTGGCCAAGCCGGTATTGAATTGGTCCGGCTGGTTAAGTATTTGAAGTAGGTTTACTTTGAAATGTTGGTATGAGTGCTGATGACGACTGTGGTAAAATAGTAAACGTGGAAAATCAAAGCTTCGGCGCATATCAGAGACTAAATTGTGTTGGAGGAGAAATTTCGAGTGTTTGAATGGAAAAAACACGTCGGTAATTAAGTAGTAGTAGGTATTTTATCCAAAAAAAATAAATAGTAGGTTAAAGATTTAAGTGTACATAAGTTTTATAAATACCACTTTATTTTACGTGTCCACGGAGCTTTGGTCATCAACGTCGGCGACACTATGCAGGTTCCGTTAAAACAAGTTAACAATGAATGGACTGATTCATGTTTTTTATATGACACATTAAATCATACTGTATATAAATAATTAATTTACAGTGCCCATTTTCACGGCACCTTATCCGTCCGAAAAGATTGGTCCGTTGTCGGAAGTTGTGAAACGCGACGGAGTGGCTCGTTACAAGGAGTTGTTGTTTCAAAGACTATATACATGAATAACTTCTTCGGCCAGCCACATGATGGCAAAAAACCTCTCGACTTTGCCGAATGATACTATCTAAGAGCATCTCCATCGTATAATTATTAGATGGTCTTTAAATGAGGATTGCCACATATCGCGACTTTGAGAGCTGATCCACAAGACACCAGCTCTTCTGTGTCTTTCTAAAGACACCGGATCTTCCCGTTTTTGTCACGTGTCGTAGCGTGATTCATCGCGATAATAAAATATTAATAAATATAATATTTTAAAAAAAATCGGAAGACACCTATGTGGATGTCTCCAATGTGGATGCTCTCATGAGTTGCCACGTGGCATATTGATGTCCTTTAGGTTAATCACCCGTGAAAAAAAAATCATTCCTAATTACTATTTTGATAGAGAATTGTTTTTTTTTCAATGCCAAATTTAAACCAGAATTTGTCTATCTATTTAATTAACCTACAATCCCACCCGCCAAAATAGAGTAACTCAAAGTCTCAAACTAATTTTCAATCTAGAAGATTTTCTCACCCATGCCTTACTTTTTTCTAATAGTACTTCTATATATCTACAGTCGTAATCTTTTTTCTTCATTCTTTTTTCAAACTCGTTATTTATACTAGGGGTGGACACAATTCCTGTCCCGCCCATTCCCGACCTGTCCCGTCCTATTCTCGCAAAGAAAATTCCTGTCCCATTTAGAAATATATTCTCATAGGATACCAACTTGTTATTCCTATTTGAGAACGGGACGGGACAGGACGAGAATGAGAATTCTCGAAATCCCATTTAAGGCAAATTATATATAATACATAATAATATTATATATATATATATATCAAGTCACAAAAGGTACCATAAATTTTAGTTTTTAATATAAATATTTTCATATTTTATATGATTAAAGGTATGTTTTTTCTAACTAGTTACTATTCTTGTTGATTTTGTATGTACATAACTTGGTAAACAATCAAACGAGGAATGATGCGAGAGAAAATGAAGATTACTTACTTAGTTTATTAGGATTTTACTTTTCTGCAATTTATTTTAGTTTTATTTTGATTTTGATGATTTATGACTGAATTTTGTATTGGGTTATTTCTAAATTTTAAGTTTTTTATCATTATTACACGAACAAATTTATGATAGTTTATTATTTTATAATTTTTAACTTTTAATTTGTTCGTTATGTTTATTATTTGAGAATTCTCATTCTCGTCCCGTCCTGTCCCGATCCCGTCCCATAACTTAAATGGTACTAGTATTTTTATTCCTAAATTTCCGTCCCGTTCCCATTCCCGTGAAATCCCGTTTGCCCACCCCTAATTTATACCACACACCTTCATCTCTATATTTAGACCCATTATCAACGGGAACTAATTACAACAAGAAGTAAACACAAATTATAAGGTAGAAACAACAACAACAACAACAGAAAAAAAAATATCGATTACAAACATGTCAAAACTTAATCTTATCTTCGCCGCGCAAATCTTCTTCCTCACGGCGGTTTCCTCCGCTGGAGACTTCGCAAAACCAAATGAACCCGAAACAACACCACAAACAGGAGAAACTCACCCATCTCCGAGTTTATTGGCATGACATCCTAAGCGGTCGAAACCCTACTGCTATCAGGATCCAAAAGCCTGTTCCAAACTCCCCAACCTCATTCGGATCAATCACAATGATGGACAATGCACTAACATCTGACGTGCCCATTAACTCTACTGTGGTGGGTCAGGCCCAAGGGTTTTATGCCGGAGCGGCCCAACGTGAAATCGGCTTCTTGATGGCCATGAATTTCGCTTTCAAGACAGGGAAATACAATGGGAGTACGATCACAATTCTTGGTCGGAACACAGTGTTCTCGACGGTTAGGGAAATGCCGGTGGTTGGAGGAATTGGAATCTTCCGGTTTGCTAGAGGTTATGTTGAGGCTAGGACTAAGTGGTTCGATCGTAAGTCTGGAGACGCCACTGTTGAGTATAATTGTTATGTCTTGCATTACTAATATAACTATAATCAGGATTCGTTGTGTCCTCTATGTAATGTTTAGTTGCGTCTCTCTACATAAGAGTGACGTTTTTATATTTACTAACTTGGTGGCCGATGTTACAAAGTGCCGAGACGATCGTTCATGGGGTTTTTTTTGTCTTTTTACTACCGTATTTAATTAGTTTACACACATATTAATTGTAATGGTTTGGAGCAGAATTTGATTTATAACTTACAAGTAAATGGGTTGCTAACAAATGAAAATAATCATTTGTGTAAATTTAATGGATGTACATTAATTTACAAGGCTCGCAGGGTGGTTCAACAATTAGCAAGCAAAAAAAAATGGCCACGTTCAGTATTTGAAATTTTGTAATATGGACCTTATATATTTACATGTTTAACAAATTAAGTTGGATCACAAAAATTACCGATGTAGTTGTTAGGAATGCCGACGTATATATTTATGTAATCAATAGGCAATATGAAGCAACTTTGCAGATATGTCTATCTCGTGTTCGTAAAAGGGGTAAAGGTATGTTTATGTACCCACCCACCCAAAAAAAAAAAAAAACAAAAGATGTGAAAATTGAAGAGATTTTTTTTGGTTATTAAAGAAAAAAAATTCTGAAGATCAAAACGTTTCATATGAAGATAAAACAAAAAAAAAAAAGAAATCACACTTAAAAAAAAAACTCAACGTCGTGATCTTTAGCTTAGTTTTTTTTTCTTAATTAAATTTCTGAGGTACTAAAGTAAAATTAACGGTAGTTTACTAGCTGATTCGTATAGGTATATTATTTTTGAAAAAAAAGGAATACAGGTATTACTGGCTTTTGTAGAAATGTGGTTGAGGAAAATACTGTTTCAAATAAAGGGACTCGAAAGAGAATGTGAAGTACTCCGAGTCTATTAATAATGTTCAAGAGATACATTGATACAAGTTGATGATTACATCTCATTGGACTTTGATATATGTTTTTTTAATCAAACATCTTAATATTGGACCTTGATGAGTTATTAATGTCAAAAACATTAATAGATGTCACGGTTCTAACCACGGTTAGACCATCTCTAGTGGTAGAATTCCAAATAAGATTGTTACCACTACTTTTAACATTAATTTTGAAAAAATTAAAGTTAAGAATCTCTATAAGAGTTTTTTTAAAAAAAATTTCAATGATAGAGCCCCAAGTGGAGTTCTTAAGAACAAATAAAAAAATTATTTTACAAATTAAAATATTTTTAAGTAGAATTTAATTTGTATAAATTTTAAACATTTTATAACTTAAAATTTCTTGTATTTCATAAAATTTTTAAAAATTATTACATTTCATAAAATTATTGCATTCCATAGAATTTAATTTGTATTTAAATTAAACATTTTAAACAATTTTTTCCTTCAACCTATCACAATGCGACACGTCAGGGTTTTTAATGAGTTCTTGAACTTCCTTTTTAAAAACCGGTTCTACTAATATTAACCCATTATTAATTTAATTTTAATCAACTTAATTAATCTTAAAAACCTTTCATTAAAATCCGTGTTGGAGCTGCTATTAGGAGATTGGAAATTGTTGGGGCCATCATTTCACCACTTTGCCTACGCTTTTTCAGAAAGGAGTTATGGTTCTACATGCCACTTTTTTTTTTTGTCGTCGTCCTAAAATCAAATCAATTAACACATGTGGACGTGGTTTACTAACAAGAACGTCTCCTCAATATTTGATACTTTATACATGGTAAGATATATGTGCTTTTATGAATCGGTAAGTGCATAAACAATTGATTCATTGCTATCTTAAAGTTGTAATGTATATTTATATCTATGTATGTTTATATATTAATATAGTTATATATATATACACATAATAAATACTACTATAATCTATAGTGGATCAATCATGTAGTTCTTCGTTTTGTGATAAGATCTGCAAAATCAACATTATTGAACTGACATACTTTTTTCTTTTTCATTATTTGATTTTTATGAAGTTATTGCCCACGCCATTTTTCCTCGGCTTTTTCAGACTTTTTCAGAAGACAAATACGTGTCTAAAAAGTCATTTAAAACAAGAACATTACTCGAAACAATAATAGTCATATTTTAAAATAATGATAAAATCTCACAAAACTACATGAGTTTGGCTTTAAATACCATAAAATACTTTTTTTTTTTCAAACTCATATAAACTAAACTTTTAAACTTCTTACAAACTAAATGTATCAAAATATATAAATGGTAAAGAACACAAGTAAACTTCCTCATTGATCGGTCGTTGATTTTTTTTCCCGATTTGCTCCATCAGAAAGAGAGAAGGAGACCCCTTTAATTTTATTTTCTTTTATTATTTTTTTAGAGAAAATTATACATTTAATCAACGATAATTGTCCACTGTTATTAAAACATAGCTTACGTTAGATTGTCAGTGTAAAACTTTCAAAATGTAGAAGTTTAGGTATTAAAAAGGAAATTCTTATTGGGTAAGGTATTTTTGGTTTTTTTTCCCATATGAAGCAAAAAGTCTGACAATTCGAACTAATACACATTGATTGGTCCATCACACTTTTGAAAACAATCCAACAAATCTCATTATTGTCATTTAAATTGATCATAATGATACATGCCTTATTCTTCTCTATATAACTATCCAACACACACTTACATATAGCGCAAACCTTCATCTATTAGGCCAACTCCAACGCAACGCTAAAACATTATTATAGCATGCAAAAGTTTACTTTTCTCTCTCCAATCGGACGATAAAGTTTACGCTATGATAGTGTAATTTTGGATTTTGGTACAGTGTTACACCAAATATGGTGTAACACTGTAGCAACGGCAAATATTTTTTATTTTTTTTACTTTAATACTATAAAATAAATATTAATATATAAAAGATATCAAAATTATTATTTAAACTGATTTATATTATACAATAAATTTCAATTAAAATATTACAAAATTAAAATCAAACAAACATAAAAATTAAAAACAATAAAATAGATTTAAAAACATAGTAAATACTTAAAATACTAATCTAATTAGCGGAAAAATTAGTTCTGGTTTCGCTAATATAATCATAAAACGGAGTATAATATTCTACATCATTTGATGCTCTTTGGTCTTGACTTTGATCTTGTTCTCCTTGAACTTGTTTTCTTTGAAATTGGTCTTCTTGCGATTGATCTCCTTGATATTGAGATGCTCGATATTGAGATCCATAATATTGGGATTGGGAACCTTCACCGTGTTCTTTGTATTGGTTTGTACGAGCTTTTTCTCTCAAAATTCTTTTTATTTTCATTTCAATATAAGTACAAGATGCCGGATCAGTTACGGAACTCAAATCCGCGAAAATTATTTTATGCTCTTGTTTCTTTTTTGCTACCTCGATCTTCTGTCTTTGAATTTTATTTCTTTCAGAAGAGCTTTTAGTAATAGATTTGATAAGTTTTTCATTTTGCTCCATCATTTGTTTGAATTGTTCATCAGTTTGTCTTCTCTTTGCTTTTTTCGAACCCATTAGTCTTGAAGATAAAATCTTCAGTATTCATATTAAGATCAATTGAACTCATACCCGGGGATGGCGATGAAAACGATGGAGATGACATAACATCACGCCCTTCTTCTTGGAACGAAGTGGGTGTATTAGTGTTCTTGTTTGCAAATTTCTCAATACCTTTAAGGATAGGCCAGACGTGATCGAATCTGAATCCTCTCGAGTATTTGGGATCATGTGCTAACAACATCTTCGCTTGGTTTAGCTGACAAATTTTTGACGAGAGAAATTTTTTAATAATATAGTAAGTACGGTGAAATAAAATAATGTAAGAACAAATAATCAAAGTGTGCATATATACTTACAATGTCTTGTTCAGAAGCACCGCTAGGAGTCTTATTTTCAATCTGGTTACCTCATCCCCTCAGCTTGGAGATTGCAGAAAGAATTGTCGTCATTCGAGTTTGTAAAGATCTTCTTGGTCGTGGTTGATTAGAAAAAATCTCAGATTTTTTATATTCAGTTTCAACTCTCGCCCAAAATTGATCTTTGGATTGGTTTATTCCAATGATTGGATTTTGAGAAACATCAAGATACACATGACATAAGAGCACATCTTCGTCAATAGAATATGACACAGATCGACTTGAAGACATTCTAGAAGAAATATTTTAGAGGTAAAAAAATAAAATGAAGATGTGTGATCATTCAAAGAGTAGTATACATTTATATAGAGATGTGAAGGCAAAATTAATGCAACAGTTAGATCTTGATCAAAAAAATAAACGGTTTAGATTAATGCAGATTTTTCTGATAAAATAATAAAGATATAAGACATGAAGTGACTAATCAATGCAACAGTTAGATCTTGATCAAAATAAAAATAAATGGTTTAGATTGATGCAGATTTTTCTGATAAGATAACAAAGATATAAGACATGAAGTGACTAATGAACGCAACAGTTAGATCTTGATAAAAAAATAAACGGTTTAGATTGGTGCAAATTTTTCTGATAAGATAACAAAGATATAAGACATGAAGTGACTAATGAATGCAACGGTTAGATCTTGATAAAAAAAAATAAACGGTTTAGATTGATGCAGATTTTTCTGATAAGATAATAAAAATATAAGACATGAAGTGACTAATGAATGCAACAATTAGATCTTCATAAAAAATATAAACGGTTTAGATTGATGCAGATTTTTCTGGTAAGATAATAAAGATATAAGACATGAAGTGACTAATGAATGCAACGGTTAGATCTTGATAAAAAAAATAAACGGTTTAGATTAATGCAGATTTTTCTGATAAGATAATAAAGATATAAGACATGAAGTGACTAATGAATGTAACGGTTAGATCTTGATAACAAAAATAAACGGTTTAGATTGATGCAGATTTTTCTGATAAGATAATAAAGATATAAGACATGAAGTGACTAATGAATGCAATGGTTAGATCTTGATAAAAAAAAATAAACGGTTTAGATTGATGCAGATTTTTCTGATAAAATAATAAAGATATAAGACATGAAGTGACTAATGAATGCAATGGTTAGATCTTGATAAAAAAAAATAAACGGTTTAGATTGATGCAGATTTTTCTGATAAGATAATAAAGATATAAGACATGAAGTGACTTATGAATGCAACGGTTAGATCTTGATCAAAAAAATAAACGGTTTAGATTGATGCAGATTTTTCTGATAAGATAATAAAGATATAAGACATGAAGTGACTAATGAATGCAATGGTTAGATCTTGATAAAAAAAATAAACGGTTTAGATTGATGCAGATTTTTCTGATAAAATAATAAAGATATAAGACATGAAGTGACTAATGAATGCAATGGTTAGATCTTGATAAAAAAAAATAAACGGTTTAGATTGATGCAGATTTTTCTGATAAGATAATAAAGATATAAGACATGAAGTGACTTATGAATGCAACGGTTAGATCTTGATCAAAAAAATAAACGGTTTAGATTGATGCAGATTTTTCTGATAAGATAATAAAGATATAAGACATGAAGTGACTAATGAATGCAATGGTTAGATCTTGATAAAAAAAATAAACGGTTTAGATTGATGAAGATTTTTCCGATAAGATAATAAAGATATAAGACATGAAGTGACTAATGAATGCAACGGTTAGATCTTGATAAAAAAAATAAACGGTTTAAATTGATGCAGATTTTTCTGATAAGATAAAAAAGATATAAGATATGAAGTGAGTAATGAATGCAACGGTTAGATCTTGATCAAAAAAATAAACGGTTTAGATTGATGCAGATTTTTCTGATAAGATAATAAAGATATAAGACATGAAGTAACTAATGAATGCAACGGTTAGATCTTCATAAAAAAATTAAACGGCATAGATTGATTTGCTTATACTATAAAATGGATATCATGTTTGGAAAATAAGATATATCTCACCATCATCTTCTATTTTTCTGATAAGATGAATATTAACTACGGTAGTTCATCTCACATACCATCTTTTTCTTCTTCTTCTTCATCATCTTCAGATGATGATAATCACGATGATATAGAAAAGCAAGTAGTATATCAAATTACTGCAAACAACAATTTTCTCATCACTCAACAACTACTTAATGAAGGGTCTCATGGTGGTTCTATTCTTGGGCATATAGTTATCAACCGTGATCGGAAAAAAGCTTCTCGCAATTTCTTCAACGATTATTTTGCAGAGAATCCTTTGTTTCCTGAGGCGATGTTCCGACGAAGATTTCGGATGAGCCATCCTTTGTTTCTTCGTATTCATGATGCTATACAAAGACATGACAATTAATTTGTCCAACGAAGAGATGGAGTCGGCAAATTAGGATTGTCTGATTTACAAAAAATAACTGCTGTATTTCGAATGTTGGCGTATGGTCTACCGGTGGATTCAACCGATGAGTATATCAAAATTAGAGAGTCTACAGCTCTAGAAAGCTTGAAGCGATTTTGCCATGCTATTGTCGAGGTGTTTGCAGACCGCTATCTTCGATCACCTGACGCTAATGATGTTGCACGGCTACTCCACATTGGTGAACGCTGAGGATTTTCAGGTATGTTGGGTAGTCTAGATTGTATGCATTAGAAATAGAAAAACGCCACAAACTTGGGAAGACAATATCTTTGGTCGTAGTGGATCTCCTACTATTATTCTTGAAGCTGTAGCCGATTATGATCTTTGGATTTGGCATGCATATTTTGGTCTACCGGGGTCTAATAATGATATGAATGTTCTAGAGCGTCTCATCTCTTTGCTAATCTTGCTGAAGGTACCGCTCCGCTCACAAATTATGTTATTAATGGAAAAAACTATAATATGGGTTATTATTTAGCTGATGGTATCTATCAAAAATGGTCCATTTTTGTTCAAACAATTCATGATCCACGTGGTCCAAAAAAAAATTATTTGCAATGAAACAAGAAGCGTGTAGGAAAGAGTGGAACATGCATTTGGAGTATTGCAGTCAAGATTTGTAATTGTGGCCGGACCATCACGTTTATGGAGTAAGAAATTATTACAAAATATAATGACAACTTGTATCATAATGCATAATATGATCATAGACGATGAACGTGATCTTGATGCAACAATTGAAGAACGAGCCGAAGCCCCACGTGCAGAAGTTGAGATGACGGGTGATGATGATGCTCGATTTCAAGAATTTTTATCTCGACACAGACAAATCAAAGATCGGGATGCTCATATTGAACTTCAAAATGCATTAATTGAACACTTGTGGTCTGAATATACTAATTTTGAAAATTAGTGAGATATAATTCTGGGTTGAAAATATGCAATTCTGATAATTAATAATATGCAATTTATTTTTATTGTTTTTTAATTTAATAATTTTAATATTATCTTAATTTTTAATTAATTTGAAAAATTAATTAAAATAATAGTAAATTTTATCAATTATTAAATGGTAAAATCTAATTTTAGTTTAATATAATAATAGAGAATATTTTTTTAGTGTAATATTTGGTGTTATGGTTGGAGATGGAAAATTTTTTAGTGTTAAAATTACACTATTTTTGTGTAATTTTGACACTATTTTAGTGAGATGCCCTTATACACACAATAACCACAACATGACTAATCTCATCCTTATCCTCGCCGCACAAATCTTCCTTTTAGTCTCCGTTGCTTCGGTTGGCGACTTCGCAAGAACCATGAACCAAAAACACATGGGCCTTCACAAAAAGGAAAAACTCACCCATCTCCGAGTCTATTGGCATAACTCCGTAAATGGTCCAAACCCTAGCGCCGTCATGATCCAGCACCCGGTCTTGAACTCTTCAACATTCGGAGCGATCAGCATGATGGATGATGCACTGACATTGGATGTGCCGAGGAATTCCACTGTGGTAGGCCATGCTCAAGGGATTTACGCTGGAGCGGACCAAAGAGAGATTGGATACTTGATGGTGATGAATTTCGCTTTCAATACAGGGAAATACAATGGGAGTACGATCACGATTCTTGGTAGGAACATGGTGTGGTCGAAGGTTAGGGAAATGCCGGTGGTTGGAGGCAGTGGAATCTTCCGGCTCGCTAGAGGTTATGTGGAGGCTCGGACAAAATTGTTCGATCTCAAGTCCATGGTTTCCATTGTTGAGTATAATTGTTATATCTTGCACTACTGATTATATAATGATGCTTCCTATCTTTGTTTGATCTCGTTACTGAAGTAAGATTTTCATTTTAATAATGTTTTATGTTGCATGTCTTGAGTATAATTGTTTCATTGTAATAATAAAATTTTCATTTTAATAATTTTAATAGTGTGGGTGTGTGTGTCTGTTTTTTTGTTTCCCTCTTTTAAAAAGCTTAATATATATAATGTGTCTACTTTATACTATATTGTATTGGTTTGATTTCATCTATAAAATAATTTAAAAGTAGTTGTTTATAAATGAAACAGACTATTTGGGTCAAATGAAGTGGCACAAAGGCTCTATGTTTCGGAATGAAATTATTTAGAAATCGTCAATTGATTAGTGATTACATAAATATTTTGTTCTCTAAGAATTTTTTTTTGGATGCGTCGTGGAATTCGAATGTGGTGGGCTAGGCCCAAGGGATTTACGCTGACGATTCTTGGTCGGAACACAGTATTCTCAGAGGTTAGAGAAATGCCGGTGGTCAGAGGAAGTGGAATCCTTCGGTACGCTAGAAGTATGTCGAGACTAGCTAGGACCATTTTGCTCGATTTCAAGGCTGGTGATGCCATTGTTGAGTACAAGTGTTATGTATGTCATTACTGATACAATCATGTTTGCACTGTTTGTTTGATTTCATTACTTAAGTAACGTTTGCTTTCACAAATGTTTTTGTTTGGTTTTGTTGCTTGTCCTGTTGTGTGCTGTGGCTTGTGGGTTATGGTCTTTTGCAAAACTTAATGTAACGTATTTAGTTTTTTTTTTCTCATGTTTTTGTTTAGGAAAAAAGAAACTGAAATGAGTCTGATATTTTTAATATCGTTTAGAATGTCAAAAGTAGATCGTGTCAAGAAATAAACAAAAAATCCAAAAGTCACCAGTTGCATCCTGCCACGTTGCTGGTAGTCAACCAAACTCAATTATAAACAGGTTACTTTGAAATATAATTTGTACACTTTATAATAATCAAAACGTACAATTAAAGTGTTCAAATTCGATGATTTGTTTTGTTCAAGAAGTTCCCATCTAGGTCCATTAATTTCCTTGGACAGGAGAGTAGAATATGTTAAATAGTAAGTTTTTGTTGTTGTTGTTGTTGCTGCTAATGTTCAAACTTGGGAATCTTTTTTTGTTTTAAATAGTCAGGTAATATAACGGCTGATCGTTATTGATTTTAGATAGGAAAACAAAAAACAAAAAAAACAAAAGCTAAAGCGTGAGAAACCCAATATTACACAAGACAAATAACAACTGATAAAAAAAAAAATTCTTTTCAATTTGCTCACGCAACTATGGAGTAAATTGTAATTTTAGTGTGTTACAGCTAAAATCCTAAAACAAAATGCTGATGTAGATAGCTCAATGTAGTTTTATTTGCTTATCTTTAGTTTTTCTAATAAACAAGATGAAATGGACCAAAGCCCTTTATCAAAAAAAAAGAAAAAAAAGAATGATGAACTGGATCGGTTATCCAGAAGAAAAAAAACCTAATGGGATCAATATCATAAAATTATAGAAATGGTGAAGTAGAAAAATGAAGTATCGAAATGCGAAGTAAGACTTCCTCAAAATTTAAACCTATAGATACTTGAAGTACTAGTGTCCACTAATCCACTATGTACAGAAGGATAGATAGATATGAAGCAACAAGCATGGCAGTGCGGACTAGTACATATCGATTCATCTATCATCACTTTTATTAAAGTGACTACAATTGGGTCAGATGGATCAAACAAATATTTTGTGAAGAAATCTCAAATAGTACATGTCATATTCTTCGCTATACCTACCACACACACACTCGTTATATATAGCGCAAACCTTCATCTATTATTATACACACAATAACCACAACATGACTAGTCTCATCCTTATCCTCACCGCACAAATCTTCCTCTTAGTGTCCGTTGCTTGGGCTGGCGACTTCGCAAGAACCATGAACCAAAAACACATGGGCCTTCACAACAAGGAGAAACTCACCCATCTCCGAGTCTATTGGCATGACTCCGTAAAAGGTCGAAACCCTAGCACCGTCATCATCCAGCAGCCGGTCTCGAACTCTTCCTTATTCGGGTCGATCAGCATGATGGACGATGCACTGACATTGGATATGCCGAGGAATTCGACGGTGGTAGGCTATGCCCAAGGGATTTACGCTGGAGCGGCCCAATATGAGATTGACTTCTTGATGGTGATGAACTTTGCTTTCAAGACAGGGAAGTACAATGGGAGTACGCTCGCGATTCTTGGTCGGAACCCGGTGAGGTTGAAGGTTAGAGAAATGCCTGTGGTTGGAGGCAGTGGAATCTTCCGGTTCGCTAGAGGTTATGTGGAGGCTCAGACCAAGTTGTTCGATCCCAAGTCTGGTGTTGCCATTGTTGAGTATAATTGTTATATCTTGCACTACTAATATAATGAATGATGTTTGCTATGTTTGTTTGATTTCGTTACTGAAGTCACATTTGCATTTTACGAATGTGTTTTGTTGCATGTCCTGTTGTGTGATCGTAGTATGTGTGTGTTTTGTCTTTTAATTAAAAAGCTTAATATAATAATGTATCTAATTTATTTTGTGACGGTTCTAGGATTTCATCTATAAAAATAAATTTAAAATCGTTGTTTATACAGGAAACAGACTATTTGGGTCAAATTAAGTGGCACAAAGGCTTCCGAATGAAATGATTTGGAAATCGTCAATTGGTTGCTAGTTATTACATTATTTGGGCTCGTGATATAAAATAAATTGATAATTGATAATTGATAATGATTAGCCCAATCACTAGCTATCAAACCTTGTAAGCTGTAACTTGAATATTTTGTTCGCAAAGATTTGTTTTCGATGGAGAGACAAAAAAGGAGATACAGTATATACATTTAACTTTCCCTACTTTTTTTTTTGGTTTGAAATAGAAAATTATTCAAAATAGTAAACATAGATATGACTATAGTAAGAAAAATAAATAAGATTTTATTGTTTAAAAAAAACGTGAACGCTTGTTTCCATTAATCGCAAGTCACGGACCATTGTGACTCAAGGTCAATTCACATTTTTTCTCTAACGTCTGAGAAATAAAAGGTCCATTCACGTTATAAACACACAAGGAAAAATAATTTGTTTCCCTCTTTTTTTCTTCGTCTTCTCTAACAAAAGCTGACGTGGAATAAATACCGCCTTTTTCACATCGTGTCTCTCTCTCCATTTTGGGATATTTTTCCATCCATAAACACTTTTTTTTTTTTTTTTTTTATAATTTTCTCAATCGGCAACCGAACTGGCGAACCCTAATTTCCCAAATCAAGAAATACTCATCGGAAAATCGATCTGTGATAATATCTCAAATCGCTTACCAAATCCGACATGAGCCAAACTGTCGTTTTTGGAGGACTATAATGATCGGGCTCTTCGCGTCCCGTCTAGATTGCATGGGGTTTGAGCTATGCCTGAGCTTCGCCGTGGAGTCCGCCGTGGCCGTGCTACTGACGCTGTAGCTTTGAATCAGCTTCCGCAAAAGTCTACAGCAAAGAAACAGAGAAAGAGTAGCGTTAGGACCCGGAAAACGGTTGCCGGCGCAGTTACAGAAGCCGCGGAGAGGCCGAGGACGAGATTGGCGGCGAGAAAATTAAAAGAGGAAGATAAGGTAATCATTCAGGAGAATCCGGTTGTCGTAGTGTCAAAGGATAGCAAAATCGATAAGAAGAAAGGTAAAGAGGTAGTTGCTGAAGAAGAAGAGAAGAAAGTTATGGCTATTGGTAACGATAGTGGTGGCTCTAACAAGGCGGCTGCACAGGAAGAAGAAGGCAATACTGCTCCTTTCCCTGAGAGGGTAAAAATATCTGATTTATTTGTTTTGTGAAATGTTAAGCCTTAGCCTTTGGTTTATGCACATCTAGGTTTTGCTGTTGTGTTTTGTGGTTAATTGTTGACTTGCTTATCCTCTTTGCGTTGTTGGCTAACGATTCTGTTTCTAATCAGGTCCAAGTTGGAGGATCACCATTGTATAAGGTTGAGAGAAAGCTAGGGAAGGGTGGTTTTGGACAAGTATTTGTGGGACGTCGTATTAGTGGTGGTAATGATCGTACTGCAGGAGCTAGCATCTTGGAGGTAATGTAACTCACTTA
This sequence comes from Cardamine occulta, assembly GCA_028015245.1. Taxonomy (NCBI): domain Eukaryota; kingdom Viridiplantae; phylum Streptophyta; class Magnoliopsida; order Brassicales; family Brassicaceae; genus Cardamine; species Cardamine occulta. Next base: position 15,396,135 of record CM051371.1, on the reverse strand, counting down.
AAAAATTCTGTTTATTAGCTTAAATCATGTTTACAATGTCTCACATCTTCGATTTCTTTATGTAGGTTGCTCTAAAGTTTGAGCATCGAAGCAGCAAGGGTTGCAACTATGGTCCTCCTTATGAGTGGCAGGTGTACAAGTGGGTGTTCGATTCTCATGTCTTTCTTTCAATGTTTCTGAAATTCTTTTACCTGGATTATAGGTGCTTCCTTGACTTGAGATGTGAAATTTACATTTTACTTTTATTGTGAACAGCACCTTGGGTGGTAGCCATGGAGTCCCTAGAGTACATTTCAAAGGGAGACAAGGAGACTATTATGTTATGGTACTGGATTCCCCCTTTCCCTTCTCTCCTTTCTGCTTTCTCCTGTTAGTATCATTGATGGTAGATCCTCTTTTTTTTTTTTGGCCTCAGGTTATGGACATGCTCGGGCCAAGCTTATGGGATATATGGAATACTTCAGGGAAAGCGTGAGTCTCCATTACACATCCTTGGAGATTTCTTGTTTCTTTATTTAATTAATGTAGTTTTGCCATAATGAATATCCAAAATTTATTTGGTTTCTTTTCGAAATGTGACTTGTAATATGTTGGTGCTTTATGTTTTTAAAAATGACACTTGGTACATAAAATCCATACTGAGTAACACTTCATTTCTAAAATTCCAGTACTGATGAAATATGACTGCCCTAACGAGTCTTTTCTCTTTCTCTTAGCAGAATGTCCTCGGAAATGGTAGCTTGCATCGCGGTTGAATCATTGTCCATCCTTGAAAAGATGCACGCAAAAGGGTTTGTTTTTGAACTTTTTTTGTTGTATTTAACTTGCTCGAGGTTTCTTCTTATACTATCTGTTTTGAGGATGGGCACCTCTAAGTTCTTATGTTTATCTCTACTAACTAACCTAACAGGTCGTACTTTGCTTCGGTTTTAGTTACGTGCATGGAGATGTGAAGCCAGAAAATTTCTTACTTGGCCAGCCTTCAACGTCTCAAGAGAAAAAGCTATTCCTTGTTGATTTGGGACTAGGTTGGTTGATTTTATCCTCTCTGTGATTCTATGTGAGGTAATTATTTATCTTTCTCACTTTTTAACCAACTTTTCAGCAACAAAGTGGAGAGAAGGTGGTAACGGACAACATGTTGAATATGATCAACGTCCCGATATGTTTAGGTAATATTTGTTCAATTGTTACTTGTTTCTGATTTTTTCTATTACTCTTTTATCTTTTCTTGAATCTTTCTCTCCTTAATTTTTCTAGGGGGACAGTTAGATACGCAAGTGCACACGCTCACTTAGGGAGAACTGCTAGCAGAAGGGATGATCTTGAGTCATTGGCTTATACACTGATCTTCCTTCACCGAGGTAGATTGCCATGGCAAGGATATCAGGTACTGCAGACCTATCAATTTGTTCTGTAGAATAATTTTTGTTAGCCTACTTCCTTCTCTGCTAATACTTTCTGTTGCTCAATTCTCAGGGAGATAACAAGTCCTTCCTCGTTTGCAAAAAGAAGATGGCAACATCGCCGGATATGCTTTGTTGTTTCTGTCCCCCTCCTTTCAAGCAATTTCTTGAGATTGTGGTAAATATGAAGTTTGACGAAGAACCCAACTATGGCAAGTTAGTATCTTTGTTTCAAGACCTACTAGGGGAAAACCCGGCAATTAGGCCTATAAACACAGAGGGTGCTCAAAAGGTGACGGTTTCATGCTGTACATCTTTGCCTTTCTTTCCTATTAGTAGTCATCTTGGAGTTGTTGTTTAACGTCTTGTTTTTGTGCTAGATCATTTTCCAAGTTGGACAGAAGCGAGGTAGGTTGAGCATCGGGGAAGAAGAAGAAGATGCCCCTAGGAAAAAAGTCCGTCTAGGAGTCCCTGCAACGCAATGGATATCGATTTACAATGCCAGGCAACCAATGAAGCAGAGGTACAAAAGTTCATAGTTAATTATACAATCAGTTAACTGTTAATGTACTTGAGCTTTCCACTGCTTCCAGTGGGAAGTCAATGTATCTGACTGGGGTTGCTTTTGTGTCTCAAGTGTTTTTCTTGGTTATATTATAGACTTGGATTCTTGGCTTCAATGTGTGTATTGTGAATAGTTGACTGACAATCTACTTGTTCAACCAGGTATCATTACAATGTGGCTGATATAAGACTGGCACAGCATATTGAGAGAGGTATTGCAGATGGTTTGCTCATAAGCTGTGTATCATCATGTTCGAATCTCTGGGCATTGATAATGGATGCGGGAACTGGCTTCACTAACCAAGTCTATGAACTTTCTCCTGTTTTCTTGCACAAGGTGATCCGTTGTTTCTCTGTTAATTATTCTCTTGTCTGTCTTCTGTCAAGATGATCTGACATGAGAGTGAACTATGTGCTGGATCAGGAATGGATAATGGAACAGTGGGAGAAGAACTACTACATAAGTTCTATTGCTGGTGCAAACAATGGAAGCTCTTTAGTTGTCATGTCAAAAGGTAGCTACTGTTTTCCTGATTCCGTGAAATCTTTTATACGCTTTCTTCATGAATGGTATTTTACTAGTCTCTGAATTTGTGGCTTATTCTATGTTTGGTTTTGAAATGGATTATGAAGGTACTCAGTATACACAGCAGTCTTACAAAGTAAGTGATTCGTTCCCATTCAAGTGGATAAACAAGAAATGGAGAGAAGGCTTCCATGTAACCTCAATGGCAACAGCTGGAAGCCGGTGGGGTGTTGTTATGTCCCGCAATTCTGGCTACAGTGAACAGGTTAGACTTCACCAACATCCATACCTTCATGTGATGATTTACTGAGTTTTTGAATTTGTCGCATTGATTTCTAATCCAGTAATTTGCCTTTCTTTGCTTATCTCTCTCTACAGGTTGTGGAACTTGATTTTCTGTATCCAAGTGAAGGTATCCACAGGCGTTGGGATGGTGGATTCAGAATCACATCAACAGCAGCAACAACCGATCAAGCTGCTCTCATCCTAAGTATCCCACGTCGTAGAGTTGTCGATGAGACACAAGAGACGCTGCGTACCTCTCAATTCCCCAGCACACATGTCAAGGTGGAGAGAGTAGCTAATACAAATCTCTTGGAACTTTTTTTTTCTCCCTTCCCATGAACAATACCTGATCTCTTTTGCATTTTCATTGTGCAGGAAAAATGGGGAAAGAATCTCTACCTCGCATCGCTAAGCTATGGCCGAACTGTATCTTGAAAGCTTAGTAGTAAAAATGTTGAAGGGCAAGAGAAAGATGTCTCAGTCTCTGCTCCTATTTCATATCCGACCCTCTGGCCTCTCAGGCTCTGTTGTGTTTTTTTTTTATATCATTTTAAGTTGAATTGTGAAGCAAAAAGTGGTGATTGCGTTGTTTCTTGTCCACTTCAATTGTGAAGGGGATTGAGACATAATCACCAGTTTAGCTACACATTTCCCTCGAAATTGCTATTTAATTTTTATATGAAGAAAATATATTTTTGTTAACAACTTCACTTGTCTCTACCTAATTATCGAATTTAATTCGAAATAGGCTGTTCTCTCCATACACGACCTGAAATCTTCAACTTCAGTTCATTGTTGGCGGTGTTGTCGGTAGAGAAGACCAAAGCCAGTTTGCGAGTGATGAGTAAGCCGTCTTGACTATCACGAACCATCTTGTGGCTGTCACGAATGCTTCTAGGCACGCCCTGCCATGTCAGCTTTCTGCCATTGCCACCGACCTCCAAAGTGTAGCTGAATGCTATTGCTTCTTCTTCATCACCCATAAACTGCATGAAGGCTATGTACATTGGTGTTTTCCTCAGGTGAAATGCTTCGAAGTATAAGCAGAATTGTTGACCGAAACAATCCAGAAGCTGCATCGTCTTGTGTGGGGGTGAAACATTAACAAGTTGCATAGACAGAACAAGAGAAGAAAGATCCTTAAAGAAATCTCTGTTTTAACTTACAGTTAACATCCTAGTAGCATGATGAAGATGTTTAGGATTGTGATGGACATATCTATGACTGAAGCTTCGTCCATCATGCATTTCTACATTGTGATCATTCCTTAGATGCAGAAGCAGCCAATGAATATCTCCTGTGGCGTTACACTTAGATCCATAGTAGGGACAATTGTATGGTTTCTTCGCAAGGTTGTTCTCAATGTTGAGCTCTTTGATGTGGTCGTTGGAACAATGTGCAGAGGACATATGGTTTGTACAATCTGAGAAATCGAGTAACTCAGGGACCGGAGATCCAATTTGAAGGTCATGGATTTGAGGTTCCATTTCGCAGGAATTTATGTAACTACAAAGCAAGTGATGAGTTTGAAAGAGGAGAAAGGTGTATGTTTGTATGTATGTATGCATATACAATCACCAGATTGATACGTTTACGTTGTTTCAAGTTTCATTTATTGGAGGCAACGTGGAGTAAATGGTGAATATAAGAGTTGGCTCCGAGATTGCGTAAGTGAAAGGGCATGATTTGAGGGAAGAAAATAATACAAACAAAAACCATATAGTATATGACTTGAGAGTGAGATTACAAAATACAAATTAGTCAAGGTTCTTAGTTACACGACACCTTGAGTTGTCATAGCAAGTGTCCAATTGAATCTTGCAAGTTGCAACCATCCATTTCAGATGCCAAGTGGACAAATGTGTCTTAATTAAATCAAATCATTGTATTTCAAAGATCTTTTTTATTAAGAACTAAAATGATCAACCAGTAATGGTTAAGCAGCTAAAGACATTGCATGAGACAGAATTCCAAAAATGAAAGATCTTGCTTGCAACATTACATTGACTACTCAGTTTCTGATTAACCCAAAACCGCAAAGAATCTAAGCAAAGAGTTGGAGATAACCGAATCTAAATACAGGAACCTTTGGATCTGAAAAAAGATTAAAAGAAAGATACAGCCAGAGCTTTCGTTTATGTCTCTATCCTCTTGAAAACTTGTTGTAAGATGAGAGAAGAAAACTGTCATAAAGGCATTGAAATACCTGCAGCAATATCAGAGAAAGTGTTCTCATGTCAATGTATTGAACTAAGCAACAAACCCATACTTAGAAGTAATGTATGATTGATTGGCTCAGATCCATACTCACACATAAAAGGGTCCAACTTCATTCACAAATGACAATGCTATATGATCACATAATCCTGTTGCTATTAAGTTTAACAAGTGAACTTGAACTTATTGCTTATCCTTATATATATAGAGCTAACACACTGGATTCAAATCGAAGCATCAACACATTTAGCACCATATACACATTACAAAAGATTCGGTTGCTACACAGAGAAACAACAGAATGTAATGAGTGTTGATACACAATGTGTAAAGCAAACTCAAAGAGAAGTTTCCATGAATATCAATAGAGAAAGAGCATAAAAAGAAAAGAAAAAAAAACTGACCTTGAGGAACTAATCCCCAGATTTTGGATTCAATGGACAAACTTGATACAAGCCTTGACGATGCTATAGCACTGTGTAGAGGTATCATCGAACTCAACTCCACTGGTAATCTGAAAAAAAAAACCATCCAAATTGCAATTTCCTTAGAAAGTTTTGACTTTGAAGTTGATTCAGATTTCAAAATAACTAATCGACACAAAGTTCCCATGATTTCATACTTATGATCAGTATTGCTGATCAAATTCCAAAACTTCTAAAATCGAGTCAATCATTTAACACCGACCTTGAAGATCGATTGAGACGACTAGTTGCTGAGGAAGGTGATGCAGATTTGATGGGAGATGGTAGTGGTGAAACATTAGCACTCTTGTTGCTGAAATTTTGGTATAGAGGCTTTAACCGAGAGGAGAATCTACCTAACAGCTTCGAAGACGCCATTGCCATGAAATATTAATGAGGAAGAAGTGAAATTCAGATTTGATCGGACATTTTAGGGCTTAAGGGTTTGTGAGCTAAGGTCCCGGGTCGGGTTAAGGATCCGACAAGTAGACACATTTATAAAAAAAAACAACTGAAAAAATAAATAAAAATAAAAGCGGAATTATTTGATAAGACCGGAATCGAAGTTAGGGTCTCTTCTGCTCCCAATTTCTCTCGAGTGATTCGTCTTTCGACTTAGTTTCTTGAGAAAGTGTGACAAAATCTGGAATTTCAAGCTCTGAATTCGTAACCCTTGAAGTAAAAATTCAAACTTCCTTTCCTCTGGTCTTGTTCTGTTTCAATCAAAACACAATGTTTCTGCCCTAGTATTCCTAACAACTGATTCCGTTTTCATTGTATGTGTCTTTATTGAAGCTGTCGATCAGCTCAGGAATCAATTTCGGATAGCAACGAAAGATCTTGAGTATCTATAGAGTTACAGAGATGGGAAGCAGAGGTAATAATCGTGTGGGAGAAAGATGGAATGAGATGGGTTGCGAAGAGAAATCGAGTGTGATTCAAGAAGAGATCAAAAGGGTTAGTAAACTTCCTTCGAACAGTGTTTATGCAGTTCATCGTCTCAAGGTTCTTAATAAAATCAACGAGCTTTTATCTGTCCAAGTAAGTATAAATCATTTTTCACATAACTAGGAAAACTTTGTAACTCTCTGCATTAACTAACTTATCAGCACTATTTGTTTATGATGTCTTGTGACAGAGAACATTATCCCAAGAGAAGGAGTTAGAATTGCTCTTCACACAGCTCTCTCTGTAAAAATCCAGTACAAGGGTGTGAGCAGCCTCCGTTTTAAGTGTTAGATTGCATTATATGCCCTATTTACCAATGTAATTCTAACTTTGTACTCAATATTGCTGCCTGATCAATGGTTCCTTAAGAAGTTGGTGAGAATGGGATTGTATGTTTTAGTTGATCAAAGACAATTCGGTTTACCTTAACAATCCTCTTCTCTGTGAGTCGGCCATATCTCAACTACTTCTCAATATTAATACCGTTAGACAAATCGCCTAAACTGTTTCTGTTAGGTTGTAGACTGATAATCTCAAGATTAACTAGTTGTCTACTTGATAGATTTATGTTTATGGAATCTTAATATTTTGGTGACATTTCTATTTTTCTTTGACGGTTTTTAGAAGATATCTTTTACATTTAACCAATATCTAGAATCTAGATACAAGTGATGTAATATTTTACATAGATATTACCCCCAAGACCAAATTATAAGACTCTTTACCTTCTTCTTTTTTCGTTTGGAACTGATGACTTCTTACTAGAAACAGGTAAAAACCTTCTTAAAATTTTCCTGCATATGTCTATAAATTTGAAACAGAGAACTATTGGGAAAATTTACTAAGAAATTATACTAAGAAATTTTGGGAAAATACCCTACATATGTCTATAAATTTGAAAATTTTCCTTTCACTTAAAAATAAAATTAATTTGTTAAAATATTAAATTTTTCTTAAAAATACTTTCACAAAAAATTAAAAATAATTTATAAAAATTAAAATCAATTCGTTTTTTTTTGCGTAAAATAAATATTTTATTTGTAAGAAAAAATAGTGATGATCATTATTCTAAATAACTTTTTTAAAATATATTTAATATTCTGATACATTTTAACGATTCAAAATATGTAATATATTTTTGATTATTGAACATTCAAAATTAGAATATGACTAAGAATAAACCAAATGGTTTGAAAGCTATTAAAACTTTGTGGGATTGCTGAGCTCATGACCATTGTTTCCTATAAATAAATAAATAAAATTAATGATTATGGTTAAAACCAAATCAAAAGTAATCTCATAAATAATGAATACGATTTTATTAAAGTCATAGGAAAAATTAACATGTGATGTCTCCTCATAAAGTTGTGAATAATTCCATTTCGTGATCCAATTTGAGTTTTAATCATTGTATGTCATCATATTTAATTTTATGTATTTTCAAAACTGTAATGAATCATTGATAATAATTTATTTTTAAAATTTATGTTAGTTACAAAGATATAAACTTAATAAGGGTAGGATACTTTTCAAATTTACAAACATAAATATGCTAATTTCAAAAAAATCCCTATTAAATAGAAAAATATGGATTTTGAGGTGGTTTTGTTTCTTGCGAATGCGAATTTGGGCTGGACAGGTAATATAACACAAAACGCCGGACCGATTCATCACAATGGACTCCATATCAACAAATATCAGTTGGTAGAGCTTTTGGACGACACTTATGTGAAACATGTGCAAAAAAGATTTGGTGGAAGAGGAAAAAGATAGATGGAAAAATGTTAAAAAATAAAAAATATGATTTTTGAAAAAAAGAAAAAACATTTTTTATAAGCACTAAGTTTTCTTCTTGCTTTCAAAGCAATAAGAAATTGATATTTGAAAAAATATTTTCTTGTTTTCCTCTTATTCTTTCTTCTTGTTTTGATTCATAATATTTATCATCTTCTTCATTTCACACCCTTTCTCATCACAATTTTTTTCTAAGGGATGAACAACTTCACCAAAATCCATCAGCTATCCAAATAAAATGAGTTTGTACAGATTTTGTCAAAAGTATTTCCAGCTTTGTAGTAACAAGCTCTACTCGACTCCTTAAAAACTTTTGAGGGATTGGTGATAAGTGGTTTAATTAGAGTTTTTGTGTTGATGACTGTCATTTTGGAGAATGAAAAATATTTAAGATATTGACTATAAGACTGATGAGTCGATAATATTCAGAACATATATATTATCTAGAGAGCATCAAAGATGAAAAAATGCAAAAAGATTGATTTCTACCAGGAAAGAAATAACTGAAAAAAGCAGAATTATTTGATAAGATTGGAATCGAATTTAGGGTCTCCTCTGCTCGCAATTTCTCTCGAATGATTCGTTTTTCGACTTCATTTCTTGAGAAAGTGTGACAAAATCGGAAATTGCGAGCTCTGAATTCTAAAAATTCAAACTTTTATGAAAAAACTTACATTAGACACGTTTCCATTATGCCTTTATTCGTCCAAAATAATCTCCAAAATTTTAATGATCACAAGTGCAATCTTTTTTTATGATCGATATTTACGAACTGCATAAGTGCATAGTGATCAATTATTCTACTTCCATTTATTAGCTTATAGCTTTGCCAAAAATGATAAATATACAAAATGAAAGGGATCAAAGAGACAAAGAGTGAATGAATTATGATCCAATTCAGCAAATTCAATAGGATTCAAGTAAAATAATGTCTGCTGAAAGAGACATGCTTAAGCTTTCGATCTGGTTCTCCAAGGCACTAACTTCATTATTTGCCTGGAAAAATGATTCCCTAAGCCAAGTTAGGCGAGTTTCTAAGCTGGACTTGGAAAGATTCAATGGAAACATTCAAATCTTTTAGTCTGTTGTATTCCTCGGAAACATTTTGGAGCTTTTTCCTCTCCTCTGTAAGTGACCTAACTTTTTTCAATGACATCTAAAGACTGACCTTTATCAGGTTATGGTTATCTATGTATGACATGATGGTTTCAATATTTTCAATGATACAGAGAGCTCCTTGACAATACCATTTCCTGATGTGATGATGCAACAAATAGCTTCGGATTTTTAGTAGAATCACCTTTGATGAGTTCAGATTCATCCAATGCTGTTGACATCTCTTGTAGTTTCATCAAACACTCTTCAAGTTTTTTTTTTTTCCTCAGCCAGAGACTGTTCCGATTCAAGTTCTTTTGTTTTCTCAGCCAGAGACTGTTCGAACTCCTTCTATGCTAGCTCATATGCTTCCAGGGTTACAAGACTTATCATTTCTCATGTTCATATCTAAAGGAAAATATACACTACAAGAGATCATATATGAATGATACGTAACTTTAAAATGTGCTAGACGGAAATTAGTGTTATTTCTAGGACCGGCGTTAACATATAATACTGGTGCTATATTATAAAAAAAATAATTCAATACATTTAAACTTAAAAGGAAAAAGATATAGTATAAAAAAAATAATTCAATAATTGCAATTCTGGCTCTTCAGTCTCTCACATGCCAAAATCTCAACTCCGATTCATTTTCCGATTTCATCTCTTCGTGCGGCTTAGATCCAAATCTGATTGCGCGGCCGTCGATTTCAATTTTAAGGAGACGATGACTTTTTGGGGTTTTTAGTAGCAGTTGATCATGAACCCTAGAAACTGTTTCCTTGTGGCTGACGCTACCTTTCTACCAAAAATCTGAATTTTCGATCAAACAATATAAGTTTTGCAAGTACATCGTATTGCTCCAAGAGATGTAAATAGAACCCTAGAAAGTATCTCCTCCCCTACCAAATCCCCTGGAAAATCGGATTTTATCGTCATATTGACAGATTTGAGGTATTCATCTTGTCCAATAATGTAAGCTGTGTTGTAGCGACAGGTCTGGGTCCGTTCAAATTTATCTAGATCGAAAACTACAGCAACTTTCTTCTTCTCATCAATGAAAAAGCTCCCAGAAAAAACATCAACCGGAAAACCACTGAAAATTATCAAAAACTTGCTCCACGACACCGCATTGAGATCAATCTTATTCGTAACAAAAATCTCGATTGTCTCGGATGTCTCCCAGGTTTTCTGATATAACATGGCGAGCTGCTCTTCTCTAACACAAGATAGAGACACAAAAATATCTGCATCGTACGAGTTAAACGGCATCGGCAGACCCGGTCCAAATCTCTCACTTGTAAAATCGAAACAGACTAAAACATGTTCAATATTTTTTGTCACCACTCCTCCCACTGTTTCTCTCTTTTCAGCAGGAATATAAGTATTTCCCTTCAAAGAAACCCCGCGTAGATAAGACTGTATCTCCCACTCGGTTTGACATCAAGAAACTTCCATAAATTAGAGCTAAGATTGTAGATTTTGTACCTAAAAAAATGGTATCTGCCTTGATAGAGTTCGGAAATCCTCAAGACTTTGTGGTTGCGGTTCTTGTCATATCCGAGAGCATACCTGTCGTTTATACCGTTATAATTTGTTCTACGTTGGATCCACCTGGTTTGCCCCAAATAAGGGTTACATACCATGAGTCCTTTGTTGTCCTTGACGAAGCATAGCAATAAACCGTCACAGTGAAAGAGTTGAGTTATCTCAATTTTATCGAGTTTACTTACTTGCTTTATAGATGGCTCAATGAAATCATCGTTGTGGATTCCTTGGAGATCGAATCTCAAGGAACAAACGTTATAATCCATAATCATGAACCCCATAAACTGCTTCCTTGCTGCCGCTGCTTCTGCTTTTTAGCCAAAAATCTGAATTTTCGATAAAGCGTTCCACTTTTTGTAAGTACATCGTACTGATCTCAGACATGTCAAATGAACCCTAGAGAATATCTCCTCTACCAGATCTTCTGGAAGATCGCTCATTGTCGTCATTCCTTCAAGCTTCAACAAACAAGGTTTGAGTTTGACGCTTACCTTGTTCGAGTCTTACGCTTGAAACCTTAGGCCTTTTTTTTAACCTAAAAAGAAAAAGCCTTTTTATTTTATTTCTTTTTATAAAATTTTCGTGATGTATATTGGAGAAATTTTGGGGAAATACCCTACACATGTCTATAAAATTTATAATTTCCCTTTCTCTTAAAAAATAAAATTTCTTTTATTAAAATATTAAGTTTTTCTTAAAAATACTTTCACAAAAACTTAATAATAATTTATAAACACTAAAATTAATTAGTTTTTTGTGTAAAATAAATATTTTATTTATAAAAAAAATGGTGATGAATTAATGATAATAATTTTAAAAAAATTTTAATTTTAGAAACATAAATATGGTATTTTCAAAAAATCCCTATATATTGTTGCAGAAGAACAGAAAAATAAATGCTGGAGCTGGAGAAAACTAAACCGTCACAAATTGAGGTGGTTTTGTTTCTTGTGAATGCGAATTTGGGCCGAACGCATAATATAACCCAAAACGCCGGACCGGTTATTTTAACTTAACCAAAACTAGTGGTTTTGGTTATTGATTTTCGTTCGGAACCCTACACGATTGAATCTGTTGCGGGAGTTCCAGTGGTGCCTTGCTTGAGAATATGATTGCAGACTTACATCAATAGTTGTCAAATATTTATCTTGTCTATTTGTTAATGTTTGCCAAAAAATGTTTAGCATTGTTTGTGTTTCGATTGTGTTTACAGTTTTTTGTGTTTTGATTCTGATCTGCTTTGATATTAGGTAGACACATTGCAACTAATCAACTTTTTGTGTTAAAAAATGTCGTATGTGTAGTGAGATAAATCGGATGAGGATGCAACGGACCGGTATGAGTTTGAAGTTGAGAATATTTGTGGATGAGATTCCTATAGGCCGTAACAGTTGGGATGATGAAACCAAGCTTAGCTTTAAGTATGGCACGGATGGAAGTTGTCCTTAGTCGTTATATTGTTCGTTTGACAAACGAAAGAGCAAATGGGAGGTAAAGGTCTTTTAATGTGTACTCCAGATGGGAATGGAAGATGTTAAAAAGTCTAGTTATTGCAAGGTTGTTCAAGGATAAGCTGAGGGAAGACTCAGAATTTATACCTAACGCAATTCAAGATAATATACGATAGAATCTTGTTGCGTCAAGAATTCAATGCCAAAAAGGTAGAGACAAAGGTTTGAAGTGGCTAGAAGAGGAGTAGAGTATATTATGTAGTTTTCTCACCTTAGAGGTTATGGTTATGAGATTATTAGTTCTCTATTTCATTGTTTGTATGATATAAGGGAAAATAGTCAGATAATAGCACTCTGAACCTCGAAAGTATTACATTAGCATTTTAAATCTTTAAACTATTTTTACTAATACTTTAAACTTTAAAACTATCTCATGTGTTTTCTTCGCCATAAAATTCATTACAAAATAATTATCAAAAAATTAACAGAATTTCCAATAGTAATCTGACAAAAATTTTGGACGGTAATCTGACGGATTTCCGATAAAATAGTTTAATCAGAATTTTATTAAATCAAACAACTATATCAATGTGCATATTTTCCAACGGAATTCCGATGGTTACTTGAAAATCCGTCAGAAATTATTCGACAGATTCCCGACAAAACAATTATTTTAAAATCCATCGAATTAGGATCCTATCAAAATTCCGTCACTAGAAAAAAAAATTACGGAAAACTGATGGAATTTCCTACGAGATCTTAATTCGAATGATTTTTGATATAATAGTTCTGTCGATAATCCATCAAATAATTTCTGATATATTTTTGAGTAACCGTCGAAAATTCGTTGGAAAATATGTATGTTGATATAACCGTTTTAATTTTAAAAATTATGACAAACCTATTTTGTTAGAAATCTGGTCGGATTACTGTCAAAAAGTTTTGTTATATTACCGTCAAAAATTTCGTTAGTTTTCCACTAAGTATTTTGTAATAAATTTTATGGTGGAAAAATAAAAGAGATAGTTTTAAAAACTGTAAGGAAGTTGGCAGCCAAAAAACTTGTAATTCCGTTATTTTTATTTCTTTTAAAAATAAAAAAGATAATTTTAAAAATAAAAGAGAGTTTTAAAAACATAATTTTATGGCAGCCAAGATTTGGTTTGAGACGTCCAGAAAGAATCTGTAAAGAAGTTGTTTTTCCAATCTCGTTTGGTCCAACTATCCCTAGAACCTTTCCCAGCCTTGGAACTGGAAGCCTGCAAGTTAGATACTACAGAGTCTTAAAGCCTGAGTGCCAAGGAGATTTCAAAAACGAAATATTGACAAGCTAGCCTCAGCAGCTGAAATGATTCTGGTTCGTTTGGTGAATATTTAGCCATTTGGTGCATACCAATGTCCTTGAGACTCTTTCATCCCTTACAAATACAGAAATTGCTTAGGAAAAAATGTTTTATACCTGTAGACAAACGAAAACTATAGACAAAGGCCTATACCTCTTTTAGTACTCAGAGGATAGTTCACTATGTTTCCTGAAGCTAGGCTCTGAAATGATCCTTGCCCATACTTATGCGTCGGAACAACATAAAATTCTTGAATAGACTCACACGGGCATTTCTGAAATGTGCCAACAATCTCACCATACTACATTCATCATCAGAAGGAGAAATTCTTTATAAAATCAGAATTGGACGACTGTGGCTACATACCTCGATCCTCAAACCACATTTTATACAATGCTTTATAAAAGCAGTCTTGGAAGCATTTGCATCCTCACAAACATTACAGATGCTGTAAATCAAATGTACAAACATTTCACGAACTATAAATCACAAAGCAAGAAAAGATTTTGAAACCGCAATCAACAATAATTCCAACTACTTACAGTACACGTTCATAGTGGCCTCGCCTTGGAACGCTGCTTCCACAATTATTACACAAAACCATGGCTCCGTAACTGAGAGATGAGGCTTCAATCATCCAAACGCACGAAGAATTGGGAAATTAGGGTTTTGGTGAAGCGATTTGTAAAGCTCATAAGAAAAATTTAGTGTCTATGTTATCAGCTCCCGAGATTTTACAGAAACTTGTCTACAAATAAGTAGCGGAACAAGAGGAATCTACTCGGAAGGAAGAAATTGAAAGAATTCATCTAGATTTAGTCTCTATGTTATCATCTCCCAAGATTTTACAAAATTTGTTTACAAATAAGTAGCGGAACAAGAGGAATCTGTACGGAAGGAAGAAATTGAAAGAATTCATCTAGATTTGAGAAGCGATGCATGCGATCAACTTGAAAGAAAGCAAAGATCAAACCTAATTGAGAGGAATCGAGAGAAGACGAGAAAGCAACGATCGTTGGAGAATTTTCTGAGAGCGTTTCTTTGGCGGGATCTCGTGCAAAAGAACAGAAGAGTAAATGTTGTAGCTGGAGAAGATCAAAACGTAACAGATTTAGGAGTTTTCGTTTCTTGTTGGGCCGAAAGCGTAAAATAGCCCAAAATGTTGGACCGGTTATTTCAACTTAACCAATAAACCAATTCACGAACTTTTTTGGTTTACACATACATTCAAGCAAAACTACGTGATAAGAAATCTTGTAGAAGACCACAAATTCAACAACATAGTAAAAAAAAGATTCTAAATTTGAAAAGAATTTGCTTTTTTTTTTTCCCAGGAAACATAAACGATTCTCTAATTTCATTGTTTGTATACATTCCGCAGTTTCAGAAACCTAACCAAAAAAAAAATGACAAAGCATAAACTATGTAATGGGGTTAGTGGAGAATCTGAACTTCTCTAGTTCAGCTTTCTCTGGAAAAATGAGTCACAACACACTGAAAAAAGAAAGTAACTCTTTGGGGCCAATTGGGTGATTTAAGGGAGAATGTGATGTTGCCCTGCAACAACACGGGTCTTGCTTCTGCCTTTGCGTCCGTTAGCTATGCCACTGATCAACGCACCACCTGTTTCTAATACTGAGTTGGCACCCATAATCTTCAACCCAAGAGTATTGATCAGATAGGCCAATTTGCTTTCGTTAATACTTTCGCCCATTTCTTGAAGCTTGTGAGCTTGCTCCCGGGAAAGAATACTGTAAAGCTGAAGAAGATTGGTTGGCTCGTCTTCAAAGTTATCAAAACAAACTCTGACTAATCCCATTGATTTCGGATCGTCGGTTAATGGGTTGAAAACAAATGACAACTTCCCAGTTGCAATGTCGGGCCTTTTGAACAGATCTTCGAGAACATCGATGTTAACTCCACTGTATCTTTGGACAGGTTTCTTTGGATTACTGCGGAAAACATTTGCAACGTGAAGAATCCGTGATGCTTCTCTTAAACCGCTTAAGTAGGCACCGTGCATTGTGGCTGGATGTTGCCTTGTCGTAGCCTCACCAGCAAAGAATAGTCGGTTACTTACACTTTCAGCTAGAATATCGTAGTCCACACCAGATGAACCAACCCTTACATGAGAATATGACCCATATGACAAAGGATCACTTCCCCATCTAGTGCAAATCGTCTGTATTGGGTCAGGCACAACAACACCTTTAGGACCATATATGCCTGCAAAAATGTCAAAAACATTGTTATAGCAAGAACTTGGGAGCAGCAAAACGTTGATAGCATTATAATATACTACCTCTGAGTTTTTTTAAAACGCGGTGAAGTAAAGCAGATGGTTCTGTGCACTCAAATCTTTGAGCAGCTTCTCCAGCAACTAAGGCAACCAAGGCAGGGCCACCAGAGACTGTATGGTAGGCATAGAACAGAAAGAACTCTCCTCTGTTTATGCTACTCTCATTGAGGCATCCAAATGTGTCTAACTCGTCACCCCAAAAGACAGACGGGAAAAGCATGGCAACTTTGTTCAAAAGGCCAAACCCCAACCTGTCAATGGCTGCTTGTTTTCTTCTAGGTAACTCTGGCTCAAACTTGATAGATTTTTTCTTCAAGACCCCGAGTGGCACTGTGCAAAGAATCATGTCAGCTTGAAATATCTGGCTGCCAGAAATGACTTCAACTCCTCCCTCTCCATACTTGATAGTGTCAACACTTTTCCCATAGATGATGGGTAAACTTTCAGCCAATGCATTTATAAGTCTCCAGTTTCCACCGGCAAGAAAACAATGATCCCCACCCATTTCGTACGGATCATCCTGATCCCAATAAGCAGCTGAAAGATTCGAAAGACACCCAGCGTTAGCATATTCCAAGTTAGCAAGATGCCAGTCAAAAAGTTTTCTTTCCTCTGAATCTTTAGCTACACCATACAGTACCCTGAGAGTCTCCAAGACTTCACCCAAAGAGATCCTATTAGCTTCTCCGTCCATCATCTCCCTCACTTCAGTAACCTTGTCAAGCAGTTTATTGAAACCAAACTCAACATTGGAGTCAGCTACCTTATAGACAATCTCTCCATCTGAATTATACAAAGGACAGTTGTCTCTAACCTTGTGAAGAGGAATAGAAAGCTGTCTCGCAAGAACTCCAAGTGGGTTCGCATGTAAACCAGTGATTACACTGCCACCAAGTTCAACAGCTGCAAATCTATCCTTATCTCCTATCTTCTGGGTATATACTCGTCCTCCAGGACGACTCCTAGCTTCTAAAACAAGAACCCTAAACCCAAATGACAAGAGCTGTCTTGCAGCAGCCAAACCAGCAAGCCCAGCACCAACAACTATGACTGATCCCTCAGTCCCCTCTTCAGCAATGTAAGGTGCAAACAATGAAGAAACACCGAAATTGATGTATCCATTAAACAAGAGAAAATCATAAGCAGCTGAAATCAAATGCTCACACTCACTACTCACAGTTTCTCTAATCTGATCTTTGAGTAGCCAAATCCGAACATTACTCCTCCACCTAGCTACTATATGATTTCGAACTACAATGTAATCGTTCTGCTCTTTCCCGCCCAATTCTCTTACAACCCCAGCTTGAATCTCTTCCTCAAGCAATTCATCGATTGGGAAGCCTACGGATAAAGCTATCATAGCCTCGGTCTCTGTTTCTTTCTCCAATGCTTGCTTAGTCCTGAACTTTTTCTTCGAGCTTCCACCTATTTGTTTCTCAATCAAATCATCCATCGCGTTCTCATCGTAGTTCTTCCTACTTACTTTTCTCCTCAACATCCTCCTCGTATCACTTCCATCCGACGCCGGAGCATCCATTTCCGGTCAATCTTTCAACAAATCACTTCCGTATCGTTTACCTAGAAACCCATTAACCCTAATCCCATCGTCGT
The DNA here is from genome assembly GCA_028015245.1 of Cardamine occulta. Classification (NCBI taxonomy): domain Eukaryota; kingdom Viridiplantae; phylum Streptophyta; class Magnoliopsida; order Brassicales; family Brassicaceae; genus Cardamine; species Cardamine occulta. The sequence continues at coordinate 15,378,581 of CM051371.1, read as the reverse complement.
TTCACACCCGAGTTCTATCAAATACGCACAGAAGCGTAACGAATACTTCCGATTACTTCATCACCTCCGACGATTCGGGAAAATTTCAGTAACGAATTGATCGGAAAATTAAAAAAACCGTCGGCAAATCTTCCGGATTCTTGAGCTTGCTATTTCCGATCTCCAGTTACGATTTTCGAACCGTGCAAGCAGAAACAATATGGGTCTACATTAATTTGGGCCTAAATGAATCTAAAAGATTTAAGCCCATTAGGCCGATGAAGGTACTTATATTTATTTTGTTCCTTTATAATTATGGATGATATAGTATATACTAAAGATGATAATAAAAAAAGGAGAGGATGAAGATAGTTACATGTCATTGTTGACATAACCAAAGAGGCCCATACACGAAGTGATGTAGGCTAATGCTGAATATAAAAAGAACATGCAATTTATTAGAGTAGGGTCATTGTCTCTTCATCTTCATCACATTATGAAAAAATTGACATTTCGCTACAATGCATATAAGTATCTCACATGGCCTTTCCACATCTCTCCATTCACATGCCATTTATTTTGTGATCCAAATTCTGGGATCACTTGAGACATAAATATCTTAATCCTTATCTTTCTTATGTTGAGTCTCGTTTTTTACATATTCTTGATACACCAAAAGGTACCCAAAACTTGAAGTTTAAAGTAAAATAGCATTTATTAAAATTCAATGAAAGAACATAAGATTTCTAATAATGTGTGCATGCACACATAGATCATAATATATGATCATTGGACAATATCTGTATAAAGTGTAATTATTAATGTGCGGAAGTTAAAAGTATAATTGTAATGATGGATGAATAAAATACCTTTTTCATGCTAATAGTTGTACACATTGGACTTGCATGTGTAACAAAAATGGACCCCATTTTTTATTGCTCCTGCAGTAGTTTTGCATGATTACCTCTACATATGGCCACGTTAACGTCTGTGTGTGTGTGTGTGTTAGATATATATACACTTATACACCCTAAATTAAACGATCTCGTAATGAAAAACAAAAAAATTGTTCTTTAACATTTTCTCCTAGCTATAAGACGTTATGCAATTTTCATTTCCCTTTTTTATAATGACCGGAAATTTTTTTTTGGAAGTACCTGGTCAGCTGGTACAACTATTAACTACACTTACATTTATTTATTTAGTTTTACTCAAAATGATAATGAATGAATGTTACCGTTCTTGACAGATTTAATGCAATTTTTTCCATCGAATTTGAAAAAGCTATTAATTAAATTAATACTCTACCTCGTAAAAAACACAGTATTAAAGACGGAGGAGACAAGTCACTGTATCGACATCATTATCAAAACACAAATAACTATTGCAGAATCCAGATTCGATGAGGGTTTCTGCAGGTTGACAAAAATAAATCCAACTTGTTACTATTAGTAAATTTTGGCTTTAGCATAGATCTTTCAACTGTATTTAAGAAGGAAATTAGATTGGTGATTTATTAATATTATAGACTGGTTAATTGGTGAAAAAAAAACAAAATTAGTGAGTGTTTTTTTTAGTTGGAGCTGAATGGTAGAAATCAGAATTGGGTAATTGACTGATTAATATTTTTATGTTTCGCAAAAAACATAAAACATTAACAGCCGACGTGGTCTATATAAAAAAACGACAAAATTATAGTTTAAAATCACATATGGGAAACATCTAACTCAAAGCATAGTGCGATTGCAATTTCCATGTGATTTAATTTCTGCTGGTTGGTTTGATGGCATGCTAAGCTGGATCTAATAGTATCACAACAATGCATATATTTGAGTTTTACCCAACTATACTGTAGTTTGGAAATTTATGATAGTTCAGTGTCTAAATACAACTAATGGGTTGCTAGCAATCTAATATATATATAGAGTAGGTTACGCGCTAAGAGATTAAATATAGGGTCATTGTCTCTAAACTATTGATGTATCATGTATGACCGATTAATTGAGTATGCATGTAATATAATATCGAATACGACCAAATAGTATCCTTGAAAACGTGCATGTAATTTTCTTGATGAAAAATGCCCCGCACGATTAAATTAAACAATGTCATAAATTATCGATGTGTCACTAGAGAAAATATCACCCGATTTACCCCACGAATTATAAAACTTCGTTACAATATCGTGTCTGTGTTTTCTTTTCGGAATTTTCTAACAAATTTCTACAAATCAAATTAGAATTGTGTATATATATATATATATTTATGTCGAATACATATTTAATTATAAGATCAGTTAGAAAGTACTAATTCTTTTTTATACTGTTAAGGTCGAGGACTCGAGAATTGGAGACAATGGACCCCTTTGAAAAGTGGGATAATTAGCAGACTTTCAAGCCTCTGATTAAAACGAAAACTATAAAACATGTATTTATTCCCTCTTTTTTTTTTTTTTGTCAAACCCATGTATTTATTCCTGAGATTCAGTATTCACTACGAACTAAAAAACTCTGGTTTGTATATATATATATACATGCATGGGTCATGCCGGCACCTACCCAAGCAAAAACCGGTAGTAAACGTTGTCGTTTCTGAAGAGACTTTTTTATTTTTATTTCAAGAATTCTTAGTTCTTGAATAATAAATTTAAAATGGAGTATCGTGTTACAATAACGTCTATAGTTAATGTGCGGGTGCTAGTGTGACAGGAAGAGACTGATTGCAACTGCGTCGGCACTGGCCGCCGTTGACGACGGTGACATAGCTAACGTGAAAGGACGTTTGGGACCCACGATCATTAACCCGTAACTTACGAGGCTAACTTCAAATACTAATTACTAATTAGATTCAAACAACAAACTAACCATCTTCAAACTTGCTCCCAGTTCTAAATCAAATACTATAAAATTCTAGTTCAGGGATAACGTGGGATCATGCGTCGTGGAAATTTGCATAGAGGAAGAGGACCACGTGATCTAAAGAATCCAATTTTTATAATTTGTTACAATGAAAAAAGTAAAAAAAGAGTTAAATTAGAGAGATAATGATTAGGGGTTGGACGGACCCACGGAGGTTTACTACATGACACCGAACCTGAACTACCTGTGATTGTGCTCTGTTCTATACTTACACATTTTTGGACCATTTCCTCTCTTTTTTTTTCCGTCTCTTACACATAATCTCTTTAATTAACTTCCACATTTTCCGTATAATCCGATTCGATTTATTCTACTTTATTTGAATACATGCAAATCCAATCACGGGTTCTTTTTAAAGAATTCGATTTTTTAATGTCAAAGACGTAATATTGCCTCGTTTAGTTTGAATGGGTCTTGAAGCAATAATAAAGAATGATGTATTCAAGTTATTTTTTTAATCCAACTTTCAAAATTGTATCAGATGTGTCGGCTGTGGCTACGTACTTGTTTAGAAAATCAGATACATATAGTTCAAATTTGTCATCTATAATGACGCCGTTTACAGCTTCTCGAGTTAACAAACGAGACGATGTGTCAACTTAGAGATTTTTGGTGATCGAGAGGGTATTTAAGAGAAACTAAAATATGGTCAGAAAAAGCTACAAAATTTAAATTCAAACTAAAGAAAGAGCTCTTACACTAACAACTACTGGTAAAAGAGAAAAAGATAAAGAACAAAAATGGCTATCTTTTAATTCAAGCAATTTTTGAGCTAAGCAATTTCAAATTCGTGTTATTATAGCAAAGATTCCATATTAATATCTTTGATTTATAAATAATTAAATCAACCCAAATAATAGCCATTGCATTTTTCTTATGATATTTTAAGTAGAAACGATTCTTACTATTTTTTATTTATTTACATCACATGAATTAGTACTTTTTATTTTATTTTCAATAAATACTGGATAAAACTTGACAAGTTTTGGAAAAAAATAACATTTGGAGATTAGATTATGATACTACATAGCTATTATATAAAATGTTAAATCCACAAAATGTGAGTTTTCACTTTTCAGATTGTAGTCCCATATTCAAATGGGGGGACCTATAAAGGTATAGTGGCTTCCCAAAGCAAAAACGGCTAAACTAATTTTAGATTTTGAGAGTTTGATATTAATATTAGTTTATCTCTCAAGCTTAAATTTGAATCCCACAAATGCAAACTTTGCTCAAACTTGGATATCATAACCAAAGGTTTGGAGTAACCTTTTTAGCTGAAATCATTCAAAGTTCAAACTGGATACTACTATTTTATTTAAAAAGGGAAAACATATTCTATTGTATTTTTATGAAATCATGAAAAAAAGCAGCATTGGAAAACACAATAGATAATTAACAGAAGCTTCATCATTATTCATTAGTAGTAGAAGATAGTAATTTTGTTGTTACTACTACAAAGCAAACACAGAAGCAGAGAGAAACTAGACTCGAGAGGAAAAACCCAAAAAAAAAAAAAAAAAAAAAAAAAAAGGTGTGTTCACATTTCGCGGTTTTCTGCTCTTGTTTTTTTATTATCAAAGTACTATCAATTAGATTTATCTTAGTTTCTCAGAAGTCGAGCTTTGATGTGAAAGGAGAAGAAGCTTGAGGACGGACAGAAATTGAATTGACGAAACCAATGCATCTGGTAAGTTCATTTTCCCTAAAATTGTTGTTGTGTTTTTCTTCTTGTCTCGTCTCACTCCTTCGTCTCTATTTGGTTTTAATCGTTTTCATGGCGGTGAAATTCATAAGACCTTAGCTTCGCTGGTGAATTTTTTTTTGGTCCTAATATTATAATAAATAATCTTCTTTCTCTGGCGTTTTGCGATATAGTAGTATATAATTAAATATATTGGCAGTTCTTATTGTGCGAAATCGCTGGGAAAATTCCTTTTTATTCTCATAGAAATTTGTATTTTAAATCTTCAGTCAAACATTTTTGTTCTCTTCTTCTAGTTTCTGTTTTTTTTTTCTGAAGGATTTTTGGAGGTTTTAATCTCCATCTATTGTGATTCTTCTCTCTTCTTCAATCACAATCTTTCGTTTCAATTTCTTTGTGTATTGCAGGTGGAATTTCGCTTTTGAGACTTTTTTGTGTTGAGAAGACTTGGACCTGTTTAGATTTATTTGTTTGTTGGTGTCAGATTCAAATTCAAGAGGCTGTAAAAGCTTTGACTCAGTAGTGATTTGACAGAAGGAAGAAGATTCATTAAGGGGGAGGAAAAAAAAATAAGTATCTATTTGGTCGCTTTTGCTTTTATTAGTTACTTATTCTGGGGAAATTTGAGGCATCTATTGTTTTTCTTGGGAGATTTTGAGATCTTGGAGTGAATATTTTTGGTGTTGGGTTGTTTAACATTCATTGGAGAAAGGTGTGAGAACGCAGAGAGAAGGTCTTGTCAAGTCTAAGAGTTTTTTTTTTTTTTTTGTATTCATCTGCAAAGGTCTTACTGGAATGACTAATCAAGGAGAGTCTTTGGTTCTTGTCTTGTCTAAATAATGCAAAGCTAAAATCCTGGTATCTTCCAGAATCTTGTGAGCCTACTATCTCTCCAACAAAGTACAATTTCTCTGAGGATCGTCTTGTAAAAGAGAAACACAAGAGGGTCAATAAAATCTTTTTGATTCTCTTCTCTTCTTTCTGGTTTTGTAAACCTTCAATGAGTCGACTACTGAAGCGAGGGAAACAGGAAAAGCCTGTAGTTTCTGATGGAGCTGAAAAGGTTATTGTAGCTGTTAAAGCATCTAGGGAGATTCCAAAGACAGCTTTGATTTGGGCTTTGACTCATATTGTTCAGCCTGGGGATTGCATTACTCTCATTGTTGTTGTCCCTTCTCCAAACTCTGGTAATTTTCTAGCTGCGGTTTTGTTCATCTTTAAACGTTTTGTTTCTGGTCTTCTGTATGTTGATTGATCTTTTTATCTCATTTGCTATCTGGTGAATCTGTAGGACGAAAACTTTGGGGTTTCACTAAGAGTTTCCCTATGTTTGCTGGGGATTGTGCAAATGGTCATCGGAAATCACATTCTGAAGCACTACCAGAGATCAAAAGTGATCTCACTGACACTTGTTCCCAAATGATTCTCCAGCTTCACGATGTCTATGATCCGAATAAGGTTGGCTCTCTAGGCTGGCATGTTTAGCTATAATGATCCCATGAAAGCATCACATGTTTCTCATGCTATTTTGTTGTTGTTTGTTATTACTTTGTAGATTAATGTCAAGATTAAGATTGTTTCTGGATCACCCTGCGGATCAGTTGCTGCTGAGTCAAAGAAAGCGCAAGCAAGCTGGGTAGTACTGGATAAGTAATAATCTACTTTCCTTATTCCTTTAGTTTTGTGAACAGTACATGGACATTATATTTACTTCGCGGTGCTGTGTGGTTTGTTTTACAGACATCTTAAGCACGAAGAGAAATGGTGTATGGATGAATTGCAATGTAACATTGTAGTGATGAAGCGTTCTCAGGCGAAAGTTCTACGCTTAAACTTGGTTGGGTCCCCTAGGAAAGATGCTGAGAAAGAGTCATCTTTACCAACTGGACCAGAAGCAGCATCTGAAAAACACACGAAGAACGCTAAAGGATCCTTGGATTCTGACAGAGGACTACCTGTAACTCCTACTAGCAGCCCTGAGCTGGGGACACCATTCACAAGTACAGAAGCTGGGACTTCATCAGTGTCGAGCTCTGATCTAGGAACTTCACCTTTTTTCACATTGGGAATGAATGGATACATGAAAAAGGATGGAGCATTGGTCATCAAGGAGAATGATGGTCTTGATGGTTCAGGCTCTGAAACAGAGAGCGAAAATCAATCATTAGCTTCAACGAGCATGAGATTCCAGCCTTGGATATCAGAATATATTACTCATCGCAAGTCATCCCACGAGGTTGAAGAAAGTCTATGGAAATATGATGATAGGGCACAAATATCTACTATGAAGGCTTTGCTTGAGAAGTTTTCTAAACTTGATGTAGAAGCTGGATTGTCGTCTAGTCGAAGGATGGAGCTGGAGTTTAGTGGGAACCTAAGAGATGCAATATCACTCTCTCGAAATGCTCCGCCTGGTCCGCCTCCACTCTGTTCTATATGCCAGCACAAGGCACCGGTATTTGGAAAACCCCCAAGGCTGTTTTCATATGCCGAGTTAGAGCTTGCAACAGGTGGGTTTTCACAGGCTAACTTCTTGGCTGAGGGTGGGTATGGATCTGTTCATCGAGGTATACTACCGGAAGGCCAGGTAGTTGCAGTAAAGCAACACAAACTGGCTAGTTCTCAAGGAGATGTAGAGTTTTGCTCCGAAGTTGAAGTTCTCAGCTGTGCTCAGCACAGGAACGTCGTCATGCTAATTGGTTTCTGCATTGAAGATAGCAGACGGCTCTTGGTCTATGAATACATATGCAATGGTTCACTTGACTCCCATCTATACGGTAATGCTCCCTAAAATCTCCATTAAAAATCTTTGTGGTAAAAGAATGTTTGCTCAGTACCAAGCTCGTATTCAGGTCGTCAAAGGGAAATTTTGGAATGGCCAGCACGGCAAAAGATAGCTGTTGGAGCTGCTAGAGGTCTTCGGTATCTTCACGAAGAGTGCAGAGTTGGTTGCATTGTCCACCGAGACATGCGGCCTAACAACATCCTTATCACTCATGACAATGAGCCACTGGTATATATATAAATATGGCATTTCCTCATCATTCATTGTAATAGCACATGCTGTTTCATATTCATGTTGGTCCTGAGTCAACTTTTTTAATTGTACCAGGTTGGAGATTTTGGTCTCGCGAGATGGCAGCCTGACGGGGAACTGGGTGTGGAAACACGGGTTATAGGAACTTTTGGGTGAGACATCAACTGAAGCTTTCATTTTCCTCCACTAAATTTAACAATTTTCTGTTTCTAAAGGAAAGTACTTTGTTGTTGGTGTGCAGCTATTTAGCTCCAGAATATGCTCAAAGTGGGCAAATCACAGAAAAAGCTGACGTCTACTCGTTCGGGGTTGTTCTAGTTGAGCTAGTCACTGGCCGCAAAGCTATTGATATCACCATGCCCAAAGGCCAGCAATGCCTCACAGAATGGGTAATGAATTCATATCTTAATTTTTCAGCAAAGTAATAGAACTGATGCTCGTTGTGATCTCAGGCACGTCCTCTATTGGAAGAATATGCGGTAGGCGAACTTATCGATCCAAGGCTAGGGAACCGTTTTGTGGAAAGTGAGGTCATTTGTATGCTTCATGCAGCGTCATTGTGCATACGTAGAGACCCACATTTGAGGCCACGCATGTCTCAGGTAATCAAAATAAACACTTGCAATCACTCTTCAATCTCAGTTTAGGGTCATTCATAGTATCTGATGATTCTAAAACGTCTGGTCAATAATGAAGGTGTTGCGTATACTGGAAGGAGATATGATAATGGATGGGAACTACACATCAACTCCAGGCTCAGATGCAGGCAACAGAAGCGGGCGGTTCTGGGCGGATCATTACAACGGTCAGCTAACGAGTGATGGGTCAGATAGGTTCAGTGAAAGGCTGTCTACTGAAACGTCAAGACTAGCTTTGAGGGAGAGGGAAAGAAGTCAGAGGTTTGAACTTAACCACAAGAAGCAATACTAAAGATTAAAACAGCTTAGCAACTTTTGTCTTATGAAAAGTTTAGTTAAATATGGGTATTTAGTAATGTACCCTGTTTTTTTGTAATGTGGTCCAAAGCTTCAAAGCTGACAAAATAGCTTTTTTGTTTGTTTGTATAGCGGGTAAGATGCAATCATGCAAAACAGTTGGTAAAATATGTTATCAAGGAATTTGAAATTGTTTTGGTAAACGATTGTTCAAAGACACAAAAACAACATGCGCTTTTCTTCCTTTGAATTTGAATTATTGGTTTCTGAGAGTCGAAAGATATATTTTGCAGAGTGGGGAGAGAGAGGAATAGAAGAAAACAAAGCAACGAGGGCTTTCCTTACTTGGAAGACATTATTGACATTGGAAGTCTTTAAAATGTCCCAATAATGATGTATGAGAGAGAGAAGTAATGTATGAATCTGACTTTGCCTGTCAATACAGTGATGCATTGGGGTCCAGGCTAAGCTTTTCGACTTATACGCATCACCAATCAACAATTTTCTCAAATTGAACAAAGATATATTACACACAACACAAGATTTGCCTGTCAAAGCCTACAAATGGAGAGAACTTTGGTGGGGCAGTGATTTGACTTTCAGAGGTTGCATGGATTTTGTTCACTGGATCATTACAAATTAAGAACTTTATTCTCGTTCAAATAAATATCCAACATAAGATATTAGAGATCTTAACAGTAAAACCTTGGAGTCTTAAATAAATATACACATCAATTTCAAAGTGTCAGCATAGAAGATACATCTTAATGACAATAAACAGGAAGTGGAGATTAAACAAGTAATACAGCTCTCATTTGCTTATAATCTCTAAATCTTATTTTCAGAAGAAAATGACGCTTTGTGGTTATGAGAATCGTCTACTGTTTCCTCATCTTCGATCTAGCATATCTGCAAGAAATACCAACCAGAGTGTGACATCAGAGAACTATCAGTTTAATAATCAAGCAGCATGTGAAACTTAAGGTAATCGAACAAATGTTGAGGATGCCAGAAAAAAAACTACTCTATATGCATGCCGCCTCGGTCTGAAGACGATAAGAGGTTCCCTTGAAGACCATTCATGACATCAGTAGCTTGCTCGATTTCCTGTAATTGGTGAGAGTTTAAGAACATAGGCTGCAAAAACAAATATCATAAGCATGTATAACAACATATACCTCAAAATCAGCAAATGCAACTGGCATTCCGCCTCTTGCTCGGATTTTAAGGATATTGAAACCAGGATAACTGTAAGCAAATGAATCAGAAATTCAGAATATTTTAAGAAATATGCAAATCTTCATGCCACAAGTTTAAGCCACTCCACAAGGATACCTAGATAGAAGTTGTTTAAGTTCATCTTCTGTACAATTAGGCCCTAGATTAGCTATAAACAAGGTTGAACATGGTCGAGCACCAGAACGTCCTTCAGATGCTTTTTCTAAGTGACCCTGTAGAAATGTGTCAATAAGCTACAGAACTACAAACAAGTCTATATGGAAGTTACAATTAAGATTTTATTAATCTTCGACGAACTAGAGAAAGAGAGATATCAACTGGTTAAAAGATCAGAATTGGCTTGTACTTACATTAGCAGATGGTGCTTTAATATCTTGATCAGAGCCCGCTTCACTGTAAATTTGCAAAGAAATCAGCATACATAGTCTTCTGCTTTTGACATGAAGAACTACAAAACCAAACTACTAAGCCATTTTTCAACCTTTTGGCATTATCGATTTCCTTAGGAGAATCGCTACTTCCAGGTTCCTGCACCTCATCAGGATCGCTATCCCCTAGATGCATCAAAACATAAATCATAGATTTAAGAAATGAAGAATTCACAAGGTAACCATAACATTACCTTCATCACTCTGGTCGTCCTGAGACTTGGACGGTTTCTTGTTTCTGTTATCAATTACAACATAAGGCCCACTTCCTGTCCACGCAGACGGGTTTATTACTCACTGATTTCTCTCTAGCACAATAACGAGAACAGAGTAGCGTCTGAGTCTAAATACCTGGCCTTTCTTTTCTTCTAGAGTTTGATCTAGCTACTTCTATATGTAGATTTGATCCTGTTTGAGGATCAAATTTCACACCCTGGAATAAGTTTCACCACAATCAAATACAATTTTAATCTACACACAATAAAATTTTCAGAAGATGATGTAATAACAACTTCACTATTAAGTCAACATTCTGATCAAAGTGGATGGGGAAGCGTACATTTAGCTCATTCATTGCATCCATAGCGAATCTATGACTCGTAAATGTTGCAAATGCTACAACCTGACATACCCAAGACAAACAAAAAAAAGCTAAGTAATTTCAGAAGCTAAACATCGATAAAATCAGAAAGTTCACAGCTTTTCTAGAAATGGAAATCGAAAATGGAGGAATTACAAACCTGGTCGCCGCGTCCAGTGTACTTGAGCTGACAAGACTCGAATCCGAGACGCCGGCGGAAGAGATTGTGGATCTCACGAGCCTTGACGTCGTTAGGCAAGCCAGAGACGAAGAGAGTGTTAATCGCCCCAGGCTCGTCGGAGAACTGTGGCACCTGCGGCGGTAGAGGATGATAGACGTAGTAAGGATCGTACGGTTGGTGATACGCCATTTTTTATCTGGCCGGCGGCGAGGTTGACGGTGGTAATAAGCGCCGGCGAAGGGAGCTGACGTGTTAATGCATATGTGACACAGTGTGTTTAATATCTAACGGCGTTCTTTTGGAATTGTATGGGCTGATGTTATTGGGTCTTAGTAGTAGGCCCAATATAATTCGAAATGTATAGAGGAAAATCTGAATTACTGTATTTCTCATACCATCTGAAAGGGCCCAACAACATGTAACGACATGAGCTTGTGGGTCCTTTAACTTTTTTCCTACTTTACACCAAAGATCCGCAAACTTTACATGTTGCAAAAAGGGAATATTCATCATACTCGTTTTAAAAAAAAATAGTTTATATGATTTTTTAAAGGTTAAATGGTTAATGACTTATTCTTTTATGTTTTGAGTATTTTTTTTCCTTGAGAAAAAATCATCTGAAAAGAGGCCCATAATTAGAGATAACATCAGCCGACAAAAAGATGCTTAGACCAACCAAACCGGTCTGAAAAAAGAAGCGAAGACTTGACATTATTGAGCTAGTTATAGAAATAGTTAAAAATAATTATCAATTAATTAATGTTATTTTCTGTAGAATAGTCCAAATGATTATATTTTTTAGTTTAATGTCTTTCAGAGTAATTCATTAAAAGAAAACTATTCCTGAGTTTAAGGAAATAATTTAAAAATAAAGTAACAATTTAGAATTGTTCGAACTCGTAACGTTCTGCACCCAAAACAAAAGAAATGAGAGAAAGTCCCAAACCAAACTCACACCAATAAAGGTTTAAATTATTACACATAAAATCATTTAAAAAAAAAACAATTATAATACACAACAACCAAAAAATTACATAAAAGTTTGAGATCAATCGATTTAAGACGACGGGTATGACGTCAGCCCAGAAGTCTCAGTCGTCGCCGCTTCTTCATCCAAGAAGAGATCCTCCGTCTTCCTAACCACTGCATGGATCAGAACCAACACAGCTCCTGTCACCAACGCCCCAATGATATTGAACGTCGCGCCGGTCAACAGAAGTAAAACGACGGTAATCACCGATAGACCAATAAGGACCGTCCGATCGTCGATCTGAAATCGGAACAACTTGAGAGGCTCGTCACGGAGGAAATACAGAAAGATCCATACGAAAACCAAGACGGTGAAGACGATGAGTGAAGTCGGATGCCAGATCAAGCTGAAGAAGATGACGATCAAAACAACGATTGCGTAATTCATCCGGAAGTAACTAAGATTCGTCTTGATTCTGGAGAGAGCAACGGAGACGCCGTGAGGTATCCCCATGGAGTGGAAATCGAGCATCACTCTCCATGGACGGCGCGTGGCGAGTCCGGCTTTGATACGTTGCTTAGCGCGTGAGATGGAATCGAGATCCGCTACCGGAGATGCATGAGACGTCGTCGGAATCGCGCTGTAGTTCGTCATTTTTATTATTATCTTGGCAATAGAAGACTTGAAAATGGAAATAATGAAAGACTGTTCTAATTTATAATTTTGGTCACTGTATACATATTGAGGTCCCTTTGTGTATTAGTTGACCTTTTACTTAATTTGAAAATTCAAGTTTATGGAATAAAAGAAGATTTGATTATATCGTAATTATAAAAATTTTAGATCGTGATTTTTTTTTTGTAGAAAACATGGTGATAATATTACTATAGTGTAGCGTGAGGATTTGATTAACTATTTGGTCAATGTAGTGAAAAGTACTACTATCAATTTAGATTTCGAAGATTTACATGTTGAAGGACAATAGTATAGTTTAATTTGGAAGATTAGTTAATACACGTGACGATATTTGATAAAGTAACGGTGACAGACGATCAGTGACTGAGCGAGATGAAATAATTGAATAGTCATGCAGACAACACGTGGTCCCATAACTCCCATTCTAGAGGTGTCTCTCTGGCATGTATTGAGTGATTTGCCACGTGTTATGTCGGCAGTTATATATTACAATTATAAAAAAGAGACTCATGATATCGATAGGCCCAAACGTTTGCGTTTCTTTACATTTGTTATCCAACTACAAAAGAAAGTGCCCGAGACAAGCCCAGAATAGACCGGACGTTCCAGATCCTGTGCTCTCACTTTGACCCTGACCATCATTAAGTCGTGGTTCAGAATTCATTCAATAGATCTCAAAAATGACCAAAGTGAGGCTTCTTCAGCAAGCCAGGCTTATTATGGCTGCTTTAGTTTTGATCCATGTGTAAAACAAGAAAATAGTTAACTTTTGTCAAAAACAAGTTCAAAATGTAAGCTGGATTACCACAAAACTATGGTTTTCTTCATTAGAACCACAAAGAGGCCCATTTGCATTGTTGAAAATGATCCAATATGACTCACTTTGACCTATAGCATGTCACACAATCAGACAACCATTTGCATCTTTGAAATTTAACGGCAGAGAGGAAAACACACAAGAATTGTTTGGGCCTTTTAATGAGCTGGGTCAATAAAAAAATGAATCCCTTTTAAGCACTTTTAACAACATACATATCCGGAGTTCATTATCCTAATCAATTGATTCAGTTCTAAAGGTTATTTTGATTCTGAGGTGAAAAGTTAACTCTTAGTCACAATCGTAAGACAATCTAATAACGAAATTGTTGGTTTGTGACAGTATGATGATCTGGTTGTTGTTAGTGATGTTCAGTCGAAACAATAAATCCTTATATTCTTGTCACGTTTTAATTTCAGTGGTTTGATATCATCTCATTGGAGGAGAAGGAATATCACTTGTTTAATCATTTATTACATCTAAATTATTAGAGCCCAAACGTTGTCCCTTAACTTTTGTCTTTTCAAAATCTCGTAATAATTTTATCTAATCAGAGAGTAGTTAGAAAACATAAACTCCTGTAAAAATTATACAAAAATAACTAAAAATAATAACAATTGTAAAATTTATTGAAAATATAGACTTAATATCATGGTATCTTTATTAGACTATTCTTCTGAAAGATATAAATGATTGAATCAGATTTATGACTTTTTTCTATAATGATATACGAATAGCAATAGTCATGAAAATTAGGATTCTATATCATGCATTTATATAGTGATATAAATATCATACACATTTGTACTAAGAAAACCGAGAAATTCTACGGCCAATTCTACAAAAAGGTTTTGTGATCCTTGTATGCTTTGCGGATGAAAACGACAAAATAGTTGACACGTTGTCAATCGCCATCCACACGTGTGAATGCCTTTCTCCATCATGTTGTCTTTTGTGTCTCACGATCTTTTTTCCCCCCCCCCCCCCCCCCCCCACTTACAAAAATACTCGTCTTGACTTCTTTAACAGTTTTGATACAAAAATACTCTTTACATTTTGATAACTCGATTTTCCACTTAAGAATATATATAGTTTATCTTCTTTTGACCCAAATGGGTAGTTTGTTCTTCATATGCACCGTAGGAAAATTTACAATTGTATCTTCTTCTGCGATCCATCTGCATGTCATATTCACGAACAAATTTCCAAGTAAGTGATTGTATTGCGTATTGTTTAAATCATTTTTATAAGAAAAATAAGGATACCTTTATAGTTATAATTGAGGTTTTCTTAATCCAATAGTAATTATGAATCTACAAAATTCTCTTAATGTTAATCGTTTAGCTATGATTTATTCATTTTGCCTTTAATTAGTGGGTCCAACTTGTCCAAAAGAGATGAGACTTATTTTGTCCTAACATACCATTTTGTCTAAAGGCTAAAGCATTCACCACATCCTTTTTTCTGAAAAGAAAAAGCTATCAAAACTAAAAGGTACAATATAGTTTAGATATTATTATGAAATACTCATAACTTAATTGGTTACCTGAAGCGAGTGACAAGGTGGTGAAGGAAAATTGAAGCTTCAAGACGGGCCAAATCGAGACCAGGGCATAATCTCTGACCACCTCCAAAAGGACTGAAACTACTCGTGTTCATATTTCTTTCCTATCATATTAAAGATGCATATATCTTATTTAACATATAATTGATATTATATATGTGATTATGTATAAAATAATATTTTGATGATCTTACTTGCCATCTCCAGGGATTAAATTTGTAGGGAGAGTCATAATAAAGCTTATCAAGATGGACTGATCTGAGATAGGCCATGAAGCACCATCCTTTTGGTATCACATATCCTTTTATTTCAACATCTTTCATCGCTTTTCGCATTACTCCAACTATCACATTTCCCATTCTCAGTGTCTCTGTAATGACCTAATGATAATTGGTAATTGAAAAAGGTAATTTAGTCACCTTTTCACAATATGATAATATATTATTCTTATAATTAACTAATGCCAGGGAAAGGAAGAATATAGTATACCTTTTGTGTAAAAGGTAACGACAAATAGTCATTCCAATATAGTGGCTCTCCTATCAATTCCTTCAAACTTTTCAGCTTCATGTTTTCCTCCTGAAAAAATTAAAAATAATTTTATAAGTAAGAAGAGCTCATAGATTTTTAGTGGCAATCATATAGCCACGAGTTGATTTCAGTTTTACTATCCTTTTTTTTTGGGTATAGATAAATTCCAATCCTATTTTAATGAATAATTTAGTTTTCTACTGTTAAAGAGAGAAACGTCTTATCATATTAGCATATACTACTTGTTTTCTTATTTTTATATGTCTAAACGATTTTTTTACATATTCCATACTAATTATCAAAACTTATAGTGATCATCATGTGATCTATAGTGGCTAATATAAATAATAAATCGATATTTAACGACTATACCACTAAACTATATTATCACTTGATTATAGTTTAAGTTAATTAATTACCGTTAAAAGATGGAGAGCAGCTGGAGAATCAGAAAGGAATTTGACGGCGAGGGTGATGAGGACAGGGACAGAATCGTGGCCAGGAATCATCATGTCAATCACATTGTTAGCAATCGAATTGTGAGTTAAATGTTCACTTGAGTCCTTCAGCAACACATCTAGAACATCCTTTGTAATACCACTATCTTCCTCTTTGTTCTTTGCTCTCCTAATTTTGCCTTCTATGATCTTTTCAACATGCTTCACCATCTTCTTTTTAGCTTGGAGAGATCTATGAAGTTGAGTACCAGGGAAATTAATGGGTAATGACATGAGTCCTAAGATGAATTTTTCAAAATCTTCCTTTAACTCTTCTAACTCTTCTCCTGTCTCTACGCTTATCAATGCCTTGGCCATTACTTTGAATGCAATCTAGCAAAAAAAAAAAAGTGAAAAAATAACAAAAAGGTAATATAAATTAGTTGTTACACAAAAAAGGAGAAACTTATAATCATTTTATCAAAGTGTAATCATTGTAGCCATGTTCTTTAAAATGCATTAATATTTCTATAGTAACATCATTATGATTGTCCTACATAATTTCTTAATCAATACTTTTTAAAAATTATGTAAGAATATAGTAAACTAATTAAGGAGTAAGGAGAAGTATACTAACAGTCTTGGAGACATCTTGGAGAAGAACAGGTTTGTCCTCGGACCATAGATCCATGGATTCAGACAAAAACGTGTGCATGTCTCTAACGATTTGAGCTTTTAGAAGTGGTGACTTTAAGAAAGAAGCGACTAGTCCATGGAACCTTCTATGTACACTTCCGTTCATCAGAAGTATCGACGGTTTTCCCATTAGCTCCCTCACCGTTTTCGGGTAGAACGGCACGAACGCCGTAGAGTCACTCTGTAAAACGGCTCTGTTTACTTCACCATCCGTCGACACGATCGTGGCCGTTCCAAATATATGCGACTTAAACACTCTCCCATACCTTTACATACACATAAACACGTATATTGAAATTTTATTAAGAGCTTACTTGTCTCTTACGTATTAAATTAGTTTTTGTTTAAATTTTGGAGTTATATTGTAAACATTAAAATGTATAGAGATGTATAAAAAGTTCTTACAAGAGTCGACGCTTGTCCATGAAACTGTCGGGGTGGTCTGAATAAACAGAAGAGATGAATTCTATGGTTTCTCCGATGACAGGCCATCCCAAGCTTCCCTGTGGAAACTTTAGTCCGTGACTGTGAGATATAACATGATGATCAATAAGTTTATTCTTTGAAGTTTGGGATGATCTGAGACGGTTGATCTTGTTGAATATGATGGTGATGGTGATAAAGAAGAAGGAGAAGAGCAAAAGTGATGAAGAAATGTCCATTAGTGTATTAACTTAGTCAGACGCACGAATGGCTTTGTTGTTTTTTTTTTAATTTGGGTTTTAGTTTTTGGGATTTTCTTTCACTTTGAATCTGTCTTGGTACCTCTTTATATAACTTTAATCATGGTGCGGTGTGGCAACAAATCATGTGGCTTATAAATTCTTTTATTTTATCTTAGATTTTTTTATTTTTTTATGTAAGGTTTATATTAATTCTAGATGTGATAATATAAAGTTTTGTTTGGTAAGATATTACGTCATTACACTCTCAGTCTGTTCCAAATCTTTGATCTTAATTTCGGTAGAATACAAGTATAGACTGTATAGTAGGCAAAAACCAGAAATTAAATAATAAAGCATATCGCTCTATATTAATTTGCAATAATTTGATGGCATATCCTAAATCTTCGTAGTAATTTGAAATATACAGTACCACTTTCAAGAATTTTATATATACCTTATATTTTTAAATGAAATTTTAGTCCTCAATTAATAGTTTAAAATTCAGAAAACAAAAATAAAATGGTTTCATTATTTAGTTTTAAAAATATTAATTAACAATTATACTTCCTAACCGCTCAGACTAAAAATATATAAAAATAGTAAACGGTAAAACAATAAAAAAAATTCAAGATATTTCGATGATGATTAATTTAAACTTATAATTATTTAAAGCCAATTTCATAATTAACTATGAATTTAAGTTATGTCGCTAAAAATATTTTCTATATTTTTAGGATTAGTTATGATTTTAGATAATTATAAATTTGAACATAATAATTATTGTTATCGATAATTATAAATTTGGACATAATAATTAGTTCTAAATTTAATGTACTAAAAGATCCATATATAAAATACATGAGAAAAAGAAAATTTCCCTGAACATAAAAAAACAACCAATTGAAACATAAATCAATTTTTCTAACATAAAATGTTATAGAAAAAAAATTTAGTCTACTCTATTAATAAGTCAATTAGAATGATTTAACAACTATATAATGTGTTTGCTCTATATTTCTATGTATAGAGCGTAGAGAGAGAGGAGCAAAAAGAAGAAGAAGTAATAAGTTGTTTTGATCAAGCTATCACTCGTATATCCATTATTCGAGCCAAACAAATACCAATTATTTTGTTCTAAAGGTTAGTTTGATTGAAGAAGTAGGTTGTATAAGGAAAATTTAAGCATAATTAATAGACAAAGAATATTTCGAAGAAAAGTGTGCTAATTGTCTTTTGGCTTGTGGGGTATTTTGGGTGCGCGTTCGTGCGAAACTCCATTAGGCCACCTTTCTTATTTGACATATATTTATACATTTTTGTCATGATTCTATTGGATACATGCATGCCCATTTATTTCATGTATATATGCGCAATGGTATGCATGAGAAGACATGTGTAATACTCTATACAACTTATACATGTGTATTGTGTACACAGGTAAGTGGCTACTGGCTATAGTTACGTGAAAGTCAGTTGATTAATTGTACTATTTTCCAAGACGTCGAATCAAATGACCTTCTGATATCGTTTAAAGTACGCGGAACCGAACGCGTAGTAAAGATTTTGAAATACAATTTGGTTTGATTTTGATTTGGTCCGATTCTTTGTATTTGGAGATAAACCAAAGCTGGAGGCTGGACCGGGGGGCCAGCATCTTAAAAACCCAGAGTCGATTATTGAACCGGCTTTACATTACGCCATGGACATTACGTAATGAACGAAGCTCTACAAAAAAAAAAAAAAAAAAAAAAAAACTAGAAAAGTGTGATACATTTATAAATTTAAGGCCAATTCAATCTCTCATGATTAGACCCATGCGCACCTTCCCACTTAACGTATACATGGAAGTTGTGACCAATACGAAGGTATAATTATCTAAAATAAGCTGCGTATTTATGACTATGAGTGATATAATATATTAGAATCTAAGTAAGTGAGATTCTTTAGCCGCTTGAATACTTTGATTATCGTTGAGTATACAAACTTTGAGCTAGCCTACTTAAAAAAGCTAATCTTTTGATTGTAATTTAACATCTAAACTTTTGACTAATGCCAAACAATAAAATTTTGCCATTCTCTTTTCTTTCACTTTATAATAGTTTTCCCAAAAATATTATTTCTTTTGGGTAGCCTATGATTCATTTATAATATCTATTAATTTATAAACGCCATTTATAAGCTTTTCATTCAAGCAATACCTAACACGGAAGCTATCTTATAACCCATACGATCGTCACTTTAATTACATATTCATTTTGATAAAGAGAACATGATAGATACTATACAAAATAGTACTTTGATCATATCTAATTATTGCATGATTCCTTTAGTTTAAGGTCGTGCATCTTTGGAAATCCGAGAGGGTTTTCGCTTAAAGTATTTAATCGAAAGTTTCTTTCTATCTATTACTTCTTTTTAGCCTTTTTATTAAAAAAAAAAAAAAACTGTAGATCTGTGTATTTGTTTGCCTAAAAAAGTCACAAAGATTTAGAATTGACAAAAATAAAATAATAAAAGAACAATTCAAAATTAACGAGGGCCAAAACTATATATATATATATCAGTATATATATATATGCACATATAAATGTAAGTTATTTATAATTTTTGGGGGAGTTATGGGGTTGTTTTCATTTGGACCATATCTCCATGTAAAGAACCACTTAAAATTAAAAACCGGAGAGTATTTTTGCCCCAATTGATTTCACAATCTCAAGGGTTTTAGATAGCCAAGATAATAAGAACATGATCCTTTGTTCCCTTTATGAAATTGATGCAAAACCACTAACATTTTGTCCCTTCGATGAAATTTATGCTATCCGTTGTTGTTGTTGTTGTACCTAATGGAGAATAGAGATTTTAAGAAAACAATACATACGTTTTGCCCACTTGACCATAGACAGACAAGAGTTTTGCTTCAAAAATCAAACTCAAATCAGTCAAAAGCTATATAATATCTTCATCAGTGAGTAAAGGCATAATTTTGACTAGAATAATCTTTATCAGTGTCGATTTGCTTCTTGGTTTGGCGTCAGTTTTGGCCTCCAGCATCCATTTGAAGAGCTCTCGTTGTTGCTTTTATGGTAATTATTGTTGTTCATGTGCCCCAATCTAGCTCTGTATCTACTACATGGCAACAAAAACATAAGCAAAAATTAAACAGTTAGATAACCAGGGAATGTTAATGAAGGTGGGTCTGTGGTAACAAAAATAGTCATTTCAAAAACGGGAATAAAATTTCCAACTTTAACATTATGCAAAAGAATAGGTAAAATCTCACTTAGGTGTCGACAGGTGATATAGAGGAGATTCATGGGCCACCAAATGCAAGTCTTAGCACGCTCACATGGAGAATTGCAATCATTTACTTAGCAGAAAATTAAGATATGTTAGTCGAAAAGACAAGGGAATTAGAGGGAAAAAAGAAAAAGAAAAAACCAACAAATGTACAGAAGCATCTAAGATTCGCTTCTTATCACTACCCGACCATAATATAGAAGATAAGCTAAAAGATTCTCATGTCCAAGTTACATGAAAATGAAGAATCTGCTTTACAATTTCATGTTCCTCCTATATCGTAACATTAACCAATAAAGAGTGCAGTAGACTATATTTTCCATGTTACTACTATACATTATCTACTAGAGTAGGAAACGTCCAAACCGGCCTGGTTTCTGTAATGAAGAAAGCCCAACCCAATAAAGTCTATGCCCAAATTCGGCCCATCAATGACGAAAAGTTAACGGAGGCGAAGGAAACGGCATGCTTAAATCTAAATGCTAACAGACGAATAATAATATGTCACGTGTTTTAAATGAACCGTCACTGCCTTATCGTTGCCGGATAGATTTTTCGAACCCACGGGAAAATAAAACAGTGCTTCCAGAAAGAAAAAAATGGTGATTTTATCGGCGAGCTCAATCGTGAGAGCTGCCTTGGATACACAACCTAGACTTCCCTACAACCCTAATGCACCTCGGAAAGTGAAGAAAATCCCTAACAGTAATTCTTTCTTACCTCCGTCGTTACCTCCACCGACTCCGGAACTCAGCATCTCCGTCGCCGATTGGCTCAAGCGTCCGGCAAGTAAAGGTAGCCACTGAAACTCATGAATTGATTCAAATTCGATGTTATGGTTATCAAAGTCGAGTTATTTTTACTATCTATCTGTTGCATACATTTAATAAAACAAAGCTCTCTCCTTTTTTTCTTTTCTTTGAATTAGTAATGAATTGTAGAAGACTTGTCAAATTTCAATTTCCTGGTTGTGGTTTACTGAAATTATTTTTTGAATGTAGAGTTAACGGATGACATTGATGATACGTATATGGGATATGAAACATGGTCTCCAAGTCCACCAAAGTTGGAGAAACCAAGATCAGTCTATAATGCTGCTTCTTTAGCTTTTATAGGCGATTCCATTTATGAGGTTTGTTTTCTATTGCATCTCTTAGCTTTTGATTCATGTTTTCAGGCAAGCTTTTGCTCTTAATCCTGGTTGGATCAATCTTCATAGACTTCTCTTTGATTGGAACTAGCTAGTCTCTAGTGTTGTTAGCTTACTGTTTACACTTTTTTTTTTCTCAAACTTCATTAATAGTTTCTCTTTGGTTCTGCAGCTATATGCTCGTAGGCATTTTCTTTTCCCTCCGCTTAGTATTGAAGAATATAATGATCGTGTTACAGCAGTGGTGCGCTGTGAAGCACAGGTTCTTTTTTTATCTTCTGTCCTCCTTTGTTTTCTCAAATAAGTTTGTGTAGGCTATATGATGTTATCCCCACTCTTGCATAAACAAAATATTGGTGCTTGTTTTGTTTCATGAGGATACATTATTTCTGTAAATTGGTATCAGCATAACCGTCTTAGTTTTGTATTCCATTCACCATCTTACAAATTTCAGACATATAAATTCAAGTAGTGTTGTTAACATTCCTTGTTGTTTGAACATAATATGTTAACTGCCAACTTTTCTCAAAATCTTCTTCAGTACGCTCTGCTGAAGAAACTTGTTGATGATGATTTCCTAACAAAGCAAGAGAGGTCAGTACACAAAACCCATTATTTCAGGCTTTCAACATCCAGTTTTTCTCTGCTGGCTACTACGATAAATGTCTGTGATTGAGCTGAGATACATGATATCCATCTGATGAATTTGTATTTGCTCCAGGGATGTACTAAGGTGGGGTAAGAATCTAAGTTCAGCTAGAACACGTTCAAAGAGACGTGCAGGTGTTGCGGTTTATAACAAGGCATCATCATTGG
This sequence comes from Cardamine occulta, assembly GCA_028015245.1. Classification (NCBI taxonomy): domain Eukaryota; kingdom Viridiplantae; phylum Streptophyta; class Magnoliopsida; order Brassicales; family Brassicaceae; genus Cardamine; species Cardamine occulta. The sequence goes on along the minus strand of CM051371.1, from coordinate 15,355,940 downwards.
AAACACTGGTAAGTAACCTCGATCTCTGAACTTACACTGTGTTCTTCTAACTCTGCTTGGAGGTAAATCTTCTTGTTGTCACTTGATTTGCGTTATCATAAACTCTGGTTTATCTTTTTATACTTCCAGATTGGTTATCTGTATCTGACAAATGGGAAAAGATTAGAAAAAATAATGCAGAAGCTAGGATTCTCAAGCGATTCTTCAACTGAGATCATAATTGAAGAGGCCAAGCCTAAACCATTAGAATCCAATCTACCTGCCTTTATACTCAGTGAGTTAAATCTATCTCCTCCATAAAATTTGATCATATAAACTTCATTTGGTAAGATTCAGAGTTAGCTGACACAAGTCATTCCTTTTTGGTTAATTTGTAGATGAGCAAGTGTCACAATAGTTGTGTAGAAAAGGTCGTTGCTCTCTTGGATCATGGAAAAGCTGAAGGATCAAAGTTTACTTATTAGTCCGGTTTAGCATTATAGCGTTCACTTAACCGGAGAAAACTTAAAAGCAAATTGAAGCATGATCTTATCACAAATTTAAAAAATTTAGCAAGTTGAGCTATTGGTTATTGATTATGACATATTTTCATAGATGTTAATACACAATTAAATTGTAAATGTGGCCTTTCGTCATTTGATCTAATCCAGCTCGGCAACATCCTTATCCAAAGGTAGATAAAAGCCACAACAAGTAGTCTAAAAAAGTAAAAATTGAAAAAGTATTTTAATGCGACACTAGACTAGACTAGATTCGGTTATCATTAGTGACTTTTCTTTATGAGTAGGCCCATTTTGAAATATCGGCCCCATAAACCTCTAACGAAAACTTGTTACTATTGCAATGGATTACAGTGGACCGACCAAATCAATCAATGTGATTCGTACATAAAATATCACCAATTTCCTTTACTAAGAAAGGTCGCTATTTGTTTTATAATACCAAGCGAAAATGCTCGACCAAAATATTTAATAATATATTTTGTATATCCCGAATCAAATTATCAGTTGTGTTTTTGGCTAAGATTGCTAAAGTTAGGCATTTGTCAAAACCATAAAGCACAATGCAAATACATTTTCGTAGAAATTATAGAAAACGAATTACACATTTCATCATTTAATTTTTTTTGAAGGATCCTAAGGGACCGCTAAAAAGATAAAAAGATCGATGTTGATGGAAGTGGTTTTAAATTGAATATGTGGCAGTCTCATCGATGTTTCTCGTGCGAATAAGATAATACTCCATATCATAATTTTGTAGCTCTCCTATCTTATACTTTTTTAGCCACCCAATTCGTTTGTATCGTCGAGGCGGTCTTGTCCTATAACACGTACATTATCCAGTAGATACTCTCATGGGTCCCACCGACAAGGTTGACGTGTCATCATATAGTGCCACATTTTTTGTGGATCCCACGTTTTCTTGCTTACATGTAATCCTGATCCCCTCCTTCGTTCATCACCAATGCGATGTTGGAGTAAATACAGTTCGGATGAGACTTTGTTTCTGCCACGTATATAAATGATTTTCGTTCTTTTAGTTTATTGATAGTTGATAATTCCTTTTCATATTCTAGACTTCTATTTTCAAATTTTCAATCATTATCTCGGAAATTATGTAAATTCCAATCTCGTAAAAGCGTATTAGGAATTTAGGATGCTCCTTTCTATCCTTACGTTTTAAAAAAAAATCTAATTTATATCCTTGTGTTGGATAAAATATTAAAGTATAATTTCAAGGAATGAGCGTATCATATTATGATAAGTCAAGGAAGTGAAGAAGAAACGAGACCTTTGATATAAGATAAGATAAGGCAGTCGCGCTGAAAAGGAAAGCAAGAGCTAGCCAAAAACAGTATACATTTATTAACCCGTCAAGAGAAATTATTTAGGAACCTCTCCTTGCTATAATGGATAAGTTTAATGTGCTGATGTGTTATAGATTTCTCTCGATATTATTATTTTTGATTGCGAAAGGTATCTTACTCATTACATATCCATTTCGTGTGTGTGCGTCGCTTAAATTTGGAATTCAGTTTACAAATATCGATAATATTGTTTCCAGTAAGTAATGGAAATGATCATCTATAGTTCAACTGAAAATTTGAGTGTAGTGTGTAATCACTAAAAAAAAAATTGATTTACGTTCATATGTATTACATGCAGTATTTAATTTCAATGCTTTTTCTGTGAATGAATGGGGATTCTCATTCAGACTAATGAATATGCTGCAGTAGTGCGATATGCATGCATGCCTGTCCCTTGAGCAAAATATATTTACTTAATTATTAATACGTCTCCATCCAGAAAATAATAATATCTTTGCAAGTGGTACTATAAATGAGTTCATATATAATGCAGCCAGAACACTGTGATTCGATTTAGACAATAACATATGCAGATAATGCTTTAATTTATTGGATTTTAGACTAGAATTCCTTGTTATTGACTCATTAGTAGCAAAATAATTCCATTCACGTTCTAATTATCTTGAGCACACATGGTTTCTATATGATCCGTTGACTTTTGGAATGTAAAAACTAAAAAGGAATGGGAATGGAATTGTGTTGACAAAAAAAAAAAAAAAGAGGAATTCAACACACCCTTAGACATTTGGCAATTTTAAAAAATAACATTTTACATGCTCATGGGTAATTCAATGAAATTACGTACATTATAATTTGTGTTGTTGTGCGTATTACTCTAATGAAGCTTCAAGATTGATTCAAAACCATAATTTGCGTATAATATATGTTAGTAATTTGGATCGTATGAGTCCATTTGATCAAATGTGTTGTGCTGAGATTGAATGTATATATGCGAGCTGGCAACAATAAAGTTGCAGGTGTACGTAATGATTGACAACTCTATACTCTGTCTCAGATTTTCGTATAAACTACGAAATAATATAGCAATTCTGTTGTTGACTTTAGTAATAACGTTTCATTGATAACAACTAGCTCGGATATAAATCTACACTAGCAGTAGTAGTGGTACAGAACCATGACCTTCGCATTAGCTTCTCTCTTTTTGGAGTTTTCTGATTTTCTCGTGGGTTTTCATAAAATAATCTAAATGAAAGTTCAACTATTGTCTTAGCTAAAAGTTAAAACATTAAGAATTCAACTAAGATATATGGTTATAAAATTTGGAACTCGTTAAATACACCACCCGGATCCGCTGTAAGATCCGGAACTCGTTAAATTTTCTGCTAATTCACGCGCCGCGCGTGAATGATTAAATTGTGAGTGGGAAAGGAATAAAGCAGAAACTCGGAACACGGAAACTGTTGTTGTCGTCGCAGTTAGAGGTTTGTTTTTTTTTTTTTTTTTTTTTTTTTTGCCCCATGTAACTTAACTCAGAGCAATACTATTAAATTATGAAGTACCAACAAAAAAAAAATGAAAAAGCCAATGTAATCGATCTGAGAGCAGTTTACGGATGTAAATAACATAACAAAAATTCAGATCGATGCAGTTGCGTTGTTACTTGTAAGTTATATTTTGCAACCAATTTCAATAACACTATGTGTTATTAAGTCTTTCATTGATACTGTATGTGTATGCTCCATATTAAAAATTAGAACATAAGAGATCATCGCGGTGAAATAAAAGAAATATGTGATTGGATAGTTATTTATAATTTGTTAATAGCAGTGGCTAGCTCTTTGCCATATATATATACGTGCATCTATATTTTGCATTTTTACTATTTCCATCTATAATGTTTCATAACTCGAGTCCCGAATATTTGATCTTATATATCCGATGAGCGATGACGACAAAGAATGGTCTCTATTCAATATTTCAAATGTAATCGATTGCGTTTTAACTTTAATGATGCTTTACAAACACGATATTTTTTTCCCCTTTTTCGACACCTTATCTCTTCGTTTACCACAATTATTGTGTATGTTTGCGTGTCTTGATGCTTGTTTGAAATGATCAAATAATAAATTTATAGTTTCTCCCTTCATTAATATGAATACGACATATTAACAAAATTTATGAAATTTTGTAGACACAACCAGCCCATATATAGTTTGCACCGTCTAATCTCGATGCAGGGTCTTGGATGGTTACAGGCAATAATAGAACAAACCAATATTTATCGCAAATCGTTTTATTAATTAATTATTATAGTTGTAATAAGCTGTTCGAAGTTAGCAATAAATTCGTCTGTTTTATTAATCAAACTAATTTTAGAATTTGTTACATTTACAATACAAGACGAACTTTATACATAGCCTTAAATATGTATTGTTTTAGGTAGAGAAATCGGAAGACATTTTGAACAAAGTGTGCATGACCAGTCGTTGAGATAGCGATTGATTTACCTAACGAACGCTTTTTTCATATCTTACTAATTTGGTAACCCAATAATCTCCATTATAGATACTAACTAAATTATTTATATCTTACCAATTTGGCAACCCAATAATCTCGACTCTAAATACTAACTATCTAACGAACGATCTTTCATATCTTACCAGTTTGGTAATTCAACAACAAAATTCAATCACGCGCCAAGTTGAGACGTATCCGTAGAGGGAACTGCACAATTTTTTTTTTTTTTGTATGTAAGTTTTTTTTGGGTTGCCAACTGTAAGGTTAAAACGCCGAAAAGGCAAGGTTTAATATTTCAAGATGAGTAGTAAAAAGACAACATTTTTTGTTTGTCGTCGTTGTCTTGTAAATGTCTTAGAATTTGTGGTGGCTAAACTTAACCCGTGACACATTTGTAAGCATTGTAAAGTATTGGCCATTACACAGAAGCGCGTGAAAATCTCGTAATGAATTTAGGCTATTTAGCCAAACAAACAAAAATAATATCTGATTTTTAGAACCAACTAATTATATAAACCATAACCATATTAGCTTTTCAAAAAGAAAACCGATCTGCCATTTAAAATTTGTTGTAACTTAAAAAGTTTTTTTAACTTTTAAAATCATGATAAATTGAAAAAGACCAGAACTCCAACCTAAATGGCTTACATGTTTACTTTTATAAACCAATAATCCGTTTAAATTACTATACTTATGCAAAATGGACATGATCTTTTTGATATAATACATCCGGGAATACTTGAAATATATTTATTTAATCCGATAAAGTATAAACCTTTAGGTATTCGATATCAAAACAAAAATAAAACCTTTAAGTACTAAATTATTTAAATCAACACGGTGGGGCCCAAAAAGGTCTCTCAAGGTGGGTCCCATGAGATACCCTCCATTGCTGAGTGCTTAAAAGCAGCTGCAAAGCACCTCCATTTTGGCATCCGAACAAAAAAAAAAACAAGTTTTCTTCTTTTCACACTCAAGAATATAATTTCCTCTTCCCAGATCTTTTCTCACTTTCCCTCATTCTTCTCTGCAAATAATAAAAGTTTAAGCTAACAAAGCTTCAAGCTTTATCTTCCAACATTTATTTCTTTCCTTTTCTTCTCATCTAGCTCAATCAGCTAAGTAAGAATAGAATAAAGTGGAAAACCCAAGTGAAAACCAACTTGAAGTAAATTAATAAACACATTTGAAGATAGTTTGCTTTTACTTGAACAGTCTCCATTATGGGTTTGAAATCTAATGCCATGAATAATGTGGCTATGGCGGCAGTTTCTGCTCTGTTTCTTCTAGGGTTTATCTTCTGCTCTGTTTCTGGTTCTGTCTCTTATGATAGCAGAGCCATTACCATCAATGGAAAAAGAAGAATCCTTATCTCTGGATCTATTCATTACCCCAGAAGTACTCCTGAGGTTTGTTTGTGTTTTTTTGTTTGTTTTCTTTCTTTCTTTCATTATCTCTGCTTTTCAAGTTGCAATGTAGTTATAGATTCATTCAAAAGTTTGAATTTTTTTAATCACCATTGTATAATTTCAAAATTTAGGCTTTCGTTACTTATCTGGATGTTTGTTTTTGTGTAGATGTGGCCAGATCTAATTAGGAAAGCAAAAGAAGGAGGCTTAGATGTGATTCAGACTTATGTTTTCTGGAATGGGCACGAGCCATCTCCTGGAAAAGTAAGAAAAATCTTAATTATTATGGTCACCAATAGGATTTTGTTTTGTTTTTGTGTGTGTGAACAAAGTACTGACTCATTGGATTCCACTTTATGTGTGTTTTTGGCTTCATCTGCAGTATTATTTCGAAGGGAACTATGATTTGGTTAAGTTTGTCAAGTTGGTCAAACAATCTGGACTCTATCTTAATCTAAGGATTGGTCCTTATGTCTGTGCAGAATGGAACTTTGGGTAATTATAGCTAATTTCGTGTGTATTGTTCTTAATCTAAAAATAGAAAGTTAAAAAGGAGATTTTTTTCCTCAGAAATACTAATATAATTGTTTGTTTTTTTGTTTAATTTCTCAGTGGATTTCCTGTTTGGCTTAAGTACATTCCAGGGATTAGCTTCAGAACTGATAATGGTCCTTTCAAGGTTAGACAAGTTTTCTAATTAACTAAACTATCTTCACTTTGAAGTTATCAAAAATTCACACTTGTTCATTGACCCTTGTTTGACTCCTGAGATAATAATAACTTCACTCAAAAATATTGATTGTTTTTTTCTTCTATTTGAAGGCTCAAATGCAAAGATTCACCACAAAGATTGTTAACATGATGAAAGCTGAGAGGCTCTTTGAATCACAAGGCGGTCCTATAATCCTCTCTCAGGTAAAAAAAAAAAGACCTTAGTGTGAATTGTGTCTTTTAATAATCTAGAATAGAGTGACAGTGGGACTTAAAGTAGACTTTCTTGTCTGTGTCAATTCAAATGTTAAATGACAGATTGAAAATGAATATGGACCAATGGAGTACGAGCTAGGTGCACCGGGACGATCTTACTCCAGCTGGGCAGCTAAGATGGCGGTGGGGCTAGGCACTGGTGTCCCTTGGGTCATGTGCAAACAAGACGATGCTCCTGACCCCATTGTGAGTTCTTTTGTCTTGTCCTTGGGACACGTTTTCTTCATTAGCTGTATTCTTTTGTCTTTCTACATTCCCTCTGTTTAAATCATTTCATTAAATATTAGTATTCATTTAAGTTGCACATGTGTTGGTGTTACTTCTTTTCATGATCTTTTTTTGTTTGATTATTTAACTTCTGTCTCTAATTATAATTCTCGTGTGTTGCGCTGGAGTCAATGACAAACCATGTTGTTCAGTTTCTTTCTAATTGCATATCTGTTAATTTGTTGAATCTATGGTTTCTTCTCTGCTAGATCAACGCTTGCAATGGATTCTACTGCGATTACTTCTCCCCAAACAAGGCTTACAAGCCTAAAATGTGGACAGAAGCCTGGACTGGATGGTGAGCAGAAATTTTTAAGTAAACCTCTGCTTCTGTTTTTGTTTCTCAGTTATCTCAATCCGTTTTCTCTACATTTCGATAGGTTTACAAAGTTTGGAGGCCCAGTTCCTTACCGACCAGCTGAAGATATGGCCTTTTCCGTTGCAAGGTTTATCCAAAAGGGTGGATCCTTCATCAATTACTATATGGTAAAGCTAAAGTTGTAGTCTTTTTTTTTTTACCATGTTCAAAACGTAAATTTAAATTCCTATTTGAGCTTGTCCAATTCTCATACACTGGTTGTTGTGCACAGTATCATGGTGGGACAAATTTTGGTCGAACGGCTGGTGGTCCGTTTATTGCAACCAGCTATGATTACGACGCTCCTCTCGACGAATATGGTAAGCTTGCTAAAAGCCTAAAACGCATTTTTTTCTATTTTCTAAATGCAAAAGATTGTTTTCTTCTTTATTAAATATTGCCTGTTGTTTTCAAACAGGACTTGAAAGGCAGCCAAAGTGGGGACACTTGAAAGATTTGCATAGAGCGATCAAGCTGTGTGAGCCTGCATTAGTATCAGGAGAGTCCACGAGAATGGCCCTCGGAAACTATCAAGAGGTCTCAACTCAATCTTTTTAATTTTATGTTATTAATGTTTTTTTTTGCTGTGGTCAACTTGATAAACTTTTGTAAATTTGTAATTGTGCAGGCTCATGTGTACAAAACGAAATCTGGAGCTTGTTCCGCATTCTTAGCAAACTACAATCAAAGATCTTATGCTAAAGTTTCTTTTGGGAACAATCACTACAATCTACCTCCGTGGTCTATTAGTATTCTCCCAGACTGCAAAAACACAGTTTACAACACAGCCAGGGTAAAACTAATCAGTTTATGCTTCAACTAGATATATAATGATATAACCAAAGGATGAAACTTTTAGTCTTGTTCTTCTTGATTTTCCCTGAGTACCGAGAAAAATTGTGCTGGTTTTGGCTGTAGGTCGGTGCTCAAACTTCAAGGATGAAAATGGTCCAGGTTCCTGTTCATGGTGGTTTATCTTGGCAAGCATACAATGAAGACCCATCAACTTACGTTGATGAGTCTTTCACAATGGTCGGGTTAGTGGAGCAGATCAACACTACACGAGACACTTCGGATTACCTGTGGTACATGACTGAGTAAGTATCTATAGAACCTTCAGATCTGTCTCTCTATCAACACTGAATGCATGTGGAAGAATTCTCTGAATGCAGTGTTGCTTCTTCACTGATCGTCTCTTTCTTTTGTTTTCCAGTGTTAAAATTGATGCCGATGAAGGATGTTTGAGGAATGGAAATTTGCCAACTCTTACTGTTCTATCAGCTGGCCATGCTATGCATGTGTTCATCAATGGTCATTTATCTGGTAATTGCTTTGTTTACTAGTTTTAAGTATTGCAAAGCATAGTCTGCTGCTAAACATTTTGTTCACATTAGTTTTGACATTTTTTTTGTTGTCTCTATCCAGGATCTGCGTATGGTAGTTTAGACTCTCCTAAGCTAACTTTTCAGAGAGGTGTAAATCTAAGACCTGGTTTCAACAAAATTGCCATACTAAGTATCGCTGTTGGTCTCCCGGTTAGTCCTAGATTTCCCTAGCATTGATACTCTTTCCTAATCGATCTTTCTGCCAAACACTAAGGTCAATTTAGAGATGTTATAAATCAATGTGTTTGTACAATGCAGAATGTGGGTCCACATTTTGAGACGTGGAATGCTGGAGTTTTGGGTCCAGTTTCACTGAACGGTCTCAATGGGGGACGGAGAGATCTATCGTGGCAGAAATGGACTTATAAGGTACAGAGACAAAGATCACACCACTTTTTCATCAGTAATATAATTGTGTTCATTCTAGTGATTACCTGATTTTGTACTTTAATTTGTCAGGTTGGTCTTAAAGGTGAGACTCTGAGTCTTCATTCACTTAGTGGGAGCTCATCGGTTGAGTGGGCAGAAGGTGCATTTGTAGCTCAGAAGCAACCTCTTACTTGGTACAAGGTAAGTTTCTCCATATTCAAAAACCAAAATGTAGTTTATCTCGGTAGAAAGATTTTCTCAATATTTAACATGCCCCATGGCTTGTTTCAGACTACTTTCTCTGCTCCAGCTGGAGATTCACCGTTGGCTGTAGACATGGGAAGCATGGGAAAAGGTCAAATATGGATAAATGGGCAGAGCTTGGGACGTCACTGGCCTGCTTATAAAGCAATTGGTTCTTGCAGCGAATGTTCTTATACCGGAACATTCAATGAGAACAAGTGCTTAAGAAACTGTGGGGAGGCTTCTCAAAGATGGTAAAAAGACCGTTAAAGATGCCATACTTATCCCTCTGAAACTGCAATTAACGAAGTTTTTTCAGCATCTGACTTGTGTTATGCTTCTTTTTAGGTATCATGTCCCAAGGTCGTGGCTGAAACCAAGTGGCAATCTATTGGTTGTCTTTGAGGAATGGGGAGGAGACCCTAACGGAATCTCGTTGGTCAGAAGGGAAGTGGACAGTGTTTGTGCAGATATCTATGAATGGCAATCAACGCTGGTGAATTACCAATTGCATGCTTCTGGAAAAGTTAATAAACCACTGCATCCCAAAGTACATTTACAATGTGGGCCTGGACAGAAGATGACCACCGTGAAGTTTGCTAGCTTTGGTACACCTGAAGGAACTTGTGGTAGCTACCGTCAAGGAAGCTGTCACGCTCATCACTCCTATGATGCTTTCAACAGAGTAAGTTAGAGAAAAGCAGAGATCTTTCTTTCATTCTGTTTTGGGTCTTGATGTGTTCTAAAAGTTGTTTCTTTCTCTTGCAGCTTTGTGTTGGGCAGAATTGGTGTTCAGTTACCGTAGCACCGGAGATGTTTGGTGGAGATCCGTGTCCAAATGTGATGAAGAAACTCGCGGTGGAAGCCGTTTGCGCTTAAAATGAAAGCAGAGGCACTAGCAATCAAGACTGTAAAGGTGGTTACTTTCACATTCTTACAGGTTTCTGATGGTATTAGTATATGTTCTATGAAGACAAGAAAAGAAGTTGGTATTTTTCTAGCTCCTTTATTTACCACGGTGGAAGTTGTACAAAGTGACACAACACGCCGTTCAACAATTTGCAGAGTTGTGATTTATATGTAAATAACCTTGGGAAGGGTTTGTAATTGTAACCCAAGAAAAAAAGATGAAGAAGAAGAAGAAGCACATTGAGACTGGAGAATCTGAGTCCATGTGTAGATTCTTTTGTAGTAGCAAAACTGGGATTAGATTATTCTCTGGGTTTTGCTTTGAACGTGTACGTTGTTGATGCTGTTGTCTTAGTTAAAACATTCTATGCAATTATCTCATTGCTAAATTTTATGTAATATTTTTCTTTCTCTGGAATGAAACATTCAAATTTTATAGCTATACAATTCATTATGTTTTCACTTGCAACATAACAAGTCAACAACATAATTGAAAACTCAGTTCCTCAAATGTTTAAGTTGATGAGACTATGTCATCGATCCTTGTCGTCGTCTTCCTACGTTGCTCTCAAAACCTTCCTACCAATCTCTCAACTATGCTCCAACGATCGTCTTCAAGAAGCCTTACTAGATATGACGATTTTAGGCTCTGAGATGGGGTTCCATGGTTACAATGCGTTGTTGAATGCGTGTTTGGACAAAAGGGCTCTTAGAGAAGGCCAGAGAGTTCATGCCCATATGATAAAAACCCTTTATCTTCCCGCTACTTACCTCCGAACTCGTCTTCTTATCTTCTACGGGAAGTGCAATTGTTTGGATGATGCTCGGAAAGTGCTCGACGAAATGCCTGACAAGAATGTTGTTTCCTGGACTGCCATGATCTCGCGTTATTCTCAAACTGGGCATTCTCCTGAGGCTCTCTCTGTTTTTGCAGAGATGATGAGATCAGATGGGAAACCTAATGAGGTCACTTTTGCCACTGTTCTTACCTCTTGTTTACGTGCTTCTGGATTAGCACTTGGTAAGCAAATCCATGGACTCATAATTAAGTGGAATTACGATTCTCACATTTATGTCGGAAGCTCTCTCCTTGACATGTATGCCAAAGCTGGTCAAATTGTGGAAGCTCGTGAGATTTTCGAATGCCTGCCTGAGAGAGATGTTGTCTCATGTACTGCTATTATTGCTGGCTATGCTCAATTAGGTCTTGATGAAGAGGCGTTAGAGATGTTTCAGAGATTGATGACTGAAGGAATGAGTCCGAATTATGTTACCTATGCGAGTGTGTTGACAGCATTATCTGGACTTGCTTTGTTAGATCATGGCAAGCAAGCTCATTGCCATGTTTTGAGACGTGAACTTCCCTTCTATGCTGTTCTTCAGAACTCCCTAATTGATATGTACTCAAAATGTGGGAATCTCTCTTATGCTCGAAAGGTTTTCGATAGCATGCCTGAGAGGACATCGATTTCGTGGAACGCGATGCTTGTGGGGTATAGTAAACATGGGTTGGGAAATGAAGTTCTTGAGCTCTTCAAATTGATGAAAGATGAAAAGCGAGTAAAGCCTGATTCAGTTACTCTTTTGGCTGTTTTGTCTGGTTGCAGTCATGGGAGAATGGAAGAAACAGGGTTAAGTATATTTGATAGAATGATAGCGGGAGATTATGGGATTAAGCCTGATACTGAACATTATGGTTGCATCGTTGATATGCTTGGCCGTGCTGGTAGGATTGATGAGGCATTTGAATTTGTAAAACAAATGCCGTCAAAACCAACTGCTGGTGTCTTGGGTTCTCTTTTAGGAGCTTGTAGGGTTCATTTATCTGTAGACATTGGCGAATCTGTAGGTCGTAGACTCATTGAGATTGAACCAGAGAATGCGGGGAACTACGTCATTCTCTCTAATTTGTATGCTTCTGCAGGAAGATGGGAAGATGTAAACAATTTAAGAGCTTTGATGAAGCAGAAAACTGTTACAAAAGAACCAGGAAGAAGCTGGATTCAAAATGAGCAAACTTTGCATTACTTCCACGCGAATGATCGTACTCATCCAAGAAGGGAAGAAGTATTAGCTAAAATGAAAGAAATATCAATAAAAATGAAGCAAGCCGGTTATGTTCCTGATCTTAGCTGTGTGCTATATGATGTAGATGAAGAGCAGAAGGAGAAGATGCTATTTGGCCACAGTGAGAAACTAGCCTTGACTTTTGGATTGATTGCTACTGGTGAAGGGATTCCAATCCGAGTTTTCAAGAATCTACGTATATGCGTTGATTGTCATAACTTCGCCAAGATCTTCTCAAAAGTTTTTGAAAGAGAAGTGTCCTTGAGAGATAAAAACCGGTTCCATCAAATTGTGGGTGGAACATGTTCCTGTGGAGATTACTGGTGAACGTCGCAAAAAGGCATGTAATATTGATTCAGTCAACATCTGTGGAAATGCAGGTGTTGAAGAGAAACGGTACAAATTAAAGTTGATTTGATTCTTTTACTTTGTTACAGCTACGAACCTTACAATCACCCAAACATACAAAAACCTCAAAGACTCAAAAGTTGGCATCTTTTAGCAGTTGGGTTCTAATCAATCTTCACTGAAGAGTAGATCTTTCTCACGAACCAGAAGCAAGCATAGAAACCGATTGTGCCAGTTAGGACAAAGAACGCGTAAGAGATGATGATCATGTACCCAAAGTAGAGCATTCCGGAGACTAGCTTTGTGATCTCCAGCTTCGTGAAGAAGTAGAAGATTGAGTAGAGGAAAAGGTAGAAAGCGGATGAGCCTGCGGTTAAGTAAGCTCTCCACCACCAGTTGTAGTCCTCACTACAAAGCTGGAAGTAGCAGAGAACCACCGTGATCTCTGCGCAGGTGACAATCAAGATCAAGAACACTATGAAGAGGAACCCGAAGATGTAGTAGAACTGGTTCAGCCATATTGATGTCAGGATGAAGAAGAGTTCAATGAAGACTGCTCCAAACGGGAGGATGCCTCCAATTAGTATGGAGAACACCGGTTTCATGTACCATGGCTGCTCTGGTACTTGCCTTGGGATCTTGTTTGTTTTGACTGGGTCTTCAATTGCTGGCTTCTTGTAACCGAGATAGCTACCGACGAAGACTAGTGGGACTGAGATGCCAAACCAGAGGCAGAAGAGAGCAAACATTGTACCAAATGGTATGGCTCCAGAAGACCGCTCTCCCCAAATGAGGGCATTCAGAACAAAGAAGATTGCAGAAAGGATACCGGGAAACATGAATGCAGTCTTCAAGGTCATTCTCTTCCATTTGTTTCCTTTGAACATTTTGTGAAGGCGAGATGAGGAGTAACCGGCTAAAATGCCCATGAAAACCCACAAGAGAACCATGGCAGTCATAAGCCCTCCTCTGTTGGATGGAGATAAGAAACCGAGCAATGCAAACATCATTGTAACAAGCGACATTCCAAAGATCTGGACACCTGTACCAACATAAACACACAATAATCCAGAGTTCACCGGTGGCCTGAAGACATCTCCGTGTACAAGCTTCCATCCAGTCTCTTCCTGAGCCTCATCTTGGGTCTCGAGCTGATTGTAGTTTGAAATATCCTTGTATAGAGTTCTCATCATGATCATGGCTACCATTCCAGAGAGGAAAAGGACAATCATTAGTGAATTTATGATAGAAAACCAGTGGATCTGATCATCGTTCATGAGAAGGTATGTGTCCCATCGAGAAGCCCATTTGATTTCACTCTCCTGGATATTCAAATTCCGGAAATTGTTTAGCAAGCTAAAAAGTATAGCAAAAGAAAGCTAAGAGTAAAATTATTTACCTTAAAAGAGACATCATATGTAAAAACTATATCTTTTCCTTGCTCAACTTCTTGAGGGACAGTGTTGCTTTGGATTAGATTCTTTGTGTCCTTATTACATGTTGTTAACTGAGGATTCTTTTCATCCCACTCCTTGTATTCATGCAAGATACTATCCAAAACATAAAGACCTGTTAGCAAATACAAATCGAGAAAAATTCCCAAAAATTTCAGAGAAGGAAACTTACCTGTTAGGAGTAACCTCAAATCCAACAATTCTAGCAGAATCAGACTCTTGATCTCTGTGATACATAACTCGGAAGCTCAAGTGATTATGTATAAAGTATTTCTCCTCTTTGCTCTACAAAAGCCAAGCAACTATTCGTTGGTATACAAAAAGGTTAAAAAAAAAAGAGAATCCAAGACTGAAGCACTAGATTTTAGAGACATACCCCTTCATAACTCCCTTTGAAACCAACACGGAAACCGTGTTCATAAGTCGTTGACTGACTTCCGTCTCTCCTTTGTCTAAGTACAGCTACTGGAAGATTATCAAGAATCCTGTACAGCAATTCGGATCATCAAAATAAATCTAAGTGACACAAGAAATAAAGAACAAGAATGCTATATCTACTACTTACATATTAGCCCGGTATTCATCATTAATCTTTTCCTTGAAATTTTTCGTGGAGTCAGCATCAAGTTTAACTCGGCAACCTACTTTGCAGGGCTGATCCTCGAGCATTTGAAACTGAAATTTTTGTTTGAGAAAAAGTCAACATCTTATGGTGAAGAGGTTAAGTTATGAAGAAAAGTCTAACAACATCTATAGCCAGAAGAATTGAGTATTGCTTACAGTATAAACCGAATTCTCAATGCGGTCTCCTCTGAGAACCTCTCCTAAATTCTCAGCATTGTTCAAGATCTTAGGAGGCTTACAGTAATTCAGGTAGTAGTAGTCATAAGGAAGTTGAGTCTTCGTGGAAGACAATTTGTTCACTTTAACATAAAGAGGATCACCCTGTTCCAGACCATACAAAACAACAAGATCAAGAGCTGAAAACACAATTTTCAAGTGCAGATCTATGGATTTAGATAGGACTAAAGTTTGAAATCAAATCAAAATATCTAAGACTTTATATCAACATCTAAACTTTTCATATCATGGACTTCAGCTAGAAATCGAAATGGATCAAGGAATTGTAAATCACAGAGATAGATTCCACTAGCAGAAAGACAGAGATTCAAACCATCAGAAACACATATCAAAGATCTTCAATCAGAAACACATAGATCTCTCTATACACTTACACTTCAAATACTCAACGACCCTCTCTCTCTACGTACAAGAATAAAGTTTGTCTTCGTTTTGATTCCCAAACTTGATTATTTTTGTCTTCTTTGGGAATCAAACTCAATAGTAGGCTTAGTAGCTACCAACAGAACCGGTGGTAGAAAAAAAGACACAATATTTGTAGCAGATGTAAATGAAATCACACTAAACAAGAGAGTTTGAATCAGACACATAAACCATAGATCGATATGCTCACTGAAAACATGAGATCGGAAAAAACAAATGACCAAAAGAGTTACCTTTTGGAAATCG
The DNA here is from genome assembly GCA_028015245.1 of Cardamine occulta. Lineage (NCBI taxonomy): Eukaryota > Viridiplantae > Streptophyta > Magnoliopsida > Brassicales > Brassicaceae > Cardamine > Cardamine occulta. Next base: position 15,340,269 of record CM051371.1, on the reverse strand, counting down.
CGAGGAGCGACTCCGGGAAGATAAAAGGCGCCAGATAAGGAGAATGAGAGGAAACAGAGTAAGGGAATAGCGTAGAATCGAAAGCTACTTCCTTTCATTTTTTCTTCGGTCTAATCTCCTTAAGACTCAGAGGTTCTTCAGATGGAAGTTGCCGGAGCAATTACAAAAGGATACGTTTTTATTTTTAACAAAGATGACGAAAGGCGTTTACAAATACGATGTCGTTTCGGGGTTTGTGATCTCTTACCAATAAGAGGAATTTTAAAATAGTTTCCTTACTTAGGTGACATTTGTTATATTGGCAAAACAGAAATTAATTCGGGTGTAAGAATGAAATATTTTATGCATAAATGTAAAAAAGAAAAAAATGATCAGATCAGCCATTTTCAGACAAAGCTTTAGATTTTGTACTATACACTTAAATTTAATGAGATTCATTAAAGCTAATGTAAGACACTTAATGTTAAAGCAAAGAGATATGGTTGGGCTGCCTAAATTTTGTGTTAAGTATTATGACTTTAATCCCAAGAAATAACTTCAGCTTTGGTCATTAATCATTTACTACGTAAAGTTCGTTGACGATTATGATAGGGAAGTTTAGATAAACAAAATTTTAATTTTCTGGCAAAGTAATGTTTTTTTATAAAATAAAATGAAACGATGCGTTTTGTTGTCGTCCCCCGCCGGCGAATGAAAATAAAAATGGAAAATTTTAAGTCTCTCTGAAAGTCCAGAAACCACCGCCATGGAAATTGAAGGCGAAGACGGCACGAAGCTCCTCCTGAATGCCGGAGTTAAAAGTGAGTTCGGAAGAGGTGCTGGGTTCAACACCGAAGACCTTACAGTGTCACGCCGCCACGTATCGCTCGAGTTCAAACCCGCCGCCGCCGGAACCGAACAGTCCGAATCCGATAGTGTTTCATTCGAGGTTCTCGGGAGGAATCCGGTCTGGTTAAGGTCTGGTAAACCGGGCGAAAAGATTCGAACTTTCCGGAAACCTGAGACGGGAGAGATCGCCAGAGGAGATCGATTTTGTGTATCGGGTAATCTTCCTATTTGGTTCACTTTGAAGAGACGCGATGAAGTTATGGAGGAGAGAGCAGTGGATGGTGAAAGCGAATTAAGTATCTCAGATATTGATCCTGTTAAAGGTAAATCAGTTTTGCACATTACATCACCCAAATTCCTCTAATTTGATATGTTATTGCCTAAGGTTGTATTTTGGGTAACATCTTCTGATCTCTGTTTTGATCTATGTTGTCTGTGTAGAGGAAGTAATTACTTATAGTGACATTTTAGTGTCTGCATTGCTGTTCTTTTGAATTGTCTTTATGTGGTGTGGTGTTTACAGAGTTTGGATTTCTTGTGATTGGGAAAGAATTTGATCAGTACCCAAAGAGTCGGATGCGTGATACAAAGCAATGGGAATGGTTTTTAGAAGATTTCACGAATGGAAATAGTGATGATGATGATGATGATGATGGAGATAAGAAGGGAAGAAATGGATTAAGAAAAAAGAGGAGAAGAAAGAAAGGAAATGGGGATGACGACGATTGGAGTGATGAAAGTGAGGAAGATAAAGAGCTGATTGTGAAATCGAAAAGAGTTGTGAATCTAACTTACTCAACTAGATCCAAGAAGACTAAAATAGATACAAACGCAAGTACTAGTAGTAGTGGAGGTGCTCAAACTAAACAGCGTGGAAGTGGAAGAGTAGATGTCGAAGAAGATGATGATGAAACATTGGGAGGTTTCATTGTTAGTGATGAAGAAGCTAAGTTAGAAGAACAGGACGAATCAGGTGTAGATAAAGAGGAGGAGGAAGAAGAAGAAGAAGAAGATGATGATGATGATTTTGATGAGGACTAATAGATGAAAAATCTCCTAAAAACTTGACTAAACCTGAAATGTAACCAAAGCTAATATTCTTGTTTTGTAGAAGTACAATCTTTTGTTCAATGGTATCATGTATGTTGTGAGAGAGGTTATCTTAGTAGCGTGTAATGTTCACTTGTAAGTGTACTTTTAAAATTCTCAATTTTCTCTACATTGGCGCTTGCTTCTACTACTTTGGTCTTTGGGCTTTGAACTTTTAATTGCTAAAAAGTAAAAAAACAACGTCGTTTAGTTTTGGTGTTATTTTGGCAGTTAAGGATCCACGTTGTTCACCTCGCACGTATGAATATGAAAATGCCGCTAAGTCTTCTCCTCCTTCCTTTCTCCGTCGTCCTTCTTTTCTGGCTTTCTTCTGGTTTTAATTACCATTTTCTCAAGCTTTTCAATATACAGAATCAAAAACATGAACAATGAGGAACGCATTACTTCCATCAAACCTGATAATAACATTGGCAATTCTTCTGATCTCTCTGCCGTTCCCGCCTTAGGTAATTTCACAAACAACTCTCGTTTTTTTTCCTGAATAATTCACGACATTTCCTTCTTATTCCCTGTCATAAATTGAATCCTTGGATAATACCACCAAAACTCTACCTTCTTTTATTTACTTCTGCCTCAAGTAAATCCTCTGTTTTACTTTCTCGCCCTTGAATCAGCTAACCATTATATGTTTTGCAGATCTTGCGCCAGAGGTTCGTGCTTTGCTTGAGGATCTTAAGGCAAGTAACTTCAAATTGTTATAAAATCACACACTAGTTTTTTTTGTGTTGCCTCTCTTTTATGAGATTTTTGTTGTTGGTCAAACTTACAGAACTTAGCTATAAAGCGAACCTTTGATGTGAAAAAACACTCACCTCAAGTTACGAAACGCGTTCTGTTTCTAAAAGACATTCAGGTATCGTCAAATCTCGTCTCTGAAAACTATAATTTTGTAAGAGAGATTCAATGCTCGGCTATGTCAATGTCAATGCCGTGTGATTTTTCAGGTTAAACACGATGAACTCGAGGAGAAGTTTCTTCAAGAAAAAGCTGCATTGGAGGCAACATACGATGATCTCTACAAACCACTTTTTTCTAAGGTCAAAGTTTTTAAATTTTCATATTTCCTACTAATTGCCTTATGTTTGATTTTTTTTCCTGAGAATTGCTGAGAACTTGCAGAGGTATGAAATTGTGAATGGTTTGGTTGAAGCTGAAGCAGAAAAGGGAGTGCCTAATTTCTGGTTGATTGCAATGAAAAACAACGAAATGCTAGCAAACGAGGTTCATGACTCATTTGCTTTTCTCTGTGTGTTCATTTGGCATAAAACAGACTGAAAAAAAGGTCAGGTTTTGGTTTATGTATAGATAACTGAAAGAGATGAGGGAGCATTGAAGTATCTCAAAGACATTAGAAGTTGCAGAGTTGAAAACAATTCAATAAATTTCAAGCTGGAGTTTCTCTTTGACTCTAATCCTTACTTCAAGAACTCTGTTCTTTCTAAAACTTACCATGTGACTGATGAAGATGGCCCTGTTCTTGAGAAAGTGATTGGGTATATAAATGAATCATCCTCATTTTACTTGGTTTTTACTTTTTACCTGATCTATAACTTGGTCTCTTACCTGTAATGTGTAGAACGGACATAGAATGGTGTCCAGGTAAATGTTTGACTCATAAGGTTGTTGTGAAGAAGAAGGCGAAAAAAGGATCAAAGAAGGTCAACAACATTCCCATGACCAAAACCGAAAACTGTGAGAGTTTCTTTAACTTCTTTAAGCCGCCTGAGATTCCTGAGATTGATGAAGTTGACGATTATGATGATTTTGATACCGACATGGTTCGACTACTTTTTACTCTAATATTGTTCTCTAATATTGTTTTTGATACTTAGCCAATGGTTTGTTCAGCAACTAATATCGAAAATATTGCAGACTGAAGAACTCCAAAACCTGATGGACCAAGACTATGACATCGCGTAAGCTTATATACTTGTTCACTTTCTCTGACTTTTGCAGATTTAGGGAAGTAATTCTCTTTAACTATATTGTGTTTTTTATGGTTTTACAGTGTGACAATCCGAGATAAACTTATCCCTCATGCAGTTTCATGGTTTACTGGAGAGGCTCTTGTTGATGAAGACGATTATGATGATGATGAATATGATGAAAAGAGTGACTAACGAGACAAGAATTTTTGGTTCAACAAAGTTTGTTAATTGAAAGAGGAGCTTCATAATCTCTAATTTATTTAGGTTTCAAGAATATCTCTCAATACAACATATATCTCAAGAGTTTCAAGAACTGATTTTTGATAGAATATTTCATGCTCCAAGGCTTAAAGCATCAACATTCTAAGATCTACTGTTAAAAGCAAAGAGGTGTATTCTTTCTCCTATTGTTAATTTTGGATAAACTCTTGAAGTAATATAAAAAACTGAATTAACAAAGAAAAGGGTAAAATATAAGCAAAATATAAGGCAAAACATAAATAATATATGTAATTAAAGCAAAGAGATGTATTCTTTTTGCTATTTTTAATTTTGGATAAACTCTTGAGGTAATATGAAAAAGTGATTTAATCAAGAAAAAAGTAAAATATAAACAAAATAATTTTTTGATAATCAAACATGTGCAGCTGTCACACCATAGACTTCAAGCCTAATGTTGAGTTCAAAATGACGTTACCTAAAAAAAAAAAAAAAAAAAAAAATGATGTTACCTAAGTTGACTTTCTCGGTAGTACGTAATCTCTCGATCTCCCTAACCGGCCATTGAACCAATTGCTGGCCTGACGGACCAAGCCAAATCTTCCTTGGAATGGCCTAATTAACCTAATTTACTACCAAAAAGCACACATTTTAGCTTCGTCAAAATATTATGTAATTAGTCGAAATGTGAAGTCCAAATGTAATTACCTGTAAACTAGCCCAATCCTTATTGATGTCATAATCTTTCGGCGACGACTCGTTAATTTTGAATAAATTCTTGAGGTAATATAAAAAATTAAATTAACAAAAAAAGTAAAATATAAGCAAAATATAAATAAAACATAAGTAATATAGATGTAACTAAAGCAAAAAATTGTATTCTTTCTCCTATTGTTAATTTTGAATAAACTTTTGAGGTAATATGAATTAACAAATGAACTTTTAGCAAAAAAAAATTCTTTGTTAATTCACTTTACGTGCCGAACCGTTCAAATACGTTCGTACGGTTAACCAATTGTTTTCGGTTTGGCATGAAAATATATAATACATAAAACCAATTATATGAAAAAGTTATTAATTAAGAAGCTTTTAATATACTACTATTATTTTTGAAATTGTTGACCACATTATTAGGCAATCATCTTTTCGTTGACTAAAAATCCATTGACGACAAAAAAAAAAAACCATGCATTAACATTTACGAATACTAGCTTTTATTGTCTTTTTTTTTTTTTGCCGGCCTAGCTTTTATTGTCTTTCTTATCGTAATTGAATGTGTTTGATTAGATAAAACATACGACTATAGTTCCTTACTTCCATACGACTACATTAGTTTACTTATTACCAAAAAAAAAAATCAATTATTTCAAATTAGTACAAATGTTTTTATACCGAAGATTTTCTGCGTGCTTGGAACTCAATCAATAGCTTGAAAGTTAAACTGTGTTTGACCAAAAAGATTATTACGGGATGAGACGTCAGTCAAAAAAAAAAAAACATTAATTAGCATACTAATAAGAGTACATCTACAAACATATAATTAGACGCGTCTAGGAATTCATATTATACATCTTAATCTTCCAATTAGTTCTGGAAGATAATATAATTTTAAGAGAGAATATGAAAATGATTAAGATGGTCATGATAATGATGGCTATGATGATGGCAGTTGTGATGGGAAGTATTGTAGATCAAACATGCAAACAGACACCTGACTATAATCTCTGCGTCTCTCTCCTCAGCTCCGATCCACGTAGCTCCTCTGCCGATACCGCCGGCCTCGCTCTTATCCTCGTCGACAAAATCAAGGTTTCTCTCTTTTACAATACTCTCAAAACATATGGTTGTTTTTGTGAATTCCAACATTTAAGGTGGGTTTATCAGAGAAGTGTAAAGTTTTGGGGTTAAAATGTAAATGCTTAAATCTTTTAAATGTAGGCTCTTGGGACAGAAACGGTCGGGGAGATCAACAATGCGTACAAAACGAAACCGATGCTGAAAGAGCCATTGGATCAATGTAAAGGGAAATACACAACTATCGTATCCGACGTCAAAGTAGCCATTACAGCTCTGACCCAAAGGGACCCCAAGATTGCCGAAGAATCCGTTGTCGATGTTGGCCTTGAAGCCTTCACATGCGAAACCCGTTTTCTCAAAGGCCAATCTCCGTTGTCAAGTTTGACTCTGAGAATGCGTAAAATCTGTGATGTAACGAGTGCTATTATCAAAATCTTGCACTAATAATCTTTGAAACTGTTATCTAATTACAAAATTATTAATACAAGTTACTATTAATACAGTGTGACAATCCGAGACAAACTGATCCCTCATGCAGTTTCATGGTTTACTCGTGATGATAATGAGTATGATGAGAAAAGTGATTAACGAGAAGAGAATGTTTGTTTCAACATAGTTTGCTAATTGAAAGAAGAGCTTCATAATCTCTAATTTATTTATCATAGAACACCATAGGTTTCAAGAATCTCTCTCAATACATACATATGTCTCAAGAGTTTCAAGAACTGATTTTAGATAGAAGATTTCATGTTCCAAGCACTTAGGCTTAAAACATCAACACTCTTAGATCCATTGTTAAAAGCAAAGAGATATGTTTCATCTCCTATAGCTAATTTTGGATAAACTCTCGAGGTAATGCATGCCCTCCCTTTTCCACCGAAACTTTCCACTATTGAATTATCAATCTAAACACACAAAAACCATGAAATCATTAGTAACAAAAAAAGACTCAAAAATTGCAAGAAGTTGAGATGACTCACCAAAGTTCTGAGAGAGATTGGTTGATAAGGAGAGATATCCACAAAAGCACCATATGTTGTTTTATCATTCCCTTTCTCTAAACTCGATCTGCTTTGGTCACTGCACATGACCACCACCACGTGCTCCTTACTATTCTTACGAGCTTTGAAGATTTTGAGATAGACCGATGTGTACTCTTCAAAGTTCTTGGAAGCCAAAACCATTAACCCAAATGGACCCAAACCAGAGGATGCATTCTTCTTACTACAAATCAATTGCGGATCGGTCCAACCCGGTTCAATCACTTCTGCTTTCTCTAAATCTAAATCTCTCACTTTGAAGAAAATCTCCACATCTGCTTGTGAAGCTGTGATGCCATGAACCTCCATGACCGATCCACCTCCCTCCAATAGTTTGTTTCCCCACTTGACTTGCGTTCTACGTAACCTCTCTATTTCCTTAACCGGCCATTGCACCAATCTCTTTCCTGATTCATCAAGCCATATCTTCCTTGGAATCGCCTAATTAACCCAATCATCACCACCAAAAATACACGTTTTTAATTACATCAATACTTTTTTTGTAATTAGTCAAAATGTCAAAATCTCAATATTTAAATACCTGTAAACCAGCCCAACCCTTACTGATGTTATCCTTCTCTGACGACGACTCGTTGACCCAACCCCACAATATCCTCCGTCGTTTAATCGAGTCGTAAAAAGTCTTTGACGCGTAAAATTTGCCGTAATCGTACCTCGGAGCCGTACTGTCTTGAACAAAATCTTTGTCCGGTACATAGACATCTCTCACGCGATCGTACGATCCAATCGTGTAGTAATCGTATCTTGTATCAGATAAGCTCACTTTAAACACGTGCTTTATCTGCCTACTAAACGACGACGTATCAAGTCCACGTGAATTAAACTTTGCCACCGGGAAAAAATCAGGGCACTCCCACATTCCGGTGCCGTCGTGATAGTGTAGAGGCTTCGATGATTGCTTCCATTTGATGAAATCGTGGCTCGTGTGTAGAAGTGCTAATCCACGGAGACCTTCCTGGCTTCCTGTGATCACGTGCCACCGGCCGTTACGGCCGAGCCAAGCGGTGGTTGGATCACGAAACGCGGTGGAGTTGATGTGGTTGCTGGCGTTGGGTGTAACGAGGGGATTTGCCGGCGACTTGGTCCAGTGACGGAGATATGGATCGGTGAGGTTTTTGGGTTTGGCTAGGTTTTGGACCTGGTGGTTGTTACGGTCGTTGCCGGTGTAGAGAATTACGGGTTTGCCATTGGGGAGAATCGTGACGGAGCCGGACCAGCATCCGTTGATATCAGACGGTCGAGATGGTTTGATTGCTGGAGAATGTGGGGTCCAGTTGATGAGATCTGTTGACGTGGCGTGGCCCCACACGATTTCGTTAACTTTCATTACGGCACCGTTTGGGTACCATTGGTAGAAGAGATGGTACACTCCTTTGTATATCATAGGTCCTGTCATATTTTATGAACATAAAAATCATGATCTGTTCCAACTAATTTGTATATGATTATATGTTCACTGATATTTAATCATAAAAAAACATATTGAGGGAGAAAACATTAACTAACCGTTAGGATCTTGTAGCATCGATACAAAGCCCCAACATAGACAACAACAACAAAAAGAGTGAGTAAAAAAAGTAAAATAAATTTAACCAAGTGGAGCTGGAATTAGTAATGGGTTCGGAATTTGGACTATGATAATACCATTCATCCAATTTTTGGGAGGCTGGAAATGGTAACCGGTCCGGTAAGGTTGGTTCTTGGTTTTAATGGGGACGTGGTGCAAGGCTTCAAGAACAAGAGCATTGTCAACAAGCAACAGCGAGGCCAACACGAAAATGGCAATGTTACACCAAATTATATGAGCCATTTTTCTGAAATTTTATGTTTGAGTTTTACTTATGAAATAGTGGGAATGTCCAATTTATAGGCTGTGTGGGTTTTTCTTGGAGCGTGCTTGAGGTGGTGGTCCATATATAGTGAAAATTAGGTTCTACAATGTCGATCCAAATGGCTTGTTCATGTTGGTTAAGACTTAAGAGAAAATATTATTTTTCTTGAATGTATTATATTTTTTCCCATTTTTTGCATCAAGGTATAAGTTTATATTATAAATTAACTAGATTGAAGTTGGGGGTAATAATAAAAACACAACTAATTAAAATTAAAATACTTTTACATTTCAATGATAGGTCTTCACCCATTTTGGTTGATATTGGATGTATGAAAATATATACGAATGTATGCTAAACAACTTATTCCCAAGAATCCCAAATTCCCAACGGTCAAGAATGTTCCAAATCTCATAGCCTTTTGTTGTCTCATGATTGAAAATATTTCCACTGAGAAATATCAGTTAATGAATGCCATTGTCTCATTATTGGTGTGAGTGGTTTTCATGCATCAACAGTAACACTATTGAATTCCTCTGTTAAAAAGCAAAAAGACTGTATCTATTCCCAGCATTGGATACGATTCTGTTATTTATGCATGATTTGCCTCCCCCACCATATATAACTCTCCACTACTGAATGCTCAATCTATAAAAGGAAAATTACACATTGAGAAGTCAATTTGAAATTGAATAGATTATACCACGTACCATGCCACGTGATTCTTCTTGAACTCTCTTTTGGAACTCAATTAAAAAGGGCAAAATCAAAAGATCCTCAAAGTGAGATCTCCCCACTAAGTTCTCTCCTATAACACTCATCATCAACATTCTCCTAATCATTTTGGTGGAATTTTCCATAATGGGCATTTTCACACTATTGATTATATGTTAACATGTTTGTGCTATCTAGTACTATGCTATCCATATTTTATAACAACTAGTCACATGTCCATAATCTTGTATCTATAGTGTGGTATGGTTATAACTAGGTATTTATATTTTATTACATAAAATATATACGTGAAAATGAACTATATTTTATTTGTTGTTTATATTTTACTCTCGTTCATATTTAAAAAAAAGTTTAGTGATATATTAAAATCAAGTTGATTTTTCATTGGCAGAGATATGACAAAGTTGGATCTATATCAATTGAAATCGGACGACGAGAATCGCTTGAGGATTTGAGGTTTAAACATTTGACCAGATACAACAATGACGTGAAAACCTTTTAACAGAAAAAAAAAACAATGACGTGAAGTTTGTTGGTTACCCTAAAAAGGGTGCCATCCATTTAGATAAAAAGAAAAGTAGACCGACTCCGTTGTAATATATTATGTCGGCATCTCTATTAGTTATATTGACGTTTAGTGTTAATTCGATAGTCATTAAGCTTTACTTAATGTTGAAATTTTATATTGAAAAATTAAGTTTTAGCCGTTGAGAATAAAAGAAAAATATTACAAGTGTTGCTTTAAAAATGGTCCTATTCCTAGATGTACACATAACATCACATGCACATCTATTTTTGGGGCCAAACCGTTCAAATTGTATTAGAGTTACACGGATATTCATATACCCCAATTTTATTATGTTCGTTGGAACTTGGAAGATTTTGACTACCGACAGTGTAATTGTGAATTTAATATAGTGAAACAATACTATGAGAAGTCAAATAAAATGTCATATAACCTTTTAAAATTATTTCAAAACAAATAAATTGGACCCCTTTTTTGACAAACCAAACAAATTGGTCCTTAGAAGATCTCAAAAGTTATATCATATATAAATGCTCAATAAATTGAGATATACGTATATCAACGTGTATATATCTCCGCCGTACGTGATCAACTGATTTGGGCAGACTTCATGCTCCACGCATTTAGACTTAAGACATCGACACTTTGAGATCCATAATTAAATGCAAAGAGATGTGAATTTGTTCCTACTGCCAATTTTGGATAAACTCTTGAGGTAATGCATGCTCTTCCCTTTCCACCGAAACTCTCCACTACTGAATGATCAATCTACAACAACAACCAAAATAAGAGAACTTAAGAATATAAATATATATATATATATATATATATATATCTACAACAAATAATTTCCTTATTTAGTTATTATGTAATAAAATTTATACGCAAAAATAAATTATATTATATTTTTTATTTCTTATGTTTTGCTTATATTTTGTTTTACTTTTTCATATTAAAAAAAAACTAAACCATTTATTTCATCAAAAGAAAAACAAATAATTTCCTTGATTCTTGAACAAGATAAAGATTAAGATAACTATTTTCATGGGTGTTTTAAAATCGAATATGTGTGAAGTAGAGAGAGTTAATTACCAAGGCTCTGAGGGACAGTGGTCGGTGAGGATCAATATCCACAAAAGCACCGTAAGTCGTTTTGTCATTATCTTCGTCCAGTGAAGATCTGTCCCAATTACACATTACCAAAATGTCCGTCAAATTTTGGATAGTATATTTTGAATATTCATAGAAAACCGATTTAAAATCTATATTTGCGACAAAACATTATCCAAATTAATGTAATTAATACATATCTTAATCAAAGAATAGTATACCTGCTTTGGTCACTGCACATCACCACAACGTATTTATTGCTATTTTGACGAGCTTTGAAGATTCTAAAGTAAACGGATGTGTACTCTTCTAAGTTTTCAGATGCGAGAACCATTAACCCAAATGGACCTAAACCGGATTTAACCGACACATTCATCTGGCTACAAATCAATTGTGGATCGGTCCAGCTTGGTTTTATCACATCCGCGTTCTCGAGGCCCCTCACTTTGAACCAAACCTCCACATCCGCCTGCACAATCACTAGAACTTTAAAAACATAATTTTCTAATACTAGTTGATTTTTAAAACTAATTATAATAATCAAACCTGTGCAGCTGTCACACCATAGACTTCAAGCTTAGATCTTGACTTTAGAGTTTTGTTACGTAAGTTGACTTGATTAGTACGTAATCTTTCGACTTCCCTAACCGGCCATTGAACCAGCTGTTTCCCTGATCGATCAAGCCATATCTTCCTCGGAATCGTCTAATCAAACCAAAAATAAAATAAAATAAATAATTCATTCTCTAACAAAGTATATTTATTTTAGTTACTATAATAGTTACCTGAATACCGGACCAGCCTTTCTCAACATCATCCGCAACCGATGATGACTCGTTAGTCCAACCCCACAAAATTCTTCGGTTCTTAGCAGAGTCGTAAAACGTTTTCGAAGCGTAATACTTTCCATAATCGTATCTCGGAGCCGTACCGTCCATCTTAAACCCATTGTCCGGTACGAATTTATCTTTGACCCGATCGTATGTACCGATCGTGTAATAGTCATGTTTCGTGTCGTCCAAACTTACTTTCAACACGTGCTTTAAAATCTCATTCGGTTCACCAAACGACGACGTTTCTACACCTTTAGAACCATACCTCGTCACGGGGAAAAAATCAGGACATTCCCACATTCCACTTCCGTCATCGTAATGCAACGGCTCGGGAGATTTTTCCCATTTTAGAAAGTCTTTGCTTGTGTAAGTAATCGCTAGACCTCGACGGTGGATCTTGCTTCCAATGATCACTCTCCATTTCTTGTCTTGGCCGAGCCACGCGGTGGTTGGGTCACGGAACGAGCTAGCGTTGATTCCGTTGACAGCATCAGGAGCCATCATAGGATTTAACGGTGACTTTTTCCATTCTCGAAGATAAGGATCCGATAGATCCTTAGGCTCGGCTATGTTTTGGACCTGTTGGTTTTTGGGGTTGATTCCGGTATAGAGGATAACCGGTTTGCCGTCAGGGAGAATTGTAACCGAACCTGACCAACATCCGTTGATATCAGACGGTTGAGATGGGAAGATAGCTGGAGGATGTGGATCCCAGTTGATTAAGTCTGTTGACGTGGAATGGGCCCACACAATGTTACCCCACACGGCTCCTTTCGGGTTCCATTGGTAGAAGAGATGGTATATTCCTTTGTATATCATAGGCCCTGTATAAATTTTAAATTATTAAGTAACATATTTACTATATAAAAGGACCGTGCTGCAGCGTAACACAAGGTCGACAAAACACATATTATAAAAATCAGATATACAGTTGGTATGCTGACTTATTGATAATTAATGTTTCTTAAAAATATTAAAAATAATAAAAATACGAGTTTCTAGGGAAAATGATCTGTCTATTGGATACGAAGAGTTGACAAAGTTAAACAGTAGGAGAAAATAAGAGAGAAAAAACTAACCATTAGGATCTGCTCAAGACCAAAGATCAATCCTTTACAGTTTATCCAAGCACGAGCCAGGAAGAAAGGAAAAAAGGAAACGTTAGAGAAATGAAAACAATATATCTGGCATTGAGATTGCGGTTGATAGTAAATATACCGTTCATCCAGTTTTTGGGCGGTTGAAAATGGAAACCGGTTCGGTAAGGCTGGTTTACAGAAGCAGATTTGGTGTTACTGCTTTGGGTAAGTCTCTTGTAGACATGGTGCGAGGCCTCGAGATCGACGACATAGTTAACAAGAAGTAACGTAAGTAACCAAAGCCCAATGTTGGAGCAAACTTGTTTGGTCATTGTGGTTTTTTTGTTTGTTTTCTTTCTAGTTTTTGTTTGAAGAAATGAAGATCATGTCAAATTTATAGGCAAATGACGAGGGCAAGCCTGTCAATATCAAAATTTGAATAATTTTTTTGGGTTCAGTTATGTATATAATAGATTATAACATAAACTATTCATATCATATCATATCATATCAAAATCATTCAAACATTTGAATATAACCAATTATGTATTTTTTTTTTTGGAGTATATAATAGATGATGAAAGAAGCATTTATTTGTATATAGTTAAAAATATAAGGAAAACATAAATAAAATATAAATATTTTATAAGTAAAATACAAGCAAACCCCCCAAGTAAATTGTGTATGTATTTTATAAGATAATAATTATTATTCATTATTAAATTTTCAAAAATATTAATGAAATTGATTTAAATAATTAAAACCAAACAAAATTATAGATTATGTGCATGCACATGTAAGAGTATTAACCTATATATAGACATCTAACCAAGTTTTTTTTGTTGTTCTTATTAAAAGATATAATGACTCGGCTAAGATCCGAAGAATTTTGTGGGATTGGACTAATGAGTCATCATCGGTCGAGGATGATGTCGAGAAAGGCTGGTCCGATATTCAAGTAACTATTTATATATATTAGAATGAAACTAAAGTAAATATATTTGGTTTGAGATTTTCGTATTTTTTTGGTTGATAACTAGATGATTCCAATGAAGATCTGGCTTGATCGTTCGACATCTAACCAAGTTCTTTCCAACAATTATTGTTGTTTAGAAAATAGTAATAGACCTCCTTAAATGGTTTAGGACTGATCTTATCAAACTTTTAGAAACCATTTCTAAACATCAAATTTGTGTGCTAATTTGAAGCAAAAAAGTGGCATATTAGATGATCGACAAAGACAAAAAAAAAAGTGATATAGAATTATAAGAAAATAAGTGTAAGGAATATAGGTTACTAAAAGAAACGGAAAAGTAGTTTTTTTGTCAATGGAATAACTTTTTTTACATCATAAATAACCTTTTTGTTGTATATTTTGGTCACGTCAAGTTTAGATGGTATAAGATAATATCAAAAAAAAAAAAAAAAAAAAAACTAACAGCATTTTGTTTACATGATAAAAACAAAATTGGATAGGTGTAGCCTCTAAGTTTTAAATAACTATGTTTTATCCCATTCCGTTTAGTCAACTATTTAGGCTATCAAAAGTTTTTATTTTATTTTTTGATAACAAATCAAAAGTGTATTTTACAAAAGTTGTGAGTTGTGACTAAATTAGGTTCAGATTATGTTACGCTTAAATATATTTATGTATTTTTTTTGTCCAACCCAAAATATATGTATGTATATCTTATACTATTTACTATATGATAATCAATAAGTCAATAATAATAAGGATCTTTCACATTCCTATATATATATATAAAAGATAATAATAAGTACGTGTTAGAATATATCCATAATAATAATAAGTATATACTTTTTCATCAAAAAAAAAAGTATATAACCAATAAAATTACGAATATGTATGGTGTTTCACACGGAAGTCAGAAATCAGAAGTCAACTAGAGTTAATAAGAACGTGTCTCCACTCTCGACCATCCGTCTATACACGAGGCGAGTTGATTTTTAAACAATGGATTAAATGAAAAGAGTAGCCAAAACTTTGAATATTATAGTGGAAAAGTCAAAATTTGGACTCTACCGTTGTCCCTAGTAATTAATATAGTATCCTCCTTCACATTTTTTCTACACAATTTTTTACTATTTTGACATATCAAAATAAAAAAAGACCGTACCACGACGTAAGCTGCAACTTATCCATTGTATGATATAATTCAGCAACCACCAATACTTTTCTTTACAGCTTCTAACCACTGATATAAGGAATCAATCCAATGCCTATTATCTTGGAAATACGATCGTTTTGCTTTTAATTAACCCCAAAATTTGGGGTTTAATAAATAATTTGTAATTAGATCGTATCATATTACATGTGTCTTACTAAAAGATTAGAAATCGGAACAACAAAGCATATATATATATATATATATGTCGTATATTTATTAATAATTATTATATGCTTGCATTCCCACTCCATGCTAAGCATGTGGAAGTATAAATAAGAGTTATTGGTTAAAAAATTGCAAATAATATAGCGTCTTTTGCGTTATAATATTAAAAATACAATTGTATATGGCTAATTTGGCTATATGAGCATTATTTTCCGGGCAAAGGAAAATGACGTTTCTAATTAACAAGCTTCTTTTGCTTAACGCTTATTAACAAGCTCGTGTAATTGTTAGAGATTACTCAATTATCAGGGCACCAAATTTGACTACACATGTCCATTCGTTTCAAGAAAACTATACACAAGTAAAGCTATAAAGGTGTTTAAAATAGTTCATTCATTACTGAATTAACTAAAATATCTGTATATGATATGGGGGAAATTATTATGTTAACAAGTGATAAATTCCTCTTTTTTTTCAGCGACAACAGTCCGCAGGGGATTGTGAGAATTTGTTTTTTGGTCGTTGATGAAAAAGTCTTAGTGAAATTATAAAGTTTTTGGCTTACATATATTTTCTCTTAGAATATAGATTTGTTAACATTTTCTTTCTTCAACGATTTGCTAACATCTCTTTCCTCGATGGACTTTTTTTATGTGTATATGTATCCATAACTAGACATCATCATTCATCAATAATGTTCATATATGAATACAATGAATATAAAAAGGTCAAGTTGAACATCATCCGGATTTTGATGCGATTATGGATATCTTGACACGAAAAAAAAAAAAAAAAAATCATTGTCATTTTTAATTATTATAAAATGACGTCTCATATTGTGTTAGATAATTCTCAAAAATAGCACTAAATTTAGTTTTTGTTCCAAAAATATCACACATTTTTATTTAAGACAAAAATAACATTTTTATAAAAATGATAATTTTTTTAGATAATACAAATCTCCTAACCTCATATTTTTAGGGTTTAGGACTTAGGGTTTAGAATTTAAAAACCCTAAACTCTAAGTCCTAAACTCTAAACCATATTTCCTATCCCTAAAAAATATATCTTAAATTATAAAATATTTAAATTAAACAAAAAAATTAAATTATTATCCTTTATAAAAATGTTATTTTTGTCCTAAATAAAAATATGTGCTAAATTTATCATAAAAATTTCATTTGGTGCTATTTTAGAAAATTTCTCTATTGGATTATGTATTTATGTTATGTGAAAATAACAAGCCCAACTGATGATCTCTGTATGTTTAAGCTCAATTCTTTTTTGGGAACAAAGTCGCACTGTTCAGACTAATGGAAATTTGGACTCTGGTAACCCACATTTGAAACGATGACGTTTCTTCATGCGTAGAAATAATAGGCTTTCCAAAGTTTCGGGTAGGTTTGGGCGTTTGGAGATTCGAATCGGATTCGGGTGGATTCAAAAATTTAGAATCCGTTTGGATAATTTAAAATTTTGAATCGGATTCGGATTTAAATTGGGTTCGAATTTATTCAAATACCCGTAAATTGAAAATTTTGTATCTAAATTTATCAAAAATATCTAAAATACCCAACAAACCCGAATATCTTCAAATAAATCTGCACAAAATAAATAAAAATATCCAAAATACCCGAAAATCTCGAATATATTGGACATTTAGGTTATTACAAATATAAATATTATTAATATATTATTAATATGTACTTATATTTTGTATATGTTTGATACTATTAGGATTCGGATTCGGATCAAGTTCGGATTTTCGGGTCTTGAAGTTTAGGATCCATTCAGATATTTTAAAGTTTTGAACTCGGTTTAGATTGAATTTTTCGGTTCAGTTCAGAATCAGTTTTCGAATTTTTTTGCTCAGACCTAGTTTCGGGGGAGATAGATCGTCGCATCTCCGAAAGAAAAAAAAAAAAAAGAAGAAGAAGAAAGAATTTACTAAAACCTGAATTCAAACAGCTTGCATGCAAGTGGTCGTGTTCACCTTTACAACATTTAAACATTTGCTTACGGCATTTTATTTATACAGTAAAAGTATTTTGGGATTGTGACAATTGTTGCAGCTGTGAGCATCTCATAATTGTTTTGCATAGATCAAGTCTGACATGTTTTAAACATTTGTAATTTTATAAACTGTTAATGGAACATACATTTTTTAGATGGTTAATTCTTTTTTTTTTCCTTTACTTAGCTTCTATTTAGTTAGAGTTTTTTTTTGCTTGTTTTCTTTTATTTTTAAAAGCTTAAGACTCTTTTATGTAAAAACTCGTCATTTAAAAAGATTTATTTTTCCTGACGACAAAAAAAAAAAAGATTTATTTTTCCTTAGTATTTTTTGTTTTCTAGAACAATATCCAGTTTTTTTTTCTTACGGCTACATTTATAATATATTAATGGTCCAGCCCGGCCCAGTGGCCCACAATAACAACTGCTGATCTAAACCATTGAGACGACACCGTTTAGGCAAGAAAAAACGAAGAAGCAGACGCGCAGAACGAAGAAGGAAGAAGAAAAAAAACACCTTCACTTAGTCGTCTGCTAAATTCCTCTGTCATTAGACTCTTACGTCCTAATTTAGACTCTCAGTCTCATAATTTGTTTTGTATTTTCTTAATCCAAGAGAAATTCAAAACGGAAATGCTGCTGATTTTTGCTCTTTGATTCTTGTCTGAAATTAACGTCTCCTGATGAAACTGGTGTTAAGCCACTTGGAAAATTTGGAGATTACCAATGGTAATTTAATTCAAAAAGTTAAAAGTTCCAATTTCTGTTTGTTAAATTAGATGAGTTGCTCATATATACTGAAAGGTTTTAGAATTTCGTGGCATTTGTTTTTTATTCTTGATCAGATTTTGAATTTTGTCACATAGGCCCTTGTGAGATGTTGGAATCATGCTCTGTAGCTCAACCTTGATTTTTTAATGTTCTTCTTCTTATTGCTCACTTTATTTAGTCATTGCTAAAGTCTGTGGCTTAATCTGAACTCAGTGAGTTTGTCTTTTGCCTGGTCCAGGTATCGGCTTAATGAAGAGAAAGCTGAGTACTTTATTTATGTGACAAATGTTGGCCAGAAGGAGCACTTTGATAGGTTCTTCAAAGTTTGATGAATATATATATATATATATATATATATATCTTACGACTTGTCAACTGTTTATGTCTTGATATCAAACTGTGAGTCGTAAATGTGGCTAACCTGTCACTCTGAATTTAGGCTGCCAGAGAAGTAGGTAAAATGATGAGACTTACGCTAGAGTTAGCCAAGGGGGAAGATGGCAAGCGGTTTACAAGTAAGGATACAGAAATAGTGCCTCTAGCTGATTTGCTAGATGAGGCCTTGTTGAGCTCAGGCAATTGGATATGGTGCGGTGAAGTAAGTATCATTTCTATTCTACTGCTGGCGATATCTTCTGGTTTCTCAGTGATTTTTGTAATCAAGGCTGAACAAATTTGATGAATGTTTTCATGCTACAACTAACTTGCTGTTTTGTTTTGACTTGAAGAACAACAACATATCGACTTCTTATGAATTCAGCTACGATAAAATGGTTAGTGACAAGGTGCTGGAATTTGGCAACTAGTTTACATATTTTCACTTTCAAGTCATCTATCTACACATTCTTACTGAATGTTTGTATGTCATAAGCAGGGAAATACAGCCGTTTATGACATACAAACATTCAATACTCGGATCTGAATTATGTATTTTAGCCTCATTGATGACTCAAATTACACTTAGTTTTATTCATTCTTCCTCTTTTTGCCTGCGCTGTAATTCTTACCTATTTAAATTGCAGACAGGCAAGTTAGCATTGGATCATGCTAACGAAAGAGCACTGGGGCTTCGATTTGCTGAGGTAAAAACACATACTCATGAGATACTACTTTCATATTTAGCCTAATATTGTGATATTAGACTGCATAATCAAACCACCATTCTTCTAATCTGTCACATAAATCATTAACTTTTACAACAGGTCAATGGTTCAGCAGAGGAGACAAGCCGTCCCCTACTTTGTGAAGCAATGGCCATAGTCATGCGCAAATGCTTCCACCTGTAGATAAAATCTGAACCCAGAAATTTGGTCTCCCTCATGTGACTACTGTACTGATTCTGGTGAATCATGAAAGATTGAAGGGTTTTTAGGTTAGTCTAAGTATCATCTTGAATTGGAATGGCTTGAGGATGTTCTTGTGGTGTTCATGGAGATTGTGTCCTTGGCCCTTGGGGCTATATTTTATTTTATTCTGTCTTATATACTCCATGCTATAACAAGTAATAGAAATGGGTATATTTGATTAAAAAGTATCCAATATTTTTTTTCGGCCCGTTCCCCATTTAATTTTTGAACCGATCCAAACCGAAAATTAAAAATATCCGAATGAGACCAACATTGTTATATAAAAAAAACTTGAAATCCAAAAAAATCAACTGGAATTTGAGCCGATACAATGTCCAGGGCTACTCTGAAGTACATTGCAAGTTTTAATTGGATGAACGATTTTCTTGAGTTTCTAGAGTTATAGAGTATTTGTGTAAAAATTGGATATGTAATAGCTCTGGTAGAGTGCACGACTGTAAATCCTTATGTTAGTGTTTCGAATCCACAACCACTTCTAAGGGCATCTCCAATAGCTCACTTCATTTTGAGGAGAGCAAATCCTCATTTTGAGGATTTGAGGGTGCATTACCCCAACAATGAAACCTTAAAAAAATCTTTAAAAATTTATTAATTTGCAATATAGCCCTTAATATTAACAAAATTTATTAATAATGATAAAAATTCATAAATCAACATAAAACATACATTTAATATATTATACAACACACAATATTATTTATTATATTGTACAACACACAATATTACATAATAAAAGTTACATGATAATTTAAAATACATATATAATAATTAAACACACATAAACATAAATTTTACAAAGTTATATATAAAATAGTATCATCGTTCATTAGATTTCCCTTGTTATCCACCATTAGATTAAAATCGTATCATCATCCTATCCAAGATATCCAAACCCTACTGATAATTTAATCTACATCGTTCATTAGATTTCCCTTGTTATCCACCGTTAGATAGAAGTCTTATCATCATCCTATCCAAGATATCCAACCCTACTGATAATTTAATCTACATCGTTCATTAGATTTCCCTTGTTATCCACCGTTAGATAGAAGTCTTATCATCATCCTATCCAAGATATCCAACCCTACTGATAATTTAATCTACATCGTTCATTAGATTTCCCTTGTTATCCACCGTTAGATTGAAATCGTATCATCATCCTATCCAAGTTATCCAACCCTACTGATAATTTAATCTACATCATTCATTAGATTTCTCTTGTTATCCACCGTTAGATTGAAATCTTATCATCATCCTATCCAAGATATTTACCCCTTCTTGTATATAAATAATAGATTTCGCCTAACAAAAAACTCACACTCTAAACAATTCCTTCTTTTCTAGAAAAAAAAATGGAAAAAAATAGAGGCTCATCATTCGGTCAACAAGAAGATGAGTTGTTATGTCGAGTGTATTTAGAAATTTCACAAGATCCAATAGTTAGTAATAACCAAGCTTTGAGAAAATTATGGGGAAAGATAGAAAAAAGTTACAATGAAAAAAAAATTGTGAGTTGGGAGATTAGAAGCAGTAGATCTCTACAAGGTAGGATGGGTGTTATTCTCTATGCTGTTAGGAATTTGAAGAGTTGCATGCACCAAGTGGAGAATATGCATCTAAGTGGAGCGTCCGAACAAGACATAGTAAGTAAATATTTAACAAGTGTGTGTTATTTTATATATGATATTTGAATATTTACTTAACATAATTTTATGTACGATTTCAATGCAGATGGACAAAGCAAAACACTTATTGATACAAGATCCAAAACTTAAAAAGGGTTTTAAATTTGATCATGTGTGGGTCTTGATGAAGGATATTCTAAAGTTTACCGACAATGTCCACATTAGTATTTCAGAAACTCCCCTCTTCTTTGGAAGCGATACGGTCGGATCTCCAACATCACAGTCTCCTGGATTGTCTTCATTTTCAATCAACTTAAGCAGTGAAGATGGTGGATCAAATTCATCACAACGTCCGACTGGATCGAAGAGAGCAAAACTGAAGAGGAAAATAGCTGAAGGTAATAATTCATCCGCTGACTCTATGGTTTCATCAAATGAAGAAATTCTTAATTTCTTAAAAGAAAGTGCATCAACTAGGAGTAAGAATTATGAGTTGCAGCAATTACGTCTTCAAAATCAGGCAAAAAAATTAGCCCTAAAAGAACGAGAACATGATGATAAGATATTACTAACAAATATAGACTCTCTCGATGATAATACACGTGAGTTTATGCGATCTGAGAAAGCAAAAATCATACAAAAAAGAACCCAAGAGCAGCAACAACAACCTTCATTTGCTCCGAATATTTATGGACAATATTTCGGTGATCTTGAAGGTTCCGGATCTGATTTACCTGAATACTAGTATTTTGATACCACTTGTAATATATGTAATATATGTAATATTTATGTATTCATGTAATTTGTTTTAATTTGTGTTAAATTTGTTTAATGTATTTTTATATTGTGTGAACTTTTTTTAATGTATTTTTCTTTTGTGTGAATTTTTTATTTAATGTTATGTAATATTTTCTATTTTATTTTATTTTAATGTGTTTAAGTTTTTCTAAATTAAGTTTGGTACTATTATTTGTGAAAGATATAATTAGAGAGACCAAATGAAAAATAAAAAGAAGTTTTGAGGTTTTTGAGGTTTCACTATTCAAAACCTCAAAATTTGAGGATTTGAGGGTTTGTTGGATTGCTCAAATCCTCAAAATTTGAGGATTTGAGGGCTTGTTGGAGATGCCCTAAGCGGGCTTTTGGTCCTTTGGATGCATAGCCGAGAGCAAGTCTGTATAGGGGTTTATTTGCAAATTCTCCAAAATTCTATAATAGAGATTTATTATTTTTCCTCTTTCTTTATTTTTTTCAATTCGATTCTGCAAAGCTAACCGCCTATTTCTTCTCTGCGCGATCCTCTCCCCCAATCTCTTTTTCGATTCTGACGAAAGGTTCAGTAGTTCTTTCATAGATTAATCTCTTTTTCGATTCTGACGAAAGGTTCAGTAGTTCTTTCATAGCTTTGAAGATTCAGGGCGGAGTCACGATTCTATACAATGCTGAAGAGGCATCCAATTTGAATAGCGACAAGATGTACGAAATCGACAAGAAAACTTGTTTATTTGATTTCAATATGTAATTCAACGATTGTAAGAAAGTTGTTTACTTTTAGACCTTCCTAATTATATTTTTAATTCTTTTGAACTTGGTGATATGTGGTATCTTTGAAATTATGCTAAATACTCATCGTGATAGCTAAAAATTCGAATTAAAAATATATATATATTATTTTATTTTGGGTTGTTTTAAGAAATGATAGATATTTGGAGAGTTTTATATGCAAATTTTCCTAATTTCAATAATAGAACGCTATTTTGGGAAGATATGTGAAGAACTGCTTGATGTAACTAATAGATATGAGTGACTTTTTAGATATTAATGACTTTGTGAGTGCAGTTACTATTTCTAAGCAAAGAACAAAAGAATTAGATAAAAAAAATTCATAGAAGAAATCTTAATGCTAAAACTCAATTTTTTTCATAATTCTCATATGCTGTCTTTTTCTTCTTACCAATCAACCAACGATCTTTGATTATCCAACATCAAAAATCTTTCATATCATATAAAAGATCTCTCACACCATAATCATTCACATTTAGTTAGATAATAAGTAACTTAAATCTCAAATGGATTTTTTTTTAAATATGATTTTGCTGGAATCTTGTCATTAGAAAAAATTATATTGATCATTTTCTAGTCCTTAATTATTTTTTGGCATTTTGTTTTCATTTTCACATATATTTCATTCTTTGCACTTTCCTTGTACTATAAATGGATTTTTCAAAAATAATTATAGGCATAAAACTTCTAACGCTTTAATCATTATTGGATTCTTGACTAAAAAAGTGTCAATTTAGAAAGTAAACATATATTAACTTGTTGGTCATGTATATATGTCAAACATATAAATACTTTTTACATAACAATAGCGTTTGTTTGTAGTGAGTCACTGCTTATCTATAATTTTATTTTTATTGTGAGGGATACTTTTTATTTAACATCTTTGACGGATTAGTACTTATATAAATAACTATCCAAAATATTTATATAGATATTCAGAATCTCTTTTTTTTTTTTTGTTATTGAAAAAGCTATTACTTAATTTCCAAAAAAAAAGCTATGATTCCTGTTAGAACTTTTTTTAAAGTTAAAATATTGTTGTTGGTAATTTTTAGATTTAGCCGATTCTCAGCGTAAAAAAAATAAAAAACCGATTTACCAAAAAGAATTTAGGATGGTTTTGCTGTATTTGTAGCAAAAGCCAAAAACTCGTATAGCAGCATCCGAGATTCGGGATTTGGTAATGGCGGCTAATTCAGCGGTTCTGTCTCTGGGTTTAGGGACACTTCGACCTTGGAAGCCTTCCTTGTCCTGTTTCGATTCTCTCCGGCACCACACATCTCTTCTCCGTTGCCAAAGCCTCATCTCCAGAAATACGAGCTCTCCTCTCAATAGGATTCTTCAATCCAGTGGGTATCTTTCTCCTTATTCTTCACCTCAATTTTTTTCAGTTACAAAAAAGATCTGAGTTTTATTAAGTTGTTCTTGCTCCTGCTTTGTAATAGATTGTGTTTGACTATGTCTGTTTATTAGATTATGCAAAGACTGATACTTTGGTGTCATCATCATCATTCAATGAACATTCTGAGATTGTGTTTATGGGAACCGGAACGAGTGAAGGGATTCCTCGTGTTAGCTGCCTCACTAATCCTTTGAAAACATGTTCGGTATTTTTTTCTTCATCTTCTTCTTCTTTTTTTATGATTCATCTACGGTTTCAATGTAATCCCATTGAAAATAAAAATGCATTTCGATTCTTTTAGGTATGCACAAAAGCAACAGAACCAGGAAACAAAAATAGGAGACTTAACACCAGCGTTCTTATTCGGTACATGAGACCATCAGGAACAAGTAACATTCTAATTGATTGTGGCAAGTAAGTGCATTGAGATGAGTAATGTCAATGTGATTCTAATTTATCACTTTATAATGAGACATTAGAAAGAAATTTGGTATGATTGATCATGAAAACATCTGTATGCTAATTTTTTTTACTTGTTTGTCTTGGCAGATTCTTCTACCATAGTGCCCTGAGATGGTTTCCCACCTTCGGGTTAGTTTCTCTTTTAAATGTTATCATATAATGGTTCTGTTGTGAAAAATTCATTGTCATAAGAGTTCTTGGAATCCCCTTATTAGATTATGTTGCTTCTTACACGACGTGTTATTATGTTCAATTGCTTCTAATAATTCTTTCATTGTGATTGTTTTATCGTTGATTCTATGGCTATCCCCATAATACTTGGTCTTGTCAGGCTAAGAACACTTGATGCAGTTATAATTACTCATTCTCATGCTGACGCTATTGGAGGTCTCTGAAACTGACAAGTTAAATCTTGCCCTTGTTCCATTTCTCTTTCTCCTCTAAAGTCATCTGTTGTCTCCTTAAATTGAAGTCTTCTTCTCTTTTCTTTTCGTTTTGTCTCTCTCCAGGTCTTGATGATCTCCGTGATTGGACAAACAATGTCCAACCTCATATTCCAATTTACACTGCTATTCGTGATCTCGAGGTTTACCTGTTTTACCAACACTCCAAAATATTTCCCTTATCTTTTGCAATGCTACTATTTCAGTAGCTAAAGACTCTCTACCTTGACATGTGAATCTCAGGTGATGAAGAAGACACATTATTACTTGGTTGATACAAGTGTGATTATACCAGGAGCTGCAGTCTCAGAGTTGGAGTTTAAAATCATACACGAGGACCAGCCATTTATGGTAAATGATCTAAAGGTAACACCTATATTCCTGGCTTATAATCATCAAAACTAAACTACTATGCTCAGTCATAATCTCGTTGTTGCCTTATGAATGAATGGTTGTTTTGAACTGTTTCAGATCACCCCATTACCGGTGTGGCATGGAAGTAATTACCGTTCTCTTGGTTTTCGTTTTGGTAATGTCTGCTACATAAGGTAAACAAGCACACACTTTCCACTACCATTTTTGTACCAGAGTTTGTTAATGTCTACCAGTCTTTAGTTATATCGTATTGTAAAATATGCAGCGATGTCAGTGACATACCTGAAGAAACCTACCCGCTACTTAGAGACTGTGATCTCCTCATTATGGTAATCTCAACTCTCTCACCCACCGGTTCTATTGTTCTTTCTTCAACAAATATAGCTTCTTACTCAAGAAACATATATTTTCCTCTCTCTCTTGCTAGGATGCTCTGAGGCCTGATCGGTCTTCAGCAACACACTTTGGCCTTCCAAGGGTATACTTGCTTCCCATTCTTCTCCTTATTTGTGATTTTCTCTTGAAAAAACGATTAGGATTAACGTATATTCCCGTCATGTTATTAGTTCATTCCCTAACACCAACAATTCATGTTTTCACTCTTTGATATTTTTCTTCTTACAGGCGTTAGAGGAAGTTCGGAAAATCAAACCAAAAAGAACCCTTTTCACCGGTACAGTTTGCTATTTGAGCATTTTATCAAATATGTGATTAGAAACAAAGAGTCTTATTTTAATTTGTTTCCTTTCCCTAATTTTGATTGTTCTTTTTTTCTTTCTCCAAAGGAATGATGCATTTGATGGACCACGAGAAGGTGAGCGAAACATTGGAGAAACTTATGGACACGGAAGGCCTCGATGTCCAATTGAGCTATGATGGTCTTCGTGTACCAGTCTCAATTTAACTCGGTTTATTCGTTTTCCCCCTGGTATAGCCACCGATTGATACCTTAAATAAGGCTTAAACAACTTTTTTAGATTATTATATCTAATACCCATTTGTTGGATTGTCTTGTAATTCACAAAATCACACAACAAATTTTCATAGTACGTAACTGAGTTGGTGATAAGATTTGGTTTTTGCAAACCGGTTTGATTATATTTTTGCGTTTCTCTGGTTCGTTTGGGGACCACCAAAACGGCGACGTTTTTGGTGGCAGTGGCAAGAAAAAGACCAGAAACGAAAAACACGGGAACGGGGGTGTTCTTAAGGGCGTCTGCCAAGTCGACGACCAGATTGCATGGCTCTGTTCTGGTTATAGTCCAATTATGTCATGACATGTGTCTCTGTCGGTCCGGTACGGTCCCCTCGATCGGTCGCTTTCACGCGTGTCTATTACCGAAGGTGACATGAAAGGATTCCCAAAATTTCATATACTTTTCTTGTAAGCAAAAAATATACTTTGAAAATTCAAATTTGTAAACGTAACTATTAGAGTTTGGCTATAGAACTATTTAATGTCTTATGAACCTAAAGTTTTAAAACTAAATGAGGCAGTGCATGTTACATAGTGTAAGTGGTAGAAAACGACGTCGGCGAAAATAAAACTATAGGGAAGTTAGGTGTGATTGTTAAAAGAAATTAAATTAACTTTTATGGGTTTAATCATTAAGTATTGTATGTAATTTAATTGTTGAAAAGAACTAGATGGGGTCCATGTATTAGCTCAATCATTTTCATATACAAAGGGCCCTACTATTTCCCTCACATATGCTCCGCTCGTGAACTCTCTGTGACTAATTGAATCTGCACTACAAGTCACGAACCTCTCAATTTGATTTAGAAAAATTGATTAAATATATCTTCATCTCATGTTTTGGAAAATTACTTAGCAAGATCTTTACTTCTAACCAATTAATTAATCTACAAGACCCTTGTTTTTGGTTGAATCAGTCATTAGAGTCATTCAAACTTGCTAACACATGCATGTGTTCTATTGATCTAGAAAACGTTATTTATGTGGTGTCAGAATATGATATTTGTTATAATCTAAGCCATGCATAGCTGACATGGAGACAGAGACGTTTAATCTTTTATAGACCCATAATTTCAGGACAGTCTATAATAAAATACTACTCCTGAATACAATGTTATATACATGTCTTCCCATCTCCCAAAACTAATTATTTTTCCATGTCCGCCTTACTGTTTTGCTTCTAATTAAGGGATTAATTTACTGAAATAATCAATGGGCTAATTTTTTTTTTATGTTACAAGAAAATCATTTTAAAATCATTTTGAAAATTCTCCATGTGTATGATTGTGAAGATTTAACATATGACGACCCCATGTGATCTATGAGGCCCGTTGGCCCTTATTATCAACTAATAGAGTTATATTCAAATTTAAAATAAATATTACTACTTTTAAAAAGAAAATTAGATTAATGGGTTTCTTATAAAGTAAGTTTAATGTGTGGGGTGAGCTGGTGTTTCATACTGGGAAGAGGATCGGACAAACCACATTAAGAAAAACTACATATATAATTGTGAAATAAAAACAAGAACAAGACAAAAAGACGAAACATTTTATATTGTTCAATATTTTTCCTTTTTAATATCTTTCCGGACAATCCAACAATCTGTTGATGAAACATGCTTAGATACCTTTTAGATGCATGAGTTACCCCAAAACTCTTGCTTAGAAAATTAATTTAGTTAAATGGTTTTGGCAGTTTATATCTAAATGCTAGCTAACGCAATTAATTATATGACGGCGGCCAACGTGTAGTAAATTTTCTGGCAGTAGCAGTGTAGCACCTTATATAAGAAAAATAAATAAACAAAGGCATATGTTCTCAAATTTATACACTTGTAACACTACTATAGTATTTATTGTATTTGTAAGTAGTTTAATTATAATGAATAGTGGTAATATTCTGGATGCATGGGTGTCACAAAATTGAATGACTATATATGACCCGAGTGGACATTTATGAATTTTGTTTTGTTGCTTTCCTCATTATGTTTTGTTAAAGTAAAAAAACTTACTTCATTTCCCAAAAACAGTATTTGTGTTTTGCATATTTTGCATCTCCCCTGACCTATTTTTTCTTCTACCACCATATATCACAAAAGTCGAAATAAAATGGATTTTACCAAACACTCAACAATTGAAATTTTAAATTTACTTGATAGTAGATCACAAAGCTGGAAATGCAATATTTAAAGGTAATTGAACTATATTTTTTATCAAACAAAAAAAAAAGTTGATTAGATTTTCAGGTATAGAAGCACGGATCCGTGTTGACAAACAAGTCAACTATTTATATGTTTACAGATACAATAATCAGATATATGTTTTTGGTCCTCATCATTCATCATCTTCTCATGTCATTTTGAATAATAATAATTATTATTATTCTTATGTGTATATATTGCATGGCTTTATTGGCTCGACGTCCTATTAGAACGTTGAAATTTCACACTTCTCCATCATTTCTTTCCAAATTTTAAATATGATTTTCAAAATTTGCATCATACCCAGCTTGTATATACCAATAAAATAATATCCATTTGCTATATTGTCTACTAGTATTTTGTATCTTTGGTTAGGGCATGCGCCACTTACTAATGATTAATCCATTTAAATTCTTTTCATCAATCCATTTGATGTAAACTCTTTGGTTTTTCTTCAACATGAAAAGTATCAAATCGAAAAAAAAAGGAAGATGCAAGAGAAAGGTTACCTTTTTAGCCCAAAAACCTCAAATATTAATCAATGACTCAATCATAGCTTAGTTCTGTAAATGACAGTGTAAAGCTGTAAAAGTAATTAAACATACCAACAAAATTTACGTTTAAATAAATTCTCACGTCATAATTCACTAATTTTGGTCGGCAATTATTATAGTGGACCATAAATAAGTATTTTTGTCATAAGTTTTTTTTTGTGTGTGACATAAACTAGTAATTCTGATTCATGAAGAGTAAAAAATAATGAAATTTATAGCTCCGAAGCAAATACTACTGGACATAATTAATTCATTCAACTATGTCTACTGCTTCTCGAGAAACGTTAAGAAAAAAACTATAAAATTGCGAACACCTCTTTCTGTAAGCTTTTCACAGAGCTTGTGAGAAAGTTGTATTTATCTTTTAGCCACCGTGCTTTACGAAAAAGAAAAAAGAAAAAAAAAACACTAGTATATATTTTCAGTAATTGGAATTTTGGGGAAAAGAAATCGGAAAAAAAAACACGAAAAATAAATTTGCAGGTAATGATAAAGAAAGGACATAGCTCTCGCTTATACTCCCTCCGTTTAGAGGTTATTTTTGTGTGTTTAAAATATAATATGTTTTTTATATAACTTTTTAGTTTATTAAATATTATATGACCAATAGTAATATGCAGTTTTTTTTTTTAATTTATTAGGTTTTTTTTAATTTATATATTAAATTAAAATTTTTATTATATTATGAAACGAGTAAGAGAAAAAAAAAGAGCAGAAAATGCCATTTTTTCTTAGCGGTAGGGTTCCTTTTATTATTTTCCCATTAATTAATTTAATTTTTTTGAATATCTGGGTTTCAAATACAGAGAGAGAGGAAGATAATAGAGAGTTTCTCTTGTCCACAATATCTCTTTCTATCTCTCTCTTCCTACTTCTAGGTATATTGGATTTTCTTCAATCTTCTGTTTTCTATTTAATTTAATTTATTAACTTCTAGCTAGTTCATGTTCTATGTAGTAATTTGTTGCCTACCTTTTATTTTGTTTCTTTGAGACTATATATTAACTCGTGTTGATTTCAAACATGAACCAGAAAAGTGGATAGAGATTGTCTCTTGGGTTGAAGCCAAAGAAGGAAGTTAATATATATATACACACACACACCATCAAAGAAGTAAGTTGGTATTATATATATAGCTATAGAGCTCATTTCTTGTATGTTTCTGTTTAATCTTCTCTTTTGTCTCTTTTTTATCAGTATATGTCTGGTTGCATCTACATATATATAGATCTGAAAGATATTTGTCGATTTCTTAAATCTTATTTGCTTTTTTTTTATAATTCTTTTAAGGTTTTTTTGTGTGATGATGTTACTTCATCAACCACAACAAGGACATCAGCAACAAGAGGAGAATATGTCGAATCTAACATCAGCTTCTGGGGATCAAGCAAGTGTCTCTTCAGGAAACATAACTGAAGCAAGTGGTTCTAATTACTTCCCTCATCATCAGCAACAACAACAGTTCTTTGTTCCAGATTCGCAGCCTCAAAAGAAGAGGAGAAACCAACCAGGGAATCCAGGTTCGTGTGAAGAGAAAAAGAAATAAAAATAATCTTCGACTGATTCATTATGCCATTTATTTGATAGAATCATCTTCTTGGAAAATTTTGGGTCTTCTCCTAAAAAGAATATTCTTTTTACCCTTTTTGTTCTCTTTATCATTTCTATGCTAAATAAAGAAAATATAAAAACCAAAACCCAGATTAAAAGAAAAAAATAGTACATAACTTTATTAGTACGAGTTTCTTTGAAATTATTGATTTTTCAGACATGGGTTTTGTTGTAGGCGTTGTTGAAAATATAATTAAGTAAATAACCAGATTGACATTTTTTTTTTTAAATCGTTTTTTATTAAGTGTTTCTTGAATTTTCTGACAATAACGAATTAACGTTTTTTCATTTCAGACCCAGAATCAGAAGTGATAGCTTTATCACCAAAAACATTAATGGCAACAAACAGGTTCGTGTGTGAGATCTGCAACAAAGGTTTCCAAAGAGACCAGAATCTACAGCTTCACAGAAGAGGTCACAATCTGCCATGGAAGCTGAAACAAAGATCCAACAAAGAAGTGATAAGGAAGAAAGTGTATGTATGTCCAGAAGTAAGCTGTGTCCACCATGACCCATCTCGAGCTCTCGGTGACTTAACCGGAATCAAGAAGCATTTCTGTAGAAAACATGGAGAGAAGAAGTGGAAATGTGACAAATGTTCAAAGAAATATGCTGTTCAATCAGATTGCAAGGCTCATTCTAAGACTTGTGGCACCAAAGAATACAGATGTGACTGTGGCACTCTCTTTTCTAGGTAACTCCCCTCTCCCGAATTAAACTCTTTTTCATTTCTTTCTGTTTATTAAATTAGTTGATTTTCAGAATATAGTAATTAATTACAACTAATATTGATGATGAGTACGGGATATATGCTGTAGTGTTGTAAGAATTGGAAGGACACATGTACATGGTACAAATTATTATTATCTGTTATGTTATGAGTAATTTCATTTAATTTGAAATAGGACAAAAATGGTAGCTCAAAAGAATCTTCATTTATAATATGGAACTAGTTCAGGGTACTTTTCTTCCTTTTTAAAAAAAAAAAATCATTATGTGGTATTTTTTTTTTCATTTTGTCTTTGCATTAATCATTCATCTTATAATGCATATGTGATTGTTACATGCTTTAGATGGACCACATGACTTTATAGCTTCTATCAATGTGAAAAAAATAGACTTTTATTCTTACTAGCTAACATGTTATATTGATCATTTTATGGGTAACTTTTTTTGCGGTAAATCAACAGGAGGGATAGTTTCATAACTCATAGAGCATTTTGTGAAGCGTTGGCAGAAGAGACTGCAAGAGAAGTAGTAATACCACAAAACCAGAATAATCAACCAACCCCTCTTTTGATTCATCAATCTTCTTCTTATCATCAAACTCAACCAAACATGAACATCTCTTCGTCTTCTTCTTCTTCTTCCCACAACATCATCAATAGCCTTCAGTTTGATCAAACCAACAATGGTACTAGTAAGAATAGCAACAACCCTCTCCATACATTTCCAATGAAGAAAGAGCAACAACAAAGCAATGACCATATCATCAACTACCACCATAGCATCCCTCCTTGGCTTGCTCCTCAGCCACAATCTCAGCCTCACGATCTCACATCTTCAAGCCCTAACCCTAGTAATGGTGGAGGAGGAGGAGGAGGCTTGTTCTCTCTTGCTTCTCCGGCTATGTCAGCCACCGCATTGCTTCAGAAAGCAGCTCAAATGGGTTCCACAAAGACACCTCCATTACCACCAACCACCGACTTCGAGAGGTCGACTCATAATAACAACCTCAGGACGACAATGGCGGCAATGATGACATCACCATCTGGATTCATGGGGTTCAACAACAACAATCAAGTTATGTTTCAAGACAACAATGCCTCCGGGTTTGAACATCACAGCGGAGAAGAAGCATTCGACGATACATTTGGTGGGTTCTTGAGAACAAACGAAGCTACAACTGCTTCAGCCGCAGGATCAGACAAGAGTAAAAGCGGTGGAGGAGAAGGTTTGACTAGAGATTTCTTGGGGCTAAGACCGTTAATGTCTCAAAACGAGATTCTAAGTTTTGCTGGTCTTGAAAATTGCATCAATAGCTCTGCTTCTGATCAGCTTCATCCAAAGCCTTGGCAGGGTTAATTAGTTAGTTTTTGCTCGTAATGTTATTATAGTGAATCTATCTAAGTTTTAATATTAATATTTGTATATATATATATATACATATGTAGTTTTGCATTTCTAGTTATCTTTTTATTTTATTTTTGTTCTTCGTTTTATGAATTATATTTGTTGAATGCTCAGCAAAGGAGAATCACAGTAGTGCAAGTTTATACAGAAAAAATCAAATTTTTGTGTTTCGTCTACTTCATATTGCTGATTTTTCCTCTCTTTTTATTTTTGGTTTAATTATAAGAAACAAAAATTCAAGCTCATGATTAATATATATAATGGTCAACTCATGATTAATTGGTCAGCTCAAAATTAATTTTCTTTGGGGGAAGATTGGCACGTACGTAGGTAAGTTAATTAGCAGGTATTTTACGGACTGCCACGAGCAAAAAAATACGTAAATACGTATGTACTTTCGTTTTCCTACATACATACGTACGTAAGTGGCTCGATTTCATAATCTCACTAGGTTCTTTTGATGAAATAAGAATATCTCGACTTTAATTTTCCTCAACTTAAACACATTTTTGTCAATTTAAGAAAGCCAAGTTTGTTTATACTCAAAAGTGCTTCTTCTGTATTTTTACTTATGATCATTTAAAAGTTAATGAGTAGGTAGTCGAAACCTAAAAGAGAAGCGTAAAAAGGAAAGAGAAGAAATAATGAAATATAAGAAATGTGGCACATGAAAAGCATAAGTAAAGAAGAGGATATGCATTGGATTCGGAAATTATAAATGCAAAAATATAAATGTATCGAATTAATATACCTATTTTTTTTCTTATTAGACTCATCTCATGCAGGCACACACAAGTGGGATCCAACAAAAGATATAGGGACACATCACGTTTTGCTTGGTGGCATGGCATATATATATATATATATTATTTATGTATATGGATCTATTTATGAGACATGGCCACAACTTTATAATATGTTATTGTTGATTACACATTAAATCGCCCTTTAAATGGATGATTAATTTAGATTGCAGGCCTCGTCAGCTAAGTTACTATTGATATTTGAAAATTTTAAACTAATTATAACATATATGATATATCCCAGGATTATTCTACAATAATTGTATGTTTTTTTTTGTGTGGTCTTCGCTAAAGAATGATAATTTTCACATGCAATAAAGTGTAGAAAATGATTGAAATAAATAAAGATGTCTTCTTGTTTTTCGACGAGGACGATGTGACATTTTATTTCAACAAAATTCTAATTTCTTATAGCTAAATAATATTTATGCATTTGTCATATATATATATTGAGGGGGGGGGGGGGACTTGATTTAAATGGAAGAGTTTACAACAATGAAAATATGAAAGAAAGAAAAATTACTGCCTTTGCCGAGGTAAAAAGTGTCAAATACTTGGCACCAACAACAAAGAAAGAAAGAAAAAAGCCAAAAAAGTGTCAAATACAGAGAACCCATGAATTTGTCAATGTCATGATGATTTTGGCAGTTGTAAGGTTTGCTTTTTGTCTGATTTTAATGAAGTGATCCCACAATCACTATTTCGTTTTTACTGTGTTTTTTTTTGGTCAAAGACAAAAACTTTTTACAATAATGCTTGTAAAAGTTCTAAATCTTTTGTAACCTACCCAATGTCACACATACAAAAAAAAAAAAAAAACTGGAACTTTATCACATTCTTCGAAAATTGATTCCACGTCTGCAAAAAAGGAATCTCATCAACATCACTTCAGGTTCTCAAACATTTAGCAACAGATTCATTCAATTCAACCCAAAATTCCATGGTGTATATGATCAAGTTTGGTTCCCGTAATAAACTTTCATCGTATGGCTTGTGTGCTTGGATAAACTTTTGAAAAAAATTATGTTCTTTCAAAATGGTTGTCTACCTATGGATTGATAGTTTCTCCACAAAGTTAAAACTTTTAAATAAGTGGATTTTGTGGTTAGTCCTCCTAATGGGTTTGACATTATCACCTTATGAAAACGTATGGGACATTGGCGATGAAAAAAAAAAAAACGTATGGATCGTTTTGTGAAAGATATGAACTTTACTGGGCCATTTAGACGAATATATATAAGCCAGTTTTGGTTATTTTAACGGTCCACTTTTGTAATCATTTCCTTTTGCTTAATAAAAGTTAAACTATCTGTTCACCATTAATCGGAATTTTCACTTATTTTTGCCGGTCAATTTTATTTAGGTATTTACATATTTGATATATGCAATAACGATTTCTTTTAACTTAATTTGTATAATTATACTATAGTATAATTTTGTAAGACTGAGCCGTAAATAAATAACAATATATTTGTTTTGAACTTTATATACGAATCCATTTCTCTAATGTTACTTATTGAAAAATTCTACTCACTAATACTACTTGTGTATAGAAAGACGAATTTACTTTTAATGATCTCTCAAATTGGGTTATAGAGTTTTAATTGTAAGTGATACCAAGCAAAACACGGTGGTTCAGTGGCAAAGCGTCTGTTATGCACACTCCAAATTCGAATTCGCTATGCGTGACCTAGAGTTCGAATCTCACAGAGGAAAACTGGATACCCAGTGGTACCTCTCATCTTCTTAAAAAAAGTGTGGGGTATTTTCATCACTTCAATAAAATCGAGTGGCATACATGTAAACAAATGACATGTCTGAATAAAATTTCTCAGAAAGTGGCATTAGTGAAATTGATTCTTCATATACGGCTATTTAGATCTTGTGAATAAAAACAGTTTGGATACAAAAGGTAATTGAACTTTTAAACCCACATAAATAAATGGATATTAATGGGTCAACACGAATGAGTTTGTGAGTTTAGTGGGTTAATCCATTTGGATTCTGAATTATCCATGAGTCAACCATTAAAATATAAAAAATAATAAATTAATAATAAATATATAAAATATCTAAACCTTAAGACAAATATTAGTTTTATGGATTTGTGGTTTTAGAATTTTATGATGGTTTTCTTAATTTTAATAATTAGATATTTTTATTTAATTTGTTACTTGGAAAATTTTGTTATAGTTTTATACTTATATGGAATGTTTTAGATTTTTATTATATTTAATTTATATATGGATAACCCATTTAACAAGTGAGTTTAACGATTATGAGCTTGAGTATATAAAATTCCGTCCATGAAATAATCGAATTAGGTCGGATAACCAATATAAATCTTAAACCCATATGGGTTTGGTTTGGATTGGGTCAGATTATCCATTTTGACATAGTAACATGTGCTGCACAGCACAGAAAAATGTATAATTATAATTTATTTGTTTATATGATAATATATTATTTTTAGTATTGTAGAATAGAAAGTTTTTTGTTTTAAGCATCTTATTAATGTTATTAACTATTAGTATTATTATATATGGTTTGTGGATGAAGTATGAATTAATTTATATATATATATTAAAATTTTGAATTTTGATTTAGTATTATAAATATATTCAGATATTGTTGTATTTTATTAACATTAATAGGATATAAAGTTTATAAATATCATAGTTATTCAGCATTAATTAGAGATAATGCATTTTTTTTCTGTTCGGCGCAGACCCATATTCAGAAGTTCATCAATTTTATTATTTAAGTTTTTGCTATCACCCAAGCCCACATATATTAATATTCTGATAAATGTAATTTTTTGTTCTTACAATAGATCTGTCTCTTTTTTTGTTGGTAGGTGAAAAGGAAGATAAGTTTTATGTCTTCTTCGATGTGTCGATTTCTCAAAATTCAAGAATTCTTCTGTCTGAAAAACCACCATTTGAGAACTTCAATATGGTTCTTCATCTTCTTTATGATGAGCTTCAGCTAAATCTAGGAGAACTATCAGCGAACATATAAAATCTAGAATGTTTATGATTCTCCAATTAATTTATCTACATTTCCATTGGGTAAACTAACTCTCTCTCTCACTCACTCACTCAATCAATTCATTGGTTTTGTTGTTCAGAAATTTGAAGTCATATAATTTAGGTCAATCGGAGCAAAATTTCAGAATCTAATTCCAGATTTACATATTTCTTTTTTTTCTGAGTAGCTTGCTTTTTTGCTTTATTTTAATCTTTTTGTAATATTTAAACTAAATTACACGTTGATTGGTCTGAGATTATTTGTATATTCAAAAATAGTGTTTTCTTATGTTCATTAAGTGGTATTAGTTTAGGGTTATATTGATTGTGTGTGGGTTCTTTGAGTTTCATGGTCAAACTCATATTTCTGGAGATGTATTTAAATTCTTTTTGTGGGGTTTTGTAGGTTGCTCCTCATATCTCTGATACTATTCAAGAATGGGTTGAGCTTGTAGCTAGGATTAAAGTGCATCATGCATGGACAGTCACCTCTTTGTGACATACAAATTGAAGAATGGAGAAACAATAGGTATTTTAATTTATATCTCTTAATAAAGTCCAAGGACACTGTCAATGATTCATCAAAGAAGATTCTGTAATATGCTGTTTATATGGCTATAATTTGACTTGTTGGATGAAACAAAAAACATGGAGAAAGATTCCGCATAAGCTATAACTAATGAAGCATGAGTTAACTAATGAACTAAACTCTAGCCTTGACAAAGTGTGTGTCTTTGCATACCTCTTTAGTTTTTGATGTAGACAATTGTTTAGGATTATCAGAATTGTGTTTTATAAAAGGGAGATAGAAGATTACAAGCCTGATATTTATTATAATTAACTTTTGTATTTTGTCATTAATTTGTTAATATAACCAAAGCATCCTTCTGTATTTTTATCAGGAAAATTTTTCTAACTATTTATCTTTCTTAAAATACAGTGGTGGACAACTGATGGGGATGAAGCAGAGAAAATGTCATTAAGTCATACAATTCATGTTAGTTTGCAAAAATATCTTAATTATTGTATTTCTGAGCTATTGAAACTGAATATCATGAATAGGAAGTACTTTGATTTGTTAGCAAAAATATGTATTCATGTTTGTGATGAAAAGAAATCTTATATGTGAATATAAGATTTTTCACTGCAATATAACAAATGATTTATACTAAAATAAATGTAATTTGAAACAGAGTATTATACAGAAAAACTAAATAACATTTAAAACCAGTATTACATATGTGAAGCTTTCCCTGTATTTTGGTGTGAAAAAATAAAATAAAATAAAATTAGCTGTTGTGATTGATTTTTTTTATATGAAAACAATCATATGAGTGAAAGCAATATATTACCTTAGAAGTACTAAAGGATGTCAACGAATGGCTTCACATCAGCAAAGTAAGTCAGAGCCATTGCACCATTTATTTTCTCGAAATGAATATGTAAAAGTAATTGCTAATTGAATGTGAAACTGAGTTGATGGTTTTTTGTTTGAGATTGGAGGCCAATATATATAGACATTAAGTCGGCATTATATTATGTGCTTTTTTTTTATAAAGAATCGTTTGATATTATGGGATATTCGATAAAGAAAATCTTACTGATATTTGTTTTGAAATCAGATATCAATGGATCCCATAAGTTCTGATAGGTCAGATACATATTTTGGTTAAAGAGAAAAATAAGGTAACAATAGATATGGTAGGTTATAAGATTTTGAAAATTTAAAATCGTGATTTTCTTTGGCAAATTTAAAAGATATTTGTGGTGTGATTTTCTACAATAACTATCTTCAAAATTGAATTTGGCGGGATAAGACAGTAAGTTTAGATATATTTGTTTATATTAATGGATCTGGTTTGGGCTAATTTTAATATATCCAATTTTTAATTTTTATCCAGGTACTTCTGTTGGGTCCATGTTCAAGAGGAAGATGATCTTCTATGACATCATTCGAAACCGGGTAAAAAATAGTATCCGCGTGTTTTTACTAAATGAGCGTCTAAATTCTGACATTTGCATCCTTTCTAGGTATAGATTAATTGGGCGTGAATAAAAAAAATACAATGCCATTTTTTGTAATATTGCACGTAATTAGAAGATTGATTTTCTTTTAAATTTGCTAAAATAATTATGTAGAGATTTTCCAAAATATGTTAGGGGATTTGGTAATCAAATCAAAATTACAAAACTATGAAGAAGATATATAAATCTAGTGTAATTTGAAAATCTAAATTTGACTGATTTGAATTATGTTTTATTAAGGAAAATTGAATTGGTGTATATGGTTATGCTTCGATTGTTTTCCTCTCGGAGGAGAGTAGATTATGCTATGAAATCCTTTTTTTTGGGTAACTCATTTAAAACGTAATAAACATATTTTTAAATTATTTTGAAAAATCTACAATGTATCACCAAAAAAAAATCATTAGTTTCCTCGTATTTCTTAACCTATTTGTCTATTTAAAAATTAGAAAACTCTATTGCAGCAACAGCAAAGCAATTCACATCAAACCATAAAACAAAAACACCATTTTGCATCCTTGCTTTTCTTTTTTTTTTAACTTTACAAAGATGAGGACGATGTCAAATCTCCCAGAGGTTTTGGAAGATGAGATTCTCTCAAGGATTCCGATGAATTCTCTGAGATCAATGCGATCCACTTATAAAAAGTGGAACACTTTCTCAAAAACTAAGATTATTGGTAAAGCAGCAGAAGAAGAGAAGCCTTCTCTAAGTCTAATGATCAGAGACTCTAAGGTATGTTCTTTGAGTTTCAATCTCCAAGGAATATGCAATGATGACTTGGTTGTCAAGATAGGTGTAAAGGAAATAAGTTTACCTAATGACGTCATGATTTATGAAATCTTTCATTGTGATGGCTTATTGCTATGCCGCCTAGAGGAAACCTCAAGTCTCGTTGTATGGAATCCATATTTGGCGCAAACAATGTGGATTGAAGCCAACGAAGATTCCAGTAAAAACAG
The DNA here is from genome assembly GCA_028015245.1 of Cardamine occulta. Classification (NCBI taxonomy): domain Eukaryota; kingdom Viridiplantae; phylum Streptophyta; class Magnoliopsida; order Brassicales; family Brassicaceae; genus Cardamine; species Cardamine occulta. The sequence continues at coordinate 15,300,540 of CM051371.1, read as the reverse complement.
TTTTTACGCTCTCGGTTACGACAGCAACAACAACAACCGTAACCACCACAAAATCTTGAGGATTTTGGATGATTTTGGCCAGAGCAGTGGTTTACGACACGAGATCTACCGATTCCACTCTAATTCATGGATGGATCTTGAAGTCACTCCAGACTGGGATGTATGGTCTAATAAATGCGATGCTGTGTCTTTGAAGGGAAACGCTTATTTTCTTGTTCAAGGGAATACATTTAAGGATGAGGAGGACGAGGAGGACGAAGACGAAGAAGAAGAAAACGAAATAGAGACTCATGCTTTTTTACTCTGTTTTGATTTTACAACAGAGAGCTTTAGACCGCGTCTGCCTCTACCGTGTGAGTTTTATGTTGGAGAGCACATGACTCTATCTTGTGTTAGAGAAGAGCAGATTGCGTTGTTATATAACAGCTGGAAGAAATGTGAGGTAATGGAGATTTGGATTACGACTAAGATTGAGCCCAATGACGCGTCATGGAGCAAGTTTTTGAAAGTAGAAACCACACTGATCCCTCGTTTTAAGGCTGAGACTGATCATGTGAATTTCTTCATTGACGAGGAGAAGAAAGTAGCTGTGGTTTTCAATCGAGACGTACTTAACTTCCACAGGGGCAGTCGCCACAAAAGAGCTCACATCATTGGAGAAGATGGATACTTAAAATCTATGTATGTTGGAGAAGCTCCTTTTTTCTTATCTTCTTATGTTCCAAGTTTAATGCAGTTGCAAACCAACCAACCGCCCAAACCGAAAGTTATTGATCGCAAAACCAAAAGAAGAAGGATCATAAAAAGATAAGAGATGACTAGTTAGTTCACTTGCAATGTTTTATTTGTTTCTTGCATCATCTCCTGTTTTCGTTCATTTATTTCATGTTGTTATGAACTTAGATTGTTCTGTTTTTGCTATTACTATTTAATAAAAAATTCGGCCTTTGCTTGTTTTAGTCTCTTTTCATTACACTTCGTCAAATATTGTGGTCTGAGATTGGCACCTAATATCTTCTCTTATGCCTCTCTTGACGTACACTGCAAGAAATCATTTTGAGGCTGGCCTTTTGTTCCAAAAAAATCATTTTTGCATCGAATAGATTTCTCACCAAAGCCAATTTCTACTCTCTCTCTTTTTTTTTTGTCTGAAGGTTTAAATTATTTTTGTTAGCTAACTCTGAAGACGTATAAAGGAGAAATAGGTTCATGTTATTGGAGTGGTCGTTCTTTGATGGTTTGAAAAGAGTTAGTTCTGTGTATTATTTACAGATCAACGAATGTGTTAAAATCTCTGATATACTTGTCAACTTGGATAATCTCCATATGACATTCACAAGGCTTTTTTTCCAATAAGTTCTGTTCTTCATTAAGTTGTAATTGATTCTTTGTCATATTCTCTAACTCTGCGGTTGAAATGGATTAATTTAGAACTTTAAGTGGGGACTTAATGTTGTTTAATAACAGAACAATAAGTCTCTCCCACTGGTTAAGTTGTTCTTTGATCACACATGACAGTTCTAAGTAAAGATTATATTTAGTTCTTGGAGCATTGTTAGAGAAAGAGGAAAATACATAGGATATAATCATAGATGTCACATTAATTGATTTATGTTTATCTCACTGTTACGTGAGTTGTAAGACTGATATAGACAAAATTATTAAAAATGTAGACTGAAGAGTGAAGACTGATAGTCAGTTACTTATACTTTTCTATTTATCATCTAATAAAAGATAAGACGTGCCCTATATTTTCAAAAGCAAAGACCAGCCGCAAGTTTTGTTCTTCATGTTTTGCTGCAAAGCATTTGGAGAAATTGCAATTGATGGAACGAAATCTTTACTGATAAAGTATGACAACAGTTGGGAAATAAGAATTGAAAATGGAGATAGATATTTTACTGTGAAGTAGACAATGCAACATTTTCTATATACCTTTCATGGCCTTAGACATTATTAAACTATCACAGAAACAAGTAAATGAGAAAGAATCATTGAAGATAGGCTAAAACCATGCAAAAGGCGAGTTCTGTATTACAACAATAAATAGAAAACACACACAAAAGTAAATATCAGTACTTGAGTTCAAAGGGAGATCAAAGTAAATAACTTGAAACAAAAGGAGATATGATGCAAGAAAAAGAAGAAACAAATTAATAATCTCTTCTCGTCCTTTTGACAGACTTCTTGATGACATTCTTAAGTTCCACCAAGCTTGGAGTAAAAGCAGTAGTGCAGACAAATGGGAGACGGTTGTATTGTGCCGGATCATCTCCAATCTTCACAGCTTTGAAGAATCCATCTTGTCCAATGATGTAAGCTGTGTGGCAGCTACCAACCTCGACCTCTTTCTAGAAAACTACAGCGACATGCTTATCCTCATCAATGAAGAAGCACCCAGCTACAAAGTCATTCGGAAAGCCATTGAGAGTCATCAGATCCACTTTCGAAAACTCGCTCCACGATGCCTTGGGCTAAAGCTTAGTCGAGATCCAAATCTTTAGTGTCTTGTATTCTTGATACAACACAGCGAGTTTCTCATCTCTAACACAAGATAGCGACACAAAGTATTGTCCATCGCCCTCAGAGTGAAACGGCAGCTTAATACGCTCTCCAAAACTCTCTTTCTTGAAATCAAAACACAGTAAAATAACTCGAGTCGCTGATGTATCCTCTCCTTCAACGGCTTCTTCTTCGTCTCCTTCAAACCTCACTGGATATTCTTAAACAGCTAAAAAGTAAGCGTTCCCCTTCAAAGACAAGCCTCCTTGTTCCTCAAACTGTGTATATGCGTCAGGAGTGCGACCTTTAACAACCCTCCACGAATCAGAGCTGAAATCATAGATTTCATAACCAGAGCCTTGAGATTTGTTTCTCAAGATTTTGTGGTTACGGGTTTTGCTTTCGTATCCGAGAGCATACACGCCTGAGTTACAGAATCTGTTGAACACGTCACTTGGTTTGATCCACTTAACTTGACCCAAATGCATGTTCCATACCATGAGCCTACTGTTGTTGTTGTTTTTGAAGACGCATAGCAATAAGCCGTCACAGTGAAATATTTGTGATATTTCGTATTGGTCAAGTCTACTAACCTCCTTCACTGATGGAAGAATGAAGTTGCCATCGTCTTGGATCCCTTGGAGATCAAACTTTATCGAACAGACGTCGAAATCTTTGAGGATGAACCCTAGAAACTGGTGCTTTGAGGCTGCTGCTAAAAGATGCTTTTCCGAGATAGCTTCCCATGTCCTGCATGTGGATCTGACTGATCCCAACGATGTTATTGGAACCTTAGGTAATATCTTCACCACCATTTCTTCGGGAAGATCGGAAAACTTCATGATCGTCATTTTCAAAGAAAAAGCTTTAAGCCTTACGTTACTTTTTTTTTTTTTTTTTAATGTAAGGCCAAATACGCTTTAACGTAGTCATACTTTTTACATGTATATATATTGATAACATATTAGGTTATCATGAAATTCTCGTTTACAGAAACTAAATTAAACGTTACAGGGATATTTTAATACTATCAGACGACAAAAAAAAAACGTTACAAATTTGCACAGTTAAAACTTGGCTTTTATATTTAGGTAGAACTGAGGGAGAGTTTTTCAGAAATTAAAAAATAATAATATGTTATTTGTATTAATAATATTTTAGTTTTTTTTTTAATAGGTTAGCCACTACTGCATGATATGTGTCAGTTTTAACGTCGCTTATCAATTAATAAACGTTTCTAAATTAAAAATATATATTTGCTTCTCTCTTGTTTAAAGAAATATATATATATATATATTTAACTGATGGAAAGTTTTTCAAAACTTTTAAAAATATAATATTTTAGCTTTTTAATAGGTTAACCACTAACTGCATGATATGTGTCCGTTTAACTTGAGAAACGTCTCCCAATTTTGAAAGTCCACCTAAACATAAAAGCCCAATTTTGAAAGTCCACCTTTGTCACGTATAATTTAATTTCCTTAAAACGAGAATTTTAGAATATTAAGCTAATATTTTATCAATATATATATATACATGTAAAAAGTGTGACTATGTCAAAACGTATTTGGCCGCTTACATTCAAAAAAAAAAAAAAACGCATTTGGAGGCGTAGAGGGTTTTCTTTGAAAATGACGACGATCTCGTTTTCCGATCTTCCCAAAGAAATAGTGGGGAAGATATTACATAGGGTGCCACTAACATCGTTGGGATCGGTAAGATCCACTTGCAAAAAGTGGGAAGCTATATCGGAGAATCATCTTTTAGGAGCAGCCGCAAAGAACCAGTTTCTAGGGTTCATCCTCAGAGATCTTAAGATCTGTTCGATGAAGTTTGATCTCCAAGGGATCCACGACGATGGAGACTTCATTCAGCCATCAGTGAAAGAGGTAAGTAAACTTGACGAATATGAAATATCTCAAATATTTCATTGTGACGGCTTATTGCTATGCGTCTTCGAAGACAACATCCACGACAGTAGGCTCATGGTGTGGAACATCTATCTAAACCAAGTAAGATGGATCAAACCCAGTGGCTCCGGTTTCAACATATTCAGTAACTCAGGCGTGTATGCTCTCGGATACGACAGCAGCAAAAACCGCAACCACAAAATCTTGAGAGACAGATCTCATGATGGCTCTGGTTACGAGATCTATGATTTCAAGTCTGATTCGTGGAAGGCTATTAAATCCACTATCGATGAATACACAGAGATTCAGGAACAAGGAGGCTTGTCTTTGAAGGGAAATGCTTACTTTTTTGCTAACCAGGAGTTTGCAGCAGATGAGGATACAATGGAGACTCGAGTTATTTTACTATGTTTTGATTTCACTAATGAGAGATTTGGACGGAAGATTTCTCTGCCGTTTTACTCTGAGGGTTATGGACAAGACTATGTGTCTCTATCTTGTGTTAGAGATGAGAAACTTGCTGTGCTGTATCAAGAATACAAGACAGCCGAGATTTGGATTTCGACTAAGCTTAAGCCCGAGGCGTCGTGGAGCAAGTTTTTGAAAGTGGATTTGTCGACGCTCAATGGTTTTCCGGAGGGCTTTAGAGCTGGGAGCTTCTTCATTGATGAAAAGAAGCAAGTGGCTGTAGTTTTCGAGAAAGATGTCGAGGTTGGTCGCTACCACACAGCTTACATCATTGGAAAAGATGGTTTCTTCAAAGCTGTGAGGATTGGAGATGCTCCGATAGAATACAACAGTCTCCCATTTGTGTGCACTACTGCTTATGTTCCAAGCTTGGTAGATCTCAAGAAGATCAAGAAGACTGTTAAAAGGAAAAGGAGAGATTGTTAATTTGTTTCTTCTTTTTTTCTTGCATCATATCTCCTTTTGTTTCAAGTTAATTTACTTTGATCTCCTTTTGAACTCAAGTATTGATACTTAATTTATGTTTTGCTATTTATCGGTCTAATAAAGAACTCAGATTTTGTATGTTTTTAGCCAATCTTTAACTCTTCTTTATGATTCTTTCTCATTTACTTGTTTTTGTGATAACTTATTAATGTTTAAGAATGGGCATTGTTGCATATTGTCTACTTCACAGTAAAATAACCTTGAAGGTATCTATCTCCATTTTCCATTCTCCGGCATTCATCAACACCTTTTGTTGCCTCCTTTTCCATTAACTTACTCTCTTCACTATTCTCTTCTTTGAGTCCCGAGCTTGTTGAATCCAGAAAATTCATTCTTATGTGAGTATAGACCTGTCGCTGTGGTTTTCAAAAGCAGCAAGTTCTGTAATAATTAATTGGTGATTTGTTCTTTGTTACTATTCTCTAATCTATGCCATAGAAATGGATTTAATAACAACTTAAAAAGTGGTGCCCTATATTTTCAAAAGCAAAGACCAGCAGCAAGTTCTCTTCTTCATGTTCTGTGATGATTAATTGGTGATTTTTTCTTTATTCTATTCTCTAATCTATGACATCGAAGTGGTTCAACAACAGAGCAACAAGTATATGTCTGTCGCTAGTTAAATTGTTCCTTGATCACACATGACATGACAATTCTAACTTTTAAGTAAAGAACATACAAGTCTCTCACTTCACCATTTCAGAACAAGAAATATTTAGGTCTTGGAGCTTTGTTACGTTACGTTACATTACATACACATCGGATCAAATCGCTGACTTGACGTCACATTGACTCCCTTATCCCTTAAAAAGCAATAGATACAAGAAAATCTTTTTTTAAACAATTGTCATTCATGTGAGCATGAGTAACCAAAAATTCTTTTTTAGTTCTTTTTTAATTGAGAGACGTTTCTCAATTGATAAGAAACGTTTTTTAAGTTAAATTAACACATACCAGTTAAATCATCTCCAATGGTTATATTTGGGTATTTTCCCAATTTTTTTTAAAATTTTAAGTTAAACTAACACATATCATGCAGTTAGACCATCTCTAATGGTTATATTTTGGATGTCTTTCCAAATTTTTTTAATATAAATTTAAGACATTATGGAAGAGAGAGAAAAGAAGAGTGTCTTAGAGAAGACATTTAATATATTTTTAAGACATTCTTTGTCTATATGTCACTTTGTGGTTGATCAAAATTTTTTTAAAATGTTAAAATTAAAATCACCATTTATTAAGACACTTATAGTGGATATAACAATTGAGGATGCTAACCTATTAAAAAAACTAAAATATTATTAATACAAATAAAATATATTTTTAAAATTTTTGAGATAGAGTTCTACCTACGTACATATAAAAGCCCGGCTTTAACTGTGCACTTTTGTAACGTTTAATTATTTTTTGTATTAAAATATCCATGTAACGTTTAATTTAGTTTCAGTAAACGAGAATTTCATGATAACCTAATATTTATCAATATATATACATGTAAAAGCATAACGATGTAAAAGCGTATTTGGCCGCTTACATTCAAAAAAAAAAAAAAGTAACGTAAGGCTTAGAACTCTTTCTTTGAAAATGACGACGATGAAGTTATCCGATCTTCCCGAAGAAATGGTGGGGAAGATACTACCTAAGGTGCCAATAACATCGTTGGGATCAGTCAGAGCCACATGCAGGACATGGGAAGCTATATCTCAAAAGCATCTTTTAGCAGCAGACACAAAGAACCAGTTTCTAGGGTTCATCCTCAAAGATTTCGACGTCTGTTCGATGAAGTTTGATCTCCAAGGGATCCAAGACGATGGTGACTTCATTCTTCCATCAGTGAAGGAGGTAAGTAGACTTGACCAATACGAAATATCTCAAATATTTCACTGTGACGGCTTATTGCTATGCGTCTTCAAAAACAACAACAACAGTAGGCTCATGGTATGGAACATGTATTTGGGTCAAGTTAAATGGATCAAACCAAGTGACGTGTTCAACAGATTCTGTAACTCAGGCGTGTATGCTCTCGGATACGACAGCAAAACCCGTAACCACAAAATCTTGAGAAACAAATATCAAGGCTCTGCTTATGAAATCTATGATTTCAGCTCTGATTCGTGGAGGGTTGTTAAAGGTCGCACTCCTGACGCATATACACAGTTTGAGGAACAAGGAGGCTTGTCTTTGAAGGGGAAGGCTTACTTTTTAGCTGTTCAAGAATATCCAGTGAGGTTTGAAGGAGACGAAGAAGAAGGCGTTGAAGGAGAGGATACATCAGCGACTCGAGTTATTTTACTGTGTTTTGATTTCAAGAAAGAGAGTTTTGGAGAGCGTATTAAGCTGCCGTTTCACTCTGAGGGCGATGGACAAGACTTTGTGTCGCTGTCTTGTGTTAGAGATGAGAAACTCGCTGTGTTGTATCAAGAATACAAGACACTAAAGATTTGGATCTCGACTAAGCTTTATCCCAAGGCGTCGTGGAGCGAGTTTTTGAAAGTGGATCTGATGACTCTCAATGGCTTTCCGAATGACTTTGTAGCTGGGTGCTTCTTTATTGATGAGGATAAGCATGTCGCTGTAGTTTTCGAGAAAGAGGTCGAGGTCGGTAGCTGCCACACAGCTTACATCATTGGACAAGATGGATTCTTCAAAGCTGTGAAGATTGGAGATGATCCGGCACAATACAACCGTCTCCCATTTGTCTGCACTACTGATTTTACTCCAAGCTTGGTGGAACTTAAGAATGTCATCAAGAAGTCTGTCAAAAGGACGAGAAGAGATTATTAATTTATTTCTTCTTTTTCTTGCATCATCATCCCCTTTTGCTTCATTTATTTGCTTTCATCTCCCTTTGAACTCAAGTGTGTGTGTGTTTTTGATATTTACTTTTGTGTGTGTTTTTGATATTTATCGTTGTAATAAAGAACTCGGCTTTTGCATGCTTTTCTTTCTCATTTTACTTGTTGCTGTGATAATTTAATAATGTCTAAGGCCATGAAAGGTATATGGAAAATGTTGCATTGTCTACTTCACAGTAAAATAACTATGAATGTTATATTTTTTTCATATCAAACTTTGGTCATTAAGCTTTCTCTTCTGCTCCAAATAAACTTTGCAAACCTACAACTAAGTTAACTATAAGCTAAATTATAAGAATCAAGAAAGCTCTGCACTCTAAATCACATCAAGATAACAAAACATTTACTTCCCAATACAAGTCATTGAGAACTTTATATGGTTTTCACATGGCTTTTAAGAAAAACACCAAGAAACATAATAGATCGATAAGTCTCTCTCACTGGTTAAGGTGTTCTTTGATCACATATGAGAGTTATAATTAGTAAAGAATATACAAGTGTCTCTTACTTCACCATATCAGGAGACGAAAAAATACTTCGTTCTTGGAGCTTTGTTACAGAAAGAGGAAGATACATAGGATAGAATCATAGATGTCACATTTCTCTCACTGCTAGGTGAGTTATAAGACTGATTTAGATAAATTATTGAAAGTTGATGTAGACTGAAGACTAATTCTAATTTAGTTTTCCAAAAAATAAATAAAGACTGACTAACTTTAGTATGAAAATTTTCAGCAAGAAGACTAATGGAGAAGCCGTTGTAGGATTGTTAAACAGAGATAAAAGTGTAGGTACGTCAATTTATCTATTTTTGGACAATTTAGGTGGAGACATGTTTGATGATGGAGCTTTGGATAATGACTAAGATTGTTCTTGTCATATTCTCTAATATCTGCGATCAAAATGGATTTAATAACAACTTAAAAAGTGGGGACCTGATGTGGTTCAACAACAGAGCAACAAGTCTCTGCCTGCCACTGTTTAAGTTGTTCCTTTGATCACACATGTTAGTTCTAACTAAAGAACACACAAGAGTTTCTCACTTCTGAAATAATAGGAACAAATCATTGATGTCACATTGACTTATTAATCCTTAGCCATCTAAAAAGTAATAGATACATGAAAAACCTTTTTAAATCAACTGTTATACATCCATGTGGGCATTGATGAGTAACAAAACCCCATTTTTTTTTCTCTGGGTTTACCAAAAAAAACATAATTTTAAAGGAAACTGTGATAGGGTTTTGTAGAATATGGATCTTAATTATTAGGCCATTGAGACCTAAATATAAAAGCCCAGTTTGAACTGTCTTTTAAGTTGTAACGTATAATTTAATTTCCTTAAACGAGAATTTTAGAGTAACCTAATATTTTGTATGTAAAAAATTATGACGAAGTTAAAACTTTAAACGTATTTGGCGGCTTTGAGCTTTTTTCTCTGAAACATGACGACCACGTTTTCCGATATTCCCGAAGAAATTGTGAGAACATATTACCTAGGGTTCCGATAACATCGTTGGAATCGCTCCGATCAACATGCAAGCAATGGGAAGCTATATCGAAGAACCATCTTTTAGCAGCAGCCGCAAAGAACAAGTTTCTAGGGTTCATCCTCAAAGATTTCAGCATCTGTTCGATGAAGTTTGATCTCCAAGGGATCCACGACGATGGCCACTTCATTCTTCTATCAGTGAAGGAGGTTAGTAGACTTGACCGATATGAAATATCTCAAATATTTCACTATGACGGCTTATTGCAATGCGTCTTCAAAGACAACACCCACAACAGTAGGCTCATGGTGTGGAACATGTATCTAGGGAAAGTGAGATGGATCAAACCCAGTGGCTCTGGTTTCAACATATTCAGTGACTCAGACGTGTATGCACTCGGATACGACAGCAGCAAAAACCGCAACCACAAAATCTTGAGAGGCAGACCTCATTGGCTATGGTGTTGAAATTTACGATTTCAACACTGATTCATGGAGGACTATTAAAGTCACTATCGATGAATACACAGAGATTGAGGAACAAGGAGGCTTGTCTTTAAAGGGGAATGCTTACTTTTTTGCTATACAGGAATTTCCATCAGAGTATGAGGAGGATACAACGGACAATCGAGTTATTTTACTGTGTTTTGATTTCACAACAGAGACATTTGGACGGCGTATTTCTCTGCCTTTTTACTCTGAGTGTGATGGACAAGACTATGTGTCGCTGTCTTGTGTTAGAGATGAGAAACTTGCTGTGCTGTATCAAGAATACGAGACACTAGAGATTTGGATTTCGACTAAGCTGAAGCCCAAGGCGTCGTGGAGCAAGTTTTTGAGAGTGGATTGGATGACAATCAATGACTTTTCGAATGACTTTGTAGCTGGGAGCTTCTTCATTGATGAGGAGAAGCAAGTCGCTGTAGTTTTCGAGAAAGATGTCGAGGTCGGTCGCTACCACACAGCTTACATCATTGGACAAGATGGTTATTTCAAAGCTGTGAATGTTGGAGATGCTCCGGTAGAATACAACCGTCTCCCATTTGTCTGCACTACTGCTTTTGTTCCAAGCTTAATGGAATTTAAGAATGTCATCAAGAAGTCTGTCGTCAAAAGGAAGAGAAGAGATTATTAATGTCTCTTCTTTTTCTTGCATCATATCTCCTTTTGTTTCAAGTTATTTACTTTGATCTCCCTTTGATAATGTTTTGCTATTTATCGTTGTAATAAAGAACTCGGTTTTTGCATGTTTTTAGCCTATCTTCAATGATTCTTTCTCATTTACTTGTTCCTGTGATAATTTAATAATGTTTGAAGGCCATGAATGGTATATGGAAAATGTTGCATATTGTCTACTTCACAGTAAGTATCCATCTCCATTTTCCATTCTTATTTCCCAACTGTAGTCATACTTTTTATCAGTAAAGATTTGGCTCCATAAATTGCAATCTCTCCAGATGCTTCTGCAGCAGAATCAGCTTTTCTCATCCTCTCATACCATTTTTCTTCATTCATCAACACCTGTGTTTCTTCTACTACCATTAGCTTTCTCTCTTCACCATTCTCTTCTTTGAATCCCGAGCTTGTTGAATTCAGAAAATTCATTCTTTATGTTTTTTTGTGATTCTGTTTCACAATCTATCTCCTTTCAATTGTTTGAATTTTTAAAAAATTCATAACAAACGAAAACTACAAGTACATAACACTTTCGACAATATTACATATTCAAGACTACAGAACTCCATAGAAGCCTTGAAAAACTAGAATGGTCTTTCAATGGAGTTTTTTTTTCTCTCTTTTTTATTGATTTTGGTAAAGAAGAATTACACGGATAATAATATTATTTAGAAGGTGGTGGTACCTTGGAAGGATCTTGCTTTTGATCATGCTTGGATCCTCCATTGACAGCTGCGGTTGCAGCCACGGTCATAGCTGTAGCAGCTGCACCAAGCTTTACACCTCCAGCTGCTTTCATTGCACCCGCAACTTTTGCAAATATCGCTATTCCACCTACTAACAGACCTCTCAATGCCACTGTGGGTTTCACCGACATTTTTGTGTTTAATCCTGCACAATTTTTTTCATATAAAAACTTTGGTCATAAAGCTTTTCTCTTCTGCTCCAAACAAACTTTCCAAACCTACTATAAGCTAAATTAAAAGAATCAAGAAAAGCTCTGCATTCTAATAACATCAAGATAACGAAATATTTACTTCCCCAATACAAGTACATAGAATCATGAGGCAGATTCCTTTAAAGGCTGGATGTAACATGATCTCTGACCCCTCCTTCATAGGAGCTGTCTTATCTATTTAGTTCTAATACAAGCAGAGTTTGACCCAAACGAAAAAAAGATGGTTTCACATGGCTTTTAAGACAACACCAAGAAACATAATTTTATCAAATCATACAATTCTAAAAGCTATATATCAAAGAGTTTCGAATAGCTCTAAGATGCATTCGAACATTAGCATTTTGAAGTTACAATTTTTTTCAGCAGCAAACAATTACAAGTTTTGCCAGATTCAATAGACGATTTTTTTTTCCCACACAATTGAAACAACAGAGCAATTTGAAATTTGACTATACAAACCAATCAAAAGTTTGGATCTTGTATCACTGCAATTGACAAAAGCCAGATCCTAGATTCATCAAGGAGACTAACAATCATAGGAAAAAAAGAATAAACTTTAGATCGTTTGAGAACCTGAGACGCAAAGCCTTTTTATTATCCGAGAGACGCAAAGAGACGATCTTCTTCACAAAAATGGGTATTCCTTTGAGATTGAGATAAATCAAATTTCAGATTGATACAGTGTGAAAATTTCGAGACAGGGCTTGTCGGAAAAACTCACCGTCAATGCCTTTCCTCGGTTGTATCGGCGACAAGTTCTCTCCTTCTCACAAATTGGTAACGAGTTTGTACTTTGTATCTAAAAAGCGACGTTGTCGACTAATACTTTCCATTACGTCGTCGTTTCATGTTAACATGTTAAACACTTAATGCTACGACGTCGTTTCATATTAACATGTTAAACACTTAATGCTACGGCGTCGTTTCATATTAACATGTTAAAACCCTTTCGCTAACTTTCGCTATTGAAATCGAAAATGTAAGTTCTGATTCTCTGCTTCGTTCAAATAAATCCCATTGAATAGAAAATTCGTTTTGAGAATGAATTTTCAGCAGATGTAGATTTAAATTTCAGGATCCCTTGGATCTAAACATAAGGTAACATTCAAACTCAGTAGTGATTTTGTTTTGCATCTCTATTAACTTTTTTTTTTTTTTTAATTTTCTTGTTGAAAAGATTTTTGCTATTAGAAATGTATGGATCTTGTGTTTTAGACTATTGATGGACAGAAACGAAAGCCGGAAGAATCCGACAAGGCACTTGAACAAATTAAAGAAGGTGCAATCTTATTCCTATACATTTGTGTGTTTCAATCTTCTCATGACCTTTACATTTAAAAAAAAAAAAAAAAAAAGTCTATGAGAACACAATCTGTAGTCCTTTTACATTTTTCTTCTTGAGTTACACAAATAGCATCGTCTTTCCAGTTTATACTCATATATCTTGAGCTTTTCATGCATCTAGAAACATTACCAAAATGTTTCATTTGTTACAGATTTGACCACCTTGTATCCTTCTTTGTTTTTTGTCTCTCACCTTAGGTACAAAAAGCCAGAAGAAGAAATACAAATTAACAAATGGCAGTGGTGTTTCTTTAGTTCCATGTTTCACACCATTTCAAGAGCTTACATATCCACTTATGTCTTCCCCAAAACCTATGCAAGATTCCTTGTAGGTTGTAAGAAATTCATTGTCATGAATCCCTCATGCCTTGTAGTTTTTTTTTGGAAATCTTGTCCGTAAATGAAATTTTAACCCTAAACATAATAAACTTCTTGTTAAGCTTCTGTTTATTGCTTTTTAAATCGCAGGAAACTTCTTGATCAGGTAAATAAATGGTTACAGATGAAGAAGAAAAAAGCAGGAAAAAAAAACAGTAACGCAAGCTCATCTAACCATATACTTTTGAATCTTGTATCACATCCATACACATAATATCATAACCCTATACATAGCCAATATTTAGTAAATTCCAGTCGTCTATTCTATTTTTCACCATAAAGAAGACACGACCATATTCACTTTCTTCTATCATTTTCTAAATATAGACCACTTACCCTCATAACTTGAATAGGTCAAAAATCTCATTTTTTCCTCATTTTCTCTGTCTTATATCAGCTTCTATTTCTTCGCTCATTTCTCTCCATTCCCCTCCATTTCCTTCCCACCAGGAGAAAACTAAGGAACCGAACTCGCCTTACCCATCAAAAAAATTACACAATGCCTTCAGGCAAACCTTCTTCTGTCTTCCCTTTACATCCCAAACCACCTCCATTAAAACCTTCAAGCAGCTCCACCACCACCAACAATAACAACAGCACTAACCAAGCCTGTGCCGCTTGCAAATACCAACGTAGGAAATGTGCTCCTGATTGTCTTCTTGCTCCTTATTTCCCTCATGATCGTCACCGCCAATTCCTCAACGCTCATAAGCTTTTTGGAGTCAGCAACATCACCAAGATCATCAAGTATCTTACCCCTCCTGAGAAAGACGCTGCTATGCATACTATCATGTTTCAGTCTGATGCTCGTGCCAATGATCCTATTGATGGATGCTATGGTATTATTAAAAAGCTTCAGTACCAGATCGAGTATACCAGAAACGAATTAGAGATGGTTCTTCAGCAATTGGCTTTGTTCCGTGAACGTGCTCATCATCATCATCAAGAACCGCATATTCAGATGCAAGAACCTGAGGATCTTTCGAGTTTTTCGAGTTCTTGTGATCTAAACAACAACAACAATTCGATTCCTTATAATTACCCTCTTCATCATGTTCAAGAACCAAATCAACAACAATATTGTTCTTCCGGTAATAATTTCAATGGGTTACAAGATGATATGTGGTGTCTTAACCTTCAAGATACATCAACGACAGTGAATATGAAGGCTGATTTTATTGATGAATGTGAGGACGTTAAGCCTCTGGAAGAGGTTTCTAGCGAAAGACACGAGTTCGAGCCTCATGAAGCTTTCGTTGAACAACGGAAACTTGATTTTCCTTCTGCACAATTCATCATTTCTTCTTAGTTCATTTTTTTGTTTATCATCAGCTTACATTTTGTTGAAACGTAGCCTTCTTTTTCTTCTTTTGTCTTTTGGATATTTTTTTTTTCTTGATTGAAGAATCACTTTTCTAGGTGCTCAGCAAATTCTCCTCATTGATCCATTTCGATAGATTTTTTTTACCTTCGGGTTTATTTTGTATCTCTCATCTCATTATTTCTCCTATAGGATGATTAGACGTGAAAGGCATGGAAATCTGTAAGAATTTGATTGAATAAAAAATAGTTTCATTTCTTAAAATATGAAAATAGCCCATATGTGAAATAAACAATTAGGCCCATAAAAATATGTATGAAAGAAAAACAGGCCCATTAATAGTAGAATAATAGCATTAGTCCCACATCGGTTACAGAAGAAAGCTGCGTTTATATAGCGTTGGAGTAAGAGTAGATTAATATGGCCCCTGCGCAAGGATGACACGCACAAATGGAGACGGAGGGTTCTGATTAATAATTTTGGTTTATGTCTTATGCCTCTCTCTTGATTTGATTTTAATCAAGTCTCTGAGTCTGAGATTTTGTAATAACATTATTATTTAGGTAGACAATTTTGCATTCCACAAAATTCATTAAAATTCTCTCCAACAATAAATATATAGAATCAGACGCACAAATTTTAAATCGAAAAAAGTTTCTAACTTAGTCAAAGAGAAGCATTTGAATGTGTTTTTTTGTTGAGGTGGTTCACATCACATGCCCATTCCGGCCATATCAGGGACATGGTTCGGAGTTTTCTCGTCTGCGCTCACAAGCACTGTGGCCTCTGTTGTTGTCAACAGCAAAGAAACGCTGCGTTTTCAACAATATGATAGAATGAGTTAGTTTAGAGTTCCACAGAAGCAACCAACGGGAGTTATAAGGACAGTCTTTTACCTAGCAGCATCTGTTAAGGCGGTTTTGATAACCTTGACTGGGTCTATGATTCCAGCTTTCACCATATCCACATACGAACCTATCGCAACACGAAATAAAAACGGTCAACAACTTCAGAGATCGATGATGTTTGCGTTATGAGATGTTCTCAAAGACATTAAAGTATCTAACCTTTGGCAGCATCAAAACCGAAATTGGAATCGTCTTGCTCTAATAACTTCCCAACCACTAAAGAACCATCGTAACCAGCATTCTCAGCTATTGTAAATGCAGGAGCCTACACAAGATTTCACAACTTCTTGTCAGACATGAACGAAAAGCATTCATGAATAAGAAGTTAGAGATTAAACCTTGAGAGCATTCTGAACAATCTGAACACCTCTTCTTTGATCCTCGTTTTGAGTTTGAAGGTTGTCTAAAGCCTTTGTAGCATATAATAGAGCCACACCACCACCTATTTGAAAATTTTCCCAGTTAAGAGCAACAAGATGAAAATAATAAGAGGAAATAGACAAAAAAACCGAATAATATTTACTTACCTGGTATAATGCCTTCTTCTACAGCTGCTCTTGTAGCGTTTAAAGCATCAGTGACTCTGTCTTTTCTTTCTCCAACTTCAGCTTCACTTTGTCCTCCCACCTATATAGGAACCATACACATATCAGCTAGTTTTGGCATCCAAGAGTTTAGACAGACTGATGATTGATTGGTGATTGACTAACCTTGAAGACTGCAACACCACCTGATAATTTTGACAGTCGTTCTTGCGTTTTCTCTTTATCAAAAGTGGAAGTGCTCTTCTCATTGGCTGACCTTAACTGAAGAACATGAGAATAAAAAAGGATTGCTTCTACTGTATAGTGCATTCTGATGAGCAAGATTCATGACAGAGATATTGCAAGAAATCAATCAATCATATACCTCCTCACATCTTTCTTCGATTAGCTTCTTGTCGCCGCCACCATGTAGAATAAGAGTGTCATCACGGGAGATGGTGACCTTATTCAATGAATTTGTATTAGATTTCAATCACACAAAAGAAAAAAAAAAACAGAAATCAGATATGATTTTCTCCTCTTTACCTTCTTTGCAGTTCCAAGCAATTCAGGGCGAATCTTGTCTAGAGATAGCCCGCGCTCCTCAGATATAACCTGTGCATAAACTAGTGAGTTAGAAAATGAAAAAATGACACAAACATAACCACACATTGTTTCTGAGAAATTTCTACCTCTGCACCAGTAAGAACTGCAAGATCATCCAAGCTTGCTTTCCTGTTGTCACCGAAACCCGGAGCCTTGATAGCGCATACCTTAAGCCCTGCGTGATGCTTATTGAGAATAAGCATAGCTAGTGCATCACTCTCAACATCTTCCGCTACAATAAGAAGTGGTCTGCTGCTCTGCACAACCACAATCAATAAGAGAAAGAAGTTAGTGATTTTTCCAATAGCCAAGTTATACAAACCAGACTTCAGAACATAGTATTATAGATGGGAAGGGTTTACCTGCACAGCCGCTTCTAGAACTTTCAACAACGAGTTCATGTCTGAAATCTTCTTCTCATGAATGAGGATGATGGGATTATCAAGCTCCTGAAAAACACTCATAGTTAGTTCAATATCCTTTCTTTCCTTCTTCACAGTTCACACTGTACCAAACACGATAGATTTCACTCACGCATTTCTGGGTCTTCTGATCCGTGATAAAATAAGGAGAAATGTAACCTCTGGCTAGCGTCATTCCTTCCACTACTTCCAGATCGTTCTCTAAAGTGTTCCCGTCCTGGGTATTTGAAGAACAATATAGCGATCAGGCAATCATCAAGTAATCTAATTACAAGGCATGAGAAGAAAAGTAAGCTTACAGCAACGGTGATAACCCCTTCCTTTCCAACCTTCTCCATGGCTCTTGCAATTAGTTCCCCAATCTCACGCTCCCCGTTGGCAGATATAGTGGCAACCTATCGAAGAAAAATACGCAATAGCAGTAATTAATCAACTTTAGGTATAACATTCGCAAATCCTGACTTAATGAATCTGTTTCTAAATTCACCTGTGTGATCTCTTCTGGGGTGCTAATCATAACAGCTCTGCTTTTCAAATCAGAGACAACTGCAGCAATTGCCATATTTATGCCACTACGCAAATCCATAACATTTACACCAGCAGCCACTGACTTGCAACCTTCGGTGAGTATCGCCTGAGTCAAAACAGTGGCACAAGTGGTACCTATATAACAAAAGGAAGCAAACAGAAATTAAGATTACGATATTACCTCTGCAGCGTGTTTCCACTAAAAACTCATCCAAGATTTTTAACTCAAAGAAGGAATATTATTACCATCTCCAGCAACCGTGTTAGTGGCATTTGCAACCTGTTTGACGAGCTCTGCACCCATATTCTTAGCTTTGGCTTGAAATGATATACTTTTTGCCACGGTGACACCATCCTTTGTGATCTTTGGTCCACCGTAACTGCTCTCAATGATCACATTTCTTCCCTAACACCACAGAGTCAAATAAAGATATTGAATATGAACGACTGTTTCTAAAACAATCCACTCCACATTGATATAAAACTTCTGCATACATACCTTTGGCCCCATTGTAACTTTTACAGCTTCTGCAACCTCGGATACACCCTGCAACATAGCTGCACGAGCCCCAACCCCGAAACTGATATCCTTGGCCGCATAGTTTCTGCTGCTTATAATCCGCCCAGAAACCTTTATGGCAATAGAGAACACCAAAAAAAAATTAAAACCGGAATGAAATAACTTCATATAGGTTCATCTAACTGAAGCTACTCATTGCGGAGCTAGAGGTTATTTATTCTACTTCATTTGAAACCGATTAAACAAGAGAATATCCTGCAAATTTAGAAGCTCAAGATGGAAACTTTTAGATGAAATCCCTAATTTTGGTTTCCTTCATCACTGATGAAACTATGTGTACTTGTAATTTGACACATTTCTAGCAGTTTCTCGGTTACCAATAAACAAAATGCAATCAAACTCGCAAAGAATAAGATCCAGAGAGTTCACGAGACTCACCAGTTTCCTGGAAGCAGACGAGCTGCAAGACAATCAAACCCAGAAAGAAGAAGAAGAAGCTATATCAGTCCAAATTGATCGAGAATATATTACAAGTTATAAATAAGCTCACTGAACGAAAGAACAAAACTTTACCCAACTGAAGAAGATAACTTAGACAACACTCGGTACATTTCCGCTTGCAAAAAAGGCTCAGAGACAGAGGCTTAAGGGTTTAGGGTTTTTCTGGGGTTATTACTATTGCAATCTACGAATAATATTTTCGTCCCAAGAACGAAACTTTTTTTCTCTTTAGGCAAAAAAAAAAAAAAAAAAAAAAAATGACTGGAACTTTCTGTGTTCTTGGGTCAAGCTCAGAATTTGCAAATTAATTAGGTTTTCACTTCTTCAATCACCTTAGGCCCATTTTACTTTTCCAATGACCCAAAATTTTATGTTGACATGATTGTCGAATTACTTTTCCAATGACTAATCTGATCGGAGAAACCTTTGAATATGAAAAATGTATAGAGTGATGCAAAACTACATATTACCATAGAAGCGAAGTTCTCTTCAATCAACAAAACCAATCTGCATTTCACATAAAAAAAAGACCGTTTTTTCTTCAAGGAGCATTCTTTCATCAGATACAATAAACCACATCACTACATAAACTCGCAAACAAACGTAAGTATATTTGTCTGCATCCGAATCTTTAGTCTAGGAACATACAAGACCATTTTGGCACCTGCAAGAGGAACCAATGCCTTCGGAGACATAAAACGTATGGCTCTTGGTGAATCCCTCTGATCAACACCAAAAATGATAGCTACCTTTATAAAAGGGTAACGAATTTTAAGTTTCTAGGTTCGTAGGCTTGCACAACGGCCTAAGCTTGTATAGTTCTTCGTTCTATCCACTCGTATCAATGGGTACGTTTTTTGCTGGAGATGAACCAGAGCTGCTGCTGCTGCTGCTGCTTTCTCCATTGGTTGTAACATCGGATTGAGCTGAGGAGTTCATTGATTGGTTGCTATTTGTGGGTGGTGCTTGTCCTTCTTCTGCGAGCTTTCTAAGGAGGTTCATGACCGTTGGAATGAATTTGGTTGACAAGGAGAGAAGTCCAGGTAGCTATTGTTGATCACAGAATAAACATTGAAATTAAAGAGAAATTATAATTGAGATCAAATGAAAAACAGGGACGAAAGTGGAAAAAAGGATGTTGGCAAACTTGCTCATACCGCGCCATTGCGGAATTCCCCTGAAATATTTAATTGCACCCACAAGGCTTTGGAAACAAGGTACCCGACAAAAAGAACACCAAGCCATAGAGGATTTCTGCCATGAGAGATGCAAGCAAGAAAAGCCAACGTGAGTAGGGATTCTTGTTTATATGAAAAAGCTGAGTCAGTTCAAAAGAATGGGCAAGAGTACCTTAAGAGAGTCATAAATTCATTGAATCCAAGAACAACCAGGGCAAGGATTGCCCATGGAGGTGGCAGCCAGTTGTTATTCCGTCGGTTAGCTTCCTGAAATTCAATGTGACTTTATTCAGATTAAAACCTCTAAAATTTTGCCCGGCTGTTAACTTATGTGCCACCAAATGAGAAAGGTAATAAAAAGCTAGAAACGACATGACCAAAAAACTTATATTTTCAAAACTCTTCATAGCACTGCAAATTTTAACATCAGCTCGTGTGAATGAGAAAACCAAACATATGTTTGAAAGTAGGGATTGCAAAGAATACCTGTGCAGAAATTGCCTGTGTAACGGTATATTCTGTCTCGTTCTTGAATTGCCTCCACAGTGATTTACACTGTACAGGCGTGATCAACGTCTTTTCTGCTGTAACCTGATAATAAGAAGGGTACAATAGGGATCTTTAATATCTCAAAGGCGTGAGCAATAAATATGACACCTTCTGTGTTTTCATTAGATACAGTGAGTGAGGTTTCAGTCACCTGCTCCCAAGTGCTTGAGGCGAGTGAATCAATTGTGCTGATGCTATTGCTAGTAGCATTGTTGCTCGGAGAATTAAACAGAGCAAGAGTCAGTGTCTTTTCAATATTGTCAAGTTCATCATCCAAGCGTATGACAGCCATAACAGACAGCAGCTTCAAGGACTAGAAAAAGAGAACAAGGATAACATCAAAATCTAGAGAAGTTTGGGATAAAATCAAAGAATAGATTCTGAGATATTGCTCTATCAGGTAGGCTTCATACAGCAGAACGAGCCATTTTTGTGATTGCTCTGATGTCCTCCTTTCCAGTCCATACACGTGGCATTGAATCAGAATCATGGCTGAAGATTGTAGCAAATCTGGGTAGAAGTTTGTTTAATCATAAAGCTGTGTAAAAGATGGAAGTTATTGGACAAGGAAATGAGAAAAGACTAGTAAAATGGTGATACCTATCCTTCATGCGCATTAACGCTCTTCCCGCCTCTTCCTTTGCCTTGGTTTCAACAATACCTTGTGCATAGTTCTTAAGGTCAGTGAGTATCTTATTCTGTGTTTCTTCATCCATGTCAAAACCAGATAACGCATTGGAAAGACCATGGACAGCCAATTCTCCTTCCCTTCTTAGTAGCTTTCTTATTGCTGGCCATGTTTCATCATTAGCCCCATCCAGAAGAGCTTCCACCGGTCCGGATAATGCTACATTTAGTTTTGACTGCAATGATGATTATCTATCAGGGAGGTCCAGATAGGAGTTTACACCTGTATGGTGCTAGATTATCCAGCCCAATATGCATGGTTTTTGCTGATTGAGAATTCTATTTACCTCATACAGAGTAGTCAGTTCAGACAACTTTGCAGTACGGACAGAAGAGATATGGGCTTCAATATCACGCTGAAGCTTTTCCCGAGTTTTAGATGTATCCCATTTTGCTTGTTCAATAACAGCCTCTGCAACAAAACATTTCTTTTGTGATTCCCCTTGAAGTCAGATATCTTATTATACTTCTTTCAAATTATAATCTTTAGGTTCCAAGATGCTATCCTATATCACAATATTTTTGGCAGTAACATCAACAATAAGCTATACCTTCACATCCTTTATCAAACTTAGATATGCATGACTGAGCACAGGAGTCCGCAGAGGATGAAAACCCTTCCCCAGCATTCAAGGCCTTCTCAAAAGCATTCTTAAAGTCTTCAAGTGCTCCAGATCTCAAATGTCCAAGCACGTCTTGGAACGTTGGTTGAACAAGCTGGATAGGACAATAAGAAAATTAGTGCCTAATACAAGTTGGTTGAACAAGCTGGTATCTGTTTTTTTTAACAACGATGGAAGTCTCTGAATATATCTAGGCAACACATGATTGCAGCAAAAACACAAGTATAACAGTCACAAGTTAAGAGTATATGCATTACTTGCAATAACTTTTCTTGCAGCTGTTGTCTCTTGGATGATCTTACACCTTCTTCAAAGTATGTCGCTTCTGTGTCATACCTGTGAAAAAAAATCAGGAAACACGTGAAAAGGGAACTCATATATATGCATAAAAACCTATAGTTCAATAAAGTCAGCAGACAGGAAAAAACTGTACAGAACAATTCAGCACAATATTCTTACTCTGATAAGCAAGACTGGAGAATTGAGCTCAGCTTTCTTCCAAATCCAGAAACAGGACCAGACTGTACAGCCTCTTCCAACTCACGCCAATTCTATATGAAAGTTTAGATATGAATATTAATGAAAGAGACATTAAAAATTAAAAAGGATTAAACATCAAGTAGGATTAGGAAATTCACCTCGTTCGCGATAAAACTAGAGAATTTTTCATTGGCAATTTCCTCACATCGCACAGTTGCAACCATGACCTGCGTAGAGGCAACACATAAATAGCAAGACCAAAAGGAACAATGACGTACAGATTATGGCAGACAGCCTTAAAAGCAAGCAAAATTACCTTGTGTGCTGGAAGATCCAAGTCTTTGTTGTCTTTGATGACTTGCCACATCTGTTTTGCACTAAAAGCAAACGCGTTGGCAGGGACAACTCCTCGTCGATCGCCAGCAAGCCCGCCAGGTGCAACAGATTGGAAGAACCGTTGTCTCAAATTATAGACCTTTCATTATAGAAAGAAATTATAGGGAAAACATTAGTTTCACCAATAAACCATCTGTTGAGCAATATCACATAAGGTGACCCTGGATTTTCTCCAAAATGTAAAGCTAACTGTGAAAGAACCTGCTCTTTGAATTGCTCTTCCTTTTCTTCATAACTAGAGAGAGCAACTACTTCAACCTGTCTCACAAGAAACAATTACATTTCTTGATCCTAACAAAAGAAGAGTGATACTAAGTTCTTATCCAATGTCAAGCAGACGTACATTGAAGAAATCACTAAGTGGAGTTTCTTTGTGTGCCTGAGGCTTGGGGACAGAATCCCATATCTGCGTTTATGGACAAAATATTAGGGATTGCACTCTTAGTCAAAGCACATAAAGCTAAGACTGTGTCGTCCTATACCTTTTGAATGTCTTCCCTCAGAACTGGTTCTAAGTTTTCCAGTGGCGTCTGCAATTATTCAGGAATTAGAAACATCCACAACTTATAATCCAGAAAACAGAATGATGAAGAAACGAAAACCCAAAATGCATACCCGTGTTTTATCTCTTATGACAAACATCAAGGTCGTCTTCCGCGGACTAAACAACCGCATCATAACCTGATCGCACGTAGAAAAGCAAATAATGTTGAGACTTCAGATCAGAGATAACTCATCCTGATGAGAAGATAGAGGCACATACCTGGAACACAGTCTTTAAAAGAGGTTTATTCGCTGCTTGTTCCCGACCAATATCATGACACCACCTAAATTACAAATCCAAGAAACAGTACAATAAGATAAAGATGGCAAAAGATGTCATGTTATTTATTAATACCAAAGAAAATACAGTACAGAACACCACTTACATGTTTATAAGAACTATGTCTGAGACGGCAAGTGCAAAAAGGGCACTCTGTTTCTCGAAGGCAGTATCATCCTAACACTCATATACAAGAAAACGGTATAAGTAAGCATTCTGCACTGACACATTCTTTTTAGACAGCAATTTCTTTGTGTGAGCTCCTTGAAAAATTTACACATTGCATGAAACCAAGTTCAGACAATTAAATTTTCAACAGTCACTCAATAAGTGCAAGAGCTAAAAGTAAGACATACTAACTGGTGTGTGATGCAAAATATCAAAAGAATCGAATATGAAAAGGATCAAGGTTACACACCTCACCACGCTCTCTCCCATCTGTACCCTCTAGATCCATCACAACAGTGCAAGGTTCAATACCAGCGCATCTAGCAATCCAAATTCCCTTGGTCGTCTGAGACCTGAAAAAATAGATATTCAACGGTTAAAAGATCTTCAATTAGAAGGTAAAGTATTCTTCGACGAAGAACACAAAGAACAGAACATGCCTTCCTCTAAATGCATCCATTTCTCTAAAGTTTGTTCCAAACAAATGATTCAAGAGCGTACTCTTCCCTGCAAATTCAACCAGAATGACATGAATGAGGCCATAAACAAACAAATAGATCCAAATTTTACATTCAGGGGATTGATACCTACCACTACTTTGTGGACCCATAATGGAGACAACCGCATATGAAAGACCACATTCTTCCAATTTAACTTCCTTGATGAAATGATCAACGCCAGAAACATTAAAGACACCATCTCCATCAATAAGCTGGGTAGAGCAAGCGGCATCTGCAATTTCCATACAACAACGAAGGAAATAAAATTAGGACTATGTAAGTAAGCCCAAAGTGTCTCTGAACAAAGCAAGATCATCCCGTATGTTAACAAGTGGATCTGAAATTCAGTTTTGAAGCTTTTGCTATTCAATAAATCTTCAAAATCTAAGCTTTTTACTTCCTCACTCACTCCTCGCATGAGTGTCTCCTCTAAACCCAGAATCCTTAGTTCTGATGAACAACTTTGGATTTGCTAACGATTCATCGCATTTTCTCACCACTCAAATAACGGTAAATCCCCTAAAAACCTAGCCATGTTTCAAAATCTCCACGAAATTTCCCAGAAATTAAGCAAATCTAACCACGAAACCATCTTTCACACTCATCAACTACCAAAAGGAACACAGAAGAATCAATCACCAACCATCTTATGAGCAAAAAGACACTATCCAAAATTTACAACTGATAGATCACAACCCAAATCACACAAGTTACAAAGAAACTGAAATCGAAAACGAAAAACGCTTGGTCAAATTGAAAACTGATCAGATCGAAACGGATCCACGAGATCAGGAACATTTATGAGCAGAGAAGAAGAAAAAAGAGATGTATATATAAATTACCCATTCTCGCTCAACGATGCACAGATTAGAGTGATGGAGGAAGAAGAGAATGGTGAAAACAGAGAGAAGAGATCTCAAAGGAAACACGAGCTATGATGCACCGGTGCTTAGACGACCGCTTCTCCTAAGGTCATAGGAGCTTCTTCTATTTGACAAAAGAAATATGCCAAAAAGTGAATTTTTTTTTTAATTTTTCCAACGAATATCTACTTTTTTCGATTTCTTATTTTTTTCGGTAAGACTTCATTTTTAAATGTTTACCCCCCAACAGTCACTCATTACTTTACGGATTAATTAGTAACACTGTTAATTCGACAATATTTTTCACCTCAAAAATATATAAGCTTTGCTAGTAGATATATTAACTATTAAAATAAAATTATTTATTTAATTTTTTGTGCAAAATGAATTGGTATATTAGTATTCTTAATTCACAGAAAAAAAAAAAGAAAAAAAAAACTAGATTGTGGAGAAATGTAATTTCCAGGTAAAAGAAATTATGATATACTCATTGCATAGGTAGAGTTGTAGAGAGTAGAGACGGTAAAGAGATATTGGGTCCCACGTGGGAATTTTCATTGAGACATTGGCTGGACAATAAGAAACTGGGCCCCACATGAAAGCCCAATTTTAGTTGGGATCCACTTCGCCGCCTATTTACCTTTACTAAAGTTGGACGGTGTGATCCGGCTCCGGTATACTAATACTAACACGTTGATCTTCCACCGTCCGATTAAGTTTTCGTTGACCACAATTTCTTTGGTGTAAATTTTAATATTCTAATATTCTAATAGTAAAGTTATATATGTGAGCTTGGGTTAACAATCATGAACGCATACTAGAACATGAAGATTTTCTTAAGATAATGTTGGCTTAAAATGTATCGAAATGTATTTCTTTTACGAACAAGTTAATGGAGTTTTCTTAATCAAAAAGATGCTCAAATCTTATTATATAAAGGAAAATGATTCAAAATTAGTAATTCGTCTCAATTAAAACGATCAGATTTTGATATGTGTTTAATTAAATAATATTATTGATTATTAGGAATTTTTTTTAAAAAAAGAATACAATACTTTAAAAAAAAGAATTCTAATATTTCATCTCTATAATTATTCAGTAAAAAAAAAATTTGGTTGAACTCACGAGAGCTCAACACATGCCAAAATTATAATTCATAAGATCATGGTACGTTTCGATTGATAAATAAGATTATGGTACGTGTAAAATTTTTGTTTTCGTTAATTAAAAAAAATATACCAATAAACAAATAATAAAAAATATATACTTTTTATTTACCATTTTTCTAAAATATGTTAAATATTATTACTTTAATAAAAATATTATTTTTAAATTTATATTTTTAGATTTTTATATTATTTAAACTCATATAAAAATATTTCACACGCTTCTAATATTTGAATGTTGGTTAAGTGTCAGATATATTATACAGTAAATTGATTGGATTAACCAATTAACCCATGAATCTATCTTTTTTAATAGATCAAATTAAGACATAAATCTAATAGTTTCATGAATCAAAGGGTTAGATAGATAGACTCATGAATATATAATTTTTTTTGTCGTAATAGCTTATCATCATTAAATAATAATAATTAATTAATTATATGAAATTCAATAAATTACATAATCACAACTTTTTATAAGAAATTAAAAAATAGATTCTTAGAGAGAAATATGTATTTTGCATATTTTAGAGTGGTTAAAATGCACTTTTTCTAGTGATAGATGCCTCTTTTGTGCATATTTTATTTTTCTTTTGGCACTACGGAGATCTACTCCGAAATATTTGTTTTCGCCGAAACTAATTATCATACTCAAATATGGATCCAGAGAATGGAAGAAGGCGGCAAGACTTATGTTTGAAGCTGAATATGGTAGGTAAAGGAAAAAAAATCGTGGAAACTAAACATTCATAGGAATAGAGCTAGAGAAAGGAATAAAAAATCGAGAGATGGTGACTTAATGGTTGAGTAAGAAGATGTTGTTAGAAAGGTTAAGAGACGAGAAATAACAATGAAATTGCTATATAGGAATTTAAATTACTTTATTTATGTTAAAAAATAAATTTATGTATATAAACATCTTTTTTAATGAAGCATGCTTTATAATTTCTTTTTTTAAAGTCTAACATATATTTTATTAATAATAAATTTTAAAATTAATATTTTTATTCAAATTTAGAAATCCGTCCATGGACGATTCCTAATATATATATACACATAGACAGTTTCAACGTCGAATTAAAAATGTGATACATTAAAAAATACGAAACAAGTTTACACTAGGCCCAAAACAATTAACTAAAGGCTATATAGAGGCCCAGTTTGAAAAAAAAAAAGCACGATACGAGACGGTTGTGTTGCAGACAAGAGCCGTTAGTTTCGTTATGTGATGGGAGAACATGTTGTTGCAGTTCAGAGCAAAGACTTCGGTCAACAACACTCCTCAAATTCCTCTCGTCATTTTATTCACAAAACAAGTTCGATTGGGTTACAGGTTCTTGTCTTCGTTATGCCAACCAAAGAACATGGCTTTAGATTCCGCAGCTTACACGAGACATGTTCAGCAAGCCACGAAATCAGGCTCCTTGGTTCTGGGAAAGCTCGCCCATGGCCACATGATCAAGTCATCCTTCAACCCGTGTCTATACCTACTCAATAATCTTCTGAATATGTATTGCAAGTGTCGTGAGTTGGGTTTCGCACGCCAGTTGTTCGACAGAATGCCTGAACAAAACATTATTTCTTTTAATTCTTTGATCTCTGGATACACCCAGATGGGATTTCATGAACAGGCAATGGAATTTTTTCTTGAAGCTAGAGATGCTAATTTGAAGCTTGATAAGTTCACATATGCCGGTGCATTGGGCTTTTGTGGAGAAAGGTGTGATCTTGATTTAGGCAAATTGTTGCACGGGTTGGCTGTTGTGAATGGTCTATCTCAGCAAGTTTTTTTAATCAATGTGTTGATCGACATGTATTGTAAGTGTGGAAAGCTTGACCAAGCAATGTCCTTATTCGATCGATCCAATGAAAAGGATCAAGTTTCATGGAATTCTATGATTTCCGGTTATGTTCGGATTGGTGCAGCGGAAGAAACGCTTATTCTGTTGGCTAAAATGCATAGAGACGGCCTAAAGTTGACTTCTTATGCTCTTGGGAGTGTGCTAAAGGCTTGTTGTGTAAACCTGAACGATGGATTGATGGATAAAGGTATGGCCATTCACTGTTATGCTACAAAATTAGGAATGGAATTTGATATAGTAGTCTGTACTGCATTGCTTGACATGTATGCCAAAAATGGAAGTTTGAAGGAGTCGATAAAGCTTTTCAGTTTGATGCCTGCCAAGAATGTGGTTACGTATAACGCTATGATCTCTGGGTTTCTCCAAATGGATGACATAACCGACGAAGCGTCTAGTGAAGCCTTTAAGCTCTTCATGGATATGCAAAGACAGGGAGTGGAACCCTCTCCATCGACATTTTCAGCTGTGCTCAAAGCTTGTAGTGTGGCGAAAGCATTAGAATATGGAAGGCAGATCCACGCCCATATATGTAAGTACAATTTTCAGTCTGATGAGTTCATTGGGAGCGCTCTAATCGAGCTATATGCGTTACTGGGTTCAACTGAAGACGGAATGCGATGCTTTGCGTCAACATCAAAGCTCGATATCGCCTCGTGGACATCGATGATTGACTGTCATGTCCAAAACGAGCAGCTTGACACCGCGTTTGATCTGTTTCGACAGCTTTTCTCATCCCATATAAGACCGGAAGAGTATACAGTTTCGCTTATGATGAGTGCTTGTGCTGATTTTGCTGCATTAAGTTCAGGAGAGCAGATTCAAGGTTACGCCATAAAGAGTGGAATCGATGCTTTCTCCAGCGTTAAGACATCAAGCATCTATATGTATGCAAAATCAGGTAACATGACGCTTGCTAATAAAATGTTTATCGAGGCCCAAAACCCAGATGTTGCAACATACTCAGCTATGATCTCAAGCCTTGCGCAACACGGTTTTGCTAACGAAGCATTAAACATCTTTGAATCGATGAAAACCCGCAGATTCAAACCCAATCAGCAGACGTTACTCGGCGTTCTAATGGCTTGTTGCCACGGAGGATTAGTCACACAAGGACTAAACTATTTCCAAAACATGAAGAAAGATTACGGGATTAACCCAAACGAGAAACATTTCACTTGCCTCGTCGATCTTTTAGGTCGCAGAGGCAGATTATCAGATGCTGAGAATCTGATTTCGAGCTCTGGATTTCAAGACCATCCAGTGATGTGGAGAGCATTGCTGAGTTCTTGCAGGGTTTACAAAGACAGCGTAATTGGAAGACGCGTTGCAGAGAGATTGATGGAACTCGAACCTGAGGCCTCTGGCTCGTACGTATTGCTACACAACATTTACAATGAATCAGGAGTCAATTCTTCAGCTGAGGAAGTTAGAGAACTGATGAGAGATCGAGGGGTTAAGAAAGAACCAGCATTGAGCTGGATCGTGATCGGTGACCAAGCTCATTGCTTTGCTGTCGCTGATTGGTCACACCCGTCGAGCCATATGATCTATACGATGTTAGAGACCATTAATACTGTAGATTTTGAAGATGACACTCTTGTTCATGCTTGTTATGTTACATGAAAATTAAAATCCCAGTTTTGTCCTACTAAGATCTTGGTA
Source organism: Cardamine occulta (assembly GCA_028015245.1). NCBI lineage: Eukaryota > Viridiplantae > Streptophyta > Magnoliopsida > Brassicales > Brassicaceae > Cardamine > Cardamine occulta. Next base: position 15,270,687 of record CM051371.1, on the reverse strand, counting down.
AATTACGAAAATGCACCTTTTGTAAGTTTATTTTATTTAAATTGGGGCCTTGTGGCCCAAAGCCCATGTATCCTTTTCTTCTCGTACATTTCCGAAGGAGAAGAACTGTGAGAAGCTATCGAAATCTCGGAGAAGGGAGAAGAAATGGCGGCCAAAACCCTAATCAAATCGGGAGCTTCGTTGATGAATCGTTTTCTATCGAAGCCGACGACGAATCTCGTGCAGAGCAATCTCAGATCGTTTCAACAGATAGCTCCTTTGGGACAACAAGAAGTCCTGCCGTATTTTTTCCCGTCGTTGTCAAATCTACAGAGCTCACTCATTTCGCGTCCAAACGATACTGTTACTCTCCAGGAGCTCAACGAACGTGGATTTCTTTACCCTTCTGGTCTTCCTTCACTCGAATTCTTCTTACCAGAAGGTACTTCACTCTCTTAAGCTTCTTTAATTGCATTTGTAAGTAGCTAGATTGGTAATTTTCATTTACTCTCATAGAGCTGGACTTAAAGGATATGGAATCATGAGATGTAGGAGGTAGAGTAATCAAGTGCTGATTAGTGTTATGTGTTTTGGATTGTGTCAATGTTTGATCTTTGATGGAATCAGAAACTTTTTCTTACTTGCTCATGTGCTTATACAATAGAAACAAGTTTGAAAATTGTAAATTTAGGTCGAGTTATCAGATTCGTTAGTGGTCATTTTGCTGTAGTGTTATGGTTCTTGATTTAGGATCATGGATTGGTAAACACAAATTTTGCTGCTCTGTGGTGCGTGTCTAATGTCTTTCTATTTTTGGTGAATGTAGTTGATCCTTCAAGTGAGCCGTTGCTTCTATTTCCTAAGAGGACATTTCAACCAAGCACTATAAGACGTAAACGCAACCATGGTTTCTTTGCTCGGTATGTTTCTTCGTTGTAAACCTCATTATTTGACTCCAAAAATAGATTAGTAAATCAAGCTTCCTCCAAATTATTGGAATTCTAAAAACTGTTTTAACTCCTCAATTAGATGAAATCTTAGCAGTAATAGAAAGTAAGAACAAGATTATACATTTGTACATGGTGTTTTGATTGACTAAAACTGTTTACTCATACGGCTAGTGAATGTTTGAATATGAACAGCAAGGCAACTAAAGGTGGTCGAAGAGTCATAGCTCGGAGAATAGCAAAAGGACGTCACAGAGTCACTGCCTAGAGAATCTTTCTTATCTTTCAATTGATGACTCAGGCTCTCCTTGTCTCCTTCAGGCTAGAAAATCTGAAACTTCGATCTCATAAATAACTCTGGCTAAAACTTCGATGTTTTCGTATCCATGTTTTGATGTTATTGATCTCAGAATCGAAGTGAAGTTAAAAAGTTAAATGATCTCAGCTCCTTTTTTAATGGATTGTTTATATATCAATTATCAAGGAATCCTTTTTTTTTATACATGATGTTGAGAAATTATCATATACTGTTTTTTATTAACGAAGCAAGATTTTAAGGATAAAATTAATTTATGTTTGGCCAAATTTTTTGAAAATGATCTGAAGAGAATCTCATAGTTGACCAATGATATTGTACATGAAATTTGCATTGAATTATGACAGTCCATATTTTGACCCCACAAAAGAGAGAAGCAATAAGCGACAAAAACAAAGATGAAGAAAGTAATTTCCGATTCAGAAGCAAAACAAACTGACCATATACAAACACATGTGTACGTAGGTGACGAGAGAGAGATCGTGCAACCTCACGCATATTCGTGTTTACATACATATGTATGTTTGTATGTGTTCATTTATTGTGTAGAAGGACGAAACTTATATGTAGTAACCTTTTTCTATAACTCACACGACTATAACCTGAAGAAGAACTAGCAACATTAATGTTTCATGTAAATATTTATATATCGCAAAGCCTTATGCTATATAGTATAGATATAACATATGGAGAAGACTTATCAACACATGTGGGTGATTATTTATGTTCACAAAGCCTTATACTATATAGTATAGATATAAAACGTATATAGGTATTTATTACGTACTCGTGTCTAGGAATCCCATGCTGATGGAGTAAGACTAGGGCTTGGCGATGATGAGGATGATGATGATGGTATGATCATGTGATTGATGTATGATTCCACTCGATGATGATGATCACCCGTTGTAGGCATTTGCAAGCTGTACGTGGTAGGAAGAAGAAGGCCGTGATCTTATGAAATTGGCGAGGAGGAGGATAGTACTTTGTCTTCGAGAACTTCTCCACATGTGGCATTATCGTTGTATGGTGTCACAAACACGTGTAGTTTATTAGCATCATCATAATCTTGAAGTGTTTCTTGGAAAGTGGAAATGGTACTCGCTGGGAAATCTGGTAAAGCTGGCCATTGGGGGTCAATATCATGAGCCGAAGAAGAAAGTAAAGGTTGATGGTGATTGTTTTTAATTGGTGTGGCTGATAAAATGTCGAGATTGTTGTAAAGGCTATTATCTTGATTGGTGGCTATAAACTTGAAATTCCCTTCTCTAGAGGTTGGAAACATCAATGGGGTCATAACATGAGGAGAATGGAGTGAGAGGTGGCTTGGAGTGATGAAATTAGGGTTAGTATTTGTGATAATATTGGACATGAATCTTGAACTTTCGTCGTCGCCAGTAGTAGGGCTGAATCCATTGTGATAAGGAAGGTGTGTGAGCAAACTCGCCATGGAAGAGAGATGATGATGATGATGACCATGATGATGGTGATGATGATGAGACATGAGCTTCTTTTTAATGCTTGAATTCCAGAAATTCTTGACCTCGTTATCCGTTCTTCCAGGTAGATGTTTAGCAATTTGAGCCCATCTGTCAAAATCCATAACATACAAATATTTATAAAACTCGTTCACTTTATTGATGAAATGTAAGTATTGTATTTCAGATATAATGTTAATTAACAAACAACCTGTTACCAAGAATGCTATGAAGCTCAATGATAAGAGCAGCTTCTTGAGGAGAGAAGCTTCCACGTTTAAGATCAGGCCGTAGATAATTTATCCATCTTAATCTACAACTCTTTCCACATCTCTGCAAACCTAATTAAACATACGCAAAACCCCAAAATATATCAAACTTAAAGAAAGAGAGACTTTTTGACCAATGGAGAATTCAAGAAACGAAACCCATGTATATGTGTATATATGCCTGCATGTTTGGGAACAGAACTCCAGCATCCATGGCCATATGAATTGATGTAGTTGATGAGCTTTTCGTCTTCTTCGGGTGACCAAAGCCCTCTCTTCACCTTCTGTTTATTGCAACATGAGTGATGACCCATCTCTGTCTTTCTAGATATATCTCTCTAAGTCTCTCTCTCTATATAAGAATGTTTGTACGATGTTGAAGGGTTTTAATAGTGAAGAGAATTAGTGAGATTCACACACTTAAAATGAGAGAGAACTTTTCATTAGTTTATTACTATAAAAGTAATAGATAATAATATGTCACCTAATCATGTGGACCCAGTTTTTTTCTTTCTTTTGAATTTCGAAACTGCATATAGTATCATTTAATCTAGGGTTAACAACAATTTGGAACTTAAAATAGATGTAACAAATTGGAAAAAAAAATAAAAAATTATTTAAGGTGGGTTTTAGCACACTGAAGACGAGAGTGGCCCAGTGTATTTTTTTAGGGCTTTGTGTTATAAAAGGTTAAAAGGCTAAAAGCTGAAGTTTCTTCTCAGTGAGAGCTTGTGTGGCTTATTACAGAATCATGGTCATTGTCTTCTTCTAGACAGACACGTGTTTTCCATGCAGACACTATGGGTCCTACGCCTCAGTTCTAAATTTAGTGTTTTGCTTCTTGATTAAAATTTTTAATATGAAACTTATTTCAAATCAATAAGTGGAAAGATATTTTTATATAATCGGATGAGGATCGCCTCCGCATAATAATTAGGATTGCCAACAAAGGAAGCAAAGTTTTAATTTTGACATGAAGGCCCGGAATTCCATTACACATTAGATTCTTAATTTGACTTAAAGAGTTAAAGTTGATGTAAACAGATTTTTTTTCTTTTCTTTGATGATAACATGTAAACAGTTTTAACAACTTTAATATGTTTTCCAATCGGACGTCCCCAACGAGACAATACCTGAATATGTTTTACAACCAAAAAAACGTGGATATATTTCTTTATATTTTTGTTTTATTTATGTCAAATTATTACCCATCTGCAGTTTATATATACCGCCTATCAGAAGCCAACTTATTACATAAATATAAGAAGAAATAGAATCATCACATGATCAAAGCTTATATATACATCTTCTTGCCACACCGATACATTATTATTTCCCTTTGTTTATTAAATTATTTTCTAGACATTATTTACTCAATTATTTAGCAGTCTTAAGGTAGAAAATTTGGGTACTTAACAAAAATTAGCAATGTTGTACGCACGTTTTGTTGGCGATAAGAATTCTTAGTAGGGTTTTAACCCAAAACTCTAAAAAATTAAATAAAAAATGGTGGATTATCTAAGAATCGGTCTGTTAAGAGCAATTTCATTGGTGATACTTTTATGAGTGTTTTGAGAGTTAATTAATATTAAATCTAATAATACTTTAATTTCAGACACTTTCTTAGTATGCATTTGTTTCTCATCCTCAATTAGTGATATTCTTAAGAGTGTCTTAAGTATTAAAAAATAATTATTGATTGATAATGTATTTTTTATTTAATTTAAATTTATAATATAACAAATGTTGGGTTAAACTTATGGAAAATATTCAAAATAAAACTAAAAATAATTATAGAATAATTAACATCGTATCGATGACAATCGTGAAGAGCAACTAGATGAAGTCATTGTAGATGGAACTTACTACTCTCACGAGCTTGGGAAGACAATATTTGACCAAGCATCATTTGTCTACGTTCATCAGCTTCCCTAAACGAATGTTATAAATCAGAGAACAGTTTAGTTCAAAACTGAAAATAATCCTATAAGTTATAACATGTAAGCTAATAGACAACAATACACACCTTCTAGCTTGCAAATATAGATAACTCAGCAAATCATCAAAATGCCTCTACACAATTCAGCTTTCCTAATCTTTAGCAATTCAATAACTAGACAGACCAAAAACAAATCCAATAGGGCAAACTTCCATTCTGTCTTCTCATATATGCTTCCTGGAAACAGAACCATCACAACAGTTTTTAACTTTCGAGAAGAAACAATAATCATGCTCTAAGATGAGAAATATGAGAAATAATGAAGTCACTAAGAGATCAATTATGTAAACTATATTTACCTGTTGGAAGAGCCCTTGGCTGCGTTGATCAATTCATCAGCAAGGCACTCAGCAATAGTCTTGATGCTTCTAAAAGCAGCTTCACGAGCCCTAGTGGTTAGCAAGAAAATGGCTTGGTTAACACGTCTTAGAGGAGAGATATCAACGGCTTATCTCCCAACAACACCAGCAGATCCAATCCTGGTTGCATCTTCACGTGGACCACTGAATCCAATCAACAAACAAAACAATCATGAGAAAAAATGCTCATAGTTTCAATGATATTTCATCACAAGTATGCTGCTTTTCAATCACCTGTTGACAATGGCGTCAATGATGACCTGAATTGGGTTCAAGTCAGTCAGGAGGTGGATAATCTCCATGGCGTGCCTGATGATACCCACTGCCATCAACTTCTTACCATTGTTCCTTCCGTGCATCATGAGAGAGTTAGTGAACTCCAATGTAGTCAACAAGACTGATGTCTGTGACCTACAGGATATAAAAATATGGAAATAAAACAATTGTTACTTACAACACTAAGAATCAGACCCCATGACCTCAAAACAAAAATCCAATCTTTTATTGAATAAAAGAAAAAATTGAAAAACTGTGGAATCTAGAAGAAGCTAAGCTACAGAGCTCAAACGATGAGCTAACAAATGATGATTAATGTTTTGTTCTAACATCCAAAGACTTTTACTTTTTACTTTTAGCTGCACCAATCTGATTAAAACATGATACTAAAGGAACAATTAAAGCAACAGGAAAAAAGCAAGTCCAATAAGCACAATGAGAATCGAAGGCAAGTACAATTAAGCCCCATTAAAAAAAATCGATGAAACAAACAAAGATATGATGAAACACCTGTTGAAGACTTTGCATTGTTTCAGCACCAGCAGGTCCAGCACGTGCATTGATTGACTTCTCCAAAGCTTTCAATGCTCTTGCAGGACGGTCTTTTCGCATCCTTCATGTCAGAAGCATTCATCATTTCCTTAACAAAAATCTCTACCAACTCGGTGCCATCCAAGTTCAAGATATTTTGTTCTCCATTAGCTAAAACTTCCTCCTTGGCTGATCCTACCAAGACAAAGACCAGTTTCATATATCAGAATTAGTAAAGGCGGCCTAAATCTTATGCAGAACACACTGAAACTACTAAAGTTGATCACAAGCATCTGATAAATATATTTACTAGTAGTAGGACACAGAACTCGAAAAATACCTCGCTGCTGAGCTTCGACATTTACTTCCTGAGTTACAACAGGAGTTTGATTGGTAGCAGAGTCTGAAATCTTATTGGTCGATTCTAAACGAAGCTGATTCAAACATCTATTGGCTGAATCTAAATCATCTCCACATTCTTCGATTGCCCGTTCAAGAATCTAAACACACCAAAATGTCAATTATTTTATCCATAAGAGTAATTTAAGACGATAAAAAAAGAAAATCCAACTTTTAAATCAGAGCACAAACACATGGGCTTTGAAACGTGAAACTGAATAGTATGTGCAACAGTTTCTTTGGTTCAAATCGATTGAAAATCATTGCCAACATGTAATTTCAGAGATTAACACACACATGCAAACAACTTGAAAATTGATTTCAACGTTAACGAATCTTAAAGAAATTGAATATCGATTTCAAAGTTGAAGAATCTTGATAATCTACCAACAAAGCTAAGAGAATTAGATCATTTTCAAATCATCAAAGCTAGGATCAATTAACTTCAATCGAACTTCTAACCGAACAAGAAGCAAATCAAACCAAATCCATATCTTGTCATAATCATACACTAATTTCACATATCTTGTCTATTTTACTAATACATACTTTCTTTGCATTTAATTAGTAGCCAGTTAACAAAAAAAATTAAAAATTAGTAGCCTGTGTAGGGATAAATACTACTCTCTTTTTCTGATTAAGGGTTGATATGTATTACTTTCTCCATGTAACTTTATGGATAAATCTGCCGAAATATTAAACAAGACGTACTTCTATTTATTGACAATACTTCTGTTTCGTACAAGCATATTATAAAACATCACACTATTTAATATTTATGTTTCATAGAACATTCTTCTTATGCTTATATGATACCAATAACCTCGTAATACCAAATAGGCAGTAATATCATTCTGGATATATATAATCAATGTATTTTAGAAGAAAATTAATTTAGTAGTTTACTATGGATGAATTTAATGCTTGTGACCGAAGCAATAGGCCCAAACATAATATTCTTTTGATTTTGCCTTCGATGCCACATGCAACTAATAGAGAGCTTTCACACTTTTCTTTCTATTTTTGATGAGCCATCAAAGGACACTAACTTTCTATACATTTTGGCATTTTTCATTCGATTTAAAACAAAAGATTTTTGTTTCAGCAAACCAAGTCAAATAATTTTAGTGCAAATCCCCTCCATGCATTTTTTTTTCTCAACATACCTCCATACATTAGTCTTAACTGTTACATTTACATACCCAAAAAAAGAAAGGGTTAAAGAAAATTCCAATAAATTTCAAATTTACGTTTTTCTTTTCATCTGTGTGTAGATTTGTCTTTTTCGATCTCTCTATAATTTGTATTGCTCATCAAAACTTTTAATGTTCCTTGCATGAAACAACACATACAACCTTAATTAGAGTCTTAAATAGGTTTTTAAACATCCAACTGTGATATAATCGCATTCCCTTCGTCTAGTATCAGCAGGAACAAGCCTGATCATACATATATATATATATATATACAATACATAAAGTGCTCCCAAGTCCCATAGGCCATAGGTAAAATTACAAAAATTGATAATTTCTTTAAATTAGAATTATGTTTAACTTGCATTTTTAATATTCGGTTCTTGATCGTATGCGAATTGATAAATGCATGAAACTATATTGCTTTCCATGCAATATATAAGAATTGGATAGAAATTAACTTTGCGTTTGCTTGTGGTTCATAAGGGTAAATGAGTAGTGCTTCTTAGAACATAAATTTGGTTTTTCTTTATAAAAAGTTATTTTTTGAATACTGGATAGATAATTTGATATGGTGCATAAAATATTTTTCCATTTACGAGGTTATGTAGTATATGTATAAACTCAAACAAAATATAAGTATTCTTGCTATTTTTGTTTATCCGGTGCGGTTAAATAAACTAGTTATGCAGAACTATTTCAATTAATTATGTTGATTGTGATTCCTCTTATAAATCCGATTATATAGATTTCAAAAGGAATCTTATGCGATCTTTTTACAACAGAAGATGCCAAATAATATACAGCTAAAAGATGCTTTACATCAATTATATCTTTGCTTTTTGCATGTTTCACTTATCGGTGCTTATCACTCATCAGTTTTGCATCTTCTTGGTGGTTCTGAAACTGACCTCTTAACCAATTTCTCGTATCTCATCTTCTTTGCTCCATTGATGGACTCTTAACATTATCTAACTATACGAATATTTCATATTTACTATGATTCTGAATGTGCCACTGAACTACTATCATCTATAACAAACCTACTAATTTTTGGTAATTATATTGAACGCCACTGAACTATTATCATCTATAACATCCATTAATGTATAGTTGTCGATCAGTGAATCTATTTAGTTCGATTGAAATGGGTAGGTCCATTTTTCATATATACATTATGGGAAAATGCATTGTATAAGAACATGAAAGTTTGTTGGACATAATATAAAAGGTTCCACACGGACAAGAAAGGGGCTCTCGTCACATTTCCACCATAATTTGGTTCAACGTTCACTTTCAGGGTTCCTATGGGGATAGATATCGTAACTGCATGATTCTCTCTAGCATATAAAACGACCCGTATATATATGAACAGTATGATTCACTTATCTTATAAGAGTTTTATAGACGAACTTAAAATTAAAATATTTTGTGGAAACATATGATTTAATGGGAATTGGCTCCGAGTACTCGAATACATTATACGTATGTGAAAAAGTTAAAACATAGAAGAGAGATAAAATTGCCAACAAACCCTGTGAAAATTTTGGAATTCTATCTATGGTAAAAGTAGGGTTTTGAGAATGAACCCGGCCGTAACCCGAAAACATATGAATATATATAGGGAAGCCCAAAAACAAAAACTGTTGAGCGGTAAATATGCTGTGTATATTAATTTTTTTTAAACCAGTCGAAAAATTCATATCATAATTAATACATAAATTAACTTCCTTGTCCTACGCATGTATATATCATGATAAAATGTATTGAGGACTGAAGTTACTCGGATAATTAATATAATACTACTCCGCAATAGATTATGTTAAATGATCGAATTCTATACAATAGTCAATAATAAAGGATTTTAATTGTTGACCCATGTATATATTCATCATAAACCTCTAATCTATATATGTATTCATCTTGGTCTGATAATTTCTTCTACTTTATAAATTTTTTCTTTTCTTTTTTTTTGTCAAAAAGGATTAATAAAAGAGTTTAAGAAATATACTAATTTCCTGGCTATGACTAATCAAATCACAGAGACATTAACACAGCTCTCTCCAGGTGCTATCCACTATATCCAGTACAGTTGACAATTCATAGCCAATCAGATATTTCTTTCTTTTTTTTTACATATATCATATACTTAATAATACTCGTTTAAATAAATAAAAAACTATGATCCGAGTCAAACGTGAGTAACTTTATTTTATCAAAGTCAAATGTGAGTACTTTTAAACAGTTTTCTTTCTTTATTCATTTTACTTTTTGGACGATATTCAAATCTGGTTGATGCCTTTTAAATCCATTTTTACGTTGCAAAACAAAGTTGTAGAAAGTAGGGGGAAAAAGGTAAGAGGAATAATTCATTTTACTTGATGTAAAGAAATTGCTAAAACTGTGAAATTAAAATTTGGCTGATACGATTCCTATTTGGAGTAACATTTCACACTCCGTGTGAGCTTGGCATTTACTAATACTAGAAACTAATTGATCAGTCAATCTTGTAAAAATTTCTCGGACCTTATTCTAAAAATAGAAATATGATGTGTCCATTTCAATTCATTTATTCCAGCTGACACCATCAAGCCTCCAGCCTACGCTTAGTCCATGAATACACTGTCACTGAACACGTACATTATGTTAGTTTTTTTTTTTACCATCACATAGATAATGATATTCTTCGTTAATTACTCTTTGTTAATGATATTTAAGAAAATCAAATTTGTAGTGTGGGAAAAAAGCAGCAGAGTAAGTTGATAGATATGAAAAATGGACGGTCCAGATTTAATCACAACGCCTGATTTGTCCTCATTAAACCATGAAAGCAATGTTGACTTTCTTCCATTTTAAGGTGTCAAAAAATTCAACGAAGACAACACACATTATATATATATACATACTTATATATGTATATGAAGATGACATTTTCATAAATAAGACCCTCTAGTGTTCTACTAGTCAAAGAAAACGAGGCCATTGACCTGAAAAATGGCTCTGCAGTCTATGGAAAAGTAAAAAGATCGAAAGATAATAATTTCATTTATTATTTTTCGTTACCATTAAATACATAATAGTATTGTTCTGATGAATATGGACCATATAGTACATAGATTCTTCTCCAGCATTCTGATCTCACTGTCTTCTGATTTCTGATTCGAATATTTACTTTCATGTACTGAGCTATGTCAGAAAAGATATTCAACTAATGAGCTGTAAAATCCCCAAAATTCAAATTTATTAGCAAAGAGAAACTTGCTCATAGGTTAATATGTTTACTTTTTGATTAAATGAAAAGGCAAAAAACTTGATAGATGGTAAGAAAATTACTTCGCTTATCCCATAAGCAACAACCTTCCTACGTTTCTAGGCATTAGGCCTAAAACCCTCTATAACCCTTAAGCTTCTTCTTTATTCTCCCTCTTTCTCTTCTTGAAGCCTCTATAAACCTCATTTTTAGCCACCATCATCAGTTCATCATCATCATGCGAATAAGAGAAATAAGAAAGTGGTATGTGGTTATAATGGTGTTGATACAAGTAATGAGCTTGGTTTGTACTACAAGCAGGCCTATTGCTTCCAGTCACGTTTCTTTTCATCCAGGTTTAATTTCTTACTTCTTCTGGATCTGGTTATCAGAGGATTACTATGTATGTATGTATATAATGATAGGATGGCATGTAGACATGTAATTATCAATAAAAGATTTCTCTGTTTAGTTTATGATTGCAAGCTAGGTTAGGTTGAATTCTTAATTATTTTACTTTTTTATAAGCAAATTATTGACTTGTAATAGTGACTATTTTAGACTTAGACTCTAATCGTGGTCCCGAATATCTGCATGATTAACGGTAAAAAAAAACACAGTAACATGTTCTTAGATTAGTCAGTAAACTTGAAGATGATAAATGTGTATGTATTCTTGGATTTTCTCCTCGGAGCAAGCATATAAAATGGAAAATGTTCTCTTTTTCAATAATGATTACTATTGGGCCTGCAGATATAAGCCCACAGACTGTAGAAGAAAATCCTAAGAGGCCCATAGTGAAGTCCAATGAGAATGAAGAGAGGAGAAGAAGAAGAATAGGATCAAAGCCACCAAGTTGTGAGAAGAAATGTTATGGATGTGAGCCATGTGAAGCCGTTCAAGTCCCTACCATTTCTTCAATACCTCACCTCTATCCTCATTATGCTAATTACCAGCCTGAGGGTTGGAGATGCCATTGTGCCCCATAGTTAACCATCACTGTTTTTTCAATTCATTAATTAGACAAAATTAACATATTATTTCTTCATATGTATCTCTTTTTAAACTCTATTATCATCAGTAACGTAGACTTACAGTAGATTTGAAACTTCAAAATTATATAAAGTGAACTCAAGTTTAATTCATAGTTAACTGAAGTGTTTTTGTCATGGCAAATTGTCTACTACTTGAATACTAAAAGAGCCTTAAGCTTTCTTTCTTTTTTTTCCGAATGGCCTGATTAATGATTATATCTTATTGGGCCGAGCCTGGCATTTTCCTCATGTTAGATTGATGGTTTGTTCGGATTTATGGTTTAACAATAACCAAACCAGTTTTAGCCTCCTGGCTCGTGTCATTTGCACACGTGTGATTTATTCGACGGAGTAATTTGCTGTTATTTTTTTTTGTTTTGTTAACAAAGTATATAATTTGTTTAATTAATAAAATTGTCGAAATAATAGATGGAATATAATTTTTGTGTGAGCTTTCATAATGTATTTTTCGTTCAGAAAAAGAAAAAATAAATTATAACAAACGAAAATGAAAAAAATTCCCTCTACTAAAAAGGTAACAAGAAAAAAAAAACATTGTGACAGGTAATTCCTATGTGAATAACAAATCAAGTATTTGTTTTTACGAAATAAAAATCAGTAAAATAATAAATTAGTGGTTTAATTGTTGTTTTCGTTTAACAAAAAACACTATTATAAGATTAAGAAAAATGGCTAATTTGCTAAAAGATATAAAAATAGCAGACGAAGAAAAAACAAAACAAAAAAAAGGTAAAGAAAGGCAAACGGAAATTGGTGCGTTGGGTTTGTTCTCAATTTCTCTCGATTTCTGCTCCTTTTGTTGATTCATTGTTCCCACATATTTTGGAATTTTAAATTCTAGGGATTTTCCCTTGTCTTGTGCTGCAAGTTTTGGGGTTTTCTGGGGAATGTTGGTGATGTGATGCGATGATTCTTTAACGGAGAATAGCTAGGTCCTCGATTTCATATGGTTTTGTGATCGTTAATTGAATTTTGTTATTCCGAGGTTTATATATCGAACTTTCAAGGACTCAATTGTTAGCTGAAATCAATCTTTTCTTGGGTTTTGTTTGATTTCAGCTAATCAGCTCGCTCTCTTTCATTTGAGGTGAAACTTTGAGGAAATGGGGCGTCGCAGAATAAGATCAAAGATTCGGAAAAGCCATTTTTATACCTTTAGATGCCTTAGACCAAAAACCCTAGAAGATCAAGGACCTCATATCATTAATGGACCTGGATACACACGAGAATTGTTCATTGTAACCAACCTCATATGCACCTGGCTAAAGTCCTTAGGTACACCTCAAACTATGTTTCCACCACTAGGTATAACCTCATCACTTTCTTGCCCAAATGCTTGTATGAGCAGCTTCACCGTGTTGCCAATTTCTACTTCCTAGTTGCTGCTATTCTCTCTGTGTTTCCTCTCTCCCCATTCAACAAATGGAGTATGATCGCACCATTGATTTTTGTGGTCGGGCTTAGCATGGGTAAGGAAGCATTGGAGGATTGGCGCCGGTTTATGCAGGATGTGGAGGTGAGTTTGCGAGGAAAGCCATTGTTCACAGAGGGGATGGTGATTTTGGTCGTAGGAAATGGAAGAAGATTCGTGTAGGTGATGTAATAAAGGTTGAAAACGATCAATTTTTCCCAGCTGATTTGCTCTTATTGTCTTCGAGTTATGATGATGGGATCTGTTATGTGGAGACAATGAACTTAGATGGCGAAACCAACTTGAAAGTAAAGAGATGTTTGGATGGTACCTTGCCTTTGGAACGGGATGATGCTTTCCAGAGTTTCTCCGGTACTATCAAATGTGAAGATCCAAATCCTAACCTGTATACATTTGTTGGAAATCTTGAATATGACGGTCAGGTTTATCCGCTTGATCCTAGTCAGCTTCTCTTGAGAGACTCAAAGCTCAGGAATACGTCTTATGTCTATGGGGTGGTGATATTTACTGGCCATGACACAAAAGTCATGCAGAATTCAACAAATCCCCTTCAAAGAGAAGCAGAATTGAAAACTACATTATATATACTCTCTTTGTCCTCCTTGTGTTTGTCTCCTTCATCAGCTCACTGGGTTTTGCAGTGATGAAAAAGATTTATATGGGAGAGTGGTGGTACTTACGACCGGACAAGCCTGAGCGCTTAACAAATCCAAGAGATCCTTTCCACGCTTGGGTTGTCCATCTGATCACCGCTCTATTGCTTTATGGGTACTAGATTCCCATCTCATTGTATGTTTCCATCGTAAAAGTTTTACAGGCAACTTTCATAAACCAAGATTTGCAGATGTACGATAGCGAGAGCGGGACTCCAGCTCAAGCACGCACATCGAATTTGAATGAAGAGCTGGGACAGTTGACACGATCCTTTTCGATAAAACAGGAACCTTGACATGTAACCAGATGGATTTTCTGAAATGCTCCATTGCGGGTACTTCTTATGGTGTTCGAGCCAGTGAAGTAGAACTAGCTGCGGCAAAGCAGATGGCAATAGATCTCGACGAGGAGCAAGGTGACCGACCTTCCAAGGACTAGAGGAAGGATGCATGGGTATGCTATAATGCCCAGCAAGACATCATCAGAGATTGAGTTGGAGACTGTAATCACTGCTACTGACGAAAGGGATCAGACACAGTCCACTGGTGTCAAGGGGTTAGTTTTGAGGATCAACGTCTCATGAAAGGAAACTGGTTAAATGAGCCCAATTCAGATGACATTTTGATGTTTATGCGTATACTGTCGGTTTGTCACACTGCTATTCCCGAGGTGGATGAAGATACTGGAAAGTGTATTTATGAAGCCGAGTCTCCTGACGAAGTTGCTTTCCTTGTTGCCGCTGGGGAGTTTGGTTTTGAGTTTAGTAAAAGAACTCAGTCAAGTGTGTTTATCACTGAACGATGTTCAGGCAAACCAGTTGAAAGGTGAGATAGTAACTGTAAATCTTTCACTTGTTTCTATCGGCCCCAGTGAATATATGTCTAACTATGTGCCTGATATTTTACAGAGAATATAAAGTTTAAATGTTCTGGACTTCACTAGCAAAAGAAAACGAATGTCTGTTATCATCCGTGATGAGAAAGGGCAGCTTCTTCTACTCTGTAAAGGTGCTGACAGGTTGGCCGCTAACTTCAACCACTTCCATATAGCGTATCAGTTCTTCTAAAGTAAAGTTCAATGCGTTATCTTGAAATTTTGCAGCATAATATTTGACCGGTTATCCAAGAATGGGAAAAATTATCTGGAAGCCACTTCAAAGCATCTGAATGGATATGGTGAAGCTGGCTTACGCACATTGGCGCTCAGTTATAGAAAGCTGCATGAGACTGAGTATTCAGTATGGAACAGTGAATTTCACAAAGACAAAACTTCAGTTGGGACTGACAGAGATGAAATGCTCGAAAAGATATCGGATATGATGGAGAAAGAATTGATTCTTTTCGGTGCTACTGCAGTGGAAGACAAACTGCAGAAAGGGGTATGCAGTGGAAATTTACCAAGACGCTAAATTTTGAAAATTCCTTTCTGCTTACTGTCTATTGTTCTTTCAAGTGCCTCAATGCATAGATAAACTTGCCCAAGCTGGTCTCAAAATATGGGTCCTGACAGGAGATCAAATGGAGACTGCAATAAACATAGGGTTTGTTGTTCTTCTTCCAAGTTGCTGATATACCTTTAAACATAGGCCCAGAAACTAGAGCTTCTAAAATAGATAGTAAGTGGACTAAGTTCTTTGTTTTTTCGAATGCAGATATGCCTGCAGTTTACTGAGACAGGGTATGAAGCAGATATCCATAGCACTTAAAAATGAAGAGACATCATCGCAAGACCCAGAAGCTGTATGTATTAGGCTGATACTGTAGAAACCTACATTACTGTTTCTGTAGAAACTTGCATTTGATGTTAGAACTCGTTTTGTTGTTGTTGATGGCCAGGCTGCGAGAGAGAGCATTTTGATGCAGATCATAAATGCTTCACAGATGATCAAACTAGAGAAGGATCCACATGCAGCGTTTGCTTTGATCATTGATGGAAAGTCGCTTACATATGCTTTAGAGGATGATATTAAGTATCAGTTTCTTGCCCTGGCAGTTGACTGTGCTTCAGTGATATGCTGTCGTGTCTCTCCCAAGCAGAAAGCACTTGTAAGATTTGAATCCATATGCTGTTATGTCTTCTTATTGTTGATCGGAATCACTTGATTTTATTTAACTCGGTTTTCTAGGTAACGAGACTAGCGAAAGAAGGAACAGGGAAGACAACCTTGGCAATCGGTGATGGTGCAAATGATGTTGGAATGATTCAAGAAGCTGACATAGGTGTAGGCATTAGTGGCGTGGAAGGCATGCAGGTAATCAAATTCTCCTTTTTCTTTCTCACTACGAGACACATCTATGTACCTTCTGATTGCAAATGTGCAGGCTGTAATGGCAAGCGACTTCTCCATGGCCCAGTTTCGGTTTCTAGAGAGACTACTTGTTGTCCACGGGCATTGGTGCTATAAAATAATAGCCCAGATGGTAAATATCTGTGATTCAAATAACTGAGCTACTGACAATCGCATCTTTAGCTACCAAACAACACAACCTGATATTATTTCCTATTCTTTTCTGACAGATCTGTTACTTCTTCTACAAGAACATAACATTTGGTCTAACTCTCTTCTATTTTGAGGGTTTCACTGGGTTTTCTGGTCAAGCCATATACAATGACTCCTACTTGTTGCTGTTCAACGTTATTCTCACTTCTCTCCCCGTCATCTCCCTCGGAGTTTTTGAGCAAGATGTGTCTTCCGAAGTCTGCTTACAGGTTTACTCCTCTCTGCTCAGTTAAATCTCTCCAATCTAAACCCTGAGCCCTTCTTCTAATCTTAACTCTGTTTCTCTCTCTATAGTTCCCAGCATTCTACCAGCAAGGCCCCAAGAACCTGTTCTTTGACTGGTACAGAATCCTCAGGTGGATGGCAAATGGAGTCTATGCATCCGTAGTCATCTTTGGCCTCAACCTTGGCATTTTCCATGCCCAATCTTTCTGTTCTGGTGGACAATCAGCAGACATGGATGCAATGGGAACGGCCATGTTCACTTGCATCATCTGGGCAGTGAACGTACAGATTGCTTTAACCATGAGCCATTTCACTTGGATCCAACACGTCTTGATCTGGGGAAGTATCGTGACCTGGTACATCTTTCTTGCCCTCTTTGGCATGGCACCACCCAAAATCTCAGGAAACATCTTCCACATGCTTTCCGAAATCCTAGCACCGGCACCAATCTTCTGGCTTACCTCACTGCTGGTCATAGCCGCCACAACACTTCCTTACTTGGCTCACGTTTCGTTCCAGAGATCATTAAACCCTCTGGACCATCACATCATTCAAGAGATCAAACATTTCAAGATTGACGTCCAGGACGAGCGTATGTGGACGAGGGAGAGATCAAAAGCAAGAGAGAAGACCAAGATTGGATTCACAGCTCGTGTTGATGCCAAGATCCGCCAGCTGAGAGGGAGGCTCCAGAGAAAACATTCTATTTTGAGCGTTATGAGTGGGATGAGCGGCGTATCAGCATCACAGCATCAACTGATACAACCTCCACCACACAACATAGTTGATCCAGTAAGTTTTTTTTCTTTCTTCTATTTCCCTCTTTCTCGAGAAAATCCATTAATTTGGAGGAAGCAGAACATATTTGAAGATAAATAGGAAACAAAGAAAGAGACGAGATAGAAAATGTTGTATTGTGACTGTGTATACTAAAGAAAATCGAAAAGAAAAAGAATATGATTAGAGATTCTTACATATAGTTTTTTTGAAGAAAGAAAGAATTGTTTTTGATGTAATTGAAGTCTGCTCATATTCAAAGGTACCATCAAGATTCTCATTTAAGACAAAAAAAAAAACTATATAATCTTCTTAATACAGTTGCAAAAGAAAGAAAATTCAGTTTTTGTTTCCGGTATTTGTTACAGATATTTAATACTCAACACGAAGAGATTCATCGATTAAGGTTTTGAATTCTTATACTATTCAGAAATTCAAGAAATACCGATAATATCTTTGAACCATTTGAAGCTCTTTCTAAGGGATCCCTTCATCTTCTGTTCAACGGAATAAACCTTATAACCAGCGACTCTTCTCTTCCTCCGCGATTCTGGATCGCTAAAACTCCAGCTTCTAGACGCCGCACGATCCGCGTTTGGAACGCTTTTGCTTTTCTTAATCTTAGTGTGGTAATCGTTGGTCTGATCAACGGCTGAATCGTCGAAACTGGCGCTGTAACCTTTCACTGTAGCTCCTTCTCGGCGGTTTCCAGAAGCGGTTGCAGCTGGCGGTTCCATTTCTTTGTAATAATTCTCCATGGAATTTTGAGTTTTGGTCTGAACGAAGAAGAGTCGTCTCTCTGTTTTTGTCTTTAAAAAGTTATAAAAGGAAATTAATGAAATAATGGTGTCTTTTTTGGGATATCAATTTACAATTGTCATGTGGAGTTGGTCAAGGACCCGCTTATGCTTTCCTTTTCCACTTTTTTTTGTTAACTAATTCAAAACAATTAAGTTATACATCTTACATATAGGAAAAATAAGTACATCAAAACTGGTTGAAATCATCAGATTTTTCAATACTTGTCGTGGTTAGGTTTTGTGTGGATGATGCTTTCCCAACTATTTATTATTGGCACGTGGATTTTTCCAAACCGGTAATTTCTCACAGGAAATAATGGAAGAAATCACTTGAATTAAGTTTTTAATAAATTCAATAAAAATTCGTTTCGTGTAATCTTTGAAGAAACTTTGCAGAAATTCAGACCAATAATTTCATTTGAAATTATAAAAGCGAGCAATCCTTGTCGGTGGTAGGCTTGACTTGGAATCATTTAATTCAGCATCAAGAAAAATTGAATATATTTCTTTTCAAAAAAAAAACACTTAATTTTTTAGAAATATTATTTTTATTTTCAATCAAGCTAAAATTAAATTACTCTTAATAAAAAAATTGTTATTGAAATAAAAAGAGGATGTAAGAAAAACGAAAGATAAAAGCGAATTCGTCGCCGTGTTGAATCAGACTTCTCATGGGAACATTTGTCGTGAAAGTGAGAGCGTGACAATGTATGTAGCTTGAGGCATAGAATAGATAGTGGTTTTAACGTCGTGTATTCTAGTTATGGCCATATGGTCCAAACATTTAAAGCTGTCAAGTTATGGCCATACTCATTATGTATGTCTATTTTATAGTGATTCGTCATTCTCTTGTCGCAATGATTAAAACATTCAAATTAGATGAATATCCTAACATGATTTTCCTTATGAAAAGAACAGACATAGACATGATTGATACAATGAAAATACTCCATATGATTAAAAATGAAAATAAAAATAGAGAAGAATAAATACTCCATATGATTAAAAATGAAAACAAAAATGGTCAGAAGAGAAGATATGTTCGCTGAAGGGAGAAAGAAGAAAAACACTAATAAAAATTTAAGAAAGGCAAATCGCAGATGACAGATAAGAGAGACGACGGGTCAAAATCAGATCAAAGAGTGCCTTGCAAAACAAGAAAACCTTTCTTCTCCGGTGATAATAGTAGGGCAGCAGCAAACACGGTGACCAACAGATTCTTTTCTCTCCTTCACAGCAGATCAGCAACGTTCGAAGGCAGCTCTTCAACAACCACGTTATAGAACTTCTGAATATCAAACAGCATTCTCTCATCATCACGAGTCACGAAATTGATCGCAACACCCTTCCTCCCGAACCTTCCACTTCTTCCGATACGGTGGAGGTAGTTCTCCGGCTGAGTTGGGAGATCGAAGTTGATAACCAGAGACACTTGCTGGACATCAATACCACGAGCCAAGAGGTCAGTGGTGATGAGAACACGGGACGAGCCAGACCTGAACTCTCTCATGATGATGTCTCTGGTGTTCTGGTCCATGTCTCCATGAGTTGCTGAGACTGTGTGGTCACGGCTTCTCATTTTGTCTGTGAGCCAGTCAACCTTACGCCTAGTGTTCACGAAGATGACACTCTGGGTGATGGCAAGAGTCTCGTAGAGATCACAGAGTGTCTCAAGCTTCCACTCTTCTTTCTCAACGTTCACATAGAACTGCTTGATACCTTCAAGAGTTAGCTCATCACGCTTCACCAGGATTCTCACTGGCTTGCTCATGAACTTCCTTGTGATCTCAAGAGCTTCAGGTGGCATTGTTGCTGAGAACACACCAACTTGGATCTTTGGTGGGAGAAGCTGGAAGATGTCATAGATCTGAAAAAAAATCCCAGAAATAAGTGAGATTAGAGTTCAACCATAATGGGATCAGATTTGAAACACATGGAAATAACAACAAACCTGGTCCTTGAAACCACGGGAGAGCATTTCATCAGCTTCATCAAGAACAAACATCTTGATGCAGTCAGCACCGAGAGATTGCCTCTTCAACATGTCAAAGACACGCCCTGGAGTTCCAACAACAACATGGACACCAGCTTGAAGAATGCGCTGATCCTCACGGACACTGGTTCCACCAACACAGGCATGAACCTTGACACCTTGGTAATCACCGAGGGCCCTCATGACCTTCTCGATTTGCTGAGCAAGCTCTCTGGTTGGAGCAAGAACCAAAGCCTGGCACTGGACAAGGGTGTAGTCTAGCTGCTGCAAAACCCCAGAGCAGAAAGTTGCAGTTTTCCCAGTACCAGACTGAGCCTGTTGTATCACATCAAGACCTTTGCAAAAGGGGACAATTCCTCTCTGCTGAATAGCAGAAGGCTTCTCAAAACCTAGGAAACACAGATTCACACACATAAAGTGAGGTTTAAAAGAGAGACATAAATCAGAAAAGATAGCTTTCTTGAGTTCTTCTACACTTACCATAAGCATAAATACCCCTGAGAAGGTTCTCTGACAGACCCATGGCATCAAAGCTCTCATGAACCTCATCGTAAGAAGTAAAGAACTCATCTTGTCCCTCAAGGCTGTATCCACACAATACAATTACCAACTAGAGTATACAGAAAGGACACAAGTTAAGAGTTAAGAAGACAAAAAGAACAAAAGACTCACACTTCATTCAATTTCTGGTCGAACTGACGCGCATCAAACTGTGTGCCTTCTGGTGCAGATCCTGCCATGACTACATACACAGAACAACAAACAATTAAGTAATCATAAAATCCAACGAAACAAAAGAAGAGAGACAAACAACTATTTGGTAATAATTATTGCAAAGGAAGAATGTGACATGACAGCCAAACTCGAAGTCCATAAAGAGAGGAAAACAAGCATTAATATCTGTCTCAAATGATGTGCGGAGATTATGTATAAAGGCACATATGGTTATCCAATATATATAGACACCACTCAACCTATTTCTCCAAAGTTAAGATTTTTAAAATCAGACAAACACATATAAGCTTAAAGAGGATGTATCTCATTCTATTTGGCGACTACAGATTCGAAATCAACAAACACCATCACTTAAGATTGGTAGATCCTAACATATATAATCGTCATCATCATCAGCAGCTCAGAATCTAATATAGAGAACACAAAATTTGAGATTCCAACTACAAAAAGATAAACGCGATCTAAAATCATCAGTGAATAACAGCAGACAAGTTTTCAGACAACAAATCGACGAAAATTTCAAACTTTTGAAACAAATACACAAATATATCTGAATAGGAAAAAAAACACGAATCAGAATCCAATTAAAAGCAAATCAGAGGAATCGAGAAAATAGAAAAAAACACAGAAGCAAACCTGGAGCAAAGTAGAGAGAGAGATTGAAAGCTGTAGAAGCGAAAGTAGAGAGCTTTTTCAGGGAGCTTGAATCTCCCAAACTTGGATCTGAAGTGTGTGTAGAAAGAGAGAGAGAGAGATTAAAAAGAGCGAAGACTGAGGCTTTAGAGAGACTGATGAAAATCCGAAAGAGGCAGAGAGAAAACTGCGCTACTTGTTTATATACTCCCTTCCTCTTCTTCTATTTTTTACATGGACTCGTGTTAGGGTTTTCTCTTTGGGAATCCTTCTCCTATTCTTTTTTGGATTTCCGATTTTATCCCTATTTTCCCTTTCTTTTTACTTTTTTGGGTCGGACAAGGATTTTTCAACACTTGGCTTCATGTCTTAAACAATTTTTAGCAAAAAAAAAAAAAAAATCAGACTTGTGTGCTATGGTGTTTGGACTTTGGAGGATCATCCATCATTGAGAACCAAACTTTAATTTTGAAATGGGCCTTACTTGAATGGGGCTTATGATTAGGCCCATTAATATAATTGACTTTTAAATCGGTTGGAGTTTGACTAATCCCTGCCGTTCATTAGATATTCACACTAACGCACCTGATCATCGCTGTCTTTTGGTGAGACGCAAAAGCTCTCTCAGAGAGAAGAATAACAGAGAAGTGGAAAAGAACAAAACCAAATTTGGAATTACAAGTCAAATATCGAATTATCAATCAATCTCGATCCCTGATAGTTTGCTGACTCTGAGAAGGAAAAGGAAAAAACCCTAATTAACACTCCCACCATTTTTGTTTTCCTTCTTCCTTTGTAGCTAAACATCCACAGTTGCGAATTCGGATCGGGTGACGCAGCTCCGATTACACAACAATGGCTTACGCATCTCGTATCATCAATCATTCCAAGAAGGTTTCTTCTATTTCTCGAATTTTCATTTTCTATGATTAGTTCCTTTTTAATCATTTTAGTTGTGAAACTGAGCTACTGCATTCGTTCTTTTAGCTGTTTTGCTCTACCAATGAATTGTCTGAGCTGAGTTTCGTCTTCCGGTTTTGTCCTAATCTAATTAGATTGTTCATTTGAAAATATTAGTTTTGATAATAATGGCTTACACAACAATGGCTTACGCATCTCGTATCATCAATCATTCCAAGAAGGTTTCTTCTATTTCTCGAATTTTCATTTTCTATGATTAGTTCCTTTTTAATCATTTTAGTTGTGAAACTGAGCTACTGCATTCGTTCTTTTAGCTGTTTTGCTCTACCAATGAATTGTCTGAGCTGAGTTTCGTCTTCCGGTTTTGTCCTAATCTAATTAGATTGTTCATTTGAAAATATTAGTTTTGATAATCTCTTGCTCAGATATAACACATACTTTGATGGTTGTGTAAAAATTGACAGTTGAAACATGTTTCTGCTTTACTACGGCGTGACCATGCTGTGGCAGTTCGCTGTTTCTCCAACAGTACCAAGCCCTCTCTCAATGGTAGAGAAGGTAATTATGTTAGCTTTGATCGTTTTCTCTCTATCTCTATATAATGAAGAACATAATAAAATAATGTTGCTGCTTTAAACAATTTTGAATAAGTAATATGTTTGAGTATAGCTTCTTCTCGCTTCAGATATCTTCAAGGTCCGCCTGAGTTATTACCCTGTTGAGAGAATTTCACAGTGTAGTATCAGCAGTGTAAGTCTCTGCTTTTCAGTTTCCTTTCTCGTCTATGCCTAATGGCATAATCCTTTCTGTTTTTTTGGTCGTAATGTTATTAAATGCATTGTTTAGGTATCAATGTCTGGTGGTATTTCGACAATGAGCACAAAAGTAAGCAGTACAATGGCTGGACCAAAACTTTTTAAAGAATTTATAAGGTATGTACTCTTCTTAATTCATTTGTCCATGTGCATAATTCTTGCTGCCTACCTGTATAGATACTTCTATTCTAACTGTAAGCTTCTTTTCTTGCGTTTCAGCTCCCAGATGCAATCAGTTAGAGGCTTTGCATCCAGTTCAGGTAGTTAGTTCTTCATCCTTAGTTTATTTTTAACTCTTGTAACTTCCAGCTTGCTCTTATTTGACCTGAATGATCACTTGTGTTGAGAAAAGCAGTCTTCAGATTTTGCTTTTACCAGAATCATATTTCAATACCATTTCTAGAAAAAAGGGTCATGCCTTGTATATACTACTAGTATCTAGCTGGTCAACGACCTATAAGATTGTGCAACTGTGTGGAATTTTAATGGTAACTGGAAGAACTTGTTTTTTGTGCCTTTTGTGGCCATCATATTTCGGTTACTGTGGATATGCATTCCTACATGGTTTGTATTACTGAGAGCTTCCAAAACTATGTTTCAGATCTTCCTCCACATCAAGAGATTGGAATGCCTTCTCTTTCGCCAACAATGACTGAGGTATGGACCTCCGAGTACCTCCTTACTAAAACTTGCATGGTTTATTATTTAACCTTTTTACTAAAGCTATCTATTGAAACTTCAGGGTAACATTGCCAGGTGGCTGAAGAAAGAAGGTGATAAAGTCGCTCCTGGTGAAGTGCTTTGTGAAGTTGAAACTGTAATGTTTATCTAGATTGAATCTCTTCTTTTTTTTTATTATCATGCCAGGAATATAACACTAATCTCAATCTATATAATTTAGGACAAAGCAACCGTTGAAATGGAATGCATGGAAGAGGGTTATCTCGCCAAGATAGTAAAGGAGGAAGGGGCAAAAGAAATTCAAGTTGGGGAGGTATGAGTGTTTCTGGCTTTTGGAAACTCGTTTATTTTAATGGGGTTCTCATCATGGATTGATTGTGAGCCCTGCGCTCCCTTTTTATCAGTGTGAGCTGAAGATTATTGAATCATGCATTAAAACGGACAAAGATCTTCATCTTCATTTGTAGAATCTTTATAAATCGTCCTGTTTTTTTTTCTAACCAGGTGATTGCTATCACAGTTGAAGAGGAAGAGGATATTCAAAAGTTTAAAGATTACACCCCCTCATCTGATACCGCTCCTGCTGCCCCTGAAGCAAAACCAGTTCCTTCCCCACCAAAGGAAGAGAAGGTCGAGAAGCCAGCCAGTGCTCCTGAAGCCAAGACTTCCAAGCCAAGCTCGGCTCCTTCAGAAGATCGTATTTTTGCTAGTCCTCTTGCAAGAAAATTGGCTGAGGATAATAGTGTTAGTTTTCAGAAAAGTACTAATAAAGCCCTTGTTCTTAATCTTCGTACTCTTATTTGTCTCCTACATTTCCCTTAAAAACATTAGGTACCTCTCTCAAGCATCAAAGGCACAGGTCCTGAAGGACAGATAGTGAAGGCTGATGTCGAAGAGTTTTTAGGTCTCATAACTCCTTGGCTCTTCCCTTCCCTTACAATTTTCTCCGGATCTGTTTCAACATATAAACCATCTCTGTATCCTAATATATTTTCCTATGGTACAGCTTCAGGCAGTAAAGAAACTACTGCCAAGCCTTCCAAGTCCACGGATTCAAAGGTTCCAGCTTTGGACTATGTTGACATCCCTCACACTCAGATCCGAAAGGTAAATCTCTCTGTGTTGTACTATAAGCCAAATTTAACTCGAACCTAAATTTCTGTGTTTTGTACTATAAGCCAAATTTCCCACTGTTCAAGAATTCCGAAATTTGTTAATTGTAAGAATTTGGCAGGTCACAGCCTCGCGTTTGGCATTCTCAAAGCAAACTATTCCTCACTACTACTTGACCGTGGATACATGTGTTGACAAAATGATGGGGTAAGTATTAAGTTTCAGATCAAAATGATTCGGTCAGTGGATACTAGACATAGCTATTTTGTATATGCAGTCTTAGGAGTCAACTCAATTCATTTCAAGAGGCTTCCGGCGGGAAACGGATATCTGTAAATGATCTTGTTATTAAGGTACATAATACATAGGTTTTTGCAAGCAAGCCCAATAAATTTCCTTTTTTATCCTCAATTGTGAAATTCTTATTTGAAATTTCAGGCTGCTGCATTGGCCCTACGGAAAGTTCCTCAGTGCAATAGTTCATGGACAGACGAATACATCCGCCAGTAAGTACATTTCTTCTCCCAAGGTTCTTGATAACTTTGCAAATCATCTAAGTTTTTTGGTTATTTTCTACTGTCTTTCTCTACAGATTTAACAATGTGAACATCAACGTCGCAGTACAAACAGAAAACGGGCTTTATGTTCCTGTGGTTAAGGTGAGGGAGCATTCAATACAGTTAATAACCTTTCTCTGCAGAAACTTACGATTTTTATAAAACTCAGCTCATCTAATTGCTTGATTCCAGGACGCAGACAAGAAAGGACTGTCCACAATTGGAGAAGAGGTTCGATTTTTGGCTCAAAAAGCAAAAGAAAACAGCTTGAAGCCTGAAGATTATGAGGTTAGATTAGAATTCGTCACTGCTCACTAATGATGCTGCTCCGAAACCAAATCAGCTCTAACCCTTTCTTCTGACAGGGAGGAACATTCACAGTCTCCAACTTGGGAGGACCTTTTGGCATCAAACAGTTCTGTGCCGTCATCAATCCACCTCAAGCCGCTATTCTAGCAATTGGATCTGGTAAGCCCTAAGCACACTCATCCACTTTATCCATTGAAGATTCTTCCCCGTAACTGATTATATTGTTTTGTCTGAATCTCAAAATAGCTGAAAAGAGAGTTGTTCCCGGTACTGGTCCTGACCAATTCAACCTCTCTTCTTACATGTCTGTAACACTAAGCTGTGACCACCGCGTAATAGATGGTACAGGAACCGCCTCCCATTCCTATGCCATTATCATCATCATTTATGAGAATCGTTTAATAAGTCATCTTCCTTGTGCAGGTGCCATTGGAGCTGAGTGGCTGAAAGCATTCAAGGGCTACATTGAGACCCCGGAATCTATGTTACTCTAAAATCCAGACCCGCACACACACACACATCAAAGCTAAACTCTTAAGAGTCTGACCTCAAGTTTCTTCGGTTCAACATTTTCTGCCAGATTTGATCCCTTTAGCACTGGGCATGGCCTTCAACGTTGCGTGTTTCGCTATTTCTTATATTGAGTTGACAGATTTTTGTCTCAAATAAAATCAGGAATCCAACCATTTTACTATTTTTGGATAAATACTTGTTCGAGTTGGGCAGGCATAATAATAAAAAGAAATACCATTAACTAACTTTGTTACTCACAGTAAATCACACTTTTCTTAGTTCACTAGGATGGATGACTAGAACCGTTACTAGCTAAAATGCTAAAAATAATATAGGGGAAAACTTAAGTCATTAAACCAAAGAAGTCTTCAAAAAAACATATCGGCAGCAAAATTTAAAAATAGAAGTAAAGAACAAATCTTCTTCACCTCTTCTGTGTCTTCCTCCTCCGCCTAATCTCCGGAAACTTCAGAGGAGTCGGTAAGGTCGCAAGCGTAGTTGCAGTTCCCTTCGCACGCGATATTTTGCACCCAAGGTTTTCAAAATGCTTCCTCAAGTCAAATGCATCCATCCTCAGATCTTTAGCAATGTCTTCTGGATCACTCTTGAAATTATCCACATGAAGGGACAGCACAAGAATGTAGCTTATCAGAAGGTAGGCCTTGTCAACAGGTATCCTTTCGGATTCAGGATCCCTGAACAAGCTCGTGCACTTCTGACGGATGATTTTTGGAAGCCTGTGGTCTTTAGCGGAATCAAAACCGTTCATTGAGTTCATGTCCTTGAACTTTATCAAATGGGTGAGAAGCGATAAGACACCAGAAACAGTCTCCTTTTCAGTCTCGTCCTGCAAATGGAACAAAATGAAATCAATTGATTAAGTATCTGAGCGAACAAATAGAAACAATGAAAGTGGTGCAAGCCAACATGAATTGTTTTGTGTGTTAAACTTACCATGTATATCTATACTTCAAAGAAAAGAATCAAAATGTTACCTTGATATCTCGCAACTTGTACAATCTGTTGCGGACAAATACAGGGTAAGAATCAGTTGCTGCTTCGGTTCCCTGTTGCAGAAGCTGGTAAATATCTTGAAGGAAGTCCCATTCTCCCTTCTCGATGATCTTTCCTATAGGATAAACATCCTCAGGAGAGGTCGCAGAGGCATCATAAGGAGGAATGTTAAGTGCAACAGTAGAACTGGTGCTTTCAAGAGCACTAATGTTAACATCAACGTCATTAAGTTTCCCTTCAATTAACTTCTGAGTCTCATCATCATCTCCCATATTCAAGGCACGCCTCTTCTTGTCCTGCATAGAAGAAGACACACTTTATCATTTAGACATAATCTTCTCACTCAACTAACCTCAAAGATAACAAGCGCCAATACTCAATATCGCATTCCATATAAGTACTAGTGAGATGCAAAGCAAGGGATTAAACTAATGCTATGAAGATTACAGCTTTATATTATGCCAATGATACCAACAAGACTGACACTGTAGGAAACAAAGATAAGAGTGACATACTCTATTAACAACTTTCTTCGTACTAAATTTTGCATTTGTCTCGGTTATTCTTTCTCCTGTGGTAAGTTCTGGGACATCCGTAGTTCCTGAAGCTTCTGCTTCATCTGTTGCTTTATCTGTTGCTTTAGTTCTAACTATCGGATCCAATCTGAGTATCTGCAAGTAATAAAATCCAAAACTATAAATCTAAATTCTTTTACCACAAACATTCCCATAGCTCAGACCAAATTAGCTAAAACCAAATGTAGAAAAGATTCGAACTTTAACCTTGTTGCAACAAATGGGAAGAACCTTCATAGTCTTAGTCTGTCTATTAAGAATACCAAGTGTATACATAGTAGTTTGCCTAGCCGCATTCTCTCCAGTGTAATTATTGCCAACGAAGTCCACGTTTGAATTTGGTGGGCTTACCACTAGCTGAATCCTCTTCTTTGATTCATCCTTATGCCTATAAACTGTAACTTTGGGAGTTTCTTTCTCTCCAGTTTCTGGGTTTATAGCAAAAGGATCGTATCCTGTAGAGAAGTAAGCTACAATTGGAGGGATTCGATCAGGTCGATCTCTGATATGCTCCACCTTGATTTTCATTCTCACGCCTTCTTCGGGATTCTCTGTTTCTGCTATCTGTTTCATCTTCATGTTTTCGTCAGCCATGGTTGAAGAGAGCTAGATTCTATCAGTTGATCTAATGAATCTTTTTTAACAGTGTTGAAGATTTATATACTTGGGAGACTCACAAACAAAAACCCTAATTTGGTTGAGTTTTGGTTTGGAGATAATTGCAAAATATACCCTTATTATTTGTCTGAACATCCAGAGTTTTGTTTTTAACCCTAAACTTTTTATCTGTTTGAAAATATCCCCACCGTTATAACGACGTCTACGGTATCGCTCTCTAACCCTGGCCCGTTTTTTCTTAAGGAAAACAACGCGTAATTTATCGGAAACGAGTAAACGACATGCTGTTTTGTATGAACTGTTTCTTGTAAAGAAGCTCCAAAGCTTTGGGCCTTTGGCCACATAACCTTTTGACTTTACTTGATCTCAAAGTTTCGACTAACATGGACGAGTACTCAACCATTAGATCGTTGTAGTTGGTGAGATCTTCTTTTGACTTTTTTATAGACGAAAAATCATATGTAAAAAAAAAAAAGGAATTGCATTAATATTCTACTGTTCCAAAATTGACGAATTCTACTTTTTGTTTGTGAACAAATTTGCAAGGAGTGTCCTTAATTCGCTACGTCTAACTTCTTACATACCAAGTTGAATAATATATCTCGAAGCATGCATCAGACACATGCGTGTAGTACTATGAAAGTTAAAACCGTTGAAAGAACGAACTTAACAAGAACCAAAGTAAATTTGATGTTGTGCAATTAATTAGTATTCTAAACCTAAAAACCTAGGACTGTTTATAAACAAACCAAACCAGAAAAAAACAACGACCCTTCTTCCCTAATGTCCCTATCGTTGACGCGATCATAAAATTATCTGATAAGAGTTTATAATTCCGTGATCAACAAATAAATAGTTTCAGAGTAAAGACATTTTGTTGATCAAATCAGAAATTTCTATCTCCCTTCCTAAAAAAAAAATCTCATTCTCTTATATAATCTCGAGTTTACAAACAGAAAAGTCACATATAGCTTTTTAAATTAAGAAAGAAACACTTTTTGTGAGACATTAATCGTTTCCAATCATGGAAATCAACGGTCGAGAAAATCATCAATACGAAGAATCATCGGAGTGGTTTGTAAAATACATAAACCGTCAAGGCGATTGGTTAGAAAAAACCAGAGGAAATCTAATGGTTGCAGCCACGGTTATAGCCGGTATGAGCTTTCAAGTTATGGTTAGTCCTCCCGGTGGCGTTTGGCAAGACGACAATTGTTCTTCTGGAGATCGAACCGGAACTGTACCGGTTTGTAAGGGGAGAGCGGGAACTTCGGTTTTGGAGCATAATAGTTCGAAGCGTGAACTTTATCTTGGAATGGTTATTAGCAGTACGGTGTCGTTTACTGCTTCCATGAGCCTTATTCTCCTTGTCATCAGCGGTTTACGACTCAGGTATATAAATTATATGTGTAACTTCATATGATCCTTACTACTTTACTAGTAGATCAATTGTAATAACTTCTCATATAATTATTAAATTAATTCTGGAGTTTTATGTAAATAAGTGTTTGACAAGATATTAGAGAGTGAGAATTAAACTTATTAATTTTGTTGACTTGAAAAAGTATACCAACTATGTCGGCCTTATGGTTGACTTAGATAATTGATTAATTCAACAAAAAAATCTGGCTGATATTTGTTAACTCGATCACTATTTGACTGAATTTTCAAACTAAGACAAAAACGAATTGATAATAATAGTTATCTAGTTGTTTTTATTTCCTACATTCATAATAAGTATAGTGAGAATTGTTTGGTTTTAAGATGAATAATAAAATGTAGTTATCTGATGATAGTATATTTATTTATTTATATAGGAACCGGATGATAATGGCGATCTTGGTAACGTTTATGGTGGCGGCGGTTCTTTGTATATCGGCGGCGTTTTTTTTCGCCGTTGCTTTGGTTCAATCAGAAGATCAAATAATTATTTATATACTACTAATTTATGTGGGATTTTGGGTAGTATTTCCTGTTTTAATACTCGTAAGCCAACTAGTTCGGTTTTTGGGTTGGCTTATTTGGTTCATATGTTGTTGTTGTCCACGTCGACCACGGTTTACTCCACCGCTGTTGCCACTGGCTCCGTCTCAGTCTCCGGCCCATTAACGAAGAGGAGGAATCCGTGGCTCGAACCCACGTATGAAATAAAAATGGTGTCATCAAATGTGATCGTAGGATAAAGATTCATGTGCTCATGTTTATATGGTTATTAATTTTACGGTTTTGAATTGTTTACTACATTCATTTAGTTAACAATTAATTGCCGTGCGAATTATGACAACTAAGTTAGTTGTTTTATTTCCTACATTCATAATAAGTGTTTTTAGTCTAAACTCTTTCAGTTTGACCAAACAAAAAATATGTCTAAACTCAAAAAAATATATATAACAAAAGAATCCGGTCAATGAAGAAAACAAAATCTTTATTTACATAACAAAAAAAAAGGATAATATTTACATATCATTATGTCATGAAACTGAAAAACGAATGAGGAAAAGTGAGTCAAAGGGAGAGAAGGAGTAGGTCTCTTGCCCTATAATATCTGCCTTTAAACCCACCCCTCATCTCCAATATATATATCACACCTACAACTACAAGGCTATAAACCTCCATTTTCATTTAAATGAAACATAATAAAAACAAGAAATAGCGAAGAGAAAAGGAAGAAGAAATTATGATGCATATGAATGACTAAAATGGAACCTTATGCTCTGAAATGGAAATATCCCTTAGTCCAAAGGTCTTCCCACCTTCTTCCTCCTACTTATTCACCATCATGATCATCACTTTGACCAAAACACCAAGAAGTGGAGCTCTATATATATGTTTAGATTCCATCTTGCATCTCAACATGCTGCATGCACATAATTTTTGAACAAATTTAAAGGATTAATTACACCAGGATATATCATATTAGAAAAGTGTTTATGATGATGGTCAATTACTTGAACGCCATTTTGTTATGTGGTCATGGTAAGGTGGCCATCGTTATATAAAAAATGGTAACCATCGTAATTTTGTTTGGCTTATTTCTCGCTGACTATATCAAACACACACAATTATTGTACTGATTGTACGCTCATTGGCAATCCGTCGAATGATGGAATTGTTGTTATATGATTGTATACTAATTGATTTTTTTGTCTTTAACGATTATACCATTCAATTTAACAAAACATTTTGTTTGTCAAATCATACTCTTCCACAAATGTTTTCATATAGTCCATAGTTCTACCATAGTTCTACTACCCCCAACATTAGAGCATCTCCAAAAGACACCTCAAATCCTCAAATTTGAGATTTCTTGTCCTTCAAAAGCAACTTCAAAACCTCAAATTTGAGATTTCATATTTTGTTTTTACATTTTAGTCCTTTTAATTATCTATTTTATAATTATTCTTATTAACTTATTTGTTTATCATTTTAGTCCTTAAAAATCTTTTATAAATTTAGTTTTCACATATTAAATTATTAAATAAACATCTTAAACTGAAAATAAAAATGTTAATATAGAAAATATTACATAACATTGAAAGCAAATTTTACACAACAATATTACATTAAGCAAATTTTATTTTTGTAATTTAACATTGTAATTTGTAATTTTATTTTTGTATTTTTAATGTAATTTTATTGTTATAATTTAATGTTTTATTAATAAATAATGTTTGTAATAATTTTAATGTATGTTTTATTGTTATTTATAAAAGTTTTAAGATTTTAATGAATTATTATAAATAGTAAGGACTATAATGTAAAATTAAAAAATTTTAAAGTTAAATTTGAGATTTTGCTTTTGGAAACAAACATCTTTGAACTTCAAATTTGAGGTTTTGCCAAACTCAAATTTAAAGTATTTTTGGAGATGCTCTTAGCAATTATCAAAGTTATGTATGCGTGCATAATGTATATCCATATAAATATGTATGTATAGAAAAGTAGATTTTAGGTGTGTAAGAGAGAAAGATCTAGGGGGCTTCAAAAAAAGGAGAGAAAAGGACAGAGCATGTGAAAAGAGACAGAGAAACAAACAGAGGAGTGAACAGTCTTACTCTTTTTTTTTTTTTTTTCTCTGCACTTAATGAACCCAACCCTCTCTGTATATTTCTGATTCTTCACATGCCTTTATCTCTCTCTTTTTTTTTTCAGTTTTATATAAATTACTAAAACTTATGCCGAAAAAATATTTAATAAAAACGACAAAATATCTAACATTTTATAAAAAAGGACAAAAGTACTTTCACTTCACTTGCAACCAAACAAACCTAGTCCCCTTCTTTATCCAATGGTCTCTTCCCTGCTCTCTATTTCTCATCTAACCACCCTTTCATTTATCTCTTATTTACCATTTTGCCACCTACAAAAATTAAACCACATCTCTATGTTGAAATTGTTGAGAAGAAAATGTCAAATTGTAAAATCTAAATATTACTCTCTTTCATTAATAAGTCAGCAAAAAAAGTTTGGTTTTTTTCTTCCCAAGTCAGAGATTCGCGCAGTGATATAAGAAACTCATTCGGAATAATAAATACTAGTAATTTTATTACATCTATCTGTTTTTTCTCATCTATCTGATTTTGGTCTGTCATAAGACAGTAATAACAGAGCTCACTCAATGCAATAAACCAAAAATGTAAAAATGAGCTCAATACAAAGGAAATGGCACTCAGTTTTAGGCCATCAAGTACTGGGATACAGCTGAGATTTTTAAAAGAAAAAAAATTCACAAAAATCAATGCACTTTAAAAAGAAAAAGAGTTAAATATTTTTTTGATAAAGAAAAATAAAAATGAAGAAGATTAAGAAGAGAGGAGGAAAGGGTAGTCAGAGAGACAGGAGCATCAAGTGCTGCAGAAGAAGCAACAGGAACACTGGGCCTGAGTCCCTTCAGATTTGCCAGTCTTTACAGGACTACCCCTTACATTCATTTTTTCTATTTTTACATTTACAATATTGGATATTTTAATGTTGTTTCGATTTTACACTACATGGCAAAACTCCTTAAAAGCTCTTGTCCTCTTCTCATTTTTTTTTTTGTTTTTTACACATTTATAATTATTTGATTTATTAACACATGAAATGTCATATTTTCGTTTTGATTAATTAGCTTTTATCTTGTATTTTATAGTCATAGGATGTGTGACTAATTATATACTAGTCTCTATTCTGTAATACTTTCATCTTTCCCTAAATACAAAGTAGAGTATATATAAAAGAGGGAATGCCCTCGTGAAGAGAAAGAAGCTAAGCTAGTGTTCATGCAAATTACATCTGAGGAATATATGCTTAGCGAGAGAAAGAGAAAGATCAAATTAACCAGAGGGAAAAAAGTGGTTTTCTTTGTCTGTCTCTGTCTGAAAACTCAGGAACCCTAGTCTCTGAAATATCTATCAAGAAAGGTCTTATCTTTTCTTTTATGCTTTCTATTTTGCTATAAACCCTTTGAGGAAAGCTAGAGAAGAAGATTGAAGATAGAGAAAAAAAAGATGATGAGTCTAAGTGGAAGTAGTGGGAGCACAATAGAAAGGCCTCCATTTACACCAACACAGTGGAAAGAACTGGAACATCAAGCCCTTATTTACAAGTACATGGTCTCTGGTGTTCCTGTCCCACCTGAGCTCATCTTCTCCATTAGAAGAAGCTTGGACTCTACCTTGGTCTCTAGACTCCTCCCTCACCAATCCGGTAAGCCCTTAACTTATACTTATTGCGTTGATCATTACTCTTCTTTCTCTTGCATAAAGGTTAAATCTTTTGTTGATTCTCATGCCTCTCAAGTTTACAGCTTTATCTGTTTTAGAGTGTTTGGAAAAGTTTCCAACTTTTTCTTCCTTAAGACCACTTTAAACTTCTTCTTCTGATGGTTTTGGAACTTATAAGGTCTTAATTAGGGTTTTACAGCAAAAGCCATGATTAATTTAGGGTTTTGTTTTAATGACATGATGCAGTTGGGTGGGGATGTTACCAAATGGGATTTGGGAGAAAACCAGATCCAGAACCAGGAAGGTGCAGAAGAACAGATGGGAAGAAATGGAGATGCTCAAGAGAAGCCTACCCAGATTCTAAGTACTGTGAAAAACACATGCACAGAGGAAGAAACCGTGCCAGAAAATCTCTTGATCAGACTCAGACAACTCCTTCTTTAACATCACCATCTCTCTCTTTCCCCAACAACAACATCCCAAGCCCCACCTTGTCTTCTTCTTCTTCCTCTTCTTCTTCTTCCACTACTACTTATTCTGCTTCTTCCTCAATGGATGCTTACAGTAACACTAATAGGTTTGGTGTTGGTGGAAGTAGTAGCAACACTAGAGGTTATTTCAACAGCCATTCTCTTGATTATCCTTATCCTTCTACTTCACCTAAACAACAACAGCAACAACCTCTTCATCATGCTTCTGCTTTGTCACTTCAACAAAACACTTCTACTTCTCAGTTCAATGTCTTAGCCTCTGCAACTGACAACAAAGACTTCAGGTTCTGTATCTTATCTTTCATCTCCCTTGTTATTGAATGGTTTTTTATGTCAAGGAGAAACTTTTTGAAATTTTTTTATGGGGAATTGTCTTTCAGGTACTTTCAAGGAATTGGGGAGAGAGTTGGAGTTGGGGAGAGAACATTCTTTCCAGAAGCTTCTAGAAGCTTTCAAGATTCCCCATACCATCATCACCAACAACCGTTAGCGACAGTGTTGAATGATCCGTACCACCACTGTAGTATTGATCATAAGGTTGATCATCATCACACATACTCATCGTCATCATCATCTCAACATCATGATCAGGATCATCATCATCGACAGCAACAACAACAACAATGTTTTGTTTTGGGAGCCGACATGTTCAACAAACCCACAAGAAGTGTCCTTGCAAACACATCAAGACAAGATCAAACTCAAGAAGAGGAGGAGAAAGATTCATCAGAATCAAAGAAGTCTCTTCATCATTTCTTTGGTGAGGACTGGGCACAGAACAAGAACAGTTCAGATTCTTGGCTTGACCTTTCTTCCCACTCAAGACTCGACACTGGTAAATTTATTAATCTGCAAAAAGAATCTAATCTATACTACTAATAGTTATAATTATTGATAATTTTTAAATGAATATAATTTAATTTCTCAGGTAGCTAGTTAAAGATAGCATCAATGATGGATGTGCAGCAACACACACACAACTTTGAAATGTTGAAGGGTCACACTTCACATCTATTTCCGTGGAACATTGAGACAAGACACTGTTTGAAAAAACCTATATGTATACATTTATGTATCTCTCTTTCGCTTTCTATGCGTGTTAGGTACAACAAGAAAAAGTGATCCGACAGATATATCTGTATGTGTTCTCTTGCTTTCTCCGGCAACTATTTTCTTCCAAGAAATCGTTTTTTTTTATTCTACTGTAGTTGAAAGCAACAAAAGAATGATTTTGTAAGGGAGATTGGTATGGCTTATATAATATTGATTTGTTTCTTAGGATCCAAGCATCTATATAGTTCCATACTTCTTCTATATGGATCTATTTAACACATCAATCTAGTTGTTTTTTATAAGACCCGTTTTAACTTAGGACTACATGTTATAAAAAATGATAAAAAAACAAACATAATATAGTAACAGATTCAATATATTTTATATAGCGACCAAACAT
This sequence comes from Cardamine occulta, assembly GCA_028015245.1. Taxonomy (NCBI): domain Eukaryota; kingdom Viridiplantae; phylum Streptophyta; class Magnoliopsida; order Brassicales; family Brassicaceae; genus Cardamine; species Cardamine occulta. Next base: position 15,234,122 of record CM051371.1, on the reverse strand, counting down.
AAGATAGTTTTGTCGTTTATAGAAAAATAAACAATCATTTACAACTTTTGGTGAATGCTTCTTCCGTGCATGTGCTTCTTTTAGCATAAAGAACGAGTGAGAGTTAAAAAGACCAACATCATGACTCTTTGATACATTAAGTATATTAATCTATTACGTGCGTATGATTACTTGGTATCATTACCAACATTAATATTGTATTAAATTTCATGTATGCTGAGAATTTTAAAAGCTAAGCATGTTTGCCAACGAAGATTCTTTCTATGAGCTGAATCAAGGTCCAGATCAAAACCAGCTCATCTTTGGTCATACCAAGCAAAAACGCGTCTTCAACACTTTCAGAGTAGGGAAACAATATATCAATATGGCCATTCTTCTTCAACTATGTGAAACTATCTTAACCAAAGCCGGTTTCCGTAAACTGAATCTAGTCATGAAACTTTTCTAAAACACCAGAAATTTCCCAAACTACTAATGATCTGTGTTGTCTCCAGCTCTTCAAACACGTAATACCGCGTCCAGAATTAACCAAAGCAAAGGCCGGTCATCACTTCCCATCATCATAAGAATTTTGCCATAACTTGTGCACTTTGCAACATTACATAAGAATATGCAGAAACTAGACACATTTACTGGTTCCAAGAGCTATCAATTACAGTCTTAAGTGGTTCGTATCTAAAAGAAACTTGATCTTCCTATCTAACTCTGCCTTGATTCTCACTACAACAACACCCTACAACATCGCACAAAATGCATACACATGGAAATTGAGCACAACCCTGAATCATTAAGAGAAGTAGAGAATGTAACAAGAATGTTTAAAAACAGAAACACAATTGCCAACTCACAAAATGAAATTAGATATCGGTTTTCATCATCACAGAATCCCTTAAACAATTTTACATGACTTGAGCTTATACTCTTTTCTTTTCTTTTTCCACTTCTCTGTTTCCTCTCTAGTTAGCATCGTTAGGCATGTAAATGAAAAACTACACGACCTTAAAGAGAACAAAAAAATTCAGAATACAAAAAATAAATTTTGTCAAATCCAGAATTTACCCATTTACAGAGGAAAAGGCTATGATCTGATTGCAATCTTGAATCAGTAGAGCTCGTTTCCAATCTCTCTTTTCTCCTCTTCTTCTCAAAAGTGTGTGTTGATGAAAATTTCAATAAAAAGATCTCTCCCAAATTCAATAAGTGTGTGTCATCCTTAGAAGTTGCTTTCTCTTGAAAACCAAGAAGGCAACGACGCAAATCTGTAACATTGCTGCAAACCCAGCAAGTACAAGACCCACTGTTTTCCCAGTGTTTAATCCACTTTTCTCCGATTTAAAGACTCGCGTTGGCGGAGGAGGAGGAGGAGGAGGAGGAGATGATCGCCGTGGTTGATGTTTTTTCTGAGCTGATTCTCTGTTATTAGATTGTGGAGGAGAAGCATGCGCAGGCGGAGGAGGAGGAGGATGGGACTTTAAAATCGGCGGCGGTGGTGAAAATGGCGGAGACGGAGAAGGTGGAGGAGGAGGAGGCGGAGGTGATGGTGATGGTGGCGCCGGCGGCGGCGGCAATGTAATCTGGAGCGGAGGAGGTGGTGATTGATTTAGGGGTTGATCTTGTTGTGATTGAACAAAGACGATGAAGCCATGGAAGGTGAGAATGAATCCGAGAACTAAAACATTCAGAGATGAAAATCTGAAAACGAAGTTCAAAAAACCCATTTATTACCAGATTGATTGATGAACAAACTCGATTTTGTTTCCTAATTCCGTCAACACATTGAATCCGATTTGAGAAAAGATCCGGTCAACGATTGATCAGGAGAGAAATCGAGGAAATAGCTCTCCGTTCTTCCTCTCCCTCTATTTCCAAATTTTCCCGATGAAAAGAAACAAAAAGACAGATGGAGTCGAGAAGAAGCAACGAATCAACGAATCTGATGAACAAAAGGAAACTTAGCTGATTAATTGAATGAAGAATCGAATTCGCAGAGAATAAGGTCGATTAAGAACATTTGACCATAGAAGGAAGAAAGAAAGAAAAAACTTGGTGGAAAGGGTAAATTTTCCGGGAAAAAATGCAGAGAGAGAAAGAGAAGAGTAACGGCTTAGGGCTAAATCTGGGGGGGAGAGATTATGGAGAAATTTTTGGGGAACGTTGATATAGCTTTCGATTTTACAAGCTGTAAATTACTCGACGATGAGAAAAAGTCTGTTCCGTTTTGGTTTTGACACTAAATGGATCCAATGTCAATCGCCATCATCTTCCATCGTGGTGGCATCATCATTCATCTTCTTTTTTGACCTCGTAGGCTTATACCAGATAAATGGGCCTAAGCCTATTTAAATAATTTTTCACAGCCCATTTCTGTAAGTTTTATCCCATTTCGGTTTTTCAATCACTGAGGATTTATGTAACTTGAAGATAAAATAAAAGATGAAGAAGAGTCATTCCTAAGGATGTACAGTAAGTTTCATCTACACTTGGAGTCTCCTAGCAAATAAAGTAGCATCTAGCTGATCGATAAGTCGACCGAGACAACAACATAAGATGCAACTTGAAACTATGGAGCTTAATTATCAACCCCATGCCATGGAACAAGCATAGTTCACCACCAGTTTACCATCAAACCCAAAGTTCTGCAATTGTCAAAAACCACCACAAATATTATTACTCAAATGGCCAAGAGAAGAAGATGGAATCATGTAGAACTCTGCTTTCAGGAAAGCCAATGGAAGATGAAAATACTTACATTGTAAAGATCGATTACTGATTCATCCGGGTTTGGTGAGAAAGCACTGTTTACATACACAAACTTACAGTAAAGAAGATATCAATCAGTACGCTTACTACAAAAAAAATCAATTCTTCAAAAGATAACACACAAACAAAATGTTGATTAATGAATGAGAATTACCAATGAGTGAGAGTGAAGCTGCCGTCTTAGAAAGTCAATCACTTTAGCAAACTTGTCGGTCCCTGAAATCTGAAGTCATAAAATCATTTGAGCAAAACTCTCTCTATATGAAAAAAACATCCTCAACAAGTAATGATAAAAACTATTACAAAGCTAATGATAATGATGTTGCCTAGTTGATCCGGAGACAATGCGAAAGAATTTTTCAATCAAACATAGATGCCAATGAAAAATTGAAATCTCATAATGGTCAAAACAAAACACACATCAATTGAAAATTTCAGTAACAAAAAATCATCTACTTAGATCCTTAACAATCACACAATGGAATATTTGCAATGGTCTTATACGTTGCTAGTGAAAGTTTCAATTCAAATAAACATAAGAACCCTATTTAGATTGTTTCAGATATCAAGAGAAGGAAGGAATGATTGAATCCAAAACGAAGGTACCTTGAATTTAGATTGTTTCAGTATAGGAGCCCCACCGGTAGCTCTTAGATGAACAACAACTGTAACGAAATAACACAAGATATAATCAAATTAGAGCCGTAAAAGAGAAATCATCAACAAAATCTCTTATCAGATTTTAAACTATCTTAAATGTATAATTAGGTGGATCAACTATACTAGTAATCAGATCCCAGAGACTCAATGTGAAAAAAAATCATTAACGAATCAATGGCTCACTTTTACGGACAGAATTAGGAGATTCGGTCGTCATTGTTGGGACTTTGGTTTGACAGAGGAGAAGAAGAATAGAACAAAACAAAAAAAAAAAACGAGGACGACACTACTGAGGTTTTTTTTTTCTTTTAGAAAGTTAAATTTATTTGGATATTAAGCCCAAACTAGTTTGAAGCCCATATTATATAGCTTTCATATCAAGCAGGCTATTCCGGTCTGATCCAAGTCCAAACTGCAAAACCCATATACTTGAATTTTGCTCGGTTTGATCTATCTCCGGTTTGAATTGAACTACAAGTTTACTACATAGTTTAAACTCTTGCATTTTAATTCCTTATCTCCAAGTGAATTAAAATGCAAGAGTTTAAACTATGTTACTAATAAATTCATAAAATTGCGAATTAAATACGATGGTATAAAGTTGAAAGGAATAAAAGACAAGATTTCATATATATATGACAATATCATATATTCATTCTATTAATTAGCTGCTAAAAATCAAAACATTATTAGTGTTGTATTTCATTTAGAAATCACATGATGAGAGGGACAAGACACGTATAGGAAACAAGACGATGACATTGACCCTTTTCACATAGATCAATCGCTATCGTTATAAAGTAATGTCGAATATTTATGATATAGCTAGGGATGGTCCAAAGATGGATAGAAGACAAGCTTATGCATTAGGCATCATGCATGGGCACTAGAAAATTAATGATTTGGAGTTTGGTTTATGACGAATCCAAAGGCAATAGTAATTATATATGTTGATCTTCTCTAGCTACTGTCATTTTCTTTGTCTCGTCCTTTTTAAAACTTTTTGCAGTTGGAAATATAGAATCAAATTTTTTTTTTCTATTAACAAAACTATAAATCACAATCCACACAAAATTTAATAACTAATAAGAAAATGACGATGAGCCTCGAGACAAAGAACAAACAAAACGGAAGAAATGGATATGCCAATTATGCCATAGTAGATGGTGAAAAGTTTTTTTTTCCATCGATGTTCAGACAATAAGATGCAACCACGACCATAATCTTATTGGAATCAAACAAAAATATTCTTCTTTATAAATTTTGGGGTTTAGCTTCTAACATTCTACATTATTCTTTTTAAATTTTGGGGGTTAGCTTCCAACATTCTCTTCTTTTGTTTTCCTTCTCGTGTCTTGAGTCTTCGCCGATGAATAAAATTTCTTCTAAATAAAATTAGCCCAAAGCACAACAAAATCCAGATGTGTTTGAATTGATATATACTCCATATAAAGAACGCTAATTTATTTCTTAATTAATAGCCTGAAATCTGTAGAACCTTTTTTGTAACTAGAATAAAAAGCTTAATTAATATTTGAGGTGTATGTAGAAATTTGGATATTTTTATCACTTAAAACAAAATTTACAGTGGTAGAAAAAAAAAACCATTACGGATTTGTAGATGATGATCAAACAAAATAAAGGAGCACAGTGTTATCTACTTTTTTTTTCAAGTGTGGGGTGTCTAAAATATGATGTGGAGTGGAGTGGATTTTTTCTATAGGGATCAGAAAAAAACGAGAGTTAACACGTGTGCACGTGGGAGAGTGACGACACATATGTGGCCACCCGTCACGTGTGGGCTAGATTTATATCCACTCGTTTCCGGTCCGACCTATCTTCCTATCATTGCCGGTCACGTCCGTGCACACTCACGAAAAGAGAGAGCGACAGTACTATCCAATTAAATATTTAATATAGATATAGTGGATTGAGTGTGTGTCTTGGGCCTCGTGGCTTGTGTGATTTGAAATGGTGCAAGCCCTAGCTAATTAATATATACTATAGAAATAGCTGGTAGTGCATGAGAATGACGAGTTGTGCATGGTTGATATGGGACATTGTATGCCCCTTAATTATTCTTTATCTTTATAACACACATCTAAAATTTTTAGTATATAAATATGATATGTAGCTGTCCAAATTTAATACTTTTGTCGATTACGACGAAACTTCTTCGTTAACTACGTCTATACACACACTTGTGTATTCTATATATACTCTATTAATTATTAATTATCGGAAGAAATTCATAGTAGTAAACAAGATCATATTCAAAAATTGTTATGTAAATTTTAAAGTTATTAAAAAAAAAATTTATATTTGAAAACAAAAACAATAATTCGAACTCCAATATGTAAGATATGCTTTTAAACACATTCTATGTCATAAAATACAAGTTTTACTTCAACGTGGTTACGAGTCCTTTTTAGATATTTTTAAAATAAATAAGATTTGTCAAAATCGTCTCTACCAGCATTTCATTTGGGTTAAAATAGAAAAGTAATTACTCGTTTAATTGATTAGATTTGATTATTGGAGACAAACTTTGGAAATTAATTGGCTAAATCAGCACGTTACTCTCATGATTATATTTTCACTTTCACAACTCCCCCACTTCACCCACCACGAATATGGACAAATCCACAGATATCATACGTACTTACCGACGTAAGTATCCGTTTCTACACTAACATTTCTTTAATTAAAGTGTTCCATCAACTCAAATTTGATTATCCTTGATTCCTTATTACTTTGGTAGAATATAATATATATAAGTAGATTTTCGCTGACAGCATTGATGTGTACGTATGTGATATCTATTTTTTTTATTTCTTTTTGTGATTTATATTTTTACTTTTTTCTTATTGAAGCTATTAACGGATTGATTCTCGATTATGCGGGAATCGTAATCTACAAATAACTAAACAACCGTTTTATTAAAGGGATTTAAAACAAACGAAAAGAAAATTAAAGTGGGAGATTGGGTCTACTAGTGTATGTGATCTTTCCTTTGTATCGGATATTTTTTCATGGCTACGAAACTTTTTTGACCAAATAGCCATATATTAGCCTTTTCTTTATTTTTGTTTAGGCAATAATTTAATTGTTTTATACTTTACTAATACATAGATTTCAAGCTAATTAGCATGTTTGTGTTCGCTTTAATAGCTTATCATAATGCTATGATTTGGTGGTCCATTTTTGTTACTTTAAACCAAATTTCATTTATTTGTCATGCTTTTTTTTTGGTAAAATAATTTATGCATATAAATTTCAGAAAATATGAATATATTAATATGATTTACAACGTTAGATGTGTGGATTCTTTTAATGTTCTATCAACGCAATCAAATCGAAGGTTGACATGACAAGTTGACACATATGTACGTAAAACATTAATAATACATGATTCATTACAGTGTTTTGAACCAAAACTTTTACTATTCTAGAATCCATTTGCTTGTCGATATAGCGTTACAGTGCTAATAAGGATTCACAGACTAACCACGTCCCATCGTGACACTTGATAAATGTAAGACTACTAATAAGTACTAACGTAACGTTCATCATCTTGTGGTTTAATCATCAGTGAAAGGAATGCGTATAGATAGAACTAACAGACGAGACTAATTAATTATAATGCATAATACAGTATTATAATTTTATACCATGCTTAGAACAAGACAGGTCAATCCAATCAAATTCAGGCGAAAAAAAGAGAAGAAGTACTCGAAAAGAATCAATATTGGATACTATTGTCCATGACATTTGAGACCATTGTCTCTTTCACTTTTTCCCCCATCTTATTGATCATTATTAGTACTTAGTAGCATCAAATCAAATCTTTTACTTTTAAGTTTTTTTTTTACCTACTTAAAACTAAGGCAACGACTCTTTGCTGTTCTAATTGACGACAGAGAATAGAAAATTAATGCTTCCTCTTTTCTGTTTTGTCACCTAATCTTCAGCGATCTATGATCGATTTTAGAATTCTCGCAAATAAATATTTAGTTAAACTTACAGTAATTAGAAGATAATTAGTTATGAACTTATGACCAAAATTTACCAAGTTTTGGATGATTAATCAAGATAGATAACTTTTATACACAAAGTTACTTGAGAAATGAAAAGCAAAAACCCCATTTATATAAAACGGTAAAAAACATGAAAACCCCTCAAGGGGAAAAAAAAGAGAACTAATCACCACCAACCATTTTAAACTAAATAGTGATTATACAATTAAACCAGTAGTAGCAATGGCTCGATTCGTATTATCAAGACGAGTGGTTTCATAAACTGGAAGCTCTTCTCTATACCTCTCGATCCCAATCGCCGACAGATTCTCCAACTCGAATAGATCGGAGCTGGCATAACTCGCCGCATCATCGTACTCTTCTTCTTCTTCTTCAACATCGTTGCACGTAGTCGTGGTCATATTCTTGTTCTTGTTCTTGTGGTAAGTTCTGAGAAGATCCTTGGCTGCTTCAATAACACGGCGATTCTCTTCCTCCATGACGTGGCGGTCGTTGTTACCGTAAAGTTTAGGGTAAGGCATATGAATGGAGGAATCTTCGTCGAGTATCACATTCACTGGACAGAACCGTACTGACCTTTTAGATTTCCCGCTAGACGATGGAGTTTTGCTTAAGCAAGATCTTGAGAAAGACGACGCGGATGAGCAGGTGGAGGAGTACTGTGGCTCTGTCACGGCGGAGACGGTGGTGTTTGATTTCTTGTGTTTCTTAGAGTTAGTGGCGGCGTTGGTGAAAAGTGAGTTGAGGAAAGTAGCGAGTCTTCCGCCGGGAGAGATTGGTTGTTTGACTTTTTTCAAATCGGTGTAAATCTTTAACGCTTTTGATTTGGTTCTAAGGAAGCCACCGAGCTCTTTAGGTTTCTGAACGTTGCCGGAGTAGTCGAGAGATGTTCGAATAGGCTTTGGTTGTTGACGAGTGATCGGAGGAGGAGAGACTGAGGATTTGGAGCGTCCGTAGAAAGAATCAGACTCGGAAGATGAGAGTCCACTTGAATCAGAAGAGCTTGAGTTGGAATATCCGAGAAAAACTGAGTCGGAGATGGCGGTGGTGGTGGTGGTTCTTTTGGATCTCTCGAAGTCAACGGCGATAGAGCGGCGGTGATAGGCTAAAGAAATTTCAAGATCCTCGGGGGTGTTACGGTGGTGCTTCTTCTTTCTTGTGGATTCGACGGTGGGAGAATCGTCGATGGAGCGATAGATTTGGTCGAGGAGAGTGGAGGAGAAGGAAGGGTGACGGTGGTGAGAAGAAGAAACAGGCTTCTCCCAAGTCTCCATGAGAGAAGTAGTAATGGAAATGGAAGGTGAGAGAGGAAGAAGAAGGAGAAGGAGAGTGTTGTTTAAAAGAGAAGAGGGAGATAAGTGGTAATCATTGCCACGTGTCTTTCTCGACAGCTTATGGAATATGGACTCTGCCCACAAACACGCAATCATCTTTTTTTTTTCCTAATAATATTTTCTTACTAAAACATATGGGGAAAAAAAATACGTATTTCTCATTTCTTTGTGAGTATTGAAAGTTCATGTTTTATTTGAAGGAAAAGTTATTTTTATATGTTAAGCAATTATTCAGTATGCAAGACAAATATGGGAATCATGGAATAGTAAAAATGATATCGACTATTAGTAACAGGAGAAATTAGCTATAAAATGTCAAAAATAATTTGAAGTTATTTTTAAAAAGTATGAAAACATTATGAATTCTTAAAAAATATTGGAAGCAAATCCTGGAAATGTGGTATATTGATACATCATTTTCACTTTAAAAAAACACAAAAGAAAAAAAAATAGTGTGATTTGCCACCTTAAACTTACATCAATATCTAAAGTGATAAATAGTTAAATTTTTTTATTTGTTTGTTGGTTCTGAAAAAGACTACATATCTCGATTGGTATCTTTTGCTATTTCTTCTTTACCAGGTGACGAGTAACATCGATCTTCTAAAATTATGTATGTTTATTTGGTCATGAATTCAAAATGGTTAGGTTTAAGAAATTGTCTTGAACCAAAAGGATTTATGGGGGATATCTCTGCAGGGTTACAGAGGAACTTAGCCTTTATTCACATGACACAACCCAAAGATTCACTTATGTGTTCCCTACTTATAAAGTAAAAGATTAAAGTTGTTCCTTCCTCATCATAATTCTTATTTGTTTTTCATTTTTTAAAAATTTTCTTTCTATTTTTTAGATGCTAGAAAAAGAAATCTGTGATTTTATTACCGCAAACCCAATATTGATACTTGGGTCCATTAAAAGTTCCTTTTTATTTATTTATTTTCTTAACTCAGGAGAAAAACTACAGCGTTCGAAATATTCAAACATATTTGGTAGTTTCTTATATAGTACGAATTTCACAATATTATATAGAATTGATAAATACTTGCAGATACTTTTAGACACCAAACTATCGTTGTATGCTAAGAAGAAATGTTTTAAAGAAGAACGTTTGACAGAGCATTTATCAGGGATGATCTCGAGTTTAAAAGCAAAAGGATAAGTCCACTTGGTCTGCTCGTGTTGACAAAATTGGGTGGGCAGAGAAAAGAGCTAGGAGCCACGCCCCATCTGAATAAAGATCTGAAGTAGAAAAGATGCAGCTTTGGAGATCAAGTTTAACTTAATGCGTCTCTCTGTTTTGGTATAAAAGGAACATATATCTAGGTTCAAGGTAGCAAGATGGGCAGCGCAAATTGAGAAAAAAAAAAAACATAACAAGTCTTAGAAGAAGTTAGAATATAGGGTTGTAACTTGTAATCTCAAGTTCTTATAGACTTTGAAATGATTTTCGAGGAGATATAGGGTTGGATGAACTCATCAAAATATTGTCTTTTTTGTTTGTTTTTAATTAAAAATTCTTTCACAGCTTCTCTTGTTTCTTTTGCATTTGACAACACAAATTAAAAAAAAAAAGTTTCAAACTTTGAACTCATTCCCAAAATTCAAATATATACATGCACACATTTGTATAATTTTGTTTTTATTAGATGTTAGTAGTCAGTCAACATCGAAAGAGAAATTAGTCAAATATTGACGAAAGAAAAGAGGAGATAAGAAAATAAAGCGATAGAGACATTGGAAACCCCTATGAAACTATAGGCTTAATTAGCTTAGAAATCAGAACCAAAAAAATAAGAAGCAATGTTGTGTTTTTTGAATTGTAAAGAATGGTTATAGGAAATGACTTTTGGAGGGTGAAGAAACAACAGTCAAGTAATGCGGCTAAAGAGACTCTCTATCTCACACCCAACAAGCACTTCTCATTACCAACCATAATTTTGCAACCCACTTTAATTCGTAATTGAGTTTCTAGCTCATATTTATCTTCAATCTAGATAATATTAGAAAAAAATGAGATTGAATATTGGAGACACCCTATTGCTAGTAATAATTAGAAACAAAATTTAAAATTAGAAATATAGTCAAAGACTTTTGGGACAATGGTTTATGTAGTGTTTTGACATTCTGAAAGATTGAAACTCAAAATTCTTATAGAATAGTCAAAATTGCGTTAAAATTTCTGTTTTAAAAAATGTCATAAAATTAACAAACTTTCACGTGATAGTAATTTGCATTAGTTTTGCGAAATTTAGGGTCCTTAGACCATTTCTATTAAACATATTAAAGAGAATGTATTAACATATAATTAAAAACAAATATTAATATTGTAAGATAATTTTTTAGCAGAATATGAGACACTATGTCTATGAAAACACTTTTATTGAGTTTGTTATTGTCTTGTAGACACTTATAATATAATATTAGTATTTTATAATTAAATTTATGTTAAGACATCTACAAAAATTTATGCAATGTGGATGTTCTTAATTAAATTCAATTTAGATTTGAATATAAAATAAAAACACGTTAATTGTCGACAAAACAAAATAAAACAAAGGAAAAACGTTATTTTTAATTTGAGTATAATTTCTACAAAAGATGTTAAATTCTAATGAAACAATTGCTAAGGAGGGCAACACAGCAGGGAGCCAACAATATAATGGAAATGATTAGACATAGACAGCGGGGCTAAGAGAAAATCAGGCTTTATTAGCAAGTAGAGAGCATTTTTAATTGTGAAAAATTACTGTTAACTGTCGCTTTCCTTTACCATGTAAAAGTGACCGGGCACTTTTATTATATCGATTATTATATTATATTTATTCTACAATAGTTTATATTTTTTTTTAAAACAAAAATAACGTATTACTATTTTAATTTAACTTCAACAAAATAGTATTATTATTATCTGTAGATTTAGTTATGATGATTACATTGTGGTAAAATCTATACCTTGTCTTTTTCCGGTTTTCCCCCATAAGGGTCCTTAATATTCTTACAACTTGGTTTTAACTTTGAATCATTGATTGTAATCATATAGTCTCTCATAAGGAATTGTTAACTGCGATACAAAAAATTTTGTAACACAAAATCTTTCAACATGCGATAGTAAACTTGTAGTTAGAGAAATTTTTTTTTTTTTTTTTAATGTCAAAAGAATATGACATTCCAGTATCTAAAAAACGCAATATACAGTATCAAGTTTTTGCTTTGATATTTTTATTAGTATGCTTACTTGATGGGACAACCCTAAGCTCGTATATTTAGTCTCCCACATGTATAGTGATATGTAAAGCTAACTTACTTATACGGTTAGCTAACGGAAAGCACTTTCAAAAATAAGGAGGAATATAAATAGTTAAATACTAATGACTTTTTAGCCGAAAAATCTTTTTATGTTATCTCATATGTGTTTTAAGAGAAAATGCAAGTACATTATTATAATGATGCCAATAATACATAAGCATGCGGTATGTATAGATTGGTGGTGTATTGAGGAATCTATACATTTTCTTAATTTAAATTGTAACTTTGGCTAATTGGATGTATTTTCTGAATAATCTAATTGGATCATCAGAAATAACTCAAGGGCTAATTAGAGTATGTTTGTGACAGAGAAGAGGGCATGTTCAAAAAGTTTAATGGTGCTGCTCATTTGCAAAATGATTGCTCCCGTGGGCTAAGGGAAACTCCATTTCTTTTTATTATAATTTCATCAACGAAAAAACAAATGAAGGGAAGGATTATATAAACATACACAATCTTAAAAAAAAAATTTCTTTATGGAATTTAACATGCCGAGTTTTATTAAAATACAATGTGTTAGAAAATTTTGTGTACGATAAATAGAAGTTGCAGGGATTCCACGCATGTGTGGATATGATAGACAAAAGAAAGACAAAAGATTCCGATCACATCATAATTGAGTTGGTGCATGCAAATAGCAAAAGCAGATTCCATTTAAATCAAATGGCTAGAGAGCACGTCCAACTCTTTAAAAGAAACGTTTGATATTAATATTTCCTCTACAGCCCAATCAAAGCAAAAATTATACTTACCATTACACCAATGACATTTTTGGTGTATGGATGTCTATCAATCACTCCACTATCTATGATTTGACATGTCATGTTCACGATCACATACACCATTTCGAACTTTTTATTGTAGATAAGAAAACATTTTCCAACATCGCAATTACGTCTCAAATTTGAAAAAATTAATTTAGGTAACTTGTTAGAAGAAATTAATCTTTTTGATTCAACAAACAAGCCTTTATTCAACAAAAGTGGCAAGGAGCTAGTTAAGGTGTCATGCTTATGACTCTCTTTAACTGATCATAAGACCTTTTGACTTATCAGAAAAAAAAAAAGATTAAATTGCCAACTCTTCATAATTGCTTTTATACTATCTTCTATGAGAGTACTATAGAATAGGGTCAAAAAGAGCCAAAATTGCACATCATTCTCCCTCTTACATGCGGGTTATCTAACTAATGTACCCTAGCCTCTACTCTACTCTAAGCTAGTCTTGATCAAACTTAAGTTTTATTACAAATTCGCCCCTCAATCATTTTCAATACAATTTCATTTCAGAACTCAACACATTACAATACATAATTTTTCGGAGAATCTCAAGCCAATCCTTACCTGTGTGGTAGGTGTTACGTACTAACATCGAGTGAACTGAATAGTAAAAATTAACCACGTTGACTTAACCCTGCAAATCACAATAAAACAATTAGAGTATTACTGACTCCAAATCATGGAGTTGAAGAAATTTATAGAGAATAAATAAATATTCATTTTCAACAAGGTAGAAGCTTAGGAGATACAAAAGCTTCGGCCTATTAGATCAGAGGAGCAAGCAAACTCCATACAAATTAGGATCTAAGCAAATAAGTTTGCCCCTTGATTTAGACCCACCTCCCCAAACTAAATACTTACTTCTCTAAATATGTCAACAAAACCATCAATTAGATTTTGTTGTTATGATGACGTAGTATGCCATGACACCTAAAAACAAAAGTAATCAAGAAGATAATCACAACCTATATAGGCTTAGCTTCAACAAGTTCTCTGATTAAGAATATTTGTTTTATATTCTAAAGCTAGATGGAAGTTAGGTCAAGCTCAACAACTAATGATTCTCTAACAAGAATTTAATAAGGTAAATGAAGAGATATGGAGAGAGAAGACACGTCACTCAAAGCAGAACTAAAATTCTCGATTCTCAATTTTCTTTAATAACTTAAAGACCATTGACATTTGGAAACACTTAGCAGCAAGCAACAATGTTTAAGCGACAAGGTTCCACACATATATAAAACACTATCACATGCATTTTATGGTTCTTTAACTATAGCAACAGTCAAAGTTTAAGAATCAAATAGTTATAAAACTGAAAGTTATCAAAACAAATGTTAAATATTATGAGACGTTTGACAAAATAAATATGATGAGGTATTGGTGATTAGTTGATATGTGGTCGAAGACCTCTCTGACTTGATGTCTGGATCAGATTTAAAAACATTGATGTTGAGAGGTAAGAACATTTTATGCATTGAATAAATAAGATAATAATAAAACAGAGTTTAGCCTTTTTTCAGAAGGATAATCAAAATATTTGCTTTGGCTATTATGATCCATTAGACAAAGGTTAGATTTTGTTCAGAAGTTTGCTGGCCAATTCGGATGACCAAGTTGTGTGTGATTGTTGATAGGTATCAACTTGAGACGAAGGAGGAGAGGAGAAAGACGACGAGAAAGATCTAAGGAGATGAGATGATACAATCAAACAATACAAGTTAGCTGCAATTTTCCTCTCTTTTCTATTCACAACATTCAAGTACATGCCATAATTATTGACACCAATCATGGTCAATATCATAAATGAATAATAGTAGAGCTAATAAAGTGCACCATAAAACAAAGTATTGATATTGGACTTATATATATATACACAGCAATACCCTTAGATAGCACCAAGAAAATCCTTTGACGAGTAAAATTAATTGATACCTCTTTGTACATGTAAATGAAAAAAAAGAAGAAGAGATGAAATCTACTAACCAAACTAACAACTAAAAGCATATGCATTATTTGAAACCAAAGTCTAGTTATTTCCATCAATCTGTAACTTTTCTCCAAGCAAAACATAGTATAAGAAAAAGGTATTTTAGTTTGCTGTGTCTGATTCCTCTAGAGAACATCCCATCATCATCACAAGTATTGTTGTTGTATCCGAGCTCTGTTCTGTTCCCACCACAATCTTGCATTCGTTTCCCCAAACCTCTCTCGGCTATAACCCACAAGAATATGTTGTTAAGTGCTTGCTTTTACAAGGGTTTCTTTCAAGCAACAGATAAAGTAATGCTTTTTTTACCTGAAGCGAACGCGTCTAAGCTCGCGAGCTCCATCTGGTAAAGCTCTGATTGTGATGTAAACACCCTCTTCGTCCTGTTCCACCCATTCTGTTTCAATGTCACTTGCATTACTTACAGAGAGCTCCCCTGAATGATTTGCTTCTTCTTCTTCTTCTTCTTCTTCTTCTTCTTCCCTTGATGAGCTACTTCTTGCAGACCTATCAACAGATGATGTCTCGGTTTTGGTCCCACTTATGCTAGCAACACCAGCTGCATCATGGTATCGACTTTGTGTTTGGGTTGTTGGTTGGTGAGTGTGTGAGCCAGAAGAAGCGTAGTCTTTTCCTCGAGGGCATTCTTTGTTCAGAGGTGGAGTTGCAGGACCGTTCTTGGTAGACTGAATTCGCGAGGTCTAGTATATCAAATCAAAACTAGTTAGACCACCTCAAAGAATCAAAGACATGTATTGAGATTCACGTGTTCAGAAGTGAAGTGAGAGCATATACCCCATCTTCAGATCTAGGATGAGTTGGAAACGGAACACTCTGCTGATTGAACTGCTGCACATTGTATAATTCCATGACCTTGTCAAAATTCTCCGCCCACCACTTTTGAGCTTGCCATTTATCGAACATTTCACGGCTACAAGCAATGGAAATTTGAAGAAATCAACAAATCAGGTGCTGACTTAAAGCATATACAATACAGAACACCATGACTACAGCAACCAGGTGAACAGTGTTAGGTTCAACACAAAACTCAGTATCTGCAGCAACCGTCAATAAATAAAATCTACAAATATCAATCCTTGAGAGCCAAAGTGTTCCTCTTTAATGAGGCCATGAAAAAGGTTAGTTAGAACATCCTGCTTTCATTAGATGTCCCATATACAAAAAGAATTTACTAAATTCACTAAACTCTTCCCCACACGATTAGTCTTGGGGAATCCATTAAAGTGCTGAATCGGATTCAACTACCGAAATATGTAACCCACATCTCAAAAACCTTTCTTGGCCAAAGGATGTACAAGTTCTCCTAATCACAACTAATGTTTGGGGACCACTTCAATTGATTCAAGAAAAAATGTAAGCAGCAACACTTTCCAACACATAAATCTCACAAAATAATATCCTAAATATCAACTCTACTTCTTATAGCTTGTTGCCAAGAAACACACATCTCTATTTCCAAAGTCAAATCAAAGGATTTCATAAACATTGTGCATTACTTCAATGTCTCTATTGGAAACAAAATGAACCATCTTGATTCAATTCAAGATCCTAACTTTCATAGTGTGTAAATGCAGTAATACAGTTAAATTACCTGAACCGAATCCGCTTTAGATCATTCCCTCCCTCAGGCAATGATACAAATGTAATAAGGACACCAGGCTCCACTTGAGCAACCCATTCTTTAGGCTCATCTTCTTCTTCCAAGAACACTGTGGACTCTGTCCTACCACTCATGGATTCAGGTGTTCCTTCTCCACTTAAAAACCCTTTCAACCTTGACTCCATTTCCTTCCCAAGAATCTTTGGTGTTGAGCTTCCACTCCCTGCTCTCTTGTACGCATAACGAAACCTCCCAGAATTCGAAGCAGCATCAGAATCAGCGTAGCTTCGGTTCTGATTCCGGTTTGACGACCCTGAACATGGTTTGCAGCTTTTGTAAGCACCTGATGCTTTTACTGCCATGTCTTTAATCTGAATAATCACATACAGGAATCACATGGCTTTCACAAAATTTAAGTATACAGTGAAAATAAAAATCAGAAAGTCACGGACTAAGAGGTAAGAAAAATTCCCAATTCGTTGAAAGATCAGAAAACCAAACAGTACACTATAGAAATTGACTAGTGAATTTGTTCATAGCTTCCAAACAGAAACCAACAAGAACCAAAAATAGTCCCGTCTCCAAGTTTCTTTCCCTTTTCTCCTTTGTGTGGTTTTTTCTCATGAAAGTGACACAGATGAAGAATGTTTGTCTACCTGTGACGTCAGAGATTTAATCGCTTGCTTAGACCTGGGCGTTCCAACAACTCTGTCTTCTTCTTCCTCCTCATCTACTTCTTGTTTCTTAGATCCGCCATTGTTGGTATTCAGCTGCTTCGAACAAGCTATGCATGTCAGCATCTCTCTCACCCACCACAAAGTTTCAATTCGACCTGAGAATCAAACACACGATCAAATCTAAGATATAAGTAAACATTTTTAAGAAAAGAGATGGCAAAAAAATTGTACCTTTTTGATGACAGTAGTTGCAACACTTCACTTCTAGTCTTGTACCTACAATATATACACTCGGAGCTTGCTAAAGTCGATTGCTTTTTTTTTTTGTCTTTGCGACAGAGATTCAGATATAAAACTCCACCATTGAAATGGGTCAAAATGACGGCAAGCGAAGGAGGAGACAGTTACGACCAGCGAAAAATTAGGGCACAGAATCTGTAGATCAGACCTAGAAACGATATCGCATTAAAAACTCTCTCTTGGGTCCGTTCCTTGCGGGTTCAAACTCCTTGACAGAGAGATTGAGTGAGAGACACCCTTAGCACTTTATGAAATTCCAAAGCCGAATGCAGAAGCAAAATGTCTAAAGCTGAGATTTTTTTTGGGAGAGAGAGAAAGAAAGAGAAGAACTTTGATATTTGGGCTCTGAGATCGTCGGACACTGTGAAAGTTTGCGCACAAGTGTTGTATTGTGTTCCTACTTCCTATATAAAGATCTCTTTTTCTTCTCTTCTTGTTTTTTTTTCTTCGGAAACAAAAATCGCTATTGGCCATTTTCAGATTCGTTTTTTTAACTTTGGTATTTATGGATTATTAATGCGAAAAAAAAAACGTAACACAGTTTTTTTTTTACCAACACAAATTCCGATCGGAAATCAATAGAATAGTTCTACAGCTTTATTGCAACTTTATATCCGAAAATTTCAAATTTTTATTTATCTTTAGTTATTTTTAACGTCTAGTTATGTTTAGTTATTTAAAAAAAATCAATTTTCCTTGGTAAGTAAATAAGTGAAATTTTCTATATATATATATATATATATGTGTGTGTGTGTTAATGTGTACTATTAGAATGAAACTACACTTTACTTTTAGTCTGTTCTTATATAATATTTTACCATAATGTAATTCTTCCCCATGCTTTTAATAGAATAACCTTTATCAAAAAAAAAAAAAACTACACTTTATTTGTTCTTCTATAGTTCTATATGTTATACCCGCATTACTCATATATCTTACTATATTAGAAGAAAGATAGCTCAATTAACAAAGTCATTAAGTAAGCAAACCTAACTAAAAACTAGCATAGTTACTCTTTGAGAGTGTGGAAGAAAAATTAGAAAATAGGACCAAGAAATTTTCAAATATTATTCTCTTCTTTATTTCCTTTAGACAAAGCAAGAAAGTAAGAACAAAAAAAAAAGTAAAGAAACCAAAATGCGACGGATAAAACTATTAGGTTTTAGGTATTATCTAGAATTATGAAGTCGTGCAAATGCAAAATATCCATGGTGTAATCACAGATTGACACGTGCAATGTTAAATGATTTTTGGCTGTCTAATTTTGCACCCAATTTAAGAAAAAGAAAAAGAAATCCATTAACTAATCCAATTTGTTATCTGTCAATTTTCTCAACTACGGGTATTTCATAATTTAAGACACTGACTTTGGAAAGTGTGACATAATTACCCTTAGCGAATGTTACTCTTATTAATTCAAATTCATTCAACATTTACAGGCAACTAGTTGTTTAAATTATTTAAATTAACTGCATTTCAAATATGATGCAAAAACCAAAAAAAAAAGGAATATACTAGTATTTACGAGTGTGTATGATGTATATATACTTATGTCAGATGGTCACAGGAGCGCCGTGAAGCAACGGGCGTGAATTAACCACACTGTTGGAATTTGTTACCATACATACACCATTTAAATTTTTGAAAAATTAATATTTACTAGAGTTTTCTTTTTAGTATTTGCTTACCTTTTCTTCTTCGTTTTTTGACTAAGACCTCTGAAACAATACTAAATTAGAACCAAAAAAAAGAAGTAGCAGATTTTAGAGCAATGAATGATCAGATCGAATAGTGCAATATTAATTATTAAATATTTACCTTCCCACGTGAATGATCACTGTGTTTTCTTTGTTTGATACTACTATATAGTTTGATTTTGTTGTTTCTCTTTCCTTTTTAATGTTGTTGGCTATAATAATTGTGACATATCCGTTACAAGTACAGTAATACCCTATAGTCTTATACAATGATCTCTCTTTCTCCCCACGTTAAGTTGGTCAAATGCTAGTATTCAATGTTTTTTCCAAAGCTATGTTGCATTTGCAGTTTTAAATTCAAGTTTTTTAAAGTGTAAAGTCTTATACATTAATTTTCTTCTACTTTTATGGGCCACACCAGTTTTTGTAGTGCGTCATTTTAAAAATATTGTATCCAAATTCCTCCAACTAATCCATGTACATGTTTAAGTAATTTGATTATAATTCACGCGAATCTCATCCGTTAATTAGTTTATAAGAGATTTTTTTGATTATTTAACTTTATCAATTATGATCACTAGTATTTATGACTAGCTTTATGGTGACAAACAGTATATTGCACCTTCGAAACTAAAAAAGGGCATAAAGTGGTTAATCTAAAAACAAGTGATGATGAGACATGCAATGAAGCATGCAATATTTAGATTCAATCTTATTATTAAACAATAATTTAAACTTTATAGAGTTATTTTTCCAACTAAGCCTATTAATACTTTTTTCCCCACCTTTTGTATCTCCTTCGAGGCTTAGGCACTTTGATTAAAAACCATTTTGAAGCCAAGTTAGCATTATACCCATCATTAAGCAAACCATTTCCTTTTAAAAGGTCATTTCAAATTCGAAGTTTGCTTTTGCTTCAGGTTATGCTTTGATCATTCTCTTTATTCTTGCTGATTTCTTTCACAAATGTCATAAAGGTAAATTATAATCAAAGGCTTGATCCTTTATGTCTTATGTGTGTTAAAAGACATGAGAAATATGGTCCTTTTTTTGTTTTTATCTAAAGTCTAAAGCATTGTATACATAAATTTAAAATTTAATCATGAAGTTGGAAAGTTAAACGTTCTTAATGGCTAAGGTAAGTGATCGATCAAAGGGAATACAGAGAAAAAAAAAAAAAAGAAAAGGAACAGATGGATATTCAGATGTTGAACCCATAAAGTTTTCCAAACTCAATTAATAGCCCAAGTTAAGCCCATAAAGGCCCAAACAGCGCTCTCATGAATGATCGCAGGAAAAGAGTTTACGATGCACTTCACCGTAGGAGATCATACTCAATACAACGATCTGTTTCGTATAGCTGTTCTTTCTTTTCATCATTCTGCTTCTTGCTCAGCTCCGATCATTCTCTCCGATTATCTTTCGATTTGAGATTCATGGTGAATCGATTATCGTCACTCTCTCCGCGTAAACTCTAGCTCAATCCGAAACCCTAACTCCCTCCGTTGGAAACTATCGAGATCGTCCGTTCCCTTTCGGAGCATTCTTTAATAGGTGTGCAGAGGCGGGTTTATTTCTGATCGATTTAGCTGTTTGAGGTAAGGATCATCTTCTTCGGTTTCTATATCTGACACTTTAATTTGTTTTCATTGCTTCTTTATCCTTCCGCGAGCTAGATTTTGGGAATTTGGTGATTCAGGTGGCCGATTTAGGGTTTGTTTTACTGGAATACGTAGTTAAAGTTCGATTACGTTAGAGATCATATTTCTTGATTGCAGATGATTATATCTTTGTTTTTTAATTTGCTTTATCATCCACTGTTCTTTAGACTAATCGGTATGTTTGATCTTTGATGCATTAAGCCAGCTCTTACTTAATGTTGATTTTTGCTGCAATGGCGAGGCTATTCACTGATTGTATTATCCCGTTAGATTGTAATAATGTTTTTCAATGGTCTGGATGGAAGAGTAGCATACTGATAAATGTGATTATATATTTTCGTTGCATACAGCTAGGACTTTGTTTGCAACAGGGACTTGGCTGTCAAATCATCAGTTTTTGGTTTCATCATATTCATACTTCTTGTTTTTTGTTCTCATGTTTCAAGATCTATGACTTTTTTCACGATTTCAGCTCTCTTGTCTCAGTTATATTTGTGGCTTACCTTGTTACTGAGGAAGCTGCAGAACACTACTTCTTAATGTGCTTTTGGCTGGCTAGATTGATTAATGGATTTACATGTAACCTTCTATTTATAGTTTCCGCTTCAGTTGGACAGTTACGTCTGTGATATTTAACAATGGCTAGTTGATGCCACCAAGATTTGACATTGGAACTTAATTTTTCACGCATTGCCCTTTCAGACCTTAATATCAACACTTATGAAATTTTTTTTTTTTTTTTTGTAAATTACCTTTATCAGACTATCTAATTTTTCCTTAATCTCCCTTTCCTTGTTAGTTTGAACATTTTGAGGCTGCAATGAATGTGCAACCTGTTCTTCAGTCAAAATCTTCATCTAATGGATTTCCACTTAGAAAAGGTGAAAGAGAGGGAGTTTCGAATAAGGCACAGTCTATGAAGTCACATTCCGCAAATACAGGTTATAGTTGTTGCCTGTTGATAATTTGTGATTTATCTGCAACATCATGTTCTGAGTTCTCATGCTTGTTGATATATATTCAGCATTCAATGGGGAAGCTGGAAGCTTGGAGAGGCTTTCACGCGATCGGTTAGTGTACCTCACAACATGTAAGATCGGGCATATGGTGGAAGTGCATCTTAAAAATGGATCGGTGTATAGTGGTATATTTCATGCTGCTGATGTAGAGAAGGATTTTGGTAAGGCTCTGAATCAGAAATTTTGTTCCTTAAGAGATGTAAAACATAGAAAGATGCTACTTTTTCTTGCCATTTATAAACTGCTTGAAACTTCCAGGAATCATTCTAAAGATGGCATGCTTGATTAAAGATGGTACTTTACAAGGGCATAAATCCCGCTCGGAGTTTTTCAAAAAACCGCCTTCCAAGACATTCATTATTCCTGCAGATGAACTTGTGCAAGTTGTAGCTAAGGTGTGCTTGCTTATATAAACTAAGGGGAAAATTTATTGTTTATGTCAATGTGTTACATGGCAGGGAGACTACTTTGAGTGTTGACATTGTTGTTCCTTGATTTTGGTGTTAGGATCTCTCTGTATCCACGGACAGCATGTTGAATGCGGTTCAGAGTGAGAAGCCGATGGAGCTGTTGACAGACTCTTCTATATCGCAGTCTTATCATGTTGATCGGGGAAGAGAGCTGAAACCCTGGGTACCTGACGAAAATGTTCCACAGGGTGCAGATTTGGAGAATGTGTTTGATCACTCTTGGAATAGGTACACACACACATATGTTTTAAGATTTCTAGTTAAAATTATGATATCGGATTATTGGATGTTTAATATACTGATTTGGCAGCTAGAGTGTTAGACCGTGCTTAGGTGAACATTTTGGATGAGAGAATGGTGGGAATGAATAAATTATTTTGTGCTTTCTCTTTAGATTATGATTATGATATTCCTTTTGGAAAGTTCTTCTCTTTCTATATCTCTGTTGAGCTAGAAGTTAATTATTTAGTGAAAACATATATTATATTATGAGGAAGAGCTAGGTGAATGTCTATAAGATTAGGAAGAATAATGTTTAGATAGTTATCTCTCTTATTTATGAGATTTCTGCGTAGTCACCTGGCTTTTCTTCCTTGAAACCTCTCATGACATGGCATTTTACTGGTAATATGCTCAGCTGAATCCATTTCTGCCTGTAGGGGATGGAATCAGTTTGAGGTGAATGAGTCACTATTTGGAGTAAAGAGCACTTTCAATGAGGAACTCTATACTACAAAACTTGAGAGAGGTCCTCGGACTAGAGAGTTGGAAGAGCAAGCCCTGAGGATAGCTAGAGAGATTGAGGGTGAGAATACCCGAGATCTTCATGTGGCAGAGGTGATTTTGGGAGTTTTATTTGCACCTTGATTCCTATGTTTCTGTTGTTATAAGTTCAAATTTCTGATTATTCATGCATGCAGGAAAGAGGCCTTCAGCTTAATGAGAAATTTGATATTGACGAGGAAACCAAGTACTCATCTGTCCGTCAAGCTACTACATTTGATGATAGTGGGTTTTCTGAGGAGGACGACGCATTGCTGGATACTTGCAACGATCTGACTTTTGGTACTTTATCTCCTTCTGATGGCCAGAAGCCAGCTTCTAGTGGCAAGGGCTGTGAAGTAATATGGGTAAGGCTGAGTTCTTCTTGGATAGTAGTTTTTAGCTGAACGACTGGTGATATTGCCATTCATTTTCTTCAGGGTGACAGTCAGTCTTCTCGGAATATTACAAATGTAGATCAAAGCTACTCGATCTCTGATGATCACACTCAGCACCTTCCCTCCGAACAGCGATCCAAAGATTTTCCTGTCCCAGGCAGCAGTATCAGGTCATTTTTTTTGTATTTTTGATATTAGGCTATGCATATGGAAAGTCATTTAAAATATTTATTCTCACATCGGGAGTTTCTCTTGATACAGTAGTGAGAGCCAGCTCGATGAGCGAAGAACCAACAATAATCAAGAGGTTTCGCACAATAACAGAGTAATGTCAACTCCATGTTGATTATGCTCGTTTAGTCATGATTGCATTTGACTTTTCATTGTTGTTCTATTATTTTTAACATTAGTTCTTTGGCTTCCTTCCGTATTTACCACAGTCAGCTGAGGAATCAATTTCTGGTCGTGGAGGTATATGCTACATCTTTCTTACGCTGTTTTCCATATCTGCAGCCCCACTCTATTCTTTTTTTATCCGTTTGAACAATTGATGCCCACAGAAGTCTGAACGTGTTTTCTTGTTCTGGATGTAGAAATTACCTTTCATTTTTGCAAGTACGACTTAAGTTTTTCTCGATCGGACACTATTAATTATTTTCACATGTATCTCAATGGACTATCTAGTGGCATTAATAATAATCTGTTGATGGTGGACTCTTTTAATGTTGCTAAATGGAATCTAGAAAAGTTCTTTTGTACACAAGAAGTGGTGACCTGTTATGGAACTTCCATCTAATTATGTAATTATGTATTGTGGAATATAGATATCAACGAAGGTGCAAAACGTGGTGGTGGTGCAACCTCGGCGTCAAAGGATATTGCTGAGAAAGAAAGACAAGTGAGCCAAGTTTCTGGTAAAACAAAAGCTGAAAGCTCTTCTGCGCAGTCAGCTTCTAGAAGTTCAGAAAGCCGCCCAGGTCCTACAACATCAAGTCGTCCTGGGGTATCACCGAGCTCGTCAATTGGTTCTATGTCCTCATCAGAAAAGTCCACTCTTAATCCGAATGCAAAGGTTTATTGTTTGATTTGTTCAAACTTGACAAAGTGTCAACTGTGTTTTTTTTTCCTTAAACTAATTATTGGTCGTTGGTTCTGATCAGGAATTCAAATTCAATCCAAACGCGAAGAGTTTCAAACCATCGCAACCAGCTGTTGTGCGGCCTCAATCTCCAGTCGCAGATGCGTCGTTTTACTACCCTGGTCCTGTTCCTATTCAGCAGATGCCTGGAATGCCGCCTGTTAGTTACGGAGTAAGTTCCTTGTGTTGGATACAGGGCAACCGAAGTATGTTTGTAAAACTCACCACTTGAAAATTGGCAGGTGCAGCAATATCCTGGCCACCAAGCACCGATGATGTATCATCATCCTCAAGCCTATTATCCTCCAAATGGACAACCCCAGGTTTGATCACAATATTGAAGCTCACTAAAAAATCATCAAAAACTTAAAAGGAAGAAGTCTAACGTTGATGGAATTGGAATTTTTGTGATGGTGTAGTACCCGCAGCAGCAGCAAATGATGCCTGGTCAGCAGCCTAGGCCAGTTTATTACATGCAGCAGCCTCCTCCTCCTTACCAGCAGGTTGTTATTATTGCTATATATTTGTTTTTTTTTCTAATGGTCAAAGAGTTAAGCTTTTGGATACTGAAATCTGTGTGTGTGTTTACAGGACATGCCATATAATCAAGGACGAGAGCAATGATGATGAGATGATGTTGTTTTTTTTTTGTGAAGGACGTGGACAAGAACCCTCTGGTTTTATTCACCCTCTTCTTTCTTCTCTCTTCCTTACCCAAAATTACTGAAACCATTTTCTCTTTTTAGATTCCCCCATCTGATTTTGTTATTTCGTGTTATAAGAAAAAAGAAAAGAAAAAAAAACGATCTATCTGTAGTCTGTACTAAGTGTACTCTTTCCTTTTTTTTTGGTATCAGATTGGTAATTCAACAAATATATCAGATTGGTAATTCAACTACAAGGAAGGAAGGTATTGTAGTTGAGTTCACTATTCGTAACCTTAGCAAATTCTTGAATTTCTATCATAACATGGTCACCGTAAGCATGTTAATTGGTTTTGTGAAAGAAGTTAAAAAATAATTGAAAACATGATTAGTAGGTTAAAAAGTGGATTATAAGGGAGCAAAAGTAAATTCTAGATGAGGATTAGTAATTCAACAAATATATGTTTATGATTGAAAAGGTTTGATTCTTTCTTCTTCCTTCACTACGTCGTTCTCGTTTTTGCGTGTTTTCTTATATTCGTGATTCTAAAATTTCAGGGTGGTTTATTATTTTCTAAAATCCTAAACTTGTGATTCGTTTTAGAGGAAAAGAAAAGAAGAGTTATCAAAGCACGCAAAATGATTCATTTTTTTGTTTTGTCATCGCCTTGTAGGGCATGTTTTATTTAATTAGACAGTAAACGTTGCTTTCTGTAGTTGGTTTTGCGATTATTATCATAATGATCGATTTGAAGCTGTGGGTATGTAGTTGAGACGATTAGGTAGTCAAGTGTGCATGTTGTGTGACGTGTTTCATCACCCAAACACCGAACTACACGCAGTTAGAAGCGCGTGACTTTTGGAACAGCGATTTGGCGACTACGATGAATAAAAATATGGAAGAGTACAAATGTGTCGCTATTTTATGCAGTTTTTTAATGACAAATTTTTCATTACATTACATCAGAAATTCAGAATCCGATCTCACCGTAAGCACTATACACCTGATTATTCTTTTTTTTCCCCCAAGTTTTTGTACCCACTTTTTTCTGTTCAAGGCTCTTTTTTTTTAAAAAATCTTAAAGTTTATTAATATCTAAACCTCATTCAAATGTTAAAGAGTTCATTACTTTTTAGTTGATAAATGGAAGAGTAAGGAGTTTAGGATAGACAACAACAAAAAAAAAAAAGAAGGAAGACAAGAGTTGATTAATGTAAACAAATGAATAGTAATAATAAATATTAATAGTTAATGTCAGCTAAAAAGGCAGTGTTGATGGTGAATTAGTGGTGGGAAAATTGAAACACTACTGCCGAAGAGAAGAAAATAAATAAAGTGAGGTAAAGCTTTTTAGCCATAGCCAATAATTTCATTTGCAGAGACAGTGAAATTTATAAAGAGAGAGAAAGAAGAAAAAAAAGGCCATGTTTTGAGGAAGGAGACATGCTTCATCTCCACCTTACATGAATTTTCTTTTCCTATCTCCATCTTCACCAAATCCATTGTTTCTCTCTAATTTTTGGTAAATTTAGTCCCTCTATTTGACTTCTTGTACTCTGCTTTGAAAGAGAAAAAAAAAACCATTTTTGGGTGATAGGTGAGAAAATCTCAATGCTTTTGTTTGTTTCTTCTTTTTGGTTATGTTCTGTTTTCTCGCTTTTTATGACTGGATCAGTCAAGTTCGAAGTGGTTTAATTTCTCATGTCTTAATGGAATTGCATGTTTGTGTTTCTCTGAACGAAACGATTGATCAAAATCTGTTTTTGATCTGAATTTGTTAGGCCGTTGAATCTTAAACTCTGAATCTTTTCTTTCTATTTCGGATCTGCTCTGTTGTTTCTTTCTTTCTCTTAGATCTGTTGTTTGTTGTTGCTCTTTCTTTTGGATCAAGAATGGTTTTGGTTACTTCCAGTTGAATGCAATATCATGACTGGTTCTGTTTTCACTTGATTGGATTATATATAAGTGACTGAAACAACATCTCTTGTCTCTTGATGGATCTACTATGGTTGGAAATTATTAGCTTATTGAATTAGTGTTTCAGACAATGCAAAAGTTTCATAGCAAAGATTCATTGTCTTATCCTGCAACTTCTTGGGGAAACTCTGTGTTCACCAACTCAAATGTCCAAGGATCATCGTCATCAATGATGACCGATAACAACACTTTAACCTTGACGATGGAGATGATGTCTAACCATTTCCCTGAGATGAAACAAACAGATTTTCAGTTGCAGAACCATGATTCATCCTCAACTCAATCCACTGGTGGTGAATCTTATAGTGAAGTTGCAAGTTTGGGGGAACATAAGAATGGTTACGGCCACAGCATTGTTAACCATCCCTCAGGTCCATTTTCAACTTTTTTTTAGTCCGAATAAGAGTTCACATTGCATCAAGTGCTCGTAGTTTTAGCTGACCTACGGGTTCTTGTTTCGATGCAGGCTGCAAAGAAAATCCTATTGGAAGTCATTCGAAGTCGATCTTGTTGAAAGTGTCTCAAGATTCTTTGGTTCTTCCTATTGAGGTTAATTAGTCTATCGTCGTAGACCTTACTATAAATCTCGTATTAGAAGTGAGACTGAGTTTAAAACTAAATACTATATTAATGATGTCTAATCTTTTATATGCTCTCAGGCGGCTTCTTGGCTTCTACACAACACTGAGACTCCACATTTCAATGGTTTCTTGTCATTTCCATATGCATCACAACACACGGTAATACACAATTGTTATATCTCAAGATAATGCTTTTGTTGCATCTTGTCGCAGTAAAGTCTCTTGCGCTTAAACGATTCTTGAGCTTATGGAAAATCTTTGCAGTTGCAACATCCTCAAATTGGTGGGTTGGTCCCTTCTAAAATGCCTTTGCCTCACAACATTTTAGAGAGCGAACCAGTTTTTGTCAATGCAAAACAATACCAAGCCATTCTCCGGCGTAGACAGTACCGTGCAAAGCTCGAAGCTCAGAACAAGCTAATCAAAGTCCGCAAAGTATGTTTATAAATCTCTATTGCACCATTCTAATATATAGAACTAAAGAAATTTTTATTTTTCTATGTCTTAAGACCAATTCTGTGTATGTAAATATGTAGCCATACCTTCACGAGTCGCGGCATCTTCATGCGTTAAAGAGAGCTAGAGGGTCTGGTGGGCGTTTCCTCAACACAAAGAAGCTTCAAGAATCAGAGTCTCCACAATCTCCTCCATTCTCAGGCCCACTACATTGCTTCAAGAACTCTCCGGGAAAGTTACGGCAAAGGGACATTTCCAGGGGTGGGGTTGGGTCTAGTGGCTCGACAACATCTTGCTCGGACATAACCGGGAACAACAACAACATGTTCCAACAAAACCCACAATTCGGTTTCACAGGTTATCCATCAAACCACCATGTCTCAGTACTCATGTGAGAGAGCTCTGGCTAGTGGTTGATGAGATCATGACGGGAAGTCATCCTTGGCTATATCATTTGATCCATAAAGTTTCTGTCTTCTAAGTTTGCTTTCGTTCTACAATCTCTACTGCAAAAAAAGTTGTAATATTTCAATTATTTTCTTACTTTAATTTATTTGGGTTTCTTATTGTGATTGTTTATGGATTGTTGCTGAATTGTTGATACTCTTAAACCCAAATGGATTATGATTATGTAATCAATAATTTTTTTTTGAGCTCTCTTTTGTTGTTTAATTTAGTCCATTTTCAAACCAAATTTCGACTCTAAATTCCTGCAAAATTTTGGTTATGAAATCAAACAATAGTAAAATATTTTTATTTATCATAGATTGTAGTTCAAATTCCCACAAAGATAGTTGAATGATATTTTGATAAAACTATGATATGTTATCTTCCAAGTTATATTTGTTCACAACTTCACATTGATGGATTATCTTATCTTAAATGCATCAATATAAAGTGTGAAGACTACTAGAAAAATCCTACAACGCTTTTATATCAATATCGCATATAAATATTGTTACGGACACACAAAAACATTCAGAATTATGAGTATATGACAAGGCAAACGCCAAGTATCCATTGAACTTTGTTTGACCAACACAAATGATTCAGCATGTAGGAACAAAACCACTTTTGTCTTTATCTCATTTTATTAAGGTTATAATATTATGTCTTGACGTTTATATCCTCCAATCATTTCTAAATTCATAAACTCAAATCTTAACGGTTATATTCATTCACCTACCAAATGGGCGTCACAATATATAAATAATTTGTTATTTGGCTCGAAGCAATATTGATCGTACAGCTCTCCAGATATTTTAAAATGTTATGAATATATGATTCTGAATAGTGAGTTTCTATACCCAAGGCCAAATCCAGTTGTAGATTTTGAAAGAGTTATAAAGCTTAATCGCCACCTAAATATATTTAATTCACATTTGATAAGCTTTTCAAATACATAGGCATACTGAATTTATGTTAAAACTTTTATCGTCAATCGGTGTTTGTGGGCAAACATCAGTTTTTTAAAGTTTGTAAATTTTCATAATAATTTGAGGGAATATTCTAAAATGGATGTTAAGTCCTTACCCAAACTTAACTACATGTTTGACTTTGAAGCAAAACATGAAGGTGTGAAAGCTTTCAGTTTTTTTTTTTTCTTTTACAAACAATCAGATGAAAGATCATTTCCATGGACAATATGTTCATGTTGATATTCATTTCAATATTTTTTTGTGACATAAACGTAACTATATCTCTGAGTAAAACAAAACAAGAAAAAATTATCAACAGAAGTATTATGAGACTGGGACGAAAACGAATGGCTGATCGATATCTTATGTCATCGGATAACAATATTGGTCTACATAATATCAAACCAGTATTGGTTTTATAGATTAAAACCGTAAGGGTAATAAAAAGATTATCCTCGAGACCGACGATAGCAGATAACACCAGATTCTATGCATGCATCATAGTATGTCCCCACAATCTAAGCCTGACACTTTTTAATACTAATGACAACATCATAGTACAGATTGATATATACTTTTCATCTCTCAAAATTTCTATAAAAATAGCCATATATAACATTATATAATGTCTGATATGCAACATATTCAGTATAGTACAACCTCCAAAAATGGTCCCAAATCGCAATTAGTGAAGAGACGAATTGACATATGAAAATGCAAATCAAATTGTAATATTCAAATGGTATTTTCACGTCTTATAAACCATTTTCTAAAGGGAAGTACTAGTTAATATAGTCCTTGACACACTCCTATATATAAGATCACTCACCATTTCAATATATATTCGAAATCTGATCTATAAATTCTCCAATCCGTATGTTATCTATTCCTATTATTGTTTATCTTAAACTTTAACCTACCACCTAATCACAAATTATATCATTTCATCATCTATTCAATGTCGTTAGAAGAAACAGAATCATCAAACCAGACTCTAGATCATGTCCTAGGCTGGCTTGAGGATTCTATGTCCTTAACACCGTTACCTGGATTCGATGATTCTTATTTGCTCCACGAGTTTGATGGGAGTCAGACATGGGAATGGGATCAGACTCAAGATCCGGAACATGGTTTTATTCAAAGCTATAGTCAAGATCTTAGTGCAAACGTGGCTTTTGAAGCAACTAACCTGAAAGAGGTAACAGGAGCTCCATTCATTGATTCGGATCCTCCACCGGAACTTCAGCAACCAAACGATCAGTCTAGAAAAAGGAATTGTGACGGGCTTATCGAGGCCCAACAAGTGAAAAGATCAGCAAGGAGCAAGAGAAAAGCAAAAAATTCTAGTGAGAAGAGCCACAAAGATGGAAACAAGGAAGGGAGATGGGCAGAGCAACTGCTTAACCCTTGTGCCTTGGCCATTACGGCAAGGAACTCATCAAGGGTTCAACATTACCTTTGTGTTCTCTCTGAACTTGCCTCTTCTTCAGGCGACGCTAATCATCGGCTAGCAGCTTTTGGTCTTCGAGCTCTGCAACATCATCTTTCCTCCTCTGTGTCATCATCCTCATGGCCTGATGTTACTTTTTCTTCAGCAGAAGTGAAGATGTTTCAAAAGACTTTGCTTAAGTTCTACGAGATAAGCCCTTGGTTTGCATTGCCTAATAACATGGCAAACTCAGCTATCCTGCAGATTCTAGCACAAGATCCCATAGATAAGAAAGATCTTCATATTCTTGATATTGGTGTTTCTCACGGTATGCAATGGCCCACTTTGCTTGAGGCTCTGAGCTGCAGACCAGAAGGACCTCCTCCTCTTGTTCTAATAACCATTGTATCCGATCTAACTGCAGATATACCTTTCTCTGTTGGTCCACCAGCTTACAATTACGGTTCTCAACTTCTTGGCTTTGCCAGGTCTCTCAATATCAACCTCCAGATTAGTGTACTTGACAAGGTCCAACTCATTGATACCTCACCTCACGAGACCTTGATAGTCTGTGCTCAGTTTAGGCTGCAGCACCTGAAGCATAGCATCCCTGATGAAAGAAGTGAAGCCTTGAGAGCACTGAGAAGTTTAAGGCCAAAAGGAGTGGTTCTTTGTGAGAAAAATGAAGAATGCACCAGTAGTGGGGACTTTGCAGAAGGATTCTCGAGGAAACTGGAGTATCTGTGGAAGTTTCTGGATTCAACAAGCTCGGGATTCAAAGAAGAGAACAGCGAAGAGAGGAAACTAATGGAAGGAGAGGCAACAAAGGTGTTGATGAATGGAGGATATATGAATGAAGGCAAAGGTAAATGGTGTGAGAGGATGAGAAAAGCTGGTTTTGCCGCAGAAGCATTTGGAGAAGATGCAATTCAAGGAGCCAAATCTTTACTGAGAAAGTATGATAACAATTGGGAAATAAGAATGGAAGATGAAGATACCTTTGGTGGGTTAATATGGAAAGGAGAAGCAGTTTCCTTTTGTTCCTTGTGGAAGTAAGCTAGAGCCTCTTTTTAATTATGTTTGTCTTAATTTTTGTCATATAGCCTCAAGAAAATAGATTACTGGTTACACCTGGGTTCAATTGTTTTCCTTGCTTTTAATATTTGTTTGATATTTTTATCTCTCAAATTTTCTATAAAAATAGTCATATGTAACATTATATAATGTCTGATATGCAATATATTCAGTATAGTACAAACCTCCAAGAATGGTCCCAAATCGCAAGGAGTGAAGAGACTTAATTGACTTATGAAATGCAAATCAAATTGTAATATTCTAATGGTATTTTCACGTCTTATAACCGTTTTATAAATCCTTGACATACTCGTATATATAAGATCACTCACCATTTCAATATATATTCGAAGTTTGATCTATAAATTCTCCAATCCATATGTTATATATCCCTATTATTGTTTATCTTAAACTTTAACTACCACCTAGGCAAAAATTATTCCTTTTCATCATCTATTCAATGTCGTTAGAAGAAACAGAATCACCAAACTAATACTGGTTTAGGTTGCTTGAGGGATTCTATGTCCTTAACACCATTACCGGGATTCGATGATTCTTATTTGCTCCACGAGTTTGATATATAGGTGCCAAACGTGGGAATGGGATCAGACTCAAGATTCGCAACCAAACGATCAGTCTAGAAAAAGGAATCCTGACGGGCTTATCGAGGCCCAACAGGTGAAAATATCAGCAAGGAGCAAGAGAAAGGCAAACAAGTCCAGTGAGAAGAGCCACAAAGATGGTAACAAGCAAGGGAGATGGGCAGAGCAACTGCTTAACCCTTGTGCCTTGGCTATTACGGCAAGGAACTCATCAAGGGTTCAACATAACCTCTCTGAACTTGCCTCTTCAGACAAGAAAAGTAATTCGGAAGATGTTTATTTCAAACTGCAGATACCCCACAGCTGACATTTAGTCTTCCCCTGTTGGTAAAATCTTCTCTTTGAATGATCACATCACACACACAGAAAATATATACTAATTTGGTTTTAGAAGTTGCTGCATGAAGTTCTATTAGCAAATGAGGGAAGATTTTTACACGAGTTAGTTGTTAGAAAACAAACTGCAGATACCAAGAGACAACTAGACCAGTTTTGAACAGATTTTATTTTAAAACTTGGATGGGAAAAAGCCAATAATAAGTATCTTTGGTGGTCAAAGATATCGTATACAGAGACGAACCAATATGATAAAGGATGTTGACTAAAAAGAAAGATATCGTATCTAGTGTCAATATATGTTTATCCCTAAATAAATTGAATCGCAATCTCTATTAACCTAATCTTGCAACTTTTTGTTCCGATAATCTACTATTTGAATCGGAACTCTTTTCTTTTACCGAACTCTTTTCTTCCTACGATTGATTGTAAGAATAAATCTGTAAACTACTTACATGACAGAATTAAAGAATTTCATATCTTAGCTTCTAATAAAAATTTCTTCAAAAAACATAATGAAAATAGCAGGAGAATTGAATAATGGTTATGGTTTCATTTATAAAGTAATGTTTTCAACCTGGTATGACCGGTTCACTAGAATTGGAGACTACTCCGAATTGTATTTAGTGTTAATAACAGCAGTTTTAGAACAAAAATAACTTAGACAAAATTGCCAATTATTTGCGATCCGGTGAACCTATTAAACCGGCAACAGACAGATATTGGATCAAAAAAAATTATTAAAAAATTAAAAGTTTTTGATTTATGACGAAGTAAGTGCAACCAACTAGTTCATCTTTCTTTTTAATTTTTTTCCAACTTTTTTCTTTTTATTTATAATTATCATGATCACTATTTTCATATTTTCGTGGCTTTTTTATTTGTAATCATAATGATCATTTCATATAATATTTCAAACTAGGTAAGATCCCGTTGACGAATCTTTTTTGCTATTTAATTTTATTTATAATAAATATGTATATATACTTTTGGATTAATTGTTAAAAAATTAATATGGTATATATTTGATTATTATTATTAAACATATTAATCCATATAAAACTGATAGTAAATTAAATGCTGAATTTTATCAAACAAACAAAAAATTAAATGGAGAAGCAGAGTTTAACAAATTATTTTCGTATATAGGAGAAAAAGATGCGGGCTATGGGACGGGACCTTCACAGTTCAAGTTTTTTTTGGGGGTCAAACAAAGGTTTTATATTAATGAGATTACACTCTAGAAACAGATGAATTTTTCAAGGCTACCAAAGCCGATTTAGTTAAGGAAACAACAACCATGTTTAAACAGAGGATAAAACTAAAAAATATAGCATCAAAGAAAACTTTATAAGAAAGATAATATCGTGAAGTAGACAACTGAACTCGTTTGTGGGATCCATTTGAGGTGAGAAATGATACGAGACTCTCTGAGACTGAGAAAACGTTGAGCTTCTTAATCTCTACCTTTGAAGCAGCTAACAGAGTAGCTCTGACCACAAGGGTTTCGTCAACCACAGCAAACCAAAGGGCTCGTCTAGCCTCATCTAGACTAGGTTGACAATTCAACACATGTTCACGTTGTGGAAATCACAGAGAATTGTCTCAAAAAAAACTCTTAATGAAAGAACCGAATTTTTTTATTTGGCAAATTTAAAAAGTCCAATAATTTGTTTGACTTCTTGTAAGCCTTAAACCGAACCAACCGAACCATTGTTATGTACAACAAATTAATAATTACTATGTATATATTATATATATACATATACATACATGGACTAGTTAACAATCTGAGGAATCATCAGCTTCCCCATCCGACCATGGTCCCGGGACGAGAAAACGCGAGTCCTCGATCATACATCCGTTGAATCTCTTCTCTGTATTCAGTCAGAGACTCATCAGGAATTGGTGGAGTCAGCTCAACCACATCACCCATCTTCAGCTTCCACTTGAGGTCACTTACAGGTCTCTGGTTCAGCCTTGGCCTTAGTTCCTCCTTTGCGGGTATGCCATACATGGACCACCTCGAGCTCCCAGGCCCTGCCCGGCTCAGTAGATCCGAGACTGTTGAACTTGCTGGAAATTCTTGCACAGACATCTGCATTTTCCAATTTGTTCGATATAAGAATCAAGCGTAATACTCTTGTACCAGATAAGATTATTTAAAAAGTTTATGACAAACCTTGTCATTTTCAATTACGATGACATAGACTGGTCCATCCTGGCTACTGTTAGGCTTATAAGAAGCCGGGCAGTCTTCAGCGTGAGATGGAAACTTGCAAGGGGGTTTGATGGAATCAGACGAACTGATGGAAGATCGGTCTTTGCTCATTGTTTCGCAATGCCAGGTTACAACCCATCGAGCCCATTCAACCATCTGAAGCACAAACGAGGAATATTTGCAGTCACCTTCCTTATACCTCCAATGAGCTGCAAACCCGAATTCAGCTTGCAAATGCATCTCCTGTGAACGTATTTGGACTTCAAGTGGAACCGATGCATTGTCCATCACTACCGTGTGCAAAGATTGATACCTAAAATGTAAAGTAACAAAGTCAGATTCATAATTCTTAAACCTTTAACAAGCCACACCTTAAACAACAAATGTATGATGAACTTACCCATTGAACTTGGGATGGGTTATGTAATCCTTCAGCTTTCCAGGAACCTCAGACCATAAACTATGAACTACTCCTAAGGCCTTGTAACAATCTCCTTCGTTGTTAACAATCAAACGTAATCCATGAATGTCATGAATTTCTTCCACTGTTAGCTTTTTCCTGGTATAATCGAAAAGACAACATCAACATTAGTCTTCTGGTTTCAATCACAATGTTTCATATGTAAAAGGGAGGAACGAGAGCTTACTTCAACATCTTGCAGTAAATACTATACAAGCTCTTGTGTCGGCCACATAGAACATGATAAGAAATGCCTTCTTTATTAAGAGCTTGCTCCAATTTCTCTATCGCAGACACAATCATGGCTTCATCGAATGAATCCTCAAGCATGGTCGACATCTCATTATACTGGTTTGGGTAAAGATGCTTGAAACAAAGATTTTCAAGCTGAACTTTCCAGGTAGAGATTCCCAATCGATTAGCCAAAGGTGCAAATATTTCCAGCGTCTCTTTAGCAAACCTCTGCTGCTTCACTGGGGACAAAGCATAAAGCGTCTTCATATTGTGTAATCGATCAGCCAGTTTTATAAGAACAGCTCTCGCATCTGCCATTGCAAGAAACATAGTGTGCAATCGATCAGCTTCAACGGTTTTACACGCCGTATTGTTCTCTCGAGCCAGTTTACTCAGTTGGCTAAGCTTGGAGACCTATAGAAACACACACACACACACATTGTAAGAAACACAGTGTCCAAATAAAAGAATCTATCCCAATCAAAGTAAAAACAAGTCCATGTTTCTTACCCCTTCGACCAAATCAGCAACTCCTGCTCCAAAGTTTCTGAGAATATAATCATAGCTCATGAATGAATCGTCAATGGTATCATGAAGAAGCCCAGCAATAACAACAGTTGAGTTAGCTCCGATATTAGCCAATAACATAGCAGTCTCAACACAGTGTTGCAGGTAAGGATCACCACTAGCTCTCATCTGATCACACATTAAACAAAAAGTTCAGTCACCAAAAAAAGGAAACAAATTCATGAACGAGAAGTGATTGAGATTTTTCATTCATTCACCTGTCCTCTATGAGCTTTCTCTGCTTCGTAAAAAGCTTTGATCACAGATTCATCTTTGAAGATTTCGTGTCTCAATTGAGCACGACTTAGCAAATCCCTAGCATATGGTTTCCTCGTATCTGTTCCAAAACTATCTTCCATGGGAAACGTAAGCTCATCCGAAGAAGACGATCCCAATTCGTAATCCAGACACGATCCCAAAGCTTTCCTTACAAATCCATTGAACAATCCATTAGCTCCTACACGAAAAGAGCCATCGAGATTCCGATCGCGAGAAATTCTCATGGGAGGGCTACAACTACACGAGACTGGACCGTGAAGCACTGAGATAGGGCTTTGGTGATCTCGTCTAAGATACGAAGAACTCACAAATTTCGCCGGAGAATAACAAAAGGAGCTACTCAAAGTCAGATCCTTTAAATCATCACTCCGATCATAGCGTACTGAAGAAAACTCATCAACTCCGGTTGAATACGATGAGCAGGAAGAAGCTGGAGATTTGACAGATGCGGCGGAGAAAAGTGAAGAGAGACCTCCAACGATCGGTTTCTGCGGCGTCGAAGAGGATGCCGACGAACTCCTGGAGCTCAGATCGAAATCGCAAGAGATCTGATGTGGCGCGGAACAAACGCTGCTAGGTGGACTCGCGTAAAGCGCTATAGTCGTCGCCACCACCATTGGAGCTCGTTGGTTCTGGTTTAAAATTCTAAGGTTCAGGTTTTACTTAGAAATCAAAAGAATAAAGAATATCCAGAAATTAAGTGTAGTTTCCCAGAATTAGCTCCTCAAAATTTGTCAATTTCCAGGGAATTAAAGTCACCTTTTTTTTTTCTTCTATTGAAACAAACACGTTACTGAGAATGAAAAAAATTACTAAGTTGGGAAGAAGAGATCAAAAACTAAAACTATGTACAATTTATACAAGTTTGAATATGGAATTGAAGAGAGGAAAAAACACGAAAAATCAACAGAAAACGACTTCTAATGCAGACAAGAGGGTATGTGAGGAAGAAGAAGAAGAACAAGAAGAAGAAGAAGAGACGAAGACGCTTTGCTTTAAGGAAATAAATCTATTTGATTTTTCCTTTTTTTTTTCGCTACGATTTTTTCATTTCTCCTTCCTGGCTTCTTATTCGTCTGTTTTAAGTTCGGCCGACCGAGTTAAACCGATGAACATAATTACGCAAATACCCTTTAAGTTAATCGGTAATTACTGACTTAAATGGGATTATTACTACATTCTAATCTCGTTATGTCATTATCCATTGCTGATAGATGCAATATATCTAAAATAAAATATGTCTACTTGCTTTATCCCCGAACCAAGATCTATGAGATCTTCCGATTTATATTTATAATTTTTTGTCATATTAATTTGTGTCCTCCATATTCAGAAACACAAATAGATTTAAGTGATGATAAGATATTACTATAATCGAACCTAATTCGTTGGATTAAAGAGACTTGCCATATTAAACAAAAAGATTGATGACACACTAAACCAATGATTAACAATATCCAATCAGATGACATCGATATCTCAACTCCAGTTTAGCTATAAAATAAACTAAACCAAAGTTTACGGAGTATTCACTAAAATGGCTTTTGTGTGTTGATAAAAGACATTTCAAGTATTTTAATCTAACGCGTGTGGCAAACTATAAAATAGAAGTACAAGTATTAGGAGTAGTAGTTTAGTATTACTGTTCTGATCAAATCTAGATTATGATATATATTATTGCATTTACAATTTAAAAGATTTGTAAAACTTAAATCTTCATATAAATTATATATCAATCTAAGAGATTTGTGTTATATCTATATACAAGTTAAAGCTAGGTTTATAGGAACAGTTTATCGGCAGGTACTATTCTAGTTCACAGAAGACATTATTTTTTATAACTAGTACATCATTTTTTAAAACCAACCGGATATAAATTTGACTTCTCTATTTTCGTAATGAGATATTCGTAATCATTTATTCACAAATGCTTTCTTTAGCTTCACGCCAGTGGATGGCCCCCGCCTTTAAATATATATAAATTTATTCAAATTTTTAATGTATCTTCTTATCCACTTGGAATCTTTTGATTTTTCTTTTAATGGGATGAGTCATCCCATTTGCATCAACTTGATTGATTAGATTTATAAATGTTATTAATATAGTCTATCAAGGTACTATTAACTTTTGGCAAATGGAGTTTGTTAACTTTAAACTTGAACAAAAATCAGCAAATTGTAGGAGCCAAGGGTCCACCATAAGATTTTTGTGTTCTCTGTCTACTACTTTTATTTTCCTTAATTTCTGTCGCATCTTTGTGTTTGTTTATTTATTAGCGGTTCTCATTTTATTTCAATAAGAGGAATCTGTATCGAACTCAAATTGTTGACCCGGTTAACAACTCCATTGCCCATTCTCCTTGTAAAGTCCTTCCCTCTTGTCAAACATTATTTAAAAATCATTTCTGGACAATATATCAAAAATGATGATAAGCAAATATGTATATACTAACAAATTATTAACCAAAACGTTTGACGGTAGAGAAAGAAAGTAAAATTGTTTAGCTGGCAAATTTTATTGTATCGTAATTTTTTTTTTTAAATTGGTTAGTGTGAAACAAACATTTCAGACGCATTTTCTTGTTACACTCAATTTGTTCTTATGTA
Organism: Cardamine occulta; assembly: GCA_028015245.1. Taxonomy (NCBI): domain Eukaryota; kingdom Viridiplantae; phylum Streptophyta; class Magnoliopsida; order Brassicales; family Brassicaceae; genus Cardamine; species Cardamine occulta. Next base: position 15,194,625 of record CM051371.1, on the reverse strand, counting down.
AGGCTAACAAACTAACATATTAAAAACGAAAAAAATTGGATGATTATTAGGCAGGGGCAACAGTGACATATTCCAATGCGTTAAATGGACACAACTGGTTTAATTTAGATTCCCGATGCTCTGCATCTAGAAGATCAACATTACAAGGAATTTTGATAAGGACACACCGACGCGTCTCAGAGAAATACGAAAATTCGCCACGTGGAGCCAAGTCGGCAAAGCTGAACATGGCACGCGTCCGAATTGGCGGCCATCGTTAAGAAAAGGCTGTCACGCTAATCTCACGTGTCCACTCCCCAACTTCATCTCCACGACTTGTGGGGATTGTGTGTTTACCTGAATCAAACGGCCACAGTTCAATTCTACAGTTTCAGTTGAATTACAGCCGTAAAATTATGTTCCTACGGTTGTTAAGAGTCAACTGGTCAAATCTTGTTAACTTCTTTTGGGCATTAGCGTCACGTGCATCTGTGTTTTAAAACGTTTGATATTTTCGTTTATAGTGACGTGGTTTTGTATGTCGTCGTCGATGGCAAAAGAAGAAGATCATTATTTTCAATTTAATCTAGTTACAAAAGTATTAGTTTTATATGCAGCATTCAGATATTTATTAGGGGTTAGAATCGGTTAGTTTCGGTTTAAGAATATCCAAAAAAAAAAAACAAGAATAGGTGGTGGTCCCGAAATACCAAATAATAGGGTGCGATTTGCGTAAGAAGCAAACGTATTAGGATTAGGTCAGCCATGACTTGGCCACGTGGAATTGTTGCGTTTTTTCTCCTTCACGCAAACAGCCTCGATCGGAGCCTCCTCACACACGCATTCCCATACGTATTATTCCGGTTTTTTCTTAACCGAGAAAAATACCCGATAGTGTATTCATTATGGTTTTATTTACTCCGGTTTAGATTTTAGTAACGATATATGCACACAAGCTCGGGGCTCTCTCTTTGGATCGAGTAAAAAAGAATAATGAACCAATGACTTTTTTTTTTATTATGTAGTAAAATTGTGATCGAAGCTTGTAGGGTTTCTTTCAACTTTGCACTTTATATATAGGATACGAACCTTGTGGGCCTATATAATGGGCTCTAAATGTGTGGGCTATTCTAATTTTGTTCAACTCCCTTCTTGAACCAATGAAAAACGGGGCCGACCAACTATAAAAAGAACCTTATGGTAATTTAGTAATACCCAACAAACAGACCAAAAAGTTCAAATGATTCAAACTGATTATCTGTAGAATTTAAACTTCATAAGATGTATAGAAAAGCTACTTGATCATAACGTAGCATATATACTTGATCAAGCTACTTTTTGTTGATGAGATAAATGTTATTTTCTTCTTTTCTTATTGTTGTCAATACTTTATATTATGATATGCATGATTAGCGATGACAAACATTTCAATATTATTCTCAAATTTGTAGCCTTTGAATATACTGAAACTTTCTAATTATGTTATGACGTGTATGATTAAGGATGGCAAATTTGAAGAACTTGTTAACCATTACATCAATTATCATTCATTTCATTGATCTATTTTACTATTTGAATTGAGAATTGCACTAACTGTACATATATATATATATTTCTCTTTATCCATTTTATATTTTCATATTTTGAATTGGATATAAAGATAATGAAGTAGACTCCTCAATACTGGTTAGTTTTAATTTTTTTCAACATGATTTTTAGTTTTGATGACAATTTATTTTATAAATTTAACTGTATTCAACTAATATATTTTTACAAATGATATGGATTTTGATTCCCTAAATCGAAACAAGCTTGCTCAACATATCACACACTACATCTTCCTTCAGTTTGTCCATCTCGAATTTGTGATTCCATTTATACATATATGTGTTCATCTTTCTGTTTTGTTGTCATTGTAGTTAGTAACCAATATAATAAATTGCTAGCATGTAGTATCATTGATTTAAGTTGAGTATTAGTCTAACTCATAAATAAATCATAAATGTTATCAATTTTATCATATATATCATGCTTTTTTTTTTGGATATTTCATCATATTTCAAACTTGCTTATGAATGTTTTTTAATGACTCATTACGGGAATTAACATCTTTGGATTAGTCCAAAAAGTATTCTCCAATCCCACTTTGTGCGAGCAAGTTTAGTCAACAATTCTGAGGCGGCATCCAGACGAGCGGAGCTTAAGAGGTTGAAACCCCTTAACGATAGATCCTTAAAATCATCAAAAAAATCTTCATCTCCGTATATCAACATGACATTTGATGGAAGTGGCGTATATATTTTCCAATCCGTCATCTATCTATCTCATAATTTCTTTATCGCTAGCTTGTTTTAGTGCTGAGAAAGAGGGAAAAAAAAACCCAATTAAGTCACAAAAACCAATTATACCATAATTAAGCAAATTAAATTGAGTTAATAAATTACTTTTTGGAACGACAACTGTAAAACCTAATCCCACTTGCCCTTAGTTGTTCCTGGATATCTAAGGTAACATTTTCATTGTTAGCGGTTAATTACTGCCGTGATATCAACCCTCCCATTGTAACCCATGTTCCTCAAAGATTTTGTTATGAGGCCGGTCACAAGGGAATGATGCATTTCTTGCGGAATCAAACAATTTTCGATGTCCCACCATATTTTGATGAGAGCATTGGCATGATCCGCAGAAACTCGTCTCGTTTTGTTTCCCGCCATAAGAACAGCTAGAGCTGAGAGGCTGCTCGTTTTGTTTCCCATGACAGACCAAAAAAAGATAAGTAGAGGCTGAGACAAGAGAAGCTAGTGAGAGGGTTGAAACTTTGAACAGATATGCCACACTAATAAAAAGAGACGAAGGAGAAATATTTGTTTACTTTCTCATGTACATGGCCGGTCCAACAATTTGGAAGGCCTCAGCGAGATTAAATTTTTTTATTGACATAATACTAAATACTCTCTCTGTCTCATTTTAATTGATGTTTTGGCTAAAAACACATATATTAAAACATTTTTTTATTTACAAAAGTATCATTTAATATTTTAATTTAAATTTATTCAACCAGTCAAAATTTAAATTTTATGCAAAATATCTAATAAACTGTGACAAGAAAAAAAATAAAAAAATATCTATTAAATTGGACAGAGGGAGTAGAGTTTTATTGGCTAAATCTTGTGTGACATAATACTAAATATATTTTCACATATATTTTCGGTAAAATCTAAACCGGAGTAAATCAAACCAGTATAGATTTTAGTAAAATATATGCACACAAGCATCATTGGCCCAATACAGTTCTCGGGGCTCTCTCTTTGGATCGAGTTTGTGGCCTGGGCTGGCTTACAAACTAAAAACATTCTGGGTTTATAAACCCAATTGTTTATATCACTCTTTTACACACACACACACACACAAAAAAAAAAAAAAAAGAAGAAGAAGAAGAATATGAACCCAATGACTTTTTGTTTTTTTTCTTTTCTTTTCTTATTGCGATCGTTTTTAATAAGTGAATTTATTAAAATAGTGTGCATATAATAATATATCATGTTATTTGACCAAATAACAAATTTGCATGATGATTATTGTGCATACAAACGTGTTTACCAATTGAATAGCGTGTTACTGAAAATAAAAATGTGTTTACTAAATAGCTTTTTTTTTGTGCAAATACTAAATAGCGTTATTTTCAGAAATCATGCATAAAATACATACTAATTTAAAATTCAAATGATAATCAAACATTATTTTTTTTTATTTTTAAGCAGGACCGATGCCATTTAGCTTCCTCGATGAACAAAAATATGACCAAACAAAAAACTGTAATTCTCTATATCAACTATAGTAAAATCATTTACTATAATTTCCATTTTGACCAATTTGGGTTTTACATATATGTATGTGTTGATGAGTGATGACATGAAACATAAAAATAGAAAATATGAATTTTAACTCTAAGCTCCATTAAGAATGCCAGCATATATATACTTGAATCTAATTATAAATTTTCATTGCAAGTACTATATTCAAATTCTGATTTTCACACTCATAATCGAACAAAAATCAAATCGGAATTGATTTTCTTTGAAGTTAGGGAAAAAAAAAACATTTACCACACAAAAACCTGCATACATATAAGACTGTAATATGTATGAAAGCAATATCTATTCGCCGACAGAACTCTAACGGGCCAAGTTTCTTCCCGTGATCCAATTATTCAAAGTTCCCTTAATTTTTAATATTCAGTTTCGTCGAACTGTTTTATATAGTTTTTGAAATTTTTGTGACATAATTGTTATACGTAAATAAATTGTTTACATATGGTTTTAAAAAGGAAATTTAAAACATACCCCCAAAAAAATATAAAGGTAATTAATTTGAAAATCAATATTTAGCTAAACAAGAAAAAAACGAGGTCGATCGTGGCCGGACATGTCATAGAAAGATAAGCCTAAGCTAGGAGCGGCAAAAGCCGCAGTTTCCACCGTCATACGCTGCTGGACGGTGGCGGCACCGGCGTCAACAAACTCCTTCACAACATTACGGTAATACGCTTTGATCTTTTTAACGAGCCTCACGTAGTACAGTCTCAGCCACTTGAGCCTCATCCTTGCCACCATCTTCTTAAGCGAGAACCTGCCACGTGGCATACTGTTTTTCCTTCCGAGATGTACAACTTGTGGCTTACGCCGACGGATATAGATCTTCCGGCGACTTGATGGCCACCGGAATGCAGTGGAGGCGGCAGTGATGACTAAATGGGGATCCATTGAAATCTCCCGAGAGAATTGTATAGAAGAAAGAAGTAGAAAGATGGTTTATGGAGTTAGATTGGGAAAACTTATATATAGAGAGACTAATGCCATGAAATGTGTTCTTTGCGGTCACACTTATGACTTAATATGACATATTGCATAATATCCGTAAACTAATACTATATGTCCAAATCATAAACCATTTATAGTTTTTGTTGTTTACTTACGAAATATACAGTTTTGTTTTTTATTTTTTTTTTATTTTTAAAGGGGATTACTTACACACCACGACATTTCAGTAGTACCACATATTTTAATTGTGTATCCATTTGCTATAATTTGAGTTAGCAATATGTTTCTATCATATTATAGCAAATGATGCATAGAGAGATCGTTGTTCAATATGGTGATTATTAACTAATGGTGATTAGATCTTAGAAATTGGTCAGAATATCGGTTTTTAATCACCAGATATATATATTTTATTGTGTAATTTTTATTTGGTAATATCCAACATGCCATGTCATATATATGTTACATGCATAAAACTATCGGAAGTGAATAATAAAATTTGTGTATAATCGATAGTCATTTCGCGAAGCTTCTGGGAAAAGATGTAAGAAGGCAAGTAAATAAGCTTATACTAGTTATGCCTTGCTGCATAAGAAGACACATAGTAACGTAGTTCAAGGAGGTCCCTTTTGTTTCTATTACATAGAAAGTCAACTTTTGCAATTTTTCTAAGTTTTTAGTGAAAACAATTCACCGGGAAATTATATGTTTCTTGACTTCTGAACAGTTTTGTGTGACGACAAAAAAAAGAAAAAGAAAAAATAACAGTTTTGTGTGTACGTTATTTATTGGACGGCTTATATAAGTTCATTTATTTATTTTTGGTTTGATGTTGACAAATACAATATTGCTTTTTTACTTAAACAATTTATTTTCTAAGTTTTCAGAGATTTTTTATCTTAAAAATTATTCTAATTTTCATCAATTCATCATAACTTAAAATTATGTGAAATAATATGGTATCAGATTTTGAATTTTACTTAAGTAGAGTGATAAAGAAAAAGATTTGATGTCGATCCTTCAGTGAAATTTACAATGGCCAAGAACCAATAATTTGTTTTTCCAGGTTTTTGGTTTTTTTTTGTCTCTTCTCCTCTTGAAAAAATTCCCAACAAACTCAACATCTGATGGCCAGATGAAGCAGTTCCATTAACTGGTAAAAGAGATTTTTTTTCTAAGCCATTTTTTGTAAACAATATTAATTCATTTAATAACTAAAAATGACACAGAAAAAAAGTTAAGTCTAAACAAACTTGCAAAACATATAACTATGGTAAAAAAAGAGTGAGAACTAGTCTCCTGACGGTTAGAAATATTTCTTGACTCTGGAAAGTTTGAATAGAAAATGTGATCCCGATTTGACGTGTTTCAGCCTCGATGAGAGAATTTTGCCACTCGGGACCATTGCGAACGATATATGATTGAAATCTCCTATCTCGAATAACACTATTTGCAATCTCAAAGGCGATTGTGTTAGCTCCATACAGAACGATAACACACTTCAAACATCAAAGGCTGCCAGATCTCAGAGAATCCCATCCAAAATATTTATTCTCATTTAGAGGTTTAACACTCAATCTAGTAAGAGATTTTGTACAAATTATGTTGATCAACGGGATTGAAGCCGCTTTGAGATAATATGCACTTAAAATGTTGAAACCCCTCATTAATTTAGTACATATCATATTCTATTTATTCTTGTTTTCATGGATTTTAAGGTAAAGTAAAATCAAAAATATAAACTTTTGATAATTCTTTTATATCCCGGGTAAAAATAAAGAAGAACAAATAATATTTGTTTCATATGACAACACACAACATTTACAAGGGTATTAAGAGAAAATAAATGTTGGAATATTTTCATGTTGAGAGAAAACAAAATATATATTCATACTAAGAGAAAATAATGTTGAGAGAAAATATGTTAACATTTGAGAAAAAATTAATGATGGGAGAAAATATGTTAATATATAGTATGTTGAGAGAAAATATATTAATAGTTGATGAATATAATATATTAAAATCTAGTGAAAGAAAATACATTAAGAACAAAACATTACAGGAAAGTAAATGTTAACAACAATATAAATGTTCAGAAACAGATAAATTTCAACAAAAAAAAAACAAAAACAAAAAAAAATGTTGAGAGAAATTAAATATTTACAACAACAATAAAATAAATGTTAACAACAAAATATTGAGAGAAATAAGTTAAAAAACAATATGTTTAGGAAAAATAGGTTAAATAAATGTCCTAACAATTTTCTGATCAGATGATTCTTAAGTTCTAACATATAAATTGTTGACAAAGTAAAACATCCCTAACAAGTTTGATATATGTTCAAAATGAGTAACAATATAAACCTTCAAGAATAAGGGTATTGTTCAAAATGAATCATAAAAACTAAAAATCATTTTAAAGAAGCTAACATGTTACAAATTCCGCAAAATGAAAATAGATGATATGCACTAACTTACTAATCCATCTAATACTACTTAATTGGATTTAGAAAATCGTACCAAACTTTTGTACTTATTAATCAAAGATTGAAGTTATTGCTATTTGCTAATCTTGTACTATTAACACTAATTTAAGGCAAAATGAGTTCAATTTTGATACCTCTTTTTTTTTTTGTTCGAATCGAATTTTTTTGGTTTATTATTAAACATTTTATTGCTGGACGGATGCATGGAACCCAAATTTACAAATGCAATCAAATTGATTGTCTGCTCATTCACCTCAAGCATAGTGGTCTAACCCAAGAGTAAGGTCTCAATAATGAGTAAACAGAACGGCCCATTAAACAAACCCAGTTTAAATGTTTTTTTAACGGAAACGTAAAACTAGAGCCCAATTTCCAACCCAAGAGTAAGGTCTCAATAATGAGTAAACAAAACGGCCCATTAAACAAACCCAGTATAAATGTTTTTTTAACGGAAACGTAAAACTAGAGCCCAATTTCAATTATCAATCAGAACGACTGAGCTGAGCCTTGACCCCATTGAACGGCCACCGGACTCTTCACCACGTGTTCACCGTCGCTCCATTCGATCGACCCGAATTCATGACCCGGAACGGATCCAACTCCTCCGCCGAGAACAACGCTCTTAAACGTAACTTCATACTCCAACTCGCTCTTCTCCTTGCTAAACTCAAGCTTGCTTGGAGACACCTCGATATCAACATTCGTCGGCGATTTAACTCCGACTTCGTACACCGCGTCGACGTTGCTTCCCACGTTTTTAACAACCCTTCTGTATTTCACAACCTCTCCGGTCGATCCGAAAACCACGGAGAAAGATGGGTAATTGAGATCACCGGCGGTTCTGAGCTTGCTCGTTTCGCAGGCGTTGTACAGGGTGGGATCTTGAAGGAAGACTAGAATCCCTGGAAACTCGTATCCCACGGCGCAGAGGAAAGCAACGTACTCTTTGACATCGATGTCGTAAACCAAACCAGGATTCAAGGCTTTGTTTGGATCGACGTGCCCAGCTCCGTGGATGAATGAATTCGATGATTTACCTGTGGCCAGATCCTCGATTGGTTCGCCGGAGTTTTCTACATCGTAAGCTGTTGTTACGAGGGCGGATTTGATAGCTGCAGGTGACCAATCGGGATGTGCTTTACGGAGGAGAGCGGCGAGTCCGCTTACGTGTGGGCACGACATCGATGTACCGGAGATGATGTTGAATTGGACTCGTCTTGGGTCAATATCCAAATCTGTGGGACCTACCATCCCGGTCCAACCGGCTAAGATGTTGACTCCAGGCGCAATCACGTCCGGTTTGAGGATAACCGGTGTTATGTGGTTCGGTCCACGGCTGGAGAAAGCGGCAACTCTGGGAGAAGGCGGAGATGGTCCGATTAAGGTGCCTAGGAAACGGATTGATGCCGTCGGAGAGTCTGATGTTTTGATGTAGTCACGGATTTGGTCTCCAGCTTTAGCTCCGACCATTGTCGCTGGGACGAGATGAGAATCGGCGGTGAGTTCTTCACCGCTTTCGGCTGTGTTGGCCAGAATCATACCTGCGCCACCGGCTAACTTGACGGCACTTCCTTTCTCAACTCTGGCGTTGCCTCCTCTGTCACAGAGAACGATTTTGCCTTCCACCAATGACGAGTTCAATTTCCCAGGATAACACAATCTGCTTCCGCAATCGCCGGAATATACCAGAGAAATTTGAGAATCCGGCAGAGATTCGCCAGCGTATAGCGAAGTTCCCGTGAAGACTTTTCCATCGCCAGTGATTGCGTCTGCCGAAAACTCTCTGTCAATGGTGGAAGCACCAACGGTTAGAATCCAAGGAGCTATGTTGGTCGCGGTTTCAGGACCAGGACCAGAATTCCCGGCGGAGCAAGAAACGACGATGCCGTGTCGCGTCGCTCCAAATGCTCCGATCGCAATAGAGTCTAAGTGATACTCCGGGGCGAAACCGCTGGCGCCAACGGAGAGAGAGATCACGTGAACACCGTCCGCAACCGCATGATCCATGGCGGCGAGGATATCTGAATCATAGCATCCGCCGGTCCAACAGATTTTGTAAGCAGCGATTCTCGCCTTAGACGCCATCCCACGCGCCGTTCCTTGCGCGTAGTGGTACAAACTCGCGTTTGCAACCACCGATCCAGCTGCCGTAGACGCCGTATGCGTTCCATGACCTTCTGTATCACGCGGCGATCTCGATTCCTTAGCTGCATGCTTTGTTGTTTCATTCCGTTGTGTTAAATATCCTTTGTAAAACGCTCGAGCGCCGATTAGCTTCCGATTGCATGATGAGGCTGGAAAATCTGGTCCGGTCTCGCACTCGCCTTTCCATGTAGATGGAACGGGACCAAGACCTGAATCCGAGAAACTTGGATGCTCAGGCCAGATTCCAGTATCTAAAACGCCGACGATCACGTCTTCGCCTTCATTAGAGTTGCTCCAGAGCCCAGAGTTTTGAGAGAAACCGAGGAAGGCAGGCGTGTGAGTTGTGTGGATCTGACGCGCCTGATCTGGGATAACGGAGATGACTGAAGCGTGACGGCGGAGGGCAGCGGTTTGGATAGGGGAGAGACGAGCGGAGAAGCCATGAACGGCGCGTGAGTAAGAGTAGATGAGAGTCGCGGGTTGGGGAGAAGTTGGGAGGGAGCGGAGGAGAGAGACGTGCCAGTGGTTGTGGGAGGAGAAGAGAGAGGGCTTATGAGATTTCTGCACATGTACGATGTAGGATTCTAAGCCATCCGATGATGAAGAAGAAGAGGATGATAGGAAACAGAGGAAGAGAGCGAAGACGAAGAAGGGCGGGCAAAGAGAGAGCTTAGCCATGGCAATGGCGATGGAAGAAGGTTCGTTGTGGACGATACTTTCGGTGACGTATTTATTTATCTCTTTGAGTTGAGCTGTTGAATCTTGTATTTCGTCAATTGCCACGTCAGCAATGTATTAATAATTGGTCCCAAATGATTCCCAAAAAGATAACAATTTGGTTCACTACCATATTAAATTTAAAAACACAGTGAATAATGCAAATATCAAGGAGGAGACGTGGGTCACATGACTGAATTAATGTTGACACGAGGATAATTTGCGGTTATAGAATTGGCAGGTATGACAAACGGACAAACCAATAAGAAACGAACACACTCTCAACCACTTATCAAAAGATTCTGTTGAAATTTCTTAGTAACAAGTTTTGATATACAATAAGCCTCTGATTAGTTGTTGGTTAGAGATGAAACAAGGTTACAATAGCATTTTAAACAGCCGATGGTATAAATCCCATGGCGCAACTGAGCCTGAAAGTGACGAATATCAGATATAGAGCAATGAGTCCAATACCTAAGGTTTTGTTAGGTCGCATGTCGTTGCGAGGGAGTATCACCATAGCCCAAAGAAGACCGAGTACTAGAAACCCAAGTGTGTAAAACAGGCTTTTGTCTTCTGGTAGCCTGTATGTGTCAGGACTCTTGGACCATGTGCCGAGAAGCATCGACATACCGAGCCCGACTAGTGTGTTGAACATTGGACCTGCATAGCATCCTGATAGAGCGATTTGGACACTATCACCACCGTTCATCGACAATGCTATATTTGACACTAAGTCACCCATTGAGTTTCCCCAAGCAAGCACTGTTAGCGCAAGTATCGACGGGTTGATTCCATAGATCTCACCAAACGTCACCAGAAGAGCAACGAGTTCGTTTGCAATCATGTAGAACCATACAATGCTCATTATAAACCCACCAAGAACCCAAGGGATCAAGAACGTTCGAGGTGGGTGTTCGGGTTCTGTTTGTTTGTAAGCTAGAAAGCCAAGAGTAGAGCCGATAGCAATGCCGATAAAGTATGCCACACCACAAGCTAAGGAACTCACATCGTCTTGGCTACTCCATAGAGACGCCAAAAGGACAGGCGCTAATGAAACACTGGCCACAGCATATGTCTTTGACCATGTATCTTCCTTGACTGATGGAATTGTTAACTTCCTTGGAATAGTCAGCGGAATTTCCAACAAGGAAGTGAATTTAGTACATAAGGAGCTCTCAACTTCTGGACTGTCATCAATCCATCCCCAAGGCGGCCTATCTTCCTCTTGTACACTAACTTTCGCGAAATGGTTTGAATAGATGGCCACATTTGAAGCCCACATCCACTGAGGAAGACTCTGTAGCCGAGGTGGACAATCCTCATGGTCAGTTTCGATCAAAGGGGTGTTCATTGGAATATCCTCTCCAACACTCGGGGAAAAACCTCTTCCTTGCATAGGTAACAAAGGAGTAATAGCCTCTAGTTTAAACCTCTTAGCATGTTTTCTCAGGATCACATTCGCTGCCACGAGGAAAGCATAAACCACATATATAGAGACAAACGCGATAGCAATCCTTACTGTCACTTCACCAACGATCAAAATCACAAGCAAAGACACGAGCGTGAAAAGGAAGAAACTCAAGTCTCTGATGAAGCATTTCTTATCAATCTTGACTTCTTTATCCGCAACACAAAGCGAAACAATCCCAACAACAACTGAAGTAACAAATACAGCACCACCCAAAACGCTGTTAAGACCAACTTCTCCTTTCTCTGTTCCAACAAAAGCAGCTATACTTGCAAACACATCTGGTGCTCCATTCCCAAGTGGAAGCAACGTAACACCAGCAACAGTTGGAGGCAGCCTCAAAAGCTTTGAGAGCTTCTCCAACGAACAACAAAAGTAATCCGCAGCAGTATTACCCAAGAGATAAAACAAAGCAACAAGCCAAACACCCAACATCATGTAACCCAAGATCCTGAAATCTCTACAGGAGCAGAAAAAGAAGTTGAGGTAATCAAAGAATCCATCAGGGGTGCAACTTGGGTTTGCTCTTAAGAACACGCATTGATCAGCGTAACCCATGTGTTCATGTAACCCCGAGCATATTACAGTACTGGTACTACTCAAGCTGTTATTACCAGAACCTTTGATTAACTTGGACGTATTCGTATCAATTTCAGTTATATGCCGACGAACTACCGTAAACTGGTTGAATTTACCTCCGGAAGCGGAACCACTACCACCACCATCGATGAAAGACGCGTTCCTTAACAAAGAGCTCCTGAGTACATCGCTCCGATCAAAGAAGAAGCAAAACAGAACCAGAGCACAAAGACCGTTAAAAACCCCTCGAAATTTGGGATTTTTCGAGCTGTAAAGAAAACTCACCACGCTCATTTTCAAATCTTAGATAACCATTGATAATCTCATAAACTCCTAACCTAATCGAACCAGAAAGGGGCCTAGGGTTTCAAACAAACAAGATATGATATTAAAATTTTGAAAAACCCTAAGGATCCCTAGTTTCGATCAGGTAAAACGCAATTGAGAATCAGGTGGTCGCCAAGATTAATCAGTGATCAAGAAATTGTAAAATTTCTCGTAATTAACCTGGAAATTGAAAGTTGGCAAAATGAGAATTGGTGTGATCGTAGAACGAAACAAGGGTAAGGAATCTACGCCTGTCAAACAATGGTGATCAGGTTAATTTGACCCAACAGACGTGGCATTTTTCTTTTTTTTTTTTGTAAAATTGATGATTCGTTAGTTTCATGATTAGATAACGATTATACTCTATCTGGCATATTACAAATTAAACTTTAGAAATTAGAACATTCCAATTATTGTTTTACGACTAAATGATTAACATAAATCAGACAAGTCAATACTCCATTTAGTTCTGAGGATATATTTCTTGTCCTCATCCATCCCCCCACCCAAAAAGACGATCTTCAAAGTTATAAGTTCTCACTATAATAACGAAAAATAGCAATTGTTTCTCTATAAAAATATATAAATAAATATTGGAGAAAAAAAAATAAAGGAAATAGTCAGTAAGATAAGAATTTACAACTGAAAATACAAAATTTACCGCCAAAACAAAGAGGAAAAAACACGAAGAGAATGCTTTAAGGATGTTCGAGTGTTAACTCTTGTATAAGCCGTTCGATCTGTCGTCTGTAAACAGGCATGAAATGATCGCTTATCATCCTCTGCGATAACCTCACCTTACTTTACAATGACCTCGGCGTCAGAAATATTCCTACTCTACCCTCTTCCACTGTCTCCACTGCCCTAGGGGCAGAACCATCTTCTTCTTCTTCGTTAGCTTCTATGGCCTCAGCCCGGATAGTGACAATATGCATAATTTTACCCGGCGGGAGGAATCTGCGGGATTCTTTCATCTCGGACATCCGGCTCTCCGGCTGGGCCACACCAGCCTCTGCAATGACGGCTTCTTCTTCTTCTTCTTCGATTTCTTTTGCCACGTCGGCTTCTTCAGGCTGCCCAGAAGACTCGTGGTAAAGTTCATCCTCCAGCTGCTGCCATAGTTCAGCTTCAGTCATCCGCTCTTCGCGTGTCTCGATTTCTGCTGGATCATCACATTCGTCAAGATCAGTGGCTCCAAGACGAGCAGATGTTTCATCATAGTTAGAACACTCAGCTTCTGATTTCCATTTCCCAGTGATTTCTTCATCCGTAACAAGAAGAAGATCTGAAGTTGCAGGTCTATCTTGGGACATTGCTTCAGAAGAATCTAACCGATGTTCTGAGTTTGATTGAGTAACAGAAGCTCTGCGTCGGGGTCTCATACATGACCAAGAAGACAAGCTTAGTGCAGGACGGGTAAGCATGCTTTGAGTCTTCTCATCACAACCTGTAAGAGTTTGTTTTATTTAGAAACTTTTTTGAGTCTTGACAGCTATTTAAGCTCAGGGGCACATTCAGTGTAGTTTATTACCTGAGTGCCACTAGAAACTGGGCGTAACATTGCACCAGTGCCAGCAACTTTTGCTTTGGCAGTGGCCATAGAAGGCAGTCGTGATCCTAAAGCCGTCGCTGAGAGATAAACAGTGCTGAGGATTCGAGTGCGTTCAATTTGACTTCTCAGATCATTTAGCCAAGCAGATGCTGTTACCTGCACAGGTGGCAAAAGAAGAACAAATGGTTTATCTCAAGACAATACAACAAACGTTTTCCCAAGTATATATATAAAGAATAGAATTTGTGGTCTAGGAAGCTCACCTCAGCACGTAAGTCATCTACTGCTGCAGCAGAAAATGTAGGCACCAGATCAGCTCCATTTATGACAGATACGATGAAGTCATTCCCAGAGTCAGCTAATTCCCAAGTCATACAAGCAGCTGAAGAACATAGGAACAAAAAGCTCAGTTTTATTGTAAATCTTAAGAAGGTATCAACATGTAGTAGAAAACTACGCTGGATGAAAAACCTGGAGCGAATGTAACACAGGTAGCTGATGAGAGCATTTTCTGCTCCCGCAAAATATATGTTAAAAGTGCAGCTGTTCCACCGCCCAAAGAATGGCCTACGATCTGCCAACAAAACGCAGGAAGATTACAATCTATGAGGTTAGAGACAGTCTTTAGATTCGCACCCAATTGGTTTTAGAAAAAGGTGAAATCAAGAATAGAGAACGGGCCACATAAAGTACCTAGATTTTGTAATCTGGATATTGCTCAAGACCCTTGAGAAGACAAGGGGTGGCAAATTTTGCTATACACCGGGCAGCAGCAACCATACCACAATGTGCATATCCTAAGACCAGATTGCTGACCCCTCTCTCATTTACAACAGTATGATGGAATGGTGCAACTCCTCCTGTTGCAGCAGTCAAGGTGTCCTTGATGCTATGCGTTCCACGGATCAACAATAGAAAACATTTTGTATTGTGATCGACAAGAACCGTAAAGGCTGGCTTCAATATCTACATGATGCAAAATTCACAACTAGTTCTCAATATCTATGACGAAAAAGTGCCTAGGAGTCTGAGAGTTGTTAAACTTTACCCAGCTTTGGGTTCGTGAATAAGGACGTTTTCCTTGGTAAAGCCAGTTTCTTCTAAGAACAACGGAAACAGCTTCTTGGAGAAATGCCAACACAATGTCAACAAGTGCAAAAGATATCTGAGTTCAGTGGCTACTTCTGATCCTTTAAGCTCTATACTATCTTCCCCACCAAAGACACGATCAACATGTAGAAGTCCCTGCGGTTTTGGTTACACAATTACAAAATATTCAACTTTGACCATGAGATCATTAAAAAGACAAAAACTTATCACCGTTATAAAGATCAAGAGATGTTTACCTGCCTCTTGATGAGGAAATTGATCCCAAAAGCAAGATCTCCAATTGGCCACTTCCCAATAGTCTCGGAGTAAGTAAAACGAAGAGTCTCAGAAAGCGTAGTAATTGTCTCCAACCAAGTTGCTGGAGCTTGAATAAGTCTATGCAAAACACGGTCAATCCTCAAAGAAGTACGAGTAGTAGTAGAAGTTTCGGAATTCTCATCGTCAACATCAGATGGACCCGCTACTAATTTCCGGTTTAACGTGTAATATAAAAGAGCAGCTGCTCCAGCTGCTGTAGCCATAGTTGCAGTTGCCATGATCAATCTATCCCTAAAACATCAATGAAACAATTCAGTACCAAAAAAAAAAAACCACTCAGTTGCTAGATAGCGTTTGGATGTTGAAAAACAAAACAAAATTTGATCTAAATACATTGGATATCACAATTTGAATCTCCAGAATCAGCTAAGAGTGCATATGCGATCTCTGTGTCGATTTGGGAAGACACAAAAGAGCTGGTGTCTTCTGGAGCGACGAATCACACTGCGACACGTGGCGACACTCATTTAAAGACACCTCAAAAAATGACCAATGGAGATGTTCTAAGCATCAATATATATACTTCTTGGTTCAATGCCCAATAAGATATAGTAATTTAATTTGTACTCAGGAATGAAAATGTGAGAAGTCACATATGTTTCACTTTATCCTGGATTATCCTTTTAAGCACAAAAAACAAATTTAAATTAAATTAAGTTTTGTTGAAGAAAAGCTAAGTTGTAGATTTCTTTTTTTTGTTCCTCTCACTCATTTTTGTGAGTTTTTTGTATTGCCTAAGCGATCGTAATTCTCAAACAAAGTTGTATAACTACTGTTCTTTATTTTTGAAAAAGATTTTATTGAACCTCAATCAGTGAATGATTGGTAATATGATGATCACCGAATCCTCAAATACTAACAAAACCGTTTTCGTAGTTGCACAATAAAATTACTCAAAGGCGAAAATATGCAATCATATGTGACACAAAGGTTTTTTCTTTGGTTTCAAGGTTATCTCTTTTGGTTGAAAGTTATTTTTGATCAATAAAATTCTCTCATTATTGTGTAAAGGGTAAATTTTTAATTGTTCTTATGTTACGAATGTGATAAACTACTGCTAATCTTAATTTTTATTAATTAGTAATTATACTCCATGTATTTTCAGTTATTCTAAATAATCAAAATTTGTTTAGGAAAAATGTTCACAATATCTAATTAATTTTCATAATACTATTGTAAGAGTTTAATATTTAACTGGGAAGTGCTTGAAGTTAAAAGTACAATGCTTTATCAATCGAGTCAGAAATCTCGGACAATTTTGCCCTAAACAGGAAAAACAAATAACATAAAAAAAAAACCAGCTGCGGTCGATTAGCTCGCGTTAGTTCTTCGATCTTTCCTTCAACGATTAATCTCATCCAAGTGCAATCGGATCTGGGTTTTATATTTTTTGACGAACCCGTGTCCATCTTCAATCTCGAGAGTAGAAAGTCCCAATCTTTTTTATCATCGCTTCCTTAATTTAAACCCTTTGGTCAAAACCCTAACCTAGATTCCTCTTTCCTCCTCCTTTGTTTCTTTCTACCAATTTCCTCTCCTTCACTGAGAACATTATCGGTTCTGTTCTTAAGAAAGACCGAAACTTTTCTTCAATTTCGTGTGGATAGCGATGTCTTGGGCCGGTCCTGAAGATATTTATCTTTCAACCTCACTCGCCAGTTATCTCGATAGTAATCCGTCTCTCTTTCTCTTTTATTCACAGATTTCTTGAAGCTTATCTATGAATGTAGGGAGCTCAATGTTGCAACCAATTCAATGTTTTTTTTCTGCGTTTGGTTTTGAGTTCTTATTGATAATTAGGCAGTAATCTCCTGCGGCCTTGTTCAAAGCTTGCCAATTTGGTGTTGGATTATCACAAACGATACATTCCTTGATAAAGAATCTTCATAGCTTTAGTTTATTTATATATTGGGTCAAATCTTCAAAGCTTTTAGCATGCATGAGTTAAAATGTGATGGGATTGCTGGCTCAATTTTGATTCAATTTAGGAAGTATTTACTTTAACCTCTGTCAAATTTGATTCACTATTGGATTAAGAATCCAAATTCGAGTTCTTTTCGACAATTGGTTGTTTGAGTATGAAGGTTCATGATCTTCTTTTATGTGCATCAGTCACTTATATATGTTGGCTCTCCTCTTAACAATGCAGGAAAACTACTTGTGCTCCTCAGAGATGGTAGAAAGCTAATGGGAACGCTCCGTTCCTTTGATCAATTTGGTATTCACTTTTCTTTTTCATTCTCCTACATTTGTGATATTGTTGAGGGGAGAGGATCTAAACCATACTTTTGTTTGTTGTAAATGTACAGCCAATGCGGTTCTAGAAGGTGCGTGCGAAAGGGTAATTGTTGGTGAACAATACTGTGACATTCCTTTAGGCCTCTATGTAATCCGTGGAGAGAATGTTGTTCTGATTGGTGAGCTGGTAAGACTTCCCATTGCTTCTTTTTTTTGCCATCTCACTTTGTGTTCTCCAATTCATTGAGTTTGGCCTCAAACCATGTGTTAGGACACCGAGAGAGAAGAGCTTCCTCCACATATGATTCGTGTCTCTGAGGCAGATATTAAAAGGGTAAGGCATCGCATCACATGTGTAACTTTCACACATCAGTAACAAATTGTTTAGCAAAATTTGACTCATTTGTGATGTTGTGTGTGTGCTGATGATTTGGTTTTTGTGGAATCTGTGTTGGTGTAGGCGCAGAAGGTGGAGAGGGAAGCAAGTGAGCTGAGAGGAACAATGAGGAAGAGAATGGAGTTTCTTGACTTTGATTAGACCAGATTGTGGCGCCATTCATTCTCGGCTTGATGCTCTTCTTTGGCTCGCAAGTTTTATGATGAGCCTTTTTGGTGTGTTGATTTGGGGGATCGACACAAGTCTTATGTTTCATTTTGGAAGAATATGACAAAAAATAATCTCTGTACTTTTTTTTTTGTCTTCGGATCTTTGTTTTTCCTCTTGAAATGAAAAAATCTAGCTATTTCTTTCGAATATTTAAGAGTTTCCTTTCGAGCTTTTGAAGAAAACTGAACGTTGGCTTAAAGTTGCAAAGAAAGGGGGCTTGTCTATGGCTATAACCAATCTACCGAAACAAAATAAAAATAGAGCAAAAGAATAGAGGATGTGACACATTGCTGAATTTACATGGTATATATTGGTTTTGTGATCAAGGGCTTTGCTTAATAGAAATATGGCACAAACAACACACAAATATATGTTTACCTGGAGATTATCGGGCAGAAACCCTGTGAATAAAAATTCAAAGAATGGGTCTATTTCTATGACATCCTAACGTGGTTGAAAAAGAAAGAAAGAAGACAAACTCTCTCGGTTTCCAATCTTCTTTCATCGCCTCCTCGAGTGTGGTGGTGTGGTATATCCTTCGAAGAAATCCAGAACGATGGTCTCAATATCTTCAACCGAATATTTCAAGTAGTTCTCAGGGTGTCTTCCACTCTCTATATGACCCCTGAACCTTCCAAGAAACGATCTATAAGCCGGTATTAGATGCTCGGATAGCGATATTCGGAGTTCCTCTCTAAGCTGATTATCTGGAACCGACCATGTCGACTGAGTCCTGTGAACCTCTTCGAACATTGTATTGAACGCCTTGAACCTTTCTCTTAGTGCACTTCTTGATACACCAGAGGAGAAACTCCCACTCACATGTAATCCTTCATCTCTCAGGCTATTTAGTACCCTGACCCATGTACCTCTCTGATAGTTCGTGGCAGCATGTCTGAATATTCCCGTGAGTTTCCTTAAATAATGGTCTCCTATCATCTCTCTTAGCTCTGGCGACCTTTTCACTTTATGAACGATATAATGGATGTTGTTCATGATGAATATATGAGCTAGAGATGTGTCTCTGTAGTGATGAGATTTCTCTTCTAAGTTGAAATGCAAGATCACAATCAACCATATCAAATGCAAATCCAACGGAGATTTACTCTCTAACTCTGTGAAATCCATATCCGGTGTGTTTGGATCAGACTCAGTTGAAGGATTCGACATGATGAGATCATCCAACGTTTGCTTATAATCAGAGATCATAACGATGTAGTTCATCACATACCTTGTCAATGGATGAATAGTTCCTCCAGGAACAGGAACTACTGAAGGCTCACGAAGAACAGCATTCTCAAATTCCGAAAGTATACCTCTCGCTGCATCCGCTAGTCTCGATTGAATCTCAACAGCTTGAGCACGAATAGTATCTAATGAATCTGAGTCAAAGATTGCTTCTATATCAGGCAACAGATCAGTAAGCGCATCATGTAAATCCAGAATCTTGAAGAGCTTCTCAGGTGATCTTCTACTGATGCTTATAGCTTCAGGGAAAGTGAAAAGTCGCAGAGCAGATGCTTTCACTGTCTCCATGAAACATGTCTCATCCATGGCTATGCATATACCATCAAATAGCTGCTCACATAGTCTCTTCTCGCTGGAGAATACAACCCTAATGCAAACTTTAGCTGCACGGATCCATTGCCTAATCTTTCCTACTACAGCTTCCCAGTCAAGCCTCTGCACATCTCCGATGCTGATCTTCACAATCCCAAGCTGCTTGAATATTGTTTCCATGGCTGATTTTCGAACATTTCCGTAGACTTGGATACATTCACGGGAATAACCGGCGGCGACCATACGCTGAACAATCGATCTTAAATCAGAAACTGCCTCCGGCGGTATCAGATCCATCTCGCGTATGCTGCTTGTGGATCTGTAACTGCTTCTTCTACGCGTTAACCGGCCAGAACCGGAACCACCTGGCGAATTGATTTCTTCTTCTTCGGCGGCAACATCAGTAGTAGCAGTTACGGTGCTATCGTCTCCAGCCTCGACGGTCAAAGACGGAGAAGCTGATGATTCCTCGAGAAAAAGAGAATCAGGCTCGAAAACAGTTGTGTGGGAGAGAAGAATGCTTCGAAACTCGTCTTCAAGCCTAGCCATGGCGATTTGGATAGCTGAGTTGGCTTTGACTTCGTAGTCATCGACAGCAGCAGAAGCAGCAGCGGCGGAGGAGGAAGAAGAAGCGAAGGAGATAGAGGTAGAAGACAAGGACCGTTGGATTTCATCAACGGCTCGCAAGAATCGATCCACCTCATCACGATCGCTTTGGAAAATCATCTTCCCTCTTGCTTCTTCAGACGCCGTTGAGTCCCATCGTAGTATTATCCTCTCCGCCGTCTCTAATTTCGAGCCATCGGAATCTATACCTCCAATATTCTCCGGCGGGTCCATCTAAAATCAATCAAACACCAAAAAAATCAACAAAAAACAAAACAACAACAAAAATTCGAAACCAATTGAATCATTCACTTACACAGACTCAACAAGGTTCAAAATTCTTGAAGGAGATTGGTAGAAGAAACAACTCTGATTATTTATTTGGAAATTTTTTATAATAAACAAGAAATTTGTTTCTTATCAGAAGGTCTAGTAAGGCGAGCTGTAAGTTATATTGTTTTTTGTTATTAATTTTGGAAGTTTCTGTAAGAGGTGGTGGGAAAACGGAAATTAGTGTTAAAGACTATTCAACTCCTCGTGCTAAAATTTAACTTCTCCGAATTACTTGCCGGCGGCATAAAAATGCCGGGAAAAAAATTAAACTTTACTGTTGAATTATTTGGCGGTGAAATGTAAGTCATAAATGCTATTATGCCTAAGTCCCACTTTCTCTAAAGAGAGGGCACATCTAGATATCCAATCATGTCTTATGATCTTCCACTTTATATTGGAATCATTGAAGCTAGTAATTTTGGTAACGTTTTGAATGATCTAAATAATCTAAAAATCATGACAAAATACAACTCGATCTATACAATTGTTTTGGTAAAAAATTAAATAAATTTTAGTTTCAATAATCAAAATAATGTAGCCGTTAAAAAAAATTAAAAACAAAATAATTAATTCGTTTCGGCGCTATTAAATTCGGAAATTTAACTCGATCAGATAAGTATTTTTTTTCTTCTTTTCAAAGTGCTATGACGTGGTTGGTCTGTGTTGGCAAAGACATCAATTTATATTATCTCTGAAAGTTTGTAATCGAATGATTCAAATTATCTGAGGATAAGAACGTACAAATTTGGTGAAGATTTTCAAAATTTTTTTATAGTGGAGATGTTTTATGGAGTATATTTTTGAACAGTCGAAAATCAGCGAAAGTAAATGTACATTGTCAAACCTCTTAATGAGATATAGTTGGTGGACCATACAAGATTTTAATCAAGCCGATTAACTAAAATAAATAAATCAATAATACAGTCGTAATGAGTATTTAAGGTAATTAAATGTGTTAAGCTAACAACTGATAATGATATAGCAGACCAAGAGTCTTTTCTTTTAATTAATTAATTTAATTTAAGACCACGAGACATAAACTCGATAAATTTATCAAATTCAGACACAAGACCGACTAACCCAAAGATACACGCCTGGGGTCCACAGCAACAAGTCAGTCAGAAAATGGTCCCTCGGTATCCACGCAAGCAACGACGTCGTTTACATATGGGCTTCGCCTGAACATGGGCTATTAACAAGATTGAAGAAACAACAAGGGATTATTGGCTGTCACCATAAATGATTGTCACAGTTCCGTTACGTTAGTTTCACCTCGCTTCTGCTCCTGCAATTAGCAATAAAATAAACTGTGCTATAAATAGTTCACTTGTGCCGCACGGTCCCTCTCATCTTCTACGGACAGCTTCTTTCTCTTTCCTCTCTGAATTTTTTTTCTTCTCTTTCTACCTTTTTCTTTTTTTTTTTCTCTTTTTTTTTTTTGTTTTCTCGTTTTTCTTTCTCATCTCGTGAGCGATAGTACCTGAACCCTAGGGGAGGAAAAATCAAAATTTTTTTGGGGGAAACAAAACAGATATCTTTCTTTTTCGCAGTGGGAAAAAAAATGCAGAATCCGAGACTGAAGCAACATCAACAACAACAAGCTCTGATGCAGCAGCAAGCTCTGATGCAGCAACACTCTCTTTACCATCCTGGTGTTTTGGCTCCTCCTCAGGTTTTTTTCTACCTATATACATCTCCGATGTGTCTAATTTTGGTCGAAATTGAGTTTTTTAAAAATTGTTTTAATTCCATATCTACACTATCGTCTCTCTCGTGGGTCCTTTTATTCCGGGTCGGGTTTAGTTTGTGTTCTATCATTTGAAGCTAGGGCTCATTCGTATGAGCTGTATCTTTGTGTTCCCTGAAGGCTAGGGTTTTCAGATCCTGTAAGCTAGCAATTTTTTTCTTGTATCTGTTGATGTCTTTGTGTTTTAGTTTTCTTCAAATTTTTGATACCGACAAAGATTTGTATTTCACTGAGCTGATGATATTTACATTCTCAAGATTACATTTTCTCATGGGGATAGAAAAGAAATTATCTTTCTTCCTTTGCTGCAATCCATTTTTCATTTTTCGTTTTCTCATCATGCTTTTGGCATTTGCAGTTAGAGCCTGTTCCAAGTGGAAACCTCCCTCCTGGTTTTGATCCCAGTACTTGCCGTAGCGTGTGAGTGAGCGTTACTTTGCATGTTGTTGTTTGAAAGTGTAGTTCTGAAGTTTGTGATTTTAACTCCTAGAATAATCTTAATATTCACAGGTATGTTGGAAACATCCATACACAGGTCACAGAGCCTCTTCTTCAAGAGATTTTTACAAGCACTGGCCCTGTTGAAATCAGTAAACTCATCAGAAAGGATAAGGTTAGAGAGATTCGATATTCACCTGTTTTGATCTTTATTTGATTAGTGTTTAGATTGTGAAAGCGACCCTCTTATAAAGTAGCATTCTTGTTATGGACAAGCCTGACAAAATAATATGCTTATGGAAAACTCTACTTGCTTCTCTGCTTATCTCAAACTTACTAAAAATGGACTAACGCATCTTTCTGATTTCACAGTCATCATATGGATTTGTTCACTACTTTGACCGAAGATCTGCTGCTCTGGCTATACTGTCTCTGAATGGAAGGCATCTGTAAGGAACAATTTTCATTGTTATGTTCCTCTCTTTGTTTTTCGAACGTATTCAGTTACGTTTCATAATACTTGAGTTCACAGGTTTGGACAGCCTATCAAAGTCAATTGGGCCTATGCCACTGGTCAGAGGGAAGATACATCAAGTAAGTTTTGATTTTTCAAAAAGTTGCATTATTGTTTGTTTGTTTTCTAGAAGAGCTTGGTTGCTCAATGCTTTTGTTTCTATATATGTTCGTAGGTCATTTCAACATTTTTGTTGGAGATCTCAGTCCAGAGGTTACTGATGCGACATTATATCAAAGCTTCTCTGTCTTTTCCACTTGTTCGTAAGTTCTGATGCTAGATCAACTCTTTTTAACTTATTCTAGTTGGTCGTAAAATAAAAGAATATCTGATGTACTAAATCCCCCTATTGATTAAGCTTATCTGCTTAAACATCATATCCAACTCATAATCTTTGACTTGTCTAATATTTAAAGGGATGCGAGAGTTATGTGGGACCAAAAAACTGGGCGCTCAAGAGGCTTTGGGTTTGTTTCCTTCCGCAATCAACAGGTAATGTATATTTCTTGAATTCATGCGGTGACTATTTGTTTTAGCTCTAGGATTGTTCATTGTTTGCATCAAGGCTAAACGTTTATTTCATTTGCAGGATGCTCAAACTGCCATTAATGAGATGAATGGTAAGGATCGAATAGTAGCTGAGATCTCATAACTTCATTCTCATTTGTGAACTTTACTTTCTCAGTTATGAAGGTCTTAGAGTTTGCAATTCATTTGCATGATACTGTGCTTAGAAAGACCAACTCGTGGATTATGTGTGTTTCTTGATTTATTATTAGTCAAGAGTTTCTGAAAGTTACATAACTTCTTTTTCAATGAGTCCCAACTCCTAGAATAGAGTTTTTCTTTATATTCGTAGTAATTAACCTTTGTTTCTATCACATCTTGTCAGGCAAGTGGTTAAGTAGCAGACAGATCAGATGCAACTGGGCCACGAAGGGTGCTACTTCTGGTGAGGATAAGCTTAGTTCTGATGGAAAAAGTGTTGTAGAACTCACAACTGGTTCATCAGGTTGTCTTTCTATTTCTGTGTGTTCAACTACACTGATTTTCTCTGGGTAATATTAAAAACTCATAGCTAACAAAGCTACGCTGGTTGTTTGATTGTGCAGAGGATGGTAAAGAGACCTTAAATGAGGAAGCACCTGAAAACAATTCTCAGTTTACCACTGTTTATGTGGGAAACCTTGCTCCAGAGGTATGTTATCGACTAGGAAATGCTCTTTGTAAGTTGTAACTTGGTTCACTATCATAACAAAAACAGTTTTATTGAGGCTCTTAGTTTATATGCTCTTTGTAAGTTGTAACTCGGTTCACTATCATAACAAAAACAGTTTTATTGAGGCTCTTTGATGAACTATTGCATCAGTAGATTTTTGGGTACATTGTGACAGCTATTTATCTTGTAGGTAACTCAACTTGATCTACACCGCTACTTCCATGCTCTTGGCGCTGGAGTTATTGAAGAGGTCCGTGTCCAACGAGACAAAGGCTTTGGTTTCGTGAGATACAACACGCATCCCGAGGCTGCTCTTGCTATTCAGATGGGTAACACTCAGCCTTACCTCTTTAACAGACAAATAAAGGTACTTTAAGCTTGGCTTACCTGAAACGCTCTCTCTCTCTTTGATCTTATTGTACCAAAAGTTGCATTGTCTGACATCTCTAGAAATGATACTCAGCATGTAATCTGACATTTGATTCTATTATCATGTTGATTGTAGTGCTCATGGGGCAACAAACCGACTCCACCAGGAACAGCCTCAAACCCACTCCCCCCGCCTGCCCCAGCCACAGTGCCTGGTCTGTCTGCAGCTGATCTCTTAGCCTATGAGAGGCAATTGGCACTAAGCAAGATGGCTAGTGTGAATGCCTTGATGCATCCACAGGGTCAACACCCTCTAAGGCAGGCTGCTCATGGAATCAATGCAGCTGGTGCTAATGCCGCCATGTACGATGGTGGCTTTCAGAATGTAGCCGCACAGCAGCTCATGTACTATCAGTAATAAACCTTAGATCGTGGTGCCGATCTTATGTTTCAATCTCATTGCCTTTTCTTCTTTTTTTTTTTTTGCTAGAACTTGTTTGTGTGTCTATCTCTGTCTTTTTTTCACTTAAGTTTATCCATATAAAAAGCTTTTTATCTGCAGTTGTATGCTTAGTTATGTATCCCCATGGATTGTAAGCCAAGCAAATTACATTCAATAAAAGGGATTTGGAAATCGATTTTGTGTTATTTGACATGAACACAAACATACAAAAAACATTGCCGAAGAATCAGTCCGTCTCTAACCGAGAAATGTATGTATCATAGAAATTCCCAGCTTTCTCAAGATCTCCCAACTCAGTATAACAGTCTGCAATAGCTCCATATGCTTCAGTGCTACCAGAATCTTCTCCTTCTCTCTTCGAGATGGCTAGAACCATGGAGTGATATTGTATAGCTTCTCTATACTTCCCTTGACGTTGCAGCGAGGCGCCTAAGCCTCTCGCAGCCTTCTTTTCTTCAATGGGGTCTCTGAGATTCTGCGCAAGTTCCAAAGCTATCTTGAACTCTGCAAAGGCTTTCTCTGGCTCTTGATTCCTCAGATAGGTCTTCCCTGTTTTCAACTTAGAGATCAACTCTTGTTTCTTTGGTTCCACAATGATTTCACTTTCTGGGATTCTAGCTCCAATTGGGGCATAGCTTAAGGTTGGTGCATAAGACTCGATTTTGGCTTGTCTCCTAAGAGACGCATTAATCTGACGTAGTTGTTCATTCAGCCTCTGTAACTCCCCTTTCCTCTGCCGAGCAAGCAACCCTGGTTTGTGCATTCCAAAAGTATCATCAAAATCCCAACTAATACAGTTCGTGGAAACAAAACATACATTGAAGAAAGGATACATTATATTACCTCCAACAGTGGCTCCAACAAGAGCCACAAGCAACAAAACTGGCATGTTGAACATGGAGCTCTCTGGCTCACATATCCCAGCAGCCAAAGCTTCAAGCGGTGTAGCCATCAGCAGGGAGTTTGTCAACAACACTGCCATCGTAGGTAACTTGAGCCTCCCAATTCCCTGCCACATTTATCTTTAAACGCTTATTATCAACCCAAAAAAACCCAAGTCAAGACACTTTCCTGGTATTCAAGGTAAAGAAAAGGAGAAAACTTTTTAGCTGAAACATCCTGGAGCTAACCAACATACCTCAAAATCTGCCAATTTGTCAAGAGTTTCCACGCTGAAAAATGGTGTTTGTAAGATTCCATTGCCTTCATGATCCTTGTGTAGGGAAGACAAATGTTTAATCTTAGAGGTAGGATGATGAGCCGCAGGCTTTCTGATTACTGAGTAGCCAATAGATGTAGCAAACTTTCCAATCTCTGAAAAGAGCCAACAAAAACACAACCTGTGAGAAAACCATCAAATTCGTTTGTTTATAAGCTCCTTAACTCTACGGGTGTAAGATTTAAGTATTCGGGCTCTTCTTGGACACTGACATGGATACGCATCATAATGATAACAAAGCTCTCAACAAGCATACAAATGAGAACAACAAATCAGGCTAGAGTTGAGGTTATAATCAAGCTACACACTAATGTCATCTATATGGCAAAACCAAATTCCTCAGATAGCTTAAACTTTTTTATTCCGATCGAAATTCTAAAAAAAGTCGATCAATCTCCGAGATTCTGATGCCTCATTACCCAAAAGAGGATCACTGAAGTGGAAAATCTGATTTAGCGAGTGGATGATGAGCTAACCTGGAGCTCGAGGCTTGTCTCGCGGCGGAGGTCCGCCGCCGGAAGTATGAGAGAAGGAGGAGCAACACCGGATAAGCGCCGCCATCTCTATAGCTCGCTCTCTGAGGATAAACCAACGCCTTGGGAGCTTAAACCAGTTGCCGCTGGTCTTTTTCTTATGACTGCGCTTATAATTCTATTTAATTACAGTCATACCCTTTTTACTTGTAAACGCAGCGTTTTAAGCAGCTTTGCTTAAACTCTGGTGGCGTGGCTGTTCTCTGTCGTAACCACTGTATTTTCCCCAGCGGAGTCTTCCACTGAGGCGGAGGATTTTTAAAGGGTTTAAGAATTTGAAGAGTTAAAAACCCTAATCTACGCTCAAGCTTTGCCGCGCTTCTGCTACGATTTGAAGTTGAAGGCTCTCGTCTGGCATCGAATATTTTATAGCATTTAGGGGTAGTTTTCGTTGGTGAAGAAATGGATACGGATATGGACACTTCCCCTAGCTACTTCAATCCCGAGGTCCTCAGTGTTAGAGATCAATTCCGTCGTTATCGGTAAACTATTCGACTACCCTTTTTCCGATTTGGATAACTATTCTCGATTTTCTAGGTCTCGTTTTATTTGATTTTTTCATGAGTTGTCGATTTTTTTGTAAGTACAGTCTAAATTAGCTGATTGTAGCTAAGACTTGAGTGCGTTGTTCTCGAAAGGTTCGGAATTCCGCTCAAGTTTTGGATTTTCTCTGATGAGCTCAATCTTGTTAGGGTTCATGGTTTTATTTTTTCATGAAATCTGCGTGTGGATTTAGCTCATTGGTAAAAATGAAGAAAATTTAGCTAGGAATCAGTCTCGGAAACCTTTTATATTCTTTATTTCTTGTTTAATCACTTCTTTGCGTGTCTGAGGTATAACATTTTTGATGTCTGTGTATGTCGAATTACACATTGCTTTGCAGAAAGAGACACTCTACATCGCCACATGAGGAAATCTTGAGTTCAAATGTCAGCGAGAATAGATTACTTTATGACGGGCATAACATCCATAGTCCAACAAATACCGCTTTGCTTCTTGAAAACATTAAGGAGGAGGTTGACAACTTTCACACTGATCATTACGATGGAACACCTACAAACCTGATCTCTGCTTCCAGGAGGGAAAGTGATGGAATTCTGGATGATGATAATGAGGCTTTGTTTCGTCGAGTAGAAAGTCAATCACTCAAGGCTTGTAAGATTGAGAATGATGAGTTAGCGGAGAGTGGAGATACAACCTTTTCTTTGTTTGCTTCCCTATTTGATTCTGCAATTCAAGGTTTGTACGATATATCTGTCCTCGTATAAAATATGGGTATATGCAGATATTTAGGTGTGTTTGGGCATGCATGTGTGTGGTTCTCATTTTTTTTTTTAAATCTCAACTAAGCAATATTCCTGCTTTTTGTGTTTGTAAGATTCCCTTTACTTAGTTGCTAGAGTCCTGGTAAGGTCTGGTTATCTCTTATTGTAATTATGTCGACTTGGTCCTGCAGGACTGATGCCCATTCCAGATCTAATATTGAGACTTGAGGAATCATGCAGGCATGTTTCACAATCAATTAGGTATGTTTTCTGGCTCTGAGAGTTAAACCATCAAAACTTCTTCAACATTTCAGTTTTTAATCCTTGTTTCATGTCTTTCCCGTTATCTACAGATATGGATCAGATATAAGACATCGTGTTGTGGAGGATAAACTAATGAGACAGAAGGCTCAGCTTTTGCTTGGTGAGGCTGCCTCCTGGTCACTTTTATGGAACCTATATGGAAAAGGTTAGGAGACTCAGCTCCATCTTTCTATTGCTTTGGCCTTTTTGGAACAGGGTAGGCGTTGTGTTCATTTTTTATCACTGATGTCTGTTGAATCTCAGTGTTATGTAATATTTTCATGTCTACCTGGAAAACTTTCAACTAAAGTACTGGGTGGTTTTTGTGTTAAAGATGGTATTAACACTGATTTGTCTTTGTTCTTGCAGTTACTGAAGAAGTTCCGGAGGATTTGATCCTGGTAATGCTTTCTTCAAATGAATCATTTAAATTGGATTACATCTTACGCATGGACTTATTTAATTTTGTTTAATGTTGCCAGTCCCCATCAACATCTCATTTGGAGGCTTGTCAGTTTGTTGTAAACGACCATACAGCTCAGCTATGCCTTCGGATAGTCCTGTGGCTTGAAGAACTAGCTTCCAAATCACTTGACTTGGAAAGGAAGGTTGCTATTCCAATATATTCCTTTTTCTATATATTGCTTTACCATTGTCATTTTGGCATGATATTTGATTGGTTGATCTGGTAAATTTGGCGATTGATTAACATTCGATTAGAATTTAGTTACAAGCAAACATTAATTTTCTCAGGTGCGGGGATCTCATGTGGGTACTTATCTTCCTAACGCTGGAGTGTGGCATCACACACAAAGATATCTCAAGAAAAATGGCTCTGCAGCTGACTCTGTACACCATCTGGATTTTGATGCTCCAACCCGTGAACATGCTTATATTCTTTCTGATGACAATGTAAGCCTGTTCAGCTATGGTTGAAGTTAGGTTCGTTTAAATTAGTAGCGCTGATGCGCATGTGTTACATTTCCTTATATTGGTTCATTCAATATTAAATACATGGTATGCATATAAATAGACACAAGAAATAAAGAAAAAAGTAGTTAAAACAATGTTGGTGGGACTATGCAGACAGCAATGCAATATGGATGAAAAGGGTTAAAAAAAAAATTTCAGAATGACCATCAGTTTCTTTTTCATAATTAATATTTGATACTCAGCAATTTGTAGCTATTTAGCTTGGTCTGAGGTGTATAACATAGCAATTGTGAGTGTTTTTTTTCTTTTGTATGTTCTAGTCTCCCTGTAGATGCCTATATCTATACTGTGAAGGTCATATTTCGTTGTCCTGATCTCTGTTGGATAAAATTAATATTTATGACTTCTCTTTGGCAGAAACAAGATGAATCTGTTCTTGAGGATGTTTGGACTTTAATAAGGGCCGGGAGAATAGAAGAGGCATGTGATCTCTGCAGGTCCGCTGGGCAGGTAATATATATAAGGGGATATGAATCCTTTAAGTGTGATGTTTAGAAATGCGTGTAGCGATAATGTCGATTTAAATTTCTACTTTGGCAGCCATGGAGAGCTGCAACTTTATGCCCTTTTTCTGGAATGGACATGTTTCCTTCTGTTGAGGCACTGGTAAAGAATGGGAAAAATAGGACTCTCCAGGCCATCGAGCAGGAAAGTGGCTTTGGCAATCAGCTGCGTCTTTGGAAATGGGCATCCTACTGTGCATCAGAGGTAATGCAAATTCTGGATAGTTTTGTTGCTTTCTTAATAAATAAATTTTTGTTTTCCCTCTAACAGAAACTTAAATTACTGTTTTTTTTTTCTTTTTTTTTGTCTGAAGAAAATTGCAGAGCAGGATGGCGGCAAACATGAAGTTGCTGTTTTTGCAACCCGGTGTAGCAACCTGAACCACATGTTACCCATTTGTACTGATTGGGAGGTAAAGGCATGCACACCCTTGTGTAATCAGATTGATTTTTGTTTAGCATATTCCAACTTTGCTTCCTTGTCTCCCTTTGTTCTTTTGGTTAACGTATTTTAACATTTTTTCTTGGTTATGCCAAATTCTCAGCATTATATTTTAAGGTGCTTATTTGAAACGTCATTTCTTCTTAAGTTATCACCCTGCACGTGTGTCCCTGTCGAGTTGAATTATTCATGAGATATTTGGTTACTGTTTAAAGATGGTTATCATTATGTATCATTGACAATACTTGTTTTCATCACTACCATTCCGATTCAAAATCTTTGATAAAATGGAAATTGCTGTCATCTCTAACTTATTGCATAACTTACTCTACCTGCTATGTGCATTAACATTGTTTTAGCGTTGACGGTGATTTTTCTGCAGTCAGCTTGCTGGGCGATGGCAAAATCATGGCTTGAGGTTCAGATTGATCTTGAACTCGCCCAATCAAAGCCAGGCTTGACAGAAAGGTTTAAAAGCTGCATTGATGAAAGCCCAGAAACAATGCAAAATGGTTTTCAGGCATCACTTGGGCCAGAAGATTGGCCCCTCCATGTTCTAAACCAACAACCCCGTGACCTTCGTGCTCTTCTTCAGAAACTCCATTCAGGGTATGCATGCTACTATTTGGAAAATTTCTTTTTGTCCTCCCTGTAGAGAGCTACAGCCCAACGTACTGTTTTGTTCCTGGCGTAGGGAAATGGTACACGAAGCTGTTGTCAGAGCATGCAAAGAGCAACACCGGCAGATTCAGGTATTTTAATTACAAAAGAATTTTCCGTCAAGCTATAAGAACCATATATTATATGTGGAGTCATCCCTAATACTTTCTTTGGCAGATGAACCTTATGTTGGGGGATATATCACATCTTCTTGATATCATATGGTCATGGATAGCACCCTTAGAAGATGATCAAAGCAACTTCAGGCAATCAATAGTTTTTCTCTTGATACTTTCACTTCTATTAAAACAGTTCTGGGATATAGTTTTCTGTTGATTGTCAGATCCTAGCATTTTCTTTCGAATTAACCAAAATTGCCAACTCAGCGAGGTGGTAGTAGGGGTCTCTAAATGACTTACCTATTGCGCATTTGCTGATGTTTCTTGGTTGTTGTAAAGAAGAAAGATATGTGTTTTTTCAGCATTGCTATATGAGTGACTTGGCTCAATACGTTTTGCATCTGGTAGGCCCCATGGCGATCCTTATATGATAAAATTTGGTGCCCACGTTGTACTTGTTCTTAGGCATCTGCCTACTGATGAAATCGACGACTCTTTTAGGGAGAAGCTCAGTAATGTTGGTGATCTTATTCTTCATATGTGAGTCACTTCATTTGGTTCCTCTGCAGTAACAGAGTTCATTTTATGGAACTTAATATACTAATTCATGATATATTACATGCATATTACATTCAACTGGCTTCCTAGTGATCTGTGAAATGCTGCCAGGTATTCGATGTTTCTATTTTCAAAACAACATGAAGAATTAGTAGGAATTTATGCTTCTCAGCTTGCTCGTCACCGATGCATTGAACTTTTCGTACACATGATGGAGCTAAGGATGCAAAGCAGGTAATTTATAGGTTATTGTATGATAAATATTTGAAAAGAGCCTTTCATATTGCATTGTGTGATCCTCTCTACTTTGCAGACAAGTACCCATTTGCTTATTGGTATATGGCTTAAAGTTATTTCTTTGACATTTTTCTTCCTGCTCTGAAAAATAGCGTACATGTGAAGTACAAAATCTTCATGTCTGGTATGGAATACTTGCCATTCTCTCCTGTGGATGACTCGCAAGGAAATTTTGAAGAAATAGTTGACAGGTATTCAAATGTCGAGATAATAATGAGATACATTTTACTTTAGTAATCTCAGAAAATGCAATATCCTGAAACAATCACAGGGTTTTGTCAAGATCCCGGGAAATCAAACTTGCAAAATATGATCCCTCAGTTGATGTTGCGGAGCAGCATCGTCAGCAGAGTCTTCAAAAAGCCATAGCCATTCAGTGGCTCTGTTTTACACCTCCATCTACTATAAAGGATGTCAAGGACGTTACTTCCAAATTACTCTTGCGATCTTTAATGCACAGGTACATCAATGCATACTAACATATGGCCTCATGTAGTATCTGCGTCTGCGAGAAATCTTGACATATTAGCAATATGTAGGCTAATTTTGCTACTCTGTTTACCTATTTCTTAATTCCTTAATGGATATGTAGTGTTGAAATCAAAGGACCAGAAGTCCTTTTAATATGTTAAGTATGTGTCTCCATTTTATTTTCTTTACTTTTACCTCTGTTTCATGGTATTATTGTTTCTTCCTCTTTTCAGCAACATTCTTTTCAGAGAGTTTGCTTTGATTGCCATGTGGAGGGTGCCTGCAACTCCTGTGGGTGCACACACACTTCTTAGTTTTCTTGCTGAACCTCTAAAGCAACTCTCAGAAAATCCAGATACCCTCGAGGATTATGTGTCTGAGAATTTGCAAGAGTTCCAAGACTGGGTATGCTTCACTGCAATTTTACTCTTTGTTATTCCTTTGATTTAAACATCCAGTCTTTAAATAACTTTACGTACCTCTTTGTCTTTAAACAGAATGAGTATTATTCCTGTGATGCAAAATATCGCAACTGGCTCAAATTCCAATTAGAGAATGCTGAAGTCCCTGAACTGTCAGAAGAAGAAAATCAGAAAACTGTTGTAGCAGCCAAAGAGACTCTGGATTCTTCTTTGTCATTGCTCCTCAGTAAGTGATGCCATACTTTATAATATAGAGTTGACTTGTATGCACGACTTTGCAGTTTTTTCATTGGTTAAAATTGCTGTTAACTGTGATAGTATTGAACCTCATAATATAGGACAAGACAATCCCTGGATAACATTTCCTGAAGACCATGTATTCGAATCAGAAGAATATTTGTTCCTTGAATTGCATGCAACTGCGATGCTCTGTTTGCCTTCTGGTGAATGTTTGCAACCAAATGCCACTGTTTGTGCGGCACTAATGAGTGCACTTTACTCTTCTGTCAGTGAGGAAGTTGTTTTAGATCGCCAGTTAATGGTATTCCCTTCCTCCAACGTTTTTGTTGCATCTGTTCCTCTTACCAGCTATATATAATTCTTTTTTTTTTTTTGGCGGGCATGAGTTTTCATTTACAATGGTTATGCAACAGAATTGGACATTTTCGCTTGCAGGTAAATGTATCAATTTCGTCAAGGGACAGCTACTGCATCGAGGTTGTGCTCCGGTGTTTAGCAATTAAGGGTGATGGAATTGGGCCACATAATGCAAATGACGGTGGTATTCTGAGTGCAGTGGCTGCAGCTGGTTTTAAAGGTTTGGATGTCTATGGAACATATTTCTCGTTCAATGTGGTTTATCTCCTTTCTCCATTGAAATTTGGGGATGTTTGTTTCATCCAAGATGACATCACCAGCATTATTAAAACAAGCAAAAATTTGAAATTTGACTGCAGGTGAGCTTACTCGGTTCCAGGCAGGTGTTACAATGGATATATCCCGCCTAGACGCTTGGTATTCAAGCAAAGAAGGCTCTCTTGAAACGCCTGCAACTTATATTGTCCGGGGTCTCTGTAGGAGATGCTGTCTTCCAGAGCTCGTTCTTCGATCTATGCAGGTACAGCATCGTATTTGCAACTAGCCTCTTCCAGATTTCACGTTTTATTATTCAGTACCCCTAGAGCGCGTATTAGCTTTTACCAATGCAAACATACATATCCCCGTCTGTGGCCAATTCATGTAATAGTGTACTAATATTTAGCAGTGAAGAACTATAGCGGGCTCAAATTTTACCCACTGGCATGTTGCTGGTTAGATGAATTAACCTCCATTAATCGACATACTTGCAGGTTTCTGTTTCTCTAATGGAGTCGGGAAATCCACCTGAAGATCATGATGAACTGATCGAGCTCGTGGCTTCGGATGAAAATGCTTTTCTCTCTTTGTTCAGTCGGCAACAATTACAGGTTAGTAATAAGTTCTTTACACGCTGAAAAAACAAAGTCAAAGGCTCGTCATTTATTAGTCCATTTTTTACTCGTCCTTTCCAAATGAATGCAACTTCTCACCATCTGCACCATTGTTGGGTATTAACCTGAATGAATATCTGCTAGCTTTTAATTTGACTGTACATCACAAGCTATATGAGTACTGAAATCTTATCTGTTTATGAATCATTTAATCTTAGCATCTGAGACCCATCTAATCGATTTTGATGCAATGAAAATGCAGGAGTTCATGCTATTTGAGAGAGAGTATCGTATGTCCCAGTTGGAACTTCAAGAGGAACTTTCATCATCTTGATATTGCCTCATCATAAAACCATGCCTGCTTCTTCCTCACCAAATGTCCAGAGAAACGGCTTATTTTGGTCGTGTAAATTACGCTGTAGCTCGTCTTCTTTTCAGACCAGGGATTTCACTGATTAGACTCATTATTCAAGTTCCCTTCAGTACCATTTTTCAAAGAGTTAATTATCTTTTAGTAAACCGTCTCTCATAGGCTTTTCATATAACCAGCAAAACAAGTAACAAAAGAACATCACCAAGTCCAAACATACTAATCCCTTGTTCTTAACAGAGCTTTTTTTATTTATGTAGACAGTATTTGATACTGTTGTTCATATGTCTGATTCAATTTCTTAGAGCACCGCTGTCTCTTGTATGTTTGGATTAGAGCAAAGAGTGAAGTCTCTCATTCTCTGTCCTGACATGGTTTCTGGTTATGTCAGCAATGGTCGGACAACCAGAAAGAGCCATGGTGATCTCAAACTCATTCTTTAACATCTCAATAACTTTTTTCACTCCATCTTCACCCTTAGCTGCTAGCCCATAGACTATAGGCCTCCCTATCTGCATCACCCAACCAAAATAGTGTCATAACATCAGCAGAGAGCAACCTGAAAAGTGTATGCCAAATCCCAAACCATAGCATTCAAAGCTTACAAGAACAGCTTGTGCCCCAAGCGCCAGTGCTTTGAAAACATCTGTTCCTCGTCTTACTCCTCCATCAAGCAAAACCGGAATCCTACCTCTAACAACATCAACAACCTGCAGTTTCAGAGAGAAAAAAATCAGTTTGTTCTTTAAGAAGGATATGTTTGTTCTAACGCAAGATTTGAAGGGTTTAATACCTCTTCTAAAACAGTTATGGTAGTAGGGGAGTAGTCGAGCTGGCGAGCCCCGTGGTTCGATACCACTATTCCATCTACACCGGCTTCAACAGCCTTAAGAGCTGCCAATAGCATCAAACAAAGCTTTCTTTTATATGCCTTAGACTTTTTACAGAGTATGGTACATGTTATGTATCAGAGTATGAGACATGGATATTGCCATCTTCACGTGTGAGTAACCCTTTGACCAGGATTGGCAACTTTGTAATAGATCTTAACCATTCGATGTCCTAAATTTTTGCAATGCAAAGATTATAACGAATAACTTCACATGGAACTTTTTGTTTAGTATTCAAGGAAACAAATAGAATCATTCTCAAGATTTTACCTTCCAACTTAACGAAGCATCAAGTGTACTAGAGGCAAAGGCTTCCAGCCCTGAACCTTCACTCTGAGAAAAGTTATCACTGTTAACAACTGGTAAGGTTTCACTTTACATGAACCTTAATTAATTCAAGCTCTACTTACAGGTTGGATTTGAGTTGAAAATAAACCTTCAAAATTCTTCAACTGTGGAGATATCATTCTACAGAAAAAAAAATCTGATACATCATTTCACAAACTACCTTTTATTAGATAGACTAAGCAAAGCAGGGAAGCTTATTCCTGCAAGATTGAGTTCCAAAATCTCAAGAGTGTAATGGAGAGTGTTACTTGTTCTTTATATCTGCTTCCCTTCTACCAAGTTTAGGAACATCAACAATCAGAACTATGGCCTTGAATCCAGCTTTTTCAGCTCTTTTCACCATCTGAGCAGTGATATCACGTCTCTTGTACACCTATAAAAGATATCAGAGCGAACTAAGAAGTAAGTACCGAGGCCTAAGGCCTGCACCAAGGAACCACATTTACGTGAGATAAGCAAAGCCAGATTGTGTATTTACATATAATTGAAGAAACCGGACAGCATTACAGCTGGAAGCAACTTCCTCAATAGTGCAAGTAGACATGTATGATAGTATCTGAAATCACAAAAGAAAACACTATAATCATTACCTTAAAACCCAACAATGCAAGGCATGCATTCCAATAGACACCTTAGTACCATGATAGTGTTACATGCAGCTGCAGCTTTCGCAGTGGCGGTTTCCCCTAACATAGAAGACAAATCAAATCAATTTTCAAAACCAGGATATTGCATACTGAAACTGTAGACAGCTAGTTATGAACAGAGACTAAAGAGACCTTCTGGATGTGCCAACTGATGCATTGCTGTCGGAGCAATCATGATGGGAGCTGAGATTGGGTAACCCAATATGCTTGTGGACATATCTATTTTGCTCACATCAACAAGTACTCTAGGCCTAAACCTGAAAATGAAGCTCATTTAAAAGTGTGAGTCACAAGAAGTTGTAGTGTGACCCACCCACCAAAAGGATTCAACATTTTCCTTGAGAGTGTGTTGATCCTCAGCTCCTCCATTGTAGAAATCAAAGTACATCTTAGGAAGAGCCCTTTTGGCCAGCTCTTGAAACTCATCCACGTTAACAATTTGATCCATCTATATAAAGTAAAGAAATTGACATTCAAATAACAAACACTTACTCTACATAAACCATGCTCCTTCATCAAGATTAAACAAAATTATCAATCTTTACTGAATTGTTTGAGGTGGTAAGTTCAATATTTAAACTATCACGAAATTAAAAAAAAAAAAAAAATATATCATTAGGGGAATCAGAACTAAAACCATAAGATATGATCCAAAGAGAGAGTGTTACTCACATATGTGAAGAAACCAGCAAAAGAAACACAAAGGCAGAAAGAAACAGTTGAACTGTTTTTTTCAAGTCTCTCTGGTAAGAGCTAATCCCTGAATCAAAATGAAATTGAAAAAAAAAGTAAAGGATGAAGAAATGGAAGAGACCTCGTGATTGATCAGTGCCGGAGACAGAAAACGACAAAAATCTACTTCTTGAGATTGATCTCTAGCGAATCCTCTGGGTCGTCTAGAGTCTTTGTCCTCTTGCTAACGAACAACAAAAGACTGCTACAGACTACAGCCCATATGTATTATTAAGCCTTTTAGTTGGGCCAATTAATTGATAAACGTTGACTATTCAACCTTATGATTACGTGGCATATCATAGTCACTCAAGAGTGACTAATTATGTTTAAAATATATTATTACCTTATGTTTATTTTGTGATCATAATATAACAATTTGATAATTCAACAAAAAAAAAAATTCTTTATAGCATTGAAAATATAGAGAAAACTTTCCTAATATATAACTCAAGTTTAAAGTAAAATTGAAAGCATTTTTACTCTTGAGCGTTCTCAGCTTTACCAACAAATCCATGAATCAATCTTAGCTGAATCAAACCATCTGTGAGTTGAAGAATCTCCGCAGAATCTACGTTTGAATCAGAAGCTTTCACTCCGCAGAATATTGAAGTGCAGTTTCTACGTTTGAATCAGAAGATTTCATTTACATTGGCTTCATGAGGTGGACAATCATTTTCCGATTTTACCAATCAGTTTTATGAAATAATAAAGGAGAAAGGAAAAGCTAACAGGAAATGCAAGACGAAATCTTTGAACAGCCTCAGTGGTCCTCTTCTTGCGTTTACACATTATCAATTTTATCATGATTGCTTTTGGAGATGAAACACCTGCGGATTGCAAAACAGATGGTCAAGATCCGTCTCCATACATTATCAGGAAAGTTTTCTTGTTCCTGCCCAAAAAAACAACATAAAAAAGAAAAGAAAGTAGGTAATAATGCCAACAATTTGATCAGACAAGGAACAAACAAAATCTCTTATCTGTTTGTGTTTGAAACCTTCGCTTTAGTAGGATTCAGATCAAAACCAATATAAGGCCATCCCAGAAGATCAATATCTGTGACCAATGGCATTGACAAAATATTGGCCAGCACCTGCAAAATCATATTGATTTGATAAGAAAACAACATATACCACAACTTCTCCATGGATTTTTAAAAAAATTAGATAAGTTAAAACCTTATCCATTTTTCCAAATCCAATGATGACAATTGATCACTAATGTCGTAGTTCATAGTTTCTGCAGAATTGTTGATATATTTGTTATGAATTCAAAGTTTATTATCATATAGCAGTAAAAAAACAAATCAAGTTACCTCTCCGGGACCAAGTTTTCTCATCAAGAAATTAGGTGGCTCTTCTTTCAAATTGGGTAAGCGTAGGTGTTAACGCCATTGATAAAACATCTACATCTACGAATCCTTGAATCCATCTGCTCCAAAACCATCTGTTCCGAGATTCGCATCTGTTTCCGAACTTACTCATCCACCGTAACTACAAACCAAAATTGAAAGGCATATGACGATTTAGAAAATCTAAGAACAGAGAAGAAATGGTTAATGAATGCAAATCGTGAATGAAAATGGAAGCTCGCAACGAAGAAGACGATCGATAATAGAGTAGGATATTTGCAGAGAAAGGGAATAGTTAACGAACTGAAGAAGAAGAAGAGAGAGAGAGGTGTCAAGGTCTTTCCATTAAAGCAACAAACAAAAGCTTAATTATCATCACCAGTGAGATTAGAAGCTTTTGTATTAAAATCAAAAGCAACAAAAAGAAAGCAAAAAATGGAACCTGAGTGTTGTTGAAGAAGATTTACTTCTTCTTGGGCATTATAATCTCAACTTGTTCCTGGGAAAAATCAATCGAACATGATTATAATCTCAACTTGTACCTGTGAAAAACAATCGAAAATCAATCGTTGAAGAGAGCTATGGCATGTGATGATGAATGAAGTTAAAATAGAAAATCAAGTTAAAAGGACATATTAGTTCTTATCTGATGGCATGTGAAGAGTTCAGAGGTAGAGAGATGATACGTTTGGTAGGGTGAAGGTTTTATAGATGAGTTACGAGTTTGGAAAAAGTGGCCATCAATTTATTTTAATTGGAAAGAGTAGTAGTTAGAAGAAGTAATGGTGATTAGAGATGACGAAGTGGGTACGTTTAAGAGTTTGATCTTATTGGGTGGCGTTTCGTGTGTGAGGGAGGCGAAGAGAGGGATATGGCAAAAGGCTGCAGGAACAACTACGGTGAAGTCGTGAAGATGGTGGAAAGAGAGAAGAAGAAATCAGATTGGGCCATAGTATTAGTATAGATATGGCTGTAAGTAGACAATAACTAATGAGCTGAGTTTTTTTTTAAATGTGTATGTGATTAGGCTTTAAGCAGACGATAACTGAGTTTCTTTTAATAAATGTATATTACTTTAAAATGCCACATGGCAGTCCGAAAACTCTTTTTTAACTTTTGTTTTTTTGTTGACGTGGACACATGGGGAAGCCCCAAAACCTCTTTTAATGTAAGAGATATGTCTACAGAGTTTAATTACAGGTGCAGTTGTACACCAATGCTCAGAAACCGAAGAGTCTCTCTTTTGCAAAATATCTATATAAAAAAGAGGCACGATCAGTCTTTATCCTGCCAAAGTGTAAACTCACCGTATTTTTACAAGTAAAATCGATGAATCACGGAGGCTACGGTGGCCGTAGGGTTTCTCGGGGAGGTTTGCCGGCAACTACGCAATGGGTTACCCGACAAGAAAGCGAAACTCCGGTAGTTATATTTGATTGTCGACTCGTATTCTTTGTTCCGAGATTGTTTGTGTTTGTTTCATTCTCGTAGTCCTTTGATAAGCTTTTACTTAGAACAGATTTTTTCCTACGTAATCTTCAGGTTGCTGTTGATAGTTCTTTGGATGAATCTTCTGGTAATAGAGGTAGAGGATCTCGAGGGAGAGGAAGAGGAATAGGTACAACATCACAGTCTCCTAGATATACTTCTGGGTATGGCAATGATCCAATGCAACTGTACGTTAAGAAGTCCAATGTGGGACTTGTGGAAGAGGGAGTTCAAGAGGATAGAAGAAAGTCCCAAGAGCCTATAATAGTTTCTACTAAGAAACTTGGTAATGGTGCTGATTTGAAGCTTTCTGGAGATAACAAGGATCTTTTGAAATTATCTGCTTCGTCTAGCTCGAAGAACACAAGTCTTAGTGGATGTTCATTTGTCTCTAGAGAATGTGAGGACAAGTATGGGGCTAGAATGGGTTGTGATGTTGTGAATAGCATGAAATATGTTTCGTTGTCTTGCCAGGAGTCTGTGTCTTCCTCAAGTAATCACAAGGTTGAGGTTTCTAGTGTTGAGGATCATAATAGTGCTCGCAAGTCTGGTGGTGCAGGAAACTCTTCAAACGAAAGCAGCATGAGACCTTTTGATCTCTTTCTCAAGAAGAGTGTGATGGTACTAAAACCCTCCCTCTTGGTACAAGGCAAAGAAAGGAGGAAAGAAACTAAGGGTATTGTTATTAGACCTGGAATGGTACTTCTCAAGAACTTCTTGTCAATCAATGATCAAGTAACTACTCTCTCTCTCCCTGTTTCCTTCTTTCTGAATGTGTTTGTGTATCTGTCTGATCTTATTCATCATTTGTGCTTCATCTGTTCTTGAAATTGTGCAGGTGATGATAGTGAATAAATACCGTGAGCTGGGTTTGGGTGAAGGAGGTTTCTATCAACCAGGTTATGGAAATGGAGCGTTGTTGCATTTGAAAATGTTGTGCCTTGGAAAAAACTGGGACCCTGAAACATCTAAATATGGAGAAACTCGACCGGTTGATGGTTCTGCTCCTCCTCAAATTCCTGTTGAATTCAGTCAGCTTGTTGTGAAAGCAATTAAAGAATCACAGTCCCTAGTTGCTACAAATTCTATGAAGACAAAAGGAGAAGATGAAATGCCATCTATGTCACCTGACATCTGTATTGTTAATTTCTACACATCCACTGGGAGACTTGGTCTCCATAAGGTTAGTGTGTGAACAACTTCTTGATTTCATGAAGCTCTAATGTGATTGCATCATCATTCGTTTCAAATCCTTTATGTTTCAGGACAAAGATGAGAGCGAAAAGTCCATTCGAAAGGGATTACCTGTTGTTTCGTTTTCTATTGGAGATTCAGCCGAGTTCTTGTATGGTGATCAGTGGGGTGCTGACAAGGCAGAAATGGTAGTCTTGGAGTCTGGAGATGTTCTATTATTTGGTGGCAAATCCAGAAATATCTTTCATGGCGTGAGATCAATTCAAAAAGATACTGCCCCCGAGGTTCTTGGTCAGCTAACAAGTCTCCGTCCAGGTCGTCTGAATTTAACTTTTAGGCAGTATTAACCCAAATCAATTCTTCAAGATATTTGCCCCTAAGTTTCTTTTTAGGAAACAAGTCTCTGACCGGTGTCGTCTTAATTTCACTTTTAGGCGGTATTAATGTATCTTGAAGCTGGTTTTGGAGTGCCTGAACATGTACAAATTGCAGGCTCATATTATTCTTCATGCATCTTTTGGTTATCTGTATAAAGAAAAACCTTTGCAGATTCTTTGCACTTGTTATGATTCTATTTTCAGTTATATTGTAATGTCTTGGCAATATGAGAAGATCTTTGGTTTTACTGTTACTTCTCTAAAATAGCAGCATAAAATTCATTATCTTTTGCATGTTCCACAAATCTGGAGAAATCAAGTTCTTGTTTCTCTTTTTTGGTATTATAACTGTTTCCCCGTTCTTTGATCTCGTCTGTGTACCCACTCTTGCTTGTCAACTTTGATCTTGAGGATTTCTTGGCCTACCTCATCAACACAGAATGAAAAGAAATGAAGAAGAGTGATCTTGATTAGTCAAACGAAACAAGTGTTTATTAGATTCAGTTATGTCTGATTTCTGTTTATATTATACACAAATCAGTTTCTATTATACACAATAAATTAGCACACACAATGTATATAACTTAGGCTTTAGTTAGATTTGTGAAGTTATTCACATTGATAGGCAAATTTTCACATTGTATCGGTTGTCTTGTTAGTTACGAGCTTGCTTATGCTCCAACAGCTGATGCAGCTGAATCTACATAAAGTAGCAAGGACGAGTATATTTTCTTCTTCAACCTTTCTATATTCTCTAACAAAGAACTATCACTAGAGTTATGATCACTTTTAACTTTTTCCAGCCATTCGTTTGCTTGCTTAAGCTGGGATAATGTCTCAGCAATATGATTATCTGGTTCTACTAGTCTCGCTCCTTTTGTTTTTCCTTTCTTCTCTGGAACACTAGCATTAAATCCAGTATCTAATGCGTCTTCCAAGAACTTGAAAAACCAGCTTCTTGTTTCTCGTTTCAAAGTGTTTCTCAGTTCTTTTATCTCTTCTCTTCCATTTCCCTTAACCCATTCCAGCTTTTCAGCTTCTGTTAGACTTTTTGATGACTTTGTTGTGTTTCTACTTGAAATTAGACTAGCTTTTTTGCTCAACTTTTCAGGTTCCGTCCATAATGAATTAATATTCACTGGCTGGGATGAGTTATCTTTCGCTGCTGCAGCTATGACCTGTGCTTGGTCAAGGATGCTCTGCAGAGTGAAGAAGCTTCTGAGAGAGGTATGTGGATTCTTTGGTGAAGCATTTGAGCTGATGTCAGCAAACGTACTGCAAAATCATTGTTTCTTTGATTAGCCAAAAAGACAACTTTGCATAGAAATAAAAGACAAGTTTGATTTCAAAGGTAACTTGCCTGATACACTTGATAAGATGTGAAGCAGCCAATGCCTCTCTCTGTACTTCTGTGGCAATTAGAGCAGCAACATTTCTCCTTCTTATCATTCCCTTTGGATTATGAGAATATGAGTGATTAGCTCAAAAGGGAATGATTCAAAAAAAAAAAACAAAAGGAGAGATACAGAGATCATATAAAAGCGTACTTTACCCATTTTTGATAGATTAGCTGGCAGAGAGGTCCATGATGCATCCTCAGAAGAAGTACTCTTCCTGTTTATGTAACTCACAGCAGAGCTCAATGAGAGTTTCTTTGGCTCTTCCTTTGTTGGAGCTGTCACAGGCCGAGATTGTGGAGGACCAGCTTGACGTGCCTGTGCACTTATATGTTAAGTACAAGTTTACAACTATAACCAATATGCTAATTTAAGGAATTTTCTTATCCTTAGACCTATGTGACTTATCAAAAGAACACTCACCTGATCTTTGTACTCCTGCTGCTTACCCTTAGCCAATCCACCAGCTTTCTTAGTCACCATTATCGATCCAGTCTCACTCTCATTGTTGCTACCGCCACTACTCGAGTCTGATCCACTTGCCTTGAGATTTGAGACACCCTTCATATATCTTGAAGCCACACCTGTTTTCTCTTCCTTGATTACAAAAGGTTGATGTCTTCTTCTATTCTCCACAGCATTTGATCTCGCAACATCTTTCTGCTTAAGAATTTATTTATATTAGAGAAGAGATCTCTTACAAAAGTAAAAGCTCAAAGAATCTGATGATTTATAATACTTCCATCACCTTCTTCTGTTTGTGATTATCTTCTTGCAGAGGTATTGTCTCAGTAGGTACCAACATTTGCATCAAATCTTTGGGATTTCCAACAAAAGGATGGCGTCCAGAGATGGGTCTAACTCCCACCATTACAGGAACAGGTGTCCCAGCTTCAAGCTTATCAACGTAAAAGAACTGTCCCAATCCCAGTTTGTTGTTCAAGATAAGTTCGTTGTCTTCGTTTTTTAATGAGACATATGTGGAGTGAGAAGAATCTGAGACTTTGATGAAAAAGCCATGGTTTGGCCAAAGCTCTGAGCCAGCTAAAGCAGGAACAATGCCGATTACCTGCAAGAGAACAGACCGATACTCACCTCGAACCTTGATGTTGGTGTCCATCGTCTGAAGAAGCTTGATTAACACTGTAGGAGTAAGAGAAGCCATTCTTGGAAATTGAACAGTGTGAGATTGGATTTTACAACAGAGAAGAAATGCTTTTTTTGTTTGGTTTAGATTCTTTGTTTCTTGATG
Source organism: Cardamine occulta (assembly GCA_028015245.1). Taxonomy (NCBI): domain Eukaryota; kingdom Viridiplantae; phylum Streptophyta; class Magnoliopsida; order Brassicales; family Brassicaceae; genus Cardamine; species Cardamine occulta. The sequence goes on along the minus strand of CM051371.1, from coordinate 15,149,724 downwards.
ATGGAGCATCTTCGCTATCTTTGCATGTCAGGTAAGTAACATCATCATCAAATTTCACTTGGCTTTGAAGTCAAGCGATCATGTTACTTACACTCATGAGGATTACTTGTCCCAATTTTCTTTACCTTTTTCGTCTGAATGACTAATGTATCCTTGCTGAAGTAGAGACTGGTGAGGTTAGGGGAAGGGGTTTTTTGGGGATTTCTTACTGGTTTACGTCAACTTCGATCTCACGTCACTTTCCGAGGAAGATGGAGAAAAGTTTTCTGAGAAGGTGAGCAGGGCCAACATGGCATAATATGGTTGGTTCATTGGTTAGGGCCCAAATATCATATGGTTGGTTCATCGAGTTGTGGCCCAATAGAATGTGCTTTTAAAGTAGTAAAATCCTAGTTACTTTATTTTAAACTAGAAAATAGAGGTTAAAGTAGAATAACTGGTTGGAGATCTTGAAGGGTCAAAATAGTAAATGAGCATCCATGATTTTTGTGTTTGTACAGTATTAACAAAATCAAATCGATATCAAACCCATAAGGGCATATTAATCTCACAACATTTCACTTATACACTCGTGCTTGTTCTGTGCCTGCGTTGCCGAATCTTTTACTTTTTCATTTGCTTGGATCCTGACTTCTTCTATGATGAATCTTGGTTTCGAATCATTTCCCTTTGCTACGAAAATTGGAGTGAAAAAAATGACCTAGGTGCTGCAGTAAACATGAAGAAGCTTAAGAGTGAGTAAAAAGAATCTAGCAACAAAGATTCTAACTGAGTTAAAAAAACGCAGCTTGGTTATATATTACTGTGTATCAGGATTAAGATCTCAGTTTAATGATTAAAGACTCAGATTCGATTCTACTGTGTCTCATGATGATATGCATATATATATATACCATCAACCTTTCGATTCTATAAAGAGAAAAAAAAGAACAAAAAGGTTAGGAGCTTTCAAGAGTAGAACACATGATTGATTACCTTTTACAGAAGTTCCTGACGTGTGGTCCTCCTTCAGTTTATAGCTCAATGGTGCCCCAGTGGTGTGGACTGAAATGAGATACACAGATTTAGATCATCTTTCATGACCCAGCTCAATATGAACAAGCCGAGAAATAAAACTAAGCCTCTAGTTTTAATGAATTCTAGAGTTTAAGGTCACCGATTTTGGATACATTGTGAATATCTTTGAATGCTTTGTAAAGAACACTATGGTCTTTGAAAAGGCTTACCTTGTTCATTGAATAGTTCACTCTCGTTGAAGCTATCACCAGAGGGGTGGCTCTGCAAGAATCCCATTCTCGACTTTCTCAAGTCTTCTGATGATCGATTTGCAATATCTCTTCCATCGTCAGTATCATCATCCCCTTCAGACGTTGTAGCGGATATCCAGTCAGCCAAACTCTCAGCCGCACGGTTTTTCCTTCCAAAATTCAAAAGCCTTTTCAACCCTTTTGTCATATCCTGTTGGCACTGATTTTGAGATGGATTACCAGCAGTTACGCGTTTCTGAGCAGCTCCCCATTTCTTTCTCATTTGAGTTGTATCGTTTTCTGTATGGTTAAGGGAAGATAAGTTCCAGAAAGCAGGACTACCCACTGGAGAGTCCACTGAAGCATCAAGTTCAGATTCCTCGTTTGGATATTGATGCTTCACTCTGCGATTTCCATGGAACATTCCTTTCACCGAGTGAGTCCAGAATTGAACCCATGGTTTGATGCCTAGAAGCCATAGCAAACAGGTAGTTCAGCATTTGAACCAGGGTCAAGCTGAGAAATAGATTCACCATTTGCAGCCCCTGTACTACCCCATTCTTCAAACTCCTGACTTAGTCTTGGCATCTCATTTTCTGCATCAGTAAAAGCTTCGACTTCTGTGTCATCGAGCACTTCTTCCATCCCCTTTTTCTCCATATCATCAGATGCCTCAGATCCTTCTGAAGCCTTTAGCTGTGCATTATCAGAGATAATACCAATTCCAAGATTGTTAAAATTTCTCCCGCTTTGCTCTTGTTCAAGATTCAGAGGTACAGAACCAGCATCCTCTGACTTCAGTTGAGAAAAGTCTGCCGTCAACTCAGCAGAACCTTTTCTGAAATTTTTTGGCCTTCGCAGCTTCTCTTCTTCAGTTACAGCCTTTGGGCGGACAGAGCTTCTCACCTGTGAGCGGACACCATTTTTTCCAATTCCGAGGCTGGTTTCATGCCTTCCTTCTTGATCTCGGAGAAGTTAGGGACTGACTGTGCAACAAGTTTGTCTGATTGTCCTCTCCGCCTTACAGAACTGGGTGTAGAAGCTTTGTCTGCTGAGCGTGAAGCTGATGTAGCATTGGTTCGAGCAGTCAAGAAATTGTTTTTATTTTGTTGTGGCTTGTTATTCTGGGAGCTCCTGGAAACATCTTCATCTTCTTCACTGTGAAATGAGCTTATTGGATGCTGCCAAGCCATTACATTTTTAAACCTATTAGGAAACCAAGAATAATATTTCATCCACTGTAAAATTTTAGAAGAAGAAAATGGCGTGTACCTGATCCTTTCTAGCACTCAGCTTAGAGTTGAAGTATACAAGCTTCTCTGCACGTCGAGCATTTGAATCACGTTTGGCCGTAGACTGAGAAAACTTGGTTTTCATCTCAGCATTACTTCGATCAAGTGTATCTTGCATCATCTTCAATTTGGCTTCCTTCTCAGTCCCTCTGCAACTCCAGTCTTCCTTCAGCTTAGCGTCTCTTTTCTGTATATATTTCTCATAGAACTTTCCTCTAGAATTATCAGAAAAGCTGATTTCTGGAAATGTTTGCCTTGTGGTATCTCCATAGTCCTTGTTAACAACCATCTTCATTGTTGGCGGAGTTTTGAACTCGTCATCATCATTTGAGCTTAAAGTTGGCATTGTCGTGATCTTCTGCTCAGAAATTTGTGCAGAAGATAGATCTTGTGCTACAGGTCTTCTGAGCTGTGAAGTCACAGCCTGTTCACTCGGCTTCCCGGGCTTAAATCTACGGACAGAACTGGATTGATCCCCCGGCACACGGAGCATATGTTCAGAAAATAGCTTTTCAAGCTCGTTTGCTTTCACTTTCAATTCGTCATTCAGCTCTTGACTTCCCTTAGACGGTCTTGCCCTTTGAACTTGCTCTGCCGGGGACACTTGGGTCAGTGTATCACTCTCGGAGATATTTGAAACACAATTAACGGCTGCAGGTGGCTTTTTATTTACATCGGCAGAACCAATTTCAGTTCTTCTACTATGCGGCCTTTTCATCTGTTCAGAACCTAAAGAAATGGTGCAACAAGAAAATAATCAGAACATTGCTAAATCCCCTTTGTCGAAGTCAAGATATTAAGAATATATATATATATTGAAAAGAAAAGAAGAGAGGTACGTTATCACATTTAGAATTAGTCATGATCAATTGTTTAATAATAAAATGAATAATTCTACGATCATGATCATTTCAAGCATTAGAACACAGCTAAGCAAAGAAGAAACTATAGACTTTTTAAAGTACAAACGACTGCGAAAGGATATGCATGATGGTTCTTGCATGATCCATTTTCCCGTTGATGTCAATATTGAGGTAGAAACATAGGAAACAGCTGAAATATAAAGGAACTCCCACATATGAAATGTCTCCATTCAAGAACATGCATATAAACAAAAGACCAACGCAACTTTTACTATTCTCTTAAATTACTAACCTCCATAAACCGGTGTCTTTCTCTGGCGATCCTCAACAAGTGGTGACTGCCTATCCGAAGGCATTAGCTCTTTCCTAGGAGACTCCGCAGTCCCACCATTGCTCCGAACACTTGTGATATTAGGTTCAGTACCACCTAACCGAGGATCCCTAAACTGTATTTGGTTTGGTCTGTTTGATTCATAATCGCTCATTCTGTCGTCCGTCTCATCATTTATATTTGTATTCCTTGAGTAATCCAAAGCGCCTCTGGAATTCTTCTCCAAAAAGCTATCCTGAGAATTTCCTTGATGTCCCACTTGATTATTCATGCTCAATGGCACCTTCAAGTCTACCTCCCTGTCTTTTCGCAAGAAAGTAGAACTTGAATTTTGAGACTCTACTGCATCCATTCCCCAGTCACCACCATTGTTGGACTTGGAAATAGGTTCTTCCTCATACCTATGAGGATTCTCGCTATGACTCAATCCATTCTGCTCTTTTTTATTGTAGCCGACAAATTGTTTTGAAGATATACCACTTCCATCTTTGGACACTGATAATGACGAGGGAGTGCACAATGGACTATCACTAGTAACATCCTTCATATCATTTCCCAAATCAATGCTCATGTCACTAGCACCACTCCATCTTCGTACCACAACCTTTTCCATGCCTGCAGAAGATGATAAATCAGAAGAGAGTCTTTTCAGCTCAGTGGATTTTCCCACAGCTGTTTTCCCTCCGGAGTTCTCTTTCTGCTTGTTTTCAAACATGTTGATCCTCTCTTGCACACTAAGCCGTCTCGTGAGTTGCCTAGACTGACTTGCTAATGGTTCATTTTGCACAGGACTTTTTTCCTCTTCTTCATCCTTCTCAGCATGACTACTGTGTGGCTTAAGCTTTGATTCTTGTGGACAGTAGTTGGTTCCAGTTGCGCTTTGCTCTTCCATACCAGTTTGATGTTCTCTATGTTGTTGGGTTCTGTTAGATTCACTGGGATCATCAATTGACATATCAGACTCCCATGATGAACGTACAGCTTCTTCTTCCTGATTGAACCTCCAAGAGCTCATAAGCTCTGGCCTTCTCTGGCAAAGTGCGACAAATTTGGTGCATGCTTCACTGCAATAAGTATAGCAGGCGAAGTATGATCAGAGGACATATAAACTGACAGTTAACTAAGTTGAAAGCCAAATATGTTTGGAACTCCATGAATTAGAAATGCCTATCCTAAATAGTGAGATAATTCACCAGGTTGACTATTGGTCACCCAAAAAAAAAAGACTTAATTCTTGTAGTACAGTTAGGCGTCCTAGTCATAGATAATCATGTTCATTCACCTAATGGCAGTTCCCAAGTCTCCATCAGACCAAACCTACCTAAATTAGATCATGATGGTTATCTCTTTATGGAAAAGAGTATACATCAAGGCCTAAACAGGTCAACATAAAACATATTGGCGACTATATAAACATGTGGTTAAGGTGATCATACATTAAACAAGTGTTGCAAAACACCACTTGGTATTACGAAAGTCTAAATTTAAATAGGGGTCACTGGCAGAGGGTGATAAACCTAGAAACCTTGGTTCTATGGTCTGCCTAGCAATAATATGCATACAAGTAAAGGTGTAAAATTTATAGCTGCAATGAAAGCTACAACTCGAAATACAGCACCCACCACCTTCTCGGTTAAAAATCAGATAAGTTAGACAAGGCCAAGTAATTGAAGATGTCTTGTCTTCTTCTGTGTCAAAGGGCTCCAATCAATTGCTGACACAAAAGCCAGAACGACAGGAAAAGCCTGGAAAATGATATAGAGAATATGGAGTAAAGGATATCTTAATACTTACTTCAAGCGATTGGCCCCAAATCGATCAGCAAATTGACTAAGTTCGGAGACAGTGATAGGGTTGAAACCAGCAGCCGATGCACGATTACAGGCAGTTGCTAAATCCTGTCTCACTGCTGCAAGCCGTAAATCAATAGCTTTCAGTAACTCCTTCCTGGACATGCACAAAAAGAGGAACACATTCAGTGTTTCACATTTGAAGAGTGCATAAGACTAGTTAAAATCAAGCAACTTTGCAAGATTACAGAAACAAATATTAATAGACTATTTGGCCCTGTATTCAACTTTATCAAACGGAATATTATGAAAGGTTTAGACTTTACTTTGTCACATCAGCTGCTGGTGTAGTTTCTGGGCCATCTGAACCAAGAAAGGTTTAGTCAGATTATTCCAAAGCAAGAAAGAAACGGATAATATGTGATTAAATATATCTGATGGACCTTTATAGATTAATAGAAAACGATGTAATGACTTCAGATTCTAAATGTCACTCTGCCATTCATAAGTTGCCCTGTAGATGCTTTTCTCGTAATTGGCAGTAAAATTTCTAGTGGTAGCTAATTGATTTTAGAGGATTACATTTTATAAACTCAGCCAGTGTAAGAGTGTAATCAGGAGGTGCAAACTGATAGTATATACACCATACTTTTCTAGCGTTCATGAATGACTTACCAGCATCATAATTCACTTCACAATTTTTGTTCAACACTGTAACAGACTCCTTAGAGCCAATGCACAATTTCTCATGGACGGCATGTGTAAAGAATATACAATCAGAAGACAAGTTAACCGTATGCGTACCTTTTGCACCAGATCGCTGATCACCAGTCCCCTAAAGCAAGATATTATCAAAATCAACAAAAGCATTCCAATCAACAACATTTGCTTACTTGGACTTAAAAAAGGTGAAGTACCTCGCCATATATTTTTCGGGCAGCCTCCAACTGAGACATTTCCACATCCAATGCGCTAACCAATTCCAGAACCTCTGGGGTACTAACAAAGCGCACAAACCTAAAAACCAGCATGCACAAGAAAATTAGAGTGTTTAACATGAGCTCTGCATCACAAGACTCAAACATCCCTTGTTCAAAATAGAATGTAACCTCTCGAGGGTCCCTTTTGTAAACCAGGTTCCAGCATTTTTGTTGCTTTCAACTTCTAGCTTGATAGACTGAACATCCCGAGCGACCTGTTCTTCGGCAACTTTCAAATGAGCGACAAATGGTTTCAGCAGTCCAGAAGCAAGTTTCTCAGTATTCCCCGCAGTAGAAACAAACAATTCACATCTGCCAGAGAGTAAAACATGAAGAGTATCTTAAAAACCATCACATATTAACAAACTACAAAAAAGTAGAATCACTCTCTAAAATTATTTACCTTGACCGCTTTGGAGAGAGTTGGAAGACAGCATAATCAAGAGGTATAGCTGGTCTCATCTTCTCCCCTTTGCACAAAATCCTCAATCTCCTCCCTTCATATACCCAAAAAAAGAGAGCATGAAAAGCTTATCCTGAGGAAAGGTCATCTCTAAAAAAACGTTAATGCTTTAGGAATTTGAAACGTCCAGAGAAACTCAAAGAGAAACGTGACTAACGGATCCACATTGGAAAAATCGAACAAAAGCAATATCCATATTTGGGTACAATTTAAACGAACTAAGGCAGCAACATCACAAATATAGAAAGCCCCAAAGTTTTCACAAATTACAGAATCAAGCGCATTGCTAGATCTGTTTCCGATCATGGAAATTTTAAAAATCCAATCAATAAACGAGATTGATTCACGCTGACTAAAGGTGCGAATCCCGAAAGACCAGATTTTCGAATTCAAATTCAAATTCAAGTGAAGTTCAAAAAGCCATTGTAATTCAAGTGAAGTTCTACTCGGACCGGCCATATGAGAGCTTACCTGCGAGTAGAAACAAATGAGATCTTCGTCTGTTTCCGATGAATCGGTCGGTCTCTTTCCGATTCACATTAGAATAGTTACTATAGCATTGCCAAGTCTCTATCTCTCTCTCTGCTCTCTATGTTCAGCATCTTCAGTAATTCAAATCAAAGCTTCTTAAAAAAAAACCCTAACAATGGCGATTGTTTGTTTTTGCTTTGCTTCTTCACTGGAAAAAAAAAACTCAAGTCAACTTCTTATTTAATTCACTTGGAGTGAAGCTTCCGCTGGTGGATTCAATTCCATTCCCATTGTCTCTTCTTCTACAGTAATCTCTCTTTGTCAAAAACTACTTTAGAGAGAGAAAGTGAAATCAAGAGAGAGAAAAAACGTTCTTCAGACAAAAAATCACCATTTTTGTTGACGTGAAGAAGCGCATACGTGAAAAATAAAAATAAAATTAGAGTAAAATAGAGCGTAAAAATTTAAAATTTTAAATTAAAACAAATAAAAGAAAGTCGGCAGGAAAACGCGAAATCCCGGAAATAGGTTTCGCCTAATTTCAAACGGTTCTTCAATTACCCATTATACCCGGACCAATATCGATTTAGTCTTATCAATTTCTTACAAATACAGGGGTAAATTCGTCTCAGTGGAAGTTATTTAAACAAATGGGACAAGGTACGAATTGGAGTATATTGGTACTTTAGCTTTCAGATCTAAAAATTTAACGTTAAAATTAACAGCACAACGATTCGGTAGTTCAAATAGTAAAATCTGCGGGTGTACAAAAATACGTATGTTGTATGTTGTATGTTGTATGTTGTATGTTGTATGTTGTATGTTGTATGTTGTATGTTGTATGTTGTATGTTGTATGTTGTATGTTGTATGCTGTATGCTGTATGTTGTTAAATTACTTATTCCATTGTGCTCAAATATATCTTACTAATTCCACTCTACTCAAATTAATTAACTTTTGGAGACACTTTAAACAAATAATGGACCCCATGAAAAAGGCTGGGAAAATATCTAATTATAGGATATCACTTTTTTATCCTTCTTTAATTTTAATGGAGAATTGGCCCTAACTAACTAAATATTTTGGAGACATTGCTTTAAATCCTACCGAATTTTTAAATAACAATACTTAGATTCACCCCTAGTGGTGAACCTCTTTGTTCACCTCTTTTTCGGTAGCCAATCAAAATATGACATATAATATTATTATTAATTACTTTTTCTAAATCTAATCAATAAATCATTAATTACTCTTTCATAATATTAGTAAATTTTGTGATTTCCAGATATTAGTAAATTTAATTTTTTTAATTTATTTTATTTTTCTAAATTTAGTTTATTTATTTCAATTGTTTAATTTATTATTTATATTTAAATATAATCTTAGTTGATATATTTTTATTGATTAGATTTAGAAAGAGTGATTAATAATGTAATCTAATTATTTTATTATGAAAAAATAATTAATAATTTATTGATTAGATTTAGATTTAGAAATTAATGATAATATTACATGTCATGTTTTGATTGGCTATATAAAAAGAAGAGGTGAATAAAAAGGTTCACCCAAAAAGTTCACTACTGTAGATGAACCCAAGTATTGTCCATTTTTTAATGGGAAAATACCATAAAAACTTTCAATTTTACAACTTTTTTCAACTAAAACCTCCAACTATTGTGTTTCCAAAACAAACATTCAAGTTGATAAAATTTTCCAACAAAAATCTCAAACTATTTTTGTTTCCAAAACAAACCTCCAAATATAAAGTTTTGCTTACTTAAACCTTCAACTTCTCAATTTTGATCTCAATAAAGGTTAATTGACGATCAACGATAATTCCGCAAACGTATGTTAACTATTTGTTAATTTTGTCAGTTTTGAATAAAAATCATAGATGAAAAAACTCAATCTTGAGTCTGATTGAAGGTTAATTGATAGTCAACGATAACTCCAGTTAACACAGCAAACACCTGTTAAATATTTGTTAACTCCGTCAGTTTTGAATATGAACCCTAGATGAATGAATAGATTTTATGTAGTTGTAAACTCATTTTCTTCTTAGTAAATAACTAAATAACAACAAAAATACGTTAAAAAAAATGGACAAACATAGTTAACGAGAGTTATCGTTGACCGTTAGTAACGTCTCAATGGGGCTCAATATTAGAAACTTGAAGGTTTTAGTAAGAAAAACTTTATAGTTAGAGGTTTATTTTGGAAACAAAAATAGTTTGAGGTTTTTGTTGGAAAATTTTATCAACTTGAATATTTGTTTTAGAAACACAAATAGTTGGAGGTTTTAATTGGAAAAAGTTGTAAAGTTGAAGATTTTTTTATGGTATTTTCCCTTTTTTAATTCTAATGTTTCTTTCTTTTTCGTATCTACTCTTGTCCAATTTAAAAATAAGATCATCATTTGCAACACAATACTATTTCTTTAGTAATCACTACTTTTGTCACTAGATTTAGTTAAAATATTATTTTCAATTTTACTGAGTCAGAGCCGGCCTTGCTTGTGCTTGCGGCCGGTAAAAGATATGTATGTTTTCGACCGATAGTTTTACAAAAAATCTTTGTAGCGTAGTGGTAATTCCATCATACAGCACCTTAGAGGTAGAGAATCCGAAGTATCCAAGTGATACCAAAAGATCATTAGACAATGTATAAACTATGCGACTAAAAACACGTGGATACTTATAGTACATTGATCCGATTAATAGCATAAAATAGTAAAGTTTTCTAGTGGTAATAAAAATGATAAAAGATTACAAAATGGTTGAAAAAGAAAAAGAAAGTGATAAAATATAAAAACCCCAAAAACTTTAGTTTACTGTTTTGCCATAGGAACCATACGGGACTCCTTAGTCCTTACTCCTGACTACAAACAATGGTAAAAGTTTAAAATCGCATTATTTATATAAAAAATGCACTTCAATAATCGTATTGTTGAAGAGTTAATTTTGGAATCAAAACTCTTTTCTGAAAAGAAAAAGAAAATACCATAATTTTCAAAATTTAAAATTGCATTTTACAACCAAGGTACTTCGTTTTTGAAGTTTTCATTATTGTATTCGTCACAAAGACGTTGTATGCAAGTCTCAAGTCTGAATGTTTTACTCAGATAGTCAGATATCATGATTTACTTTTTGATGCAAGTTATGAAACTCATCAGATAAAAAAAACAAACATGAATACAACTTCATTATAGTTAAGTGAGAAACATCCAAGTGATTAAACACACAAACGAAAAGTTTTTTTGCCTAACATTCTACTTTTATTAGCCAGATCATTTGTCGTTGATGATGCTTTAGACATAAGAAAAATCTAGCTTAAACAATTATTAGAAAACAAAAAAGAGCTAAAATGTGTGTTTAGGTACACATGCAAATCTTCTATGTCATAATAACTAAACATGACTTAGAATTTTACGGTCGGATTGTATCAAGAATGTCTATGCCATGTTCTTCTAACTACTGTCAGCTCATAGAAACACAATCCAACTTAAGAGATTCAAAGAAGTTTAAAAACCTGCAGAAGACAGACAATATCTACACACCAAGTCCTCATTCAATGTATCAGAGGAGTCTAAAGAAAGTTATGCAGGATGATCTCAAGCTCTCTAATGAAGTTAAATCCGTTCCATATGACCAAAGTTAACAAAGACTGGAAAAATATTAATACACTCATAAAGCCTAAAAAAAGTTTTCTCTTTCAACAATTTTAAAACTCAAATCTAAAATATATCAATTACGACGACTGAATTACTAAACTCTCTAGTTACCCACATTGCTGTTGCTGTTGCAGTTGCTGTTGTTGATAATTGCATTTTTGTTGTTGTTCTTGCAGCTATGATGATCATTACTAGTGTTTCCCATTCTCCTCCCATGTTGCTGCTTAAGCTGTGATATCTCCATTTGAGTCTTCACAAAGAACTGCATTCTCTGTAACTCAAGCTCCTTCAAGAACTTCATCCTCTCTTTCTCCATCTCAACCACCTGTTGCAGTTTTGCATTCTCTGTTTGCTCATAAGCTTCACCGAATCTCATGATTGCTCGAGTTAGCTCCTTCCATTTGTTTCCCACTCCATCAACATCTACCTTCTTCTTCTCCTCTGTCTTCGCCCTCTTAAACAAAGGAGGAGGTGGTAAACTGTCACCAGAATCATCTGACATTGCTGCTTCCGACTCCGAGTCTGAATCAGAAGCCTTTCTCTTCCTGAAACGCCAGCGTTTTGACTCATTACACCTTTTCACAATCATCCCTTGCTGCTGTTGCTGTGGCAGCGTCCTCCCTTGTTGTCCAAACGGATTTGAACGGCTACTCATCGGAATTCCCATTGGTACATTCACAGATCCTCCTCCTCCTCCGCTTCCTCCTCCGCCGAATGAAGCAGCTGAGACCCTAGCTGTAGCTCCAATTAAACGGTCAAGCTTATTGAAAGACGGTGTTGCAGCCTTAGCTTGTTGACGGTAGAGATTCGAACGACTGCTCATAGGAATTCCCATAGGAATCTTGTGCAATCCTCCTCCAGGACTTCCACCACCGGTAATTCCAGAAGTTGCAATCGGGATCTTCGCCGTTGATCCAATTAAACGGTCAAGTTTGTCGAAGAACACCCATTGGCTACGACCACCGCCGGTAGCGATTCTTACCTTCTCTTGTTTATACTTCTTCTTCACCGTATCAATCCTGTTCTTACACTGTATATCGGTTTTCGCAGTTTTACCATAATCCTCTCTGCTGCTCACGACCTCCGCCACCTCTTTCCAGTGCTTCTGTTTCAGATTTCCTCTGCTAAGCTCTAAGTATCTCTCCCCCCACGCATCAATCAACACACCCGTAGCCCCTTCGCTCCAACAATCCTCCCTTCCGCCGCCGCCGGTTGGCCTACCACCGTTGCTGCTATTGCCTCCTCCGACACCACCGCTGGACTGAATCGGGAGCAGCGCCAGAGCTAACGCGTCCGGATCCTTGCGCGACGAATTAGCCGGAGGTTTCAGAGAATAAGAAGGCGGACCTGCGGAAGCAACCGTAACCGTGATTCGTCCCGCCGGCGGAGAAGAAGACGGATCAGGTGAATCGGATCCCGTCGGCGAGGCGTGAGATCGGATCTCTTCTTCGTCTTCCATGAAGGTGAATTCGCCGGATCAGGTCAGAAGTCGTAAAAAGAGAGATAGGGTTAGGGTTTGGGTTAATAATCTGTTCGGGAGGGGGTAAACGGGAAGGAGACGGCGTCGGTGAGTAGAGGGGACACGTGGAAGAACCTGAGACGATACGGGGAGTTGACGTGGAATGACGTGATTGGGTAGGTCAGATTAAGATTCCGTCACCGGTAAAGTTGCCGGCTCGGTTTAGGGGTAAAAGGTTGGGTTTCTCTCGTAATTTCCCCTTTCTTCGTAATCCGATGAGTAAGTACTTTGACGGAAAAGCCCATTTACATTTTCTATAATTACCGGAACTATCCCCGTGCCTCTGCTCAACCATTTTGCCGGTGATGTACCGAAATTACCCTTAGCGTAACCGTCAGTTTCAGTATCGGTCGTAAATCTTTTGTCCGTCGATTGTTTCCAGTTGTCTTCCTTGTTTGCTTCATAAACTAATCCATTCGATCAATGCAAATTTTAGTCTCTTTAACTTCTTTTGAATCTTTTCTTATAAAAAAAGTTAATAACGGTGACGTGGATGCGATTGCTTTGGGCTATTAATGGGTTTCATATTGGCCTAATGGGTTACAAACCCAACATAAGTTACTACTACTTGTATCGTTCAATGCATTTAGGATTCAAAGAAAGTGTTATGATATGTCAAATACACTACTACGTGTATCGTAATAGAAATGTTATTTACAACAATGCTCGAATCTCATATTATCTTCGTAAATAGTGAAATACAAACACCAACATAAATTCTAAACAGGGACCATTATGTATGTACACATCATATATCATACCTCTATATAATTATTTGAGCAATGTTAAAAACAAAATAACCTTACATTTACGTGCGATATTACAATAAATACCATTGAACAATATTTTTAATTTTTTTAAATCAAACTAATAATCATAATAATTATCTATTTAGTTCATCAATTCCCTAATAAATAGCACGAAATTGATATATAGATATTTCTAATTCTAATTTTTAATATTTTAAATTAAAATCTATTTATTTATATTTAGAATCTCCTAAATATATATAAATTTTTTAATTAGAGTATTTAAACAATATAGTATTAAATATTTTTAAATAAAATCATTAAGGATACAATAATAATCACAAAATTAATATAACTAAAAAATTAGCAAATAATATTGTAAATAATTATTACTTTCCACATAAAATTAAACTCATTTTTTCTCTCTTATTAATTATAGACGAAAATTAAAATTAAATTTTTTACCATCCAACTTTAAATCATCAGGATCTTAAAGTATTCTTATTTTAATAATGGGTTGGGAAGGGTTAGAGCAGAGAAATATGGATCATGACGGATCTCATAACGAATTTCTAATCATTGATAATAATTTTTATATTTAAGTAAATCAAACAATTATAAATTTTTGAATAAAGTGAAAATATATGCATAACACCAATTAATTTTTGTAACGAAATTATATTATAATCTAACTTATTAAATAAATTTGTCAAAAATATAACACCGTATGTAATTATATATTAGTAATTTTAATTAACAGAACAAAAGTCATATATAATAATAATAAATTAAATACTAAAAAATAAAATAAATCTAATTTAAAACACTAATAATAATTCATAGCAATATAAACTAACAAAGTCGATATTTTTTCGCGCTGTGCAGCGCAGATTACTATCTAGTGCTAAAACTATATATACAATCAATTGTACATCAAGAATTTAGTTGTATATCAAGAATTATACAACTAATAATTTTATTTTTTAAAAGCTAACACCTATTTTAAAATAAATGGTGAACTCACGTGGTTATTTAAAGGAATATAAGACTCCAATTTGAAACATAAAACAATTTTGGAAAATATATAAAAAATCTCTATATAATTATTTGAGCAATGTTAAAAACAAAATAACTTTGCATTTACGTGGGATATAACAACAAATGCCATTACACAATCTTTTTTTTTAATTTTTCAAATCTTACTATTAATCATAATAATATCTTATTTACTTAATTAATTCCCTAATAAATAGCACAAAAAACTTAGTATATAGATATTTTAAATTTTAATTCTTAATATTTTAAATTTAAATCTTTTTATTTTTATTTAGTATCTCCTTAATAAATATAAATTTTTTTAATTAGAGTATTTAAACAAAATAGTATTTAATGTTTAAAAGTAAAGTCATTAAGGATACAACAATAAAATTAAGTATAGTATTGTGATTATTGTTGTATCCTTAATGACTTTATTTTAAAAAAAATTATATTGTAAATAATATTTTAACAATTATTACTTTCTACAAAAAAAATTCATTTTATCTTTCTTATTAATTATGGACGAAAATTAAAATTAATTTTTTACCATCCAACTTTAAATCATATAGATCTTCAAATATTTTAATTTTTACAATAGGTCAGGACGGGCCAAGATGGGTCAGAGCAGATAATTAAAGACTGGTCAAGAAGGATCATGACAGATCTCATGTCGAATTTATAATCATTGATAATAATTGATATACTGGAGTAAAACAAACAGTTATCGATTTTTGAAAAATGTAAAAATATATACATAACACCACTTAACTTTTGCAATAAAATTATATTATAATATAACTTTTTAAATAAATTTGTCAACAAATATAATACCACACATAATTATATTTTAATTTTAATTAACACAATACAAGTCATATATAATAATAAAAATAAAATAAATAAGATAATAAAAATAAAATAAATCTAATTTGAAATATTAATACAATAATTTACGACAATATAAACTAACTATGTATGAAATAATCTAGTATATACACTAAAAGTATAGCTTAATCGGATACTTCTTCTCGTATACTGTTTTCCTTTTAATATCTTTCAACGGTCCAATGCGTTTAGCACAATTCTGAAGCATTACGGACATTAATCATAATGAGATAAAGCACATTTAAAAACTTACAAACCAATAGCAAAAGAACCAAACAAAAAAAGGGAAAAAAACAGACGATCAGATGAGAATAAAAAGAGAGGGAGAACAAACCAATCGTAAGCATTGAGACTTGTGGCATGCGTTTCATTTGGTGTTCCAGCTGCATACATACGATTATGATAATAATTAATTTACAAATCAGTTAATTTCAAGCTTAAGTTATGATCATAGTCTATACATATATATCTTCCACCCGCTTATATTGGGTTTTAATTGCTCATAAATCATAATCTCTTATATATAAAAGAATGATTTTGGACTTCTCCATGTGTCCACATCAGCCAAAACAAAACTTTTTAAAAAACTGCCACATCAGCACATATAACACCCAATTAGCAATGTCTAAATTAGTTCTTTCTCAAAACTAAAAGAAAAAAAAATTAGGTCACGTCACTTCATCTCCTTCTTCGTAAGATATTTTGGTCGAGCTTTTCCTCTCCTCTATAACGCACACACTGACGTTTTCTTCTTTTCATTTCACTTTTCTATAAAGCGAATTTGAAGCGTTTCTGTTGAAGTTCCCAACATAAATCCATCTTCACTTTTCCATAATCTTCTAACATGAAGAAATTCATAGGCTTCAGAGGTTTACATCTAAAGGTAAACCTCCCTATCTTTTCTAATCTTTCAAATATTTTGTATGCCGGTTGCGGTGGGATGTGGGTTTGATGCTACGCTGATGGGTTCTCAGATTCAATTCATAATGTCTGTTTTCTTTTAGAATTAGCTATGAAGCATGTTCCATCAAAGGGTATTGATTAGATAATATGCTTTAGCGGTAAGTAGGATTGTTTCGATGTTAGATCAGTGTACATTGTATTCATGTATGGCTATTTTACGCCTCTATGAGTTTGTCGAATATGTGTTTTTTTCTTCTGAAGTCTGATCAAAAATATTAAATTGATTTGTTGTAAAAGTACATAGAATTGGATCAGTTAATTATTGTATATTTGTATTTGTTTTTATCTTTGAAAAAAATATATGGAGAGAGTTGGCATTTGACTTATCCTGGAACTGGTTTCAGTTCCACTAGCCTTACATTGTTACCTGAGAAATTCTCACGTTCATGTTCAAAAGACATTCAACAGTTGTGTGTTAGTCAATCCAAGGGAAAGTTCTTCTTCTGGTGTGATCAATTAGTTTAAAAATGTATTCTTCCAGTATGCTTTATTTTTCCATTCGACTTTATGCTCCAAAAGCATGCATGATGAATTGATAATTTTCAATTGCTGATCCTCCTTGATCTCATAACATGTGATCAAACTAAGTAAAATTTGAAACATGCATGATATGATAGTTTCTTAAAACCTTTTATATAGCAGTATTGATTTCCTAAATTCGTTTAGCTTCCTTTGGGTTAACTTATGATGCATAATCTACATCATTTATGGTTTTTGTGTTTGAATAGGTATTAGTTGTTGTTATGGATGTCATGAAAAACTAGAGTTTCTATCTTGTTTTTTTTTTTTAGTTCTTCTCCCTGACCATATTAATATTTCAAATCTCCGTCTAATAGGGCCATTTCGCGCTTATTTATATGAATCATGTATCTGTGAGAAATAGAGGAGTATAAGGGATATCAATTTCCAACAAATACTAAAACCAAACTGAGAGGTAAAATTTTTGTCTGTTACCATTCTTGAAGCATACTGCAAATCTATCAGCATCTTTTCGTCAGATCTCTGACAGTAGTTTGAATTTCCCAATCTTAAAATTCTTTAATGTACACTTTCCTATTAGCTCAAAATTTCCTCAGCATGTTGAAATTTGCTTAGACTGGATGATTGGTTGTGTACGTTGTCATATACGATCAGAATATTGTAGTTTGGTTGGCTTTCATTTTGGTATGACCAGTGAATATTGTTTTCTTATTGCTCTATCTTGCCTCCTTAAATGAATGCAATTGTTGATGTCGTGAAGGCCTTGAGCAAAAAAGAAACATAATTCTGGGTTGGAGATCGAGACATTGGTGGTAAAGAGGAAGGCTTGCTACAGGCAGATGGGGTATTGAACTTAAAGACCCAAATTTTGAGGGTTTATAAATATCATAGGTAAATTTGCTTTCTAGAAGAAGAATAATGAAAATTTTAAATCAAACTGCAAGTTTTATCATATTATATGAGTATGATGGATCCAAGAAAGTTGTTTCTAAAAGACAATATTTTGAAGGTGAATTCTAGATTGAAAGGGATGAGAAGTCTATCTAAATTTCTACTCTTTGATTCTTCCCATCTATAGATGCAATATGAAAATGAAAAATAAACATTAAAATATAAAACAAATTTTTGGACAGCAAATCTGGGTATATAGTTAGACATTTTAGAAAATGTAGGATTTTAATAAACTATTGTCTTAATTTTATAATTACTTATAATAAAATACTGTGTAAACTATATAATATAAGAACCCGCGTGTAACGCGGAATAACCCCTACTACAAGCATAGAAGATATAAACAATGGATCAAAGAAAAAAAATTACGGGTCGAAGGAGTTCCTGGATTGCTTGATGCGCAGAAGAATCAAGGACACAAGTCAGATTCACTATCAATTTCCGATGACCATTTCCTATGATATTTTTACAGGAAATGTTGTTTCTCAACTTCCCAAGACCATTTTCCGGCGTGGGACTGGCCAAAATTTCATCCCATAACTTGTGTAAAAATCTTATTATCTCTCCGATCAAAATTTGAAATGGGAATTTTGTTGTTAATTGTCTTTTGTGCTTTTTTCTTTTTTTTGCTAGGATAATGATTTTTATATAAAAGGATGGGAAAGAGAATGCATTGAATATCTTTGGATAGACTAATTATATAGATTTGACCTTAATTTAACCTTCCAAAATTAAGGAGATTTAATCAAGGATGATGTATAATTACACATAGATGATATAGCCGATAAAAAAAATACAAGCTTAGACAATACTAATAGGATTGTGTCTACTGTTACATGTATTACTTATCTAGTTTTGACGTTATCAAAATTGATCCTGATACGTTATCAAGAAAAAAATTGATCCTCGTCAAAAAAAAAAAAATATATATATATATATATATATATGATTCCTGATGTTCAAAGACTTTTTTTTACTCATGTGATGGGCCTGTACTTTCTGATTGGGCTCTGAACTGAAATATTCTGCAACGGCTCTTAACGGCTAGAAACCTTTTTTTTCCTTTTTTTTTATAAATTCACTTATTGCCCCTAATTCCGATTTTCTTCTCTAATTGTCAGACTAGAAAGAAAAGGAAAGAACAAACCTTGAGAAGTTACCGTTAAATCAATCTTCACAAAAGCGCTCTTCTTCTTCTTCTTCTTCTTCTTCTTCTTCGTTCTCTCCCACAAGAAACTATTCCATTTTTACAAAGGTATTATCTTTCTTCCTTTTGATTTAGGTTCTAATTAGACCGTTCTTTGTTTAATTCGCTGGAGAATCAAATTAGGTTTTGAGAAAGAAACGGTATTTGTTTGGATTTCCGAATTGGGTTTCTGGAATCAGATCCACCTATTTTAGGGTTTCTAACTTCTTGATTTTGATAAATTCGCGAATCAAATCCGCCAACTTGATGAGACTTTGATAATTCACACCTTCTTGATAACAAGCTTTATTCGTGTTGACAGATCAAATCCTATGGCGAACATGAACACTCTTCAACGGATGATCTTCCCGGACGAGAACGCTCCGATTCATCGCAAAATTAGTAAACACTTGTCTTCTACGATCTCTTCAGATCAAATCATATGTTTATATTTGCTTTAAAACAAGATTTAACATTTCTCTTTTCTGTTTTTGCCTATTTCAGAGTCTGTTACTGCTGCTTCTGTGAAAAGCAAAGGATCTGTACTTGGTCAGAAGAAACCTGTAGGAGGACGTAAGGCTCTGAATGATATTACAAACAAGTCTGGGTTTAATCCGAAAGCTTCCTCAAAGAATAAGCAAATCCCTTCTGCTGCTGCTACTGCTACTGCTAGAGCTAAAGATGAGATTGACATAGCTGAGGAAAGGTTCTTACATGATCACAGCAAATGCATCAAAGAGCAGCAAAGTCTCTGGGGTGATCACTTCTCTGCTGATCTCATTCCACTTCATCATGGTAATGTATTTTATCTTCTATAAGTTGTTATGTTAAACCAACCTTTGGGATTACACTTTTGATAATGTTGTTCTTTTATTTTCTGCAGATTCCAGCATCAAGGAAAAAAAGAAGAAGCATCTCAATAATGACATAGTAAAGGTTACTTTTAAGCAAACCCAATGTTTACCTCTGTCTATGATCTAGATTTTGGAGCTATTCTGAGACTTTTATGTGTATTTGGTTTCAGATGGCTGCTAAGAACACTCTGACTTACGACGAGCCAGAAGAGATTGCATCTCCCATGTTGACTGATTGGCTGAAGAGCTCAACTCCATGGCGTTCCCCAATCCGACATGGCTCTATGATGCCTTCTACTCCTATGGCTTGGCGGTTCGATTCAACTGAATTCACACTCCAAGAAGACTGTGACGACCTCCTCTTCTGAATCTCTGTCTATTATTAGTGTCTTTAAAAATTCATCCTTCAGATGAAGTAGTATTAGTATGACTATCTTTTGTTTAGCAACGATGTTTCATCTCTTCATGTATCCATCCATTCATCACTTTGTAACTGGTTTCAGGATTTATAAAGTTGGAATCTTTTCAAGCATTTGAGCTTTCTTTCATCAGAATTCAAAGTTATCGAATTTGCCAATTATGTTTTGAGCCACGATCCTAAACATTATATTTTCCACAACACTTATCGAGTCCTTGAAACATTTATCTCTTTTAACTGTTAACTTGCATTGCCGTTATCTAAGACATTATGGTGACTGCTGATTCTTCCTTCACCATCTCCAATTGAGCTTCAAAGAATAGCATTCTCAGCAACTCAAGCACCACCATTTGTTTAAGCTTCACAGACTCCCACTATCGCCATTGCCACCTCTCCAAGCTCTCTTCTTCCTCCTCTGCCTATTTCACTGGCGGTGACAGTAACAGTTGATGGTGGATTATAGATTCCGTTAGTTACAAGACAGCCTTATCTCATCATCTTTTTTAGTCACATCATCTTTTTTAGTCACATCATCTATTGACTCACATGATTAACGTGAACACCTACACTATCTTTTCATATTTGCTCTGTTTTATTTAAGAAATATTCTTGTTGACTCAATAGAAATGTGGTTTTACTGTAACTGAGACTATGACTAGAATGGAATAAACAACACAAATGGTTGGTGATATAGATTCGCTAAATTAAAATGGACAAAGACCAATGTATTTTTGTTTTATATAAATAAATGCTGAGAAAATCAATGGTTATAAGAATTTAGGACTTGTGTTCGTCAACGTAAATTAATTGATTTCATCGATTCCTAACGATTCTTGCTTACGAGACAACAATTCAATGACAAAGCAGAGAGAGACAGAGTGAGTAACAAAAAAAAGTTTCGAGAAAACAAGGTTGGTAGTTTACAAAACGACGAAGCTTTGAGTTTTGAAGCATCCTCGTTGAGACAAGAACCACTCATCTTGTCTGGGTGACTAGTCGACAAATGTGGGGGAGATGAGTCAGCAAAAATATGGCTATGAGGTAGGGACTCCATAGTTGTTGGAGGACGACGTTTCATGACCAGCCGATGGAACATTGTTCTTCCTCTTGTTTCTTCTTCCGCCACTGTTCTTCCCTTTCTTGAAATCCTGCTGATGGTCCACCTGCTTCTCCACCAAAACCATTCATCTTCAATATTAACACATTTCAGTAATAGTAATTAGTTAAAGGAACAAGTTTTTTGAGGGTGTTAAATCCCTTACCCCTAAAGAGAAGGTATGATGAGGTCTGGGATCAAATCCGAAAGAAGTATTCATCCCCATTGAGCTTTTCTCGAAAGATGATGACTGCTGATTGTTTGTGTCAAATACAAAATTACAAGAGGAAGTGAAATTTGAAGTGGAGCAAGATGATGATGATGATGATGAGAATGCTGCAGCGTCTCCTTGAAACATCTCATTAAACAGATCCTGTAGTTGTTCAAAACTGTCCCCTGTGTTATTCTCCTGCAAAAACCAACCAACATCTCAATTTTTATCACTCGCTGCAATCCAAATTGTGTCTAAAAAATGGGAAACTAATGCAAGTAGCTTACACTAGGCTTGGATTGATTCATCATAGTCGCCATTTCATTCAAGAAATCTCCCATTCCCTGCATCCACCCATCACCAATAGGTTTGCATCATTAGATGATTTAACAGAAAAAAACCAGGCACTGAACTGATCTTGTTTTGCCAGAAGAAAAAAAAGACTTGCACTTTAGTCTTTAGATGCAATCGAACAAAAAGTAAAAGCAGGTAGAAAAGTGAAGATATTTATGAAGAAGTAAGAGACTTTACGTTTTGGTCATCATCATCAGTATCATAAGCTCCAACATCATAGAGAAACCTCTTATTAGAGTCAGACAGAACTGTGTGCCCATTAAAAAATAAAACTTTAATCAGAAACAAGATTAAACAACACTATAATACAAAGATCTCCTGTGATCCAATAATCAATTCCCATATGTTGGATGAAATTAATAAAAGAAGTTGGGTAAATGATGATGAAAAAATTACCAGAATAGGCCTCTTGGATGGCCTGAAATTTCTTCTTTGCCTCTTCAACAAACTCGGAGCTTCCCATCGACGAACAACGATCTGGATGCCATCTCTGATCATCCAACGTAAAATAAAAATCAAATTTTTAATACCCAATTTCCAAATCTCACTCAATCATATAAGCTAAGACAATGATCTCAATTGATCCATAATCACATAATCGTCTAGATTTAAAAAAAAACAGAGACGGATCCATAATTGCATCTGATTAAAGGAACAAATCAAAATTGATAAAATTCATTGTATTCAGTAAAGAGAAACGAAATTAGAAAACTCACAAGAGCAAGCTTCTTATAAGCAGAACGGAGGTCAGTGGTGGAACATTCCTTGTTCAAACCAAGAATAGCATATAAATTATCGTTATTGTTCGACTCCATACCTTTAAACTTTCTCTCCTCCAAATTCAAGAGAAACCTAAAAACAGAGCCACAGGTCTAATACGTTTTACCAACTTACTACCGATGGATTTCGAGAATTGGGATCAAGCAAGAAATATAATTAGGAGAGGTTTATATTGTATGATCCTCCTCTCAATCTCTCTCTTTGTACAGACGTTATTAGAGAGAATGGAACTCTCCAGAACCTCTTACCACTTGTTAGATATTTTTTTCTCCTTTGCATACTTTTCCTTTTTTTTTTTTTTTGTCAAACTAAACTAATAATTATCTTCTTGTCTGCAGGAAAAAATATATATTATTGTCCTTGTATACTAATAACTTCTTCTTTTTCTTACCACAAAATATATAACTAAATTGGTAATTAACATTCACATAAATATTTAAGTGCGGTTGATTGTCCATTATATCACATACAATATCGAATGTGGTTTTTTTTTTTGATATGTTGGTTTGGGATGAATAGTTCAATCATTTTTGATCATGAGAGTGCGGCTCAGATTTTTTTCAGATGTGTCGATATTTTCTGTAAGGCTCTACAGAAGCTTCTAATCGACGATGTGTTTCCGTCATAGTCAATCTTGGAATTATGTGTTTTTCTTATACACTTTTGCCGCCCAATCCCTGCTTTGTCGAAATTATCGAAATTGACCTCATCCTTTATTTTTTTTGACCTTGTAATGTAATACCCCCTGATTAATAAGCTAAAACTAAATCGAAGCTGCGTTTGCATTTGTAATCCTTTAAGTGAAAACATAAGCCATGTATATAATGTTGTCTTTATGTACACGCATAGTTAAAAAGATTCGGGATTCGATTCTACGTCATATGCCTATAACATAACTCTATTGGAGTCGTTGAAATTTTATTCAAGAGTAATGAATGAACTATGAACGTACTCTGTTTTATTGAAATCAGAGTTCCCCCCAAAAAATTAAAAATAAAATGTCAAAACGAAAAATTTCCAACAAGAACTAAGATAAGTTTCACCATCATGTCTTCTGTAAAATTATATACAAGTTTCTTTATCTTCTCTCCCTCTTCCAATCTGATTAATAAATTAGCCCGGCGGTTAGTTTTTCTTTTTTCTGTTATTTTCTTCGCTAACGCTAATACTTTTTCTTCCCTCGTCACCACTACAAGCTATGCTTCTTCTTTTTTCTTTTTTTTTGTGTTGTGTTGAAAAGCTCTGCTCTCACCAGAAATGGCCATCTTCATCCATCACCCACCTCACATAACCTTCAGGAAGCCCAGAGATGGCTTCTTCGTCTCCCTGTAGTTAAAAAGGAAGCAAGACTTTGGTATTAACGTATTATGCATCAATGGTTATTTCGTATTAAACTTCTTCTCTCACCTTTCTATTGCTGGAATCATGTTCAACGACACAAATTTCTGACTCTATTTTTGTACTTTCAGGGATGATTTCGAAGGATCTAACCACTGTGGATCTGCAGAAATGAAAAAGTCTCAGACTTCAGATAACATTTTCGTAGTAATAACATAAGCCACAAATATAATTCTAAAAAACAGATCATTTTTTTTACCTTCCGTAAGTTTCATCTTCACAAGAGTTTCCTGACGAAGAAACCCAATCCATATCAAAAGCTGCACATGTACATTGTTCACCATGCCCATCACAGCAGAAGCAATCGTTTTCAAGAATATCATCTAAACCTATTTCCTCTAATATCGGTGGTGGAGCACTGTAAAACAAGGCCATCACCAAGATTAAGCTCACAATAACCTTATTTACAAGACTTTACAGAGATCATATAAGCTTTTTTACCTCAAACTAGTGCCAATCATGGCAGTTTCAGACGTTGACATCTCGGGTGCTGAAACTGAAAGACCTTTGAGTTCTTCATCCTTTTCAGCTAAACCATGTCTAGAAACTGGTCCCAACGAGGCTGTACTGCTCTCGCTAAGAATGCTACTTTCTGATAGAGATCGTTTCATCGTAGACCTAAAGCCGATAAAATGAAATGTCAGTAACGAATATAAAATGTTTTAAACTTCTCTACAAGTGTCACACTGGGACCAGGAAACATACCTCGAATTCTCCGGTACTGAATTGGCAAGAAATCTTGCTGCATTGTAATGCTGATCAGAACCCAATTCCCATAGCGCTGGCTTATCTGGTTGTGGCTGAAAGTATCCCAAGAACCTGTAAAAAATATACAAGTCAAAAGTCAAATAATTTGTTCATACCAGAGGCAATAGAAAAATAGAGAAAATTTAACCCAGCATACACGTTAATTGCATCTTGCTTTTCGGCATCCATATAGGCGTTACTGTAGTAACGTTGTAAAGTTCTGAAGAATTCCTGTGATTGAGTCGCCGCTCTCCATTGACCACGCCTCTCACAAAATATCTGTTCACAGAAATAAGATCATTCTTAATTAATAATGTCAATAGAGTTTTAAACTAACAAGGCAACAAAATTATAGCTAGAGAAGTTAACAAAGAGACCTTGTTGTGTGCCGCGGATCCTCCATACTGAAGGGCAAGCGTATCTCCCATTGTCTCATAAATTCCCATTAAATCTTCAGCGAGGGGATTGTCTAGATCAATGTTAGTAGACTCTGCCAATCCCAAAGCATGGAGTTGACGCCCAAATGCTACCAATCCATAGGCATATTGAGCAACATTGGTGCGATCTAAACAGTCTATGCAATTGGTCCTCAGGACTCCTTTCTGAAGCATGGTAGCTTCCTTTTGCCGATCCTCCTTAGCATCCATACTAGCATTATCATTTTCCACCAACAAATCTGATGTAGTTTCGTCTTTATTGGGAAGATCATACGTAGAACATTCACCATTGTTGTTCCTACAACAAAAACCATAAGGATATAAATTGATCAGAGCCTAGTTACAAGGAATACAAGAACGATGAATAATGGCTAAGCAAGACACTACATAGAAGGTAGAAAAAAGCTGTTGGTAAATTGGATACTCACTCCAAGGTGGATGGATTCTGGTTCGGAAACCCATCTGCGCTAAGATCTGAAGTTAGCTGACAGTAGAAGATGCCAGTCAAGTTCAGTGCATAAGTAGCCAACCTGCTGAGAATTGCCAACACGTTTGTGCCTTTTCTGGAAGAAAAGAAAAAAAAAAAAACATTTTTAGTAAGTAGAAACGCCTACTGTGCAATGAACAAGAAAAGAGAAAAAACGATATAAGGTTGTGTCCATCACATACTTTCTGGAGTGTTTATGCAAGTCCCAGTGAAGAGGCCTTAGACGATCCTCCTTGCTTAACCCTTTATTTATAAATCTAATTGCATTTGCAAACTCTGCACGCAGAATAGTCTCTCGAGGCCTCTTTTCACGCGTCTGTTTTTTCAATCAAGTGATTTAGGACTTACCAGGAGGATTATATCAAAATTTGTACCCTCTAGACTATTGACGAGTTAGAATACCAACCTTTATCAAGTTCAATATAATGATTGGATTCCCATATCTCTTTCCAAGATTTTCAAAATGCAGTCTGGTTGCCTCGAAGCTGGGGTCTTTTGCTGACACTTTACACAGATAAGAGATATCAGCACATAAAGCAAAGCAGGAAAAAAGAAATATATTATGTTGGAGAACAAAGACCATACATATTATATCAGGTTTGATATTCAAACGTGAGGTCTCCTGAGACCAGAACAAAGGAATCGAACCCCGGTTCTGAACTACAGAACTTATTCCGACGGGATTACCATCTTGAGCATCCTCGAAAACAATCTGCTCTGTCTCGACATCATTAGCTACCCTGCCTTTCTCGTTCACACCACGTTTCAAGTATCTGGGAAACAAGATAGAAGAATAGGATTTACAGACTTATCCCATTACAGCTTAACCAAATGAATGGCAGTAGTAGAACAAGTTCGGGTGGAGAGATTGTACCTTGTGCCAGCATAATGTCGAGATCGGCGAGCAATTAGAGTCAATCTAAAGTTCTTCTCAGAAACTGATAGTTTAACCTATGTATTAGACAAGAAAAAAAAAAAGCCAATCCAAAGGTAAACAACTTATATGTCCATCAAACGACAAAAGATTAGAGAAGGCATCCACATAGTGTGGGGTTAGTCCTAATTCTTGTGAGAGTTTCTTCTCACATGCTGTCGAAATTTTCAAAATCAAACAACATGGACAACAAAATTTTCAATGTCATGTTAAAATATTTCAACACTGCTTGTAGTATGCATATATCTGAATGTTAGAAAACATAATAGAAACCTTGGCACAAATTAGTACAAGTAATACCTGTTTGAAAAATCCATATACCAAGGCAACTGTCCACATACAGTCCTTCACGTTATTCCGAATCCTTCGAGTTAAGTATTCGTTCCAGACAAACATTGATTCGTAGTAAGTGTGTCCTTCCACATTGTTAGACAGATTCCTCTGAAGTGTATGCATGATATGATAGGAATAGCTGAAAAAGAAGTCCTTTGTGAGATCGACAGTGCAGAGTAGCCTCTTGTACCTATATGATTTAGAACCTGGATCAGTAAATAATCTGAAAAAAGATAGAAAGGTACAAGATAAAACAAACAGATTAAATGAAATAAGAAGAAAGTAAAAATAAACTCTCCCTTTCTTGATTGTACCTCTGTCATATAACATATCAAAATAAATACAACAGATAGAAATGTACCCACTGTACCGACAGGGGAGAAGAATACCTAGAAATAGTAAAAAGCAAAAAGGTGCAACAAAATGGTCTGACTAAAGATATTAATGAATCTCTAAGCTACTGGATTATCTCCAATAGCAACAGTAACGTCAATCACAGTTACCTCAACAACTGTCAACTTGTCTAATAGAAACCTGTGACACTCTTACTGTAAATACCAAAAAGGGGCACAATAGAGAGAGATAAATAGACAGCAGAGTGGTCTTAAAATCTAAATACAAGAGATTAGTTTTATAATTTCGAAATGTGATGAAGTTACCAAGAAGGTACAAGTTTTCCATTTTACAAGCAGAAGTAACATAAGAAGACCTTTTCTCGTCCTTAGAATAAGCCACATTGGATAGCACAGAGGCATGTGGAATCGTAATTATCTTGCTCTTTGCTACACCATAAACAGTGTGCCCACAAATTTCACCAAGCTTCCTTCTTTTAGTGATTATCAGCATGTAATAAGGTCCTAAGAACCTTATGAATCCTACACCAAGAAACAATCGAGGTAAGAAAAGAAGAAGAAACAACTAGTATTATAATAAGATGCTTGATGCTATAAGAGATTGATTACCAATGATCCCGTAGCAAGTGGTGACAAATTTCAAGCCACCAGATGACCTATTTCCTTCATGAATCCTTCTCAAAGTTTCGAAGCATTCAGCTTCTGTATAAGCCGTTGAATCTTCATAAATGTTCACATCTGTTGCCTCTGTCCTATCTAACTTGAGGATCCTCCAAAAGGTTCGGTTTTTGTCTCTTCCAAGCATATAGAAGCTCTGTTACAGAAAACAAAGGTTAATAACATTAGAAAATCTATAGATTCATATTCAAACGAAGTCAAAATCCAAAACCCTAGATGCAGCAAAGACACAAATAAGAAAACAATCAACCAAAACAAGAGAGTCAATTATGATGAAAAAAATGTTGAAAAGAGATGAAGAATAATCACCGAGCGGGTCTCGTAAAGCCTGAATTTTTGAAGAAACGAAGAATTCATGTCGACTTGTTGGTCAATCGATCTCTCTGACGCCGCCATTTGAAAATTAAAAATCTTGAGACCCGGAGCTCGATAAACCCGGGCCGTCGATACAACGATAAACAA
This sequence comes from Cardamine occulta, assembly GCA_028015245.1. Lineage (NCBI taxonomy): Eukaryota > Viridiplantae > Streptophyta > Magnoliopsida > Brassicales > Brassicaceae > Cardamine > Cardamine occulta. Next base: position 15,121,304 of record CM051371.1, on the reverse strand, counting down.
AATCACAGATTAGGGAACAAAGCCCCCCAAATAGATCACAGAACGATTTATTACCTCCTATAAATCCGTACAGCTCACACAAAACTGAATCTGACTTCACACACAAATTTTTCAAAATTAAAAATTGTAATTACAACTGTAACCAGAAACACAATACAAAAACGATCCTAAACACACACACACACACACGAGAAAAATTCACAGATCGAGATTTTTGCAGGGGGATAAATCACAGAGAATCTGAGCAGAATTCAGATTGGTAGATGAAGAAGAAGAAGATGATGACAGACCTGCAGTGACCGGAACCACAGAAAATTTAACGAGAAAAAAAAAAAATTGAAATAATTTTTTTTTTTTTTTTTTTTAGCTTTCTGGGTTTTTAAGTTTTTAACTTTAGGCGGTCGTTTAAATATCTCTTCTAAATCTGTAATTTTTAATTTTTTGTCGTTTGCGAAACTAAAAAAAAAAAACGGTTCTTTAGAAAATATTCGATTTCGAGAAGGTAAGTTTGACTCGTACAGAATTTGATGGAATTAAGGGGGTGACTTGTAACTTGTTCCATTAGAACAAACCAGTAGGTATTTTTTTAGGTTTTAAAGTTTTATAAAATTGTCTAATTGTATAATGTACATTAAAATTATATGAGCTGGCCGACAAAATAAACTCCATAATTAGCTTATATCATTAACACACAATTGAATCAAAATTTATAAATCAATTTATCATTAATACACAATTAAATCAAAAGTAGAAACCAATTTAAGTACAAATAAATTGTCAGTGATGTAAGAAAATATACAAAATGGTTTGCACAAGAAATATTCTAAATTATTCCCAGATAAATTTAGAAAAGAGAAAGAATCTATATTTTAAACAAATAGAAGATTAATATAAAAAGATAAAAATAGTGAAGAAGTAAACTATTGTAATTAAAAGATAAAACGAAAACTAAATTTTGAACTTTGTTTATCTTAGCCTACTAGTAGATTATATATAATGAATTTATTGAAAAAAATGATAACACATTGAAATAGTAGAAATACAAACAAACAAACAAACAAAAATTTGATGGAAATTGTTTTAGAAAATGGTTGGTAAACAAAAATTTGTAACTTTATATAACAAGCTAGTTGTCATATTCAAAAGAAGTTGTAATTTTCCCAGTACATATGGGATGAAAAATAAGACCAACATTTGTATTGTTGGAGACATCCAAAAGAGATAGCATAATTCATCGTTTTCTTCTCCTCTCCAAAACAATTATTTTACTGTTTGAAGTCACTAATTATTTTCTAATGAGGTTTACATTAACACGCTAATATTGCGAAGTCAATGACAAACGTGATCAGCATTTTCGGGAATGTCAATTTTCTTATTTACAAATAATGTCAAACTCGTTTTCACTTTCCATTAAATAATACAAATATATAATTGAAGACCCATTCGTACTTTTATTACAGTGATGTGAAAGATTAATCAAACGTGTATCGTGTACGGGTGTACAAACTCCCTTCTGTATTGATGCATCATTCCTTCCTTCAGAATTTGTGTAGTATGATCAAATTTATCAAAAAAAAAATTATTATTAGCCGAAGAATCTCATACCAAAATCTACTAATACTTCGACGGCCGAGGCTCTATAAAATTTTAAGTTTTCTGCCATTAAACATGTTTATTGGTGATCATTGGCCAATGATAATTGAAATTAAAGTTATAAAGCTCGAACTTTACAACAAAAACTATTTAGCATGAACTCTTCAACCACTTCACCATCATCACTTGGTTTAAACTAATCAAATTTACTAATTATTTTTTTTATCTTCATGAAAAAATGATTTTAGGTTTCTATATTATTTTAAGGAGTCGATAAATATAAAACATAATAAATCAAACTGAAGGACGAATACCAAATAGTAAGTAGCTTTCTTAGGATATTATGCAGTTTTTTAAGAAGTGTATAAAATAAATATTATAATAATAATATATTTAACATAATAATTAAATCCCAAACATTTTGTTTGTATCCACAACAATTGGTAACATTTTAAACTGAAACTACCTTTAATGTCATTTTTTCTTTAGAGTTTAAAAGAAATTCACAAATATTCAAATAAGAAAATGATATATATACCAATGCAACTTACTTTTTTTTTAATCAAAAACTAAATTTATGTTTTAAGAAAAAATAGTCATGGAATTACACGAACGTGAATATAAAGTATATCAAATCAAATACAGTTTTATAAATGATCGCAGTGATAACTATAAAATAAACAAATAACAAGTGGGAAAAATGAACATCATAACTCAGAAGTATCATAAGTAAGTTGGATTCTACTTGCCGTCGGACCATTGGCCTCTCTAAAAGTTGTAAATTGAAGAATATAATCATTGAAAATAAGCAACGAAGGAATGGAATAATTAGTATAAATAAAAAGGAGAATATACTAATATGCTTATATTCCCTCACCACCTTGGTATTCCGTTTTATTATAATTTGATGTAGAATTTCTCAATGAGGAAACTTGATTTTGCCACTCTCTCGTTCTTTTGCCAAATTGTCTAATTCTGTATATAATCAACGGATTGCAAATGGTATACATTTAAAGTTAATTATGTCATTTTCATATGTATATTGTATAATCGTTCTAGTTATTCTAAAGAGGGTGTATTGAACTCAACATTTGGAGAATTTGAGTTTTAATGAGTTTTGAGATAATTCGGTGAAATTTTGGTGAATTCGAAATTTTGTTATTAAATTTTCTGAAATCTAACATAAAACCATGAGATTTTGATCTTTGTATTTTTAACTAAGAAATCTCATAAAATCTCACATAAAATTTTTAAATCAAATTTTAATAATGTTTTCAGTAACAATGTATTTGAGTATATAATTTAAAATTATTAATTCAATAACACTAAATTTTAAAACATATTTAAAATTTTATATTTTAATAATAATTTATCATTTAAACTCAAATATCTCAAAATACTAATTACAATACATCTCCTAAATATTAAAATTAGCTGGACGGAAACTCTTTCGGATTTTTCACGCATCTACAACCACACAAAAAAAAAAAAAAAAAAGTTAATGAGAAAACCTGAACCGTTGGATTTGAATATCCGACGGCTAGAAACGAAGCAGTTTGGGGAAGGACTTGTACAAGTACAACCACAACATGGGAAAGACCCTGAAACGGAGGAACTGGAAACAGCTGGCATGATGACGTGTCACAACGTGGGCATTTCAACCTATCACAACGAGCATCACGTGGATTTTCTCTGCACCATCGTGGCGGCTTTTTCTACACGTAATTATTATTTATTCGCTAATAATACATTTTAAAAAAATGAAACTTGTCACACAATACCATCCCATGAAATGAAATCACTGTTAAAATGAAACCTTTTTAAGCATTATTTTTTTTTCTCATTTTATAAATAAACCTGATAGAAAAGTAGATTTGCGTGAGTGTGACAAAACCTTAAAGAATCAATTTATCATCGCTGAAAAGGTTATGTTCGAAATATTACCGTCCGTCTGTTTTTTTTTTTTTTTTTGATAAACTACGTTCGGTCTACTCGTTGTATGAGATATGAAGTTTTAAGTTCTACAGAATATTATTTTATACAGAACATATAAAAAGGCAAATTTTTCATTTTTTAAAAGCCCAAAACTGGATAAACCTACGATTTATTTGTATGCTTGATTGTGACTTTGTGATAATTATAAGTATTTTGCGACGAAAGCTATTTAATTATTTTAAACCCTTTTATATTCGGCAAATGATTGGCGTTTAAGACTTTAACGTCATCCAATGATATCCTCAGTTGCGTATAACCAAACTATTACTTCTGCATTTCGAATTGGTTAAAACCTAGACGTAAAAATAAATGAGACAAATGTGTCTTTTTTAGGTTAAGGAGAGAAGTTACGGGTTAACAGTAAAATTGAGTTAAAAAAGTTTAAAGAGAGAAGATGGGAAAAGGGGGACAGAATATTAGTTAATTAGAACCGAAAATGTGGAAATTAGTGAAATGCCCAATGATTGAGGGAACATGTGTCCTCTTTTGGTAAACCAGTACCTCATCTTCCCTTTGTTTCCTTGTTTTTTTTTTTTTTTTTTTTTTTTTTATCATCTGAATTATTTATTATTTATTTTAAATTATGAGAACTGTTATATAGACAATTCTAGCATGTATAATTCTTTCCGACCTTTATTAGATTCACGACAGATAATATTTTCTTTTCCATGTTGTTGATGGACACCCTCACAACAATTCCTTTTCTGCATACAATCACGACGAACGGGTATAATTGTGTATCGTTGAAGATTTCATGTAAACTTACCTGCATTAATCTGCAAATTTGTTAATAAATTACAATATCTGGGATTCGAATCCCAAACTTTCTGATGTATAAGCATTAATTAACCCTTTGTCACCAATGGGCCAAGGGAACTTCTACCATTTCCTTGTTATTAATCAATGATTATTGTTGACAAAATAAAGTAATGTCCTTTTTTCTGTTCAACAAACTAATGACCTTCTAAACACCAAAATGTTTTGGTGCAACCCATTATTAAACTACATATTTTGGTTAAATAATATTTTTTTGGGTTTAAAAACGACATGTTTTTTAGAATTTTATTGTACTTTTAGGAAAATATATAAACTAAAATTGATCAACATAATTCCAAAATATCAACATGTTTTATAAAAAGCATAGTTAAAGATTTAAATATTTTAGTTAGTTTTAAAAATATATGAAGGAGATTTGAAAAAAATGAAGAAAGTGATAGTTAACATGTAAAATATATAATATATGGCACATGCATAATATCAGATTATTAAACTGGTGATTCAATGAGATTTCGAAAGAAAGCAAAAAAAAAAAATATATATATATATTCAAAATCTATAAAACCTTTTGACGACAAAATCTATAAAACCTCCAAGGCCGAAGTAAACAAGAGATTTTTTATTTATTTCATGTAGGCCCAACAGCCTAGCTATTAAGGCCCATTTATGATAATGCCTTCAAGATTTTCTTGTGTTTGTTTGTTTTTATGGAGCATTTAATTTGGAGCTTAACCAAATAAACCGTAAATCCACAAAGACGCCATCTTGAAGTGCGAAAATATCGTTTATATTATTTTCTTAAATGCGAAAGATAAAACTTTGGGCTTATTATTTCTGGAACACATTCTCAACATGTTTTATATCACCTAAGGAGCTAGGTTCACCAACTTGGTCAAGTCTTTAGACATGGTAGAAGCTCTGAATCTTGTTCTGCCTCGATCCACCAATGGCAGCAATGTCAAGAGGATGGAAAAGTAGCTTACGGAGATCGATAGGTGTAGTGACTCGAGGGCCAGCATTCCACATGAGATGTGCTACTTGCAAGTTCGCTTTTTATGTCATATGCTTACCGTCAAAGAAGACGTACTCCTCCGGCTTGGTACATACGTTGTTGGCTACACAGCCTTTCCCGTTTAGAGATCCCGTCCCGCAACAAGCAGCGGTTCCTGTCCCGAACGCTGCAATGACATGAAACGTTAGAAAAGGCTTGACTTGGTGATTGTATATTGATGATAATTCACTTACTGTAAGTGTAGGGATAGAAAACTATTCTAAATGAGTGTTAAGAAATTTTTTCTATATATATTAAGAAGATATTGAGATGTTTTCATTTACCCAAAATATATGATATAATTGTGTCTGGTTGTATGAAAATTGGATAGTATATAATGAATAAAGATTAGATAAACTAAAGATTAGATGATTTTACTTTTACATTTTTACCGTTTATAATTTTTTTTTGTTATTGATTACAGTGAAAAATAATGTAATATATTACGTACACTTGTGAAATCATTTTCTTAAATGTATTTTTAAAATAATTTAGTACTTTGTAGGATTCACCTAAAATTATAAATAACTAGAAAATAAAAAAATATAATTTTGCTCTTTTCCAAAAAAAGTTTGGAGGAGAACAAAAATACTAACAGTTCAAGCTTTATTTTTGTTCCGTCTTCCTAAGACTGGATAAAATATCCATATCTGATACCCGAATCTGAATCCAATTCAAAATAGGTAGTTCAGATCGGGTATATATATTTTATAATATCCGATCATGTGTAAATTTTTTACAGAACAAATATCCGTACCTGATCAGGTATACCCGAAACATCTAAAGCAACATGTTTTGTTCCACGTGTTCTGTTTTGTGCATGCAATCGATCACGGGATCCCCACTTCGCTCTTTAATAACCACATAAAATTTATCCGGCCTGCATATATATGCCAAGGGCCAATAATTCATAATTTGGTCCCACTCTTACAACATTTCTGCTGGAAACTACTTAATTAGGCTAACTAGTGGTACTCATTTTTATATTTACTAGAGATTGGGGAATCTATAGGTGTGCGATAAATGGTTTTGAAGGAACTGAGGGCAGTTCCGGATGCCAAGGGATATGAGAATGCGATATGGGTACTAACCTAGCTAATCCAATTACAAGAGATATGGGAATGCCATAATTTTCTTGATATATATATGATGGTTCTTACTTGCGGCAGCCTGGAACAGACCAATTGTTTCATTTCCACTAAAAAACGCTGCAGCAACATAATTAGCAAACATTTAACGTTACTTAAAAGTTAGAGCAGCTGCCCCGTATAAAAATACACATGTCCGCTCCTTCTCTCGACTATATATGATACTACCTCGTCAAGATTTTTTTCAAGAATTCAAAAAAAAAAAAACAATTTATCGTAAAAATATATTTGATACAAGAATTTTGTTTCAAACTAAAATTTTTGTAGATGTATATGCCAAGTGAATTAGAAAAACTAGAAATATATCAACTTATGCTAGAAGAGATGGAAAATAGTTGCCTATTTTTTCATTTTTAATTATTATTAAAAGTAAATTAAATAGCTAGCTAATAAGTGACATAATAACTGATAAATAGAAAATTAAGAACAAAAGAGAAAAATATATTATCTTCAATAAATCAACACAGTAATGATGTGATTTTTCTGTTAAAAAACATACTGCTCATCAGGGGCGGATCGAGCAAAAATATTTGCATGGGGGCACATTTAGAAATATAATAGAAGCTAGAACGTGGCAACCAGAAAAGAAATATAAAAATGCTTAAGTGAGGCATCGAACGATAAACCTGGGCACGAATCTCTAAATTTGGGAATCAAAGACCCATTTGACCAAATAAACATAATTAAACAATGGCTGATCAAAAGATATGCTAATGTATGAGATTTGGGCACATGCCCTACTCTACATCTCATTAGATCCGCTCACTATATTATTATTTTATCTGATCCTAACACGCAAGCTCCGTGAGCCATACATCGACGATGCTTTCAGGTTACTTTTTATCGTGTAGTTCAAATAATTGAACTAAATCATAGTATTATCTTTAGCAATATAAATATGACTAGAGGTGTGTGAAGTTCACCACCACACGGTTAATGTTCCCATAACTAAAAATAGAGATGGCAGGCAAGTGTAATTTGGTGAGTGTTCTTTGGGTGCTTTTGGTATTAATCATCTTCCATAATCCTATCACCGTCTACGCTGGCGAGGGTGTTCCCAACGTAGCATTGTTCACTTTCGGAGACTCTAACTATGACGCCGGAAACAAAGTGTTTCTCACCACTAAAAAACCTCAACAAACCTTTTGGCCTTACGGAAAATCCCGCGACGACCCGAGAGGCAAGTTTTCCGACGGCTACATCGTTCCAGACTTTATCGGTAAGCTCTTTATTATTATTCCAAGATATCTATATGTTTTTTTACCTATGCATATAACAAAATATAGTTTAGTTTATTAAGAAACAAGATAATATAACTAATCAAATTTTATCAAAAAAATAATAGCTGAATTCATGTCTATTCCAAACGGAGTCCCGCCGGCGCTTAAACCGGGTGTTAATGTTTCACGTGGCGTCAGTTTTGCCGTCGCCGGTGCTTCAATCCTCGGGAGTCCGGTTGAAAGTGTAAGTTTGCTATCACTGAAGATAAAATAATTAATACCCATTTGATCAATTAGATTTTCACATAGAAGATGATATATAAAATTACGTCTTCTAAAATGACAGGAGTAAAATATGTTTAAAATTTTCATTGATAAATTAGATGTCCACGTAGAGACATAACATTTTGACAGAACAAAAAAAATTATTCGTAGTGATAGTTAATGTCAATGATAAATCGTCCAAATTAAATACTTAAAATATACTCTTGTTATAATGCACAAATTTTTTAATTTTGTTTTATAACATTTGAAGTATACTATTTTAGTTTTCAAAAAAGGAAGAAAATAAAATGTTCTTTTGTTTAAAGTTTTTTTTTGTGTGTATATCCATCCATCAGATGACGCTAAATCAACAAGTGGCTAAATTCAGAAGTATGAAATCAAACTGGACGGATGCCTACATCAGACAATCACTATTTATGATATACATTGGTACGGAAGATTATTTGAACTTCACCAAGACCTTTCCCAGTGCAGATGCCTCTGCTCAACAAGCTTTTGTCACTTCTGTCATTAATCGACTAAAGAACGACATCGGCGTACGTTCTCAACAAACTAAATTTGTACTTTACACTATATTGATTGATAGATTGATTTGACTGACTATAGTCTATATAATATATATATACGTGTTGTTAATTTTACAGTTGTTATACTCATTGGGAGCAAGTAAATTTGTGGTTACATTGCTAGCACCATTGGGATGTTTACCGATCGTACGGCAAGATTATAAAACTGGTATCGACTTCTGTTACGAGCCACTCAACGATTTGGCCAAACAACACAACGAGAAGATCGGTCTGATATTAAACGATTTTGCTAAACAGCCCGGCGGTTTTCAGTTCACTGTCTTCGATTTCTACAATGTCATTCTTCGAAGGATACAGAAGGATCGAAGTCTTGACTACCGTACGTAAAAAATCATTCCATTAATATATTGTCCTAAAATTTTCAATGATATTAAATCTTTTTGTTTAATACAAACTATAAATACAGGTTTCCTCGTGGCGAACACATCGTGTTGCGGTATTGGGACGCTTAATGCGTACGGTTGTGGAATGGGAAACGTGCACTCGAAGCTATGTGAGTACCAAAGATCTTATCTCTTCTTCGACGGACTTCACAACACAGAGAAGGCTCAGGAAGAATTTGGTCATCTTATCTATGGAGCTGATCCTAACGTGGTCCAGCCAATGAACGGGCGTGAGTTAATTACTTATACAGTTGGAGAGAGTATGCGTGAGTTTTGGGAACCAAACAAGTCAGGGCTCCGTCGTCGTCCATCTCCTGACTCATTCATCAATCTCTACGCCTATTACTAGCTAGGACCTGGATTCGATGACTTTGGTCATTCTACTTAGGCCACCGAATAAATTGCATTTGAATGCCTTGTTGTATTATGTTTCGTTTCTTTTGTTCAACGATCTAATAACTATGTTTCGTAATCAATGGAAATTAGTAAGAAAAGGTTATTGCAACTTGACGACTTGATCCACGAAGGCTTGTTTTTGGCAAAGTTCTAGTAATCATAAAAGCCAATGTAGATTATAGATAGCTTCTGTTACCACTTACCAGCCCGTTTGTTTTTTTTTTTGAACGAGGAACAAAATTTCGGATAGGAGAAACCAAAAAAGAAAAGAAAAAGACAAAGGAAAATGGAGTATTTAATAAAAGGAAAAGTAAATGGCTAACAAAAAACCAGTGTCGCTTTGTCACTCTGATTAGTACTAGAGAATAAACCTAATGCTGCTACGTCAATTAAGAGAATGTTGATAAAGAGTAAAAACTATACTCTAAATAGTAAATAGTAAAGTACAACTTCTAGCACGCATAGTACGATCCATTAATTCAAGGGGGCCATAATAATTGCATCACAATCATCATTAGTTCTTTAACACATATGCACATAAATTCGATTTTTATTGTGATGAAACTATGTAAAGATTTTAACCAAAACCGTAAAATCATAGAATTATGTTTTCTAGGAAAATAGTAAAAAATTTAAATTGTATTCCACTAAAACCATGAAATCATGCTTTTTACACACACAAAAATCATGAAATGATGATTTTTTTCTCAAAACTGTAAAATCGCAAAATTAATTTTTGTTAAAACCATAAAATCTAGAAATTGTGATTTTACCATCAAAATCATAAAATTATAATTTTGGCACATAAATATTTTTACGCAAAAACTAAAAGATCATGAAATTACATTTTCTCATTAAATCTGTGAAATTATAAAACTTCGTTTAAAATATGTAAATTTCAGCGTCCAGTTGAAGAATTTTTAGTGTAAAAATTATATTAAAATAGTGTTTTTCAGTTCTATTGAATCAGATCTTGTAATGTTATAATCCAAGGATTAGCCATAGAAGATGAGTTTATTATAATCAGTTCACAATATGTTGTATTATTACTCATGAGCCATGGAACATGAGTTATTGTGTTTTAAAAATCAGTTTCTAGAATAGTATAAACGCTCATCACATTTATTGGTGACAGATGTATTTTAAAATCTTATGGCATTTAGGAAACGTTCATCGCATTTACTCGTGACAGACGTATTTCTTGGGAATAGTTAACTACATTTACTTGTGAAAGAGGTATATTAAAATAATAAAATCTTATAAAGTATGACATTTTGAAACGTTCATCGGCACACCCGTCGGCGTCTCCGTTATCTTCGAGAATTATAGTCAACTCAACTTCTTACTCTCTATCGGAAATTAGGCCACGTATGCGAGACGTATTTAGAAAAAAGCGGAGAGTATTTTTTTTTATGATTCTAATCATAACTTTTTTTTTGGTGTGAAATGCAGTTTTCTTCCAAATTTATGTATTAAAAAAATATAATACCGTATTTAGATAAATCATGATCAAATTTAGTAAAACGTTTTCTTTATTATTTTAAGAAAAATATATAATATGGTTTTGATGATAAAATACAGTATTGTACATAATTTTTTAAAAAATATTTTAAAATTTAGAAAAAATTGTGAAAGTCATCAATACAATTTTATCTATTAATTTTTTTTGTTATCTGAGTTATTAGAAAAATATAGTCAAAATTCTATAACTATTATAGTTGTATATGCAATTGTTACTATTCAATTACAATATTGTAATTATAATATTTAAAAATTAAAGTATTTGGCACAGAACCTCCTAATTATCAAAAAAAAATTTTAAATATAGATAATACTTTAATATTATTAATATATTTGTTTCTAAATTATTTTTTAAAAATTGTATTATGCATTGATTGATACTTTTTACCAATCAAATATTTATTTTATACAGCACAATAATTTTTCATCAGTCAAACATTATTTCATACCGTTTATTTGATAAAAATTATAATTGTCTAGCATAACATAATTTCTCATACGTAACGCTATTGAACCGTACTATATATATAATCCATTTTTTTTATTTTACCAAATATACTGTTACTATTCAGACTCTTAATCTTATTTGAAAATTAAATAAAAATAAAACAATTCCCTTCTTTTTCAGTGTAGTAGCTACCGACAAGAAAAAAAAAATCGGTCGATTTTATGACCCACAAAGAAATAATTGGTTTACTTCTAGATATAATAAACCGAATTAATTTCGGTTTGGTTTGGTTAAAAAAACACGTAACAAAAACAGAGTAGAAGATAAAGCAAAGCAAAGCCAAAAAAAAAAAAAAACTTATTCAAAATGGCAAAGAACCGTAGCTTAGTCATCTTCTTAGGGGTGTTTGCGTCTTTATCACTCGCCAGTTTCCCGGTGAATGTTTCCGGCGAGTCCCCTCTCTTATTCACTTTCGGCGACTCTTCCTACGATGTCGGCAACACGAAGTTCTTCTCGTCGGCGTTAGATCCAGCCACCATGTGGCCTTACGGAGACTCCATCGACGATCCAAACGGTCGTTGGTCCGACGGCCTCATTGTCCCTGATCTCGTCGGTAAAGTTTTACATGTATAGACGAAAGTCTTATACTTTTTTGTTTCTTTCTAGAGTTCTTGTAACTTACTTCGATCTAATTGCAATAAATTAAGGTCGATTGATTGGTAACCACGAACCAATTCCTCCGGTACTTGATCCAAAAGCTAATCTTACTTGTGGAGCAAGCTTCGCCATTGCTGGAGCTGTTGTTCTTGAATCTCAATCTGAGACTGCAACTGTAAGCTTCTTCTTCTTCTTTTTTCCGCCATAGATAAAGAGATGGATTTGTAATCATCACTTTTTTTTGTTGTATATTCGCAGATGAGTTTTGGTCAACAGATATCGAAATTTATAGAGTTAAATCAGAAATGGGGCGATAAAGAACGAGCAGAAGCTATATACATGATCAACATCGGAGCTGATGATTACTTAAACTTCGCGAAGGCTCATCCAAATGCTAATCGTATTGAGCAAACTACTCATGTTGCCCACGTCCTCCAAAAGATGTCAAGAGATATCATGGTATTGTATTTACAAATCTCTTTACTTTGATAGATTTATCCAACTAGGAAACGTGTCTCGTTCCTACGGTCCGGTCTATAGCCTTAACAAGATTGGTTGAACCGGGAAATATATGTATATTATGAATGCAGAGTTTGTACCGGTCAGGTGGGGCGAGGAAGTTAGCAGTACAGAATTTAGGACCGCTCGGTTGTTTACCAATAGTGAGGCAAGAGTTTAAGACTGGTGAAAGTTGTATGGAGATGCTTAACTTCATGGTCAAAACACATAATGAAAGGCTTAGTCGTTTGCTCTCTATGATGACTATACCGTATCGTGGCTTACGTTATAGCTTCTTTGATTTCAATGGTGAAATTATCCGGAGGATCAATGAACCATCACGCTACGGTAATTGAATTATTTCTATCAAGAAAAGAAAAGAACAACTCTTCTTGTCTAACATTTGTTGTTTTAGAATTATGATTTGAAATGAAAATTTTTGGTGGTTAGGATATACTGATACAACCACCTCTTGCTGTGGCACTGGATCGAGAAATGCGTACGGGTGCGGTTATGCCAACGTGCATTCAAAACTCTGTAGCTACCAGAAATCATTTCTGTTCTTTGACGGGCGTCACAACACTGAGAAAACTGATGAAGATATCGCTACTCTGTTCTATTCTGGAGACAAACATGTCGTTTCTCCGGTTAACATAAAGGATCTCGTTGGTAAAACGGTGACTGATCTTCCGGCGCAAGAAATCTAGAAAACCTCAATCTTGTGTTTGTTTGTTTCTTTTGTGAAATAAGTAAAATGGTGGTTGTTGTTGTTGTAAGCTTAAAAAGATTCGTATTCCATGAGAATAATAAAGAAAAGTAAACCGTTTACATGAAAAAAAAGCTTAGAGTGCAAAGAGTGTTTTGAGATTGTAAGGTGAAGTGACATTAGAGGGTCCGTTCCAAATCAGTTCAGCGATCTGTCGATGAGCCTTTTCCGTTAAATGAGAGGGATCAAAGAAGATGTAATCGTCAGCGTTTTCGCATAGCTCGTAACCTTGCGACGGTCCATTTCGGAATCCACATGTATTAATTCCTCTCAATGGCCCGCTTCCGCAACATGCCATCTTCCCTTGCTTGAAACCGTATCGAGAAGGATTGTTGATTCTTTGGGATAGAGAAGTATGAAAGTCGTGAAGAGAGTATTTGAATCCGGATAGTTTGCGTTCGAGACGTCTCAAAACTTTAGGGAATTCTTGGTTATGGATAGTGATCAGCTCCGTGACAGGCTGAAAACATGGTCCTATCTTTGTCCGGTCTATTATCGACGCGCTAGGTGTACAACCATACGGACCTAAGCTCAAGAATCCGAATTTTCTTGCTCCCAAACTATACAATTCCTGAAAATATAAGATTTCACTTTGTTTAAAAAAACACTCTTTGCTTTTACTATAAAGTTACCGAATCGGTTTAATTACCTCGATGACGGTTGTTGTGTTACCGATGACGAAATCAACGAGTCTCTCTTTGGTAGTGTTACTAAAAGTTGAGGTATTTGCAAAGAATGGGTATTGATAGTCATTGGCTCCGATGTGAAAAAGATAAACAGCTTTTGAGAATACTCTTCTCGCCTCTGCATCTCCTAATTTAGATCTCAACGTTTCTCCACGTTCTTGAAGTTGTTTATTTGTGCTCCCAAATCTAAGGACTTTGATGATGAATGAAACCAAAAAATGAAAAACTCAACGAATTTAGTCAACATAACTTTTTGATAATTTTGTTCTGTTATAGAGAAATTAATTACCGCTCCGGGGAAATTTCCGGCGAACACTCCGGCGGCTGTGGTAGCGAAATTAAGTCGTACGTTAATTGACTTACTGTAACCAGGTTGTAGATTTGGTGGTATCGACGGTAACCAAGCATACTCAGCTGCCACGTCACATAATACAATCCGTTAAAAACAGTTAAGGAAATAAAATGAAGAAAATAATAGTAATCTTGTTTTTTGTTTTGTCGTCAAGAAAAGTAATGTTGTTAAGATTTACCGATAAAATCTATCATTATCCGTCCATCGGAAACGTGTCCAGTCGGAAACTTGAACGTTGTTGTACCGTACGGCCAGAAGTTTGACCGGAAACTAGAGACAGAATCGAAGTAATTGTTGTTTCCAGCTTCGAACAGCGAGTCTCCGAACACGAACAAGGCGGCTTTATTCGTTACGAGATTGTCTTTGCAAGAAATCGAGCCGATCGATAAACTTATTGTACAAATGAATAAGATGATGATGATCGAACTAAATCTAGTACTTGCGATGTTAATTTGTTGCAGTGTCTTTTTCTTCCTATACTCGTTTTATATATACTCGTCACATGCATGTGTATAATTTATTTAATAAAATTATGTAACGTGGTCAAGTCGCTTGTAGTTTCCTTTGTGCTCATAAACTAATGTTGTACGACTTTGAATTCTACGTTTTGAGGATACTTTTGTTTAGTGTACGGCTGCGGAGTTTGACGAAAACACTCGATGATTGGTAACACTATAGGAATCTTCTATCTGCCTTCTGTATTTCAACAGAAATTTATATCATTTTATTTTAGTTGGTTGAGTTTCTGAATTATCTTATGGATCTCATCTTGAATCTTGACCAAGAAAATATATCTGATCTTGAAAAAAACAATGTATTCAAATTGTTGAGGAAAGGTTATATTCAATTATTCGAAAAGCACCGCTTATGTTGAACTTGTCAAGTTGTATAAATTAGAAAACGCAACGTTGGTTCTATTAAAAAATATGATGTGGACTTCCATTATTCACGACACTGAAGCCAAGATTTTTTAAAAGCTTTTGTAAATATAGTGCCAAAAACTTATAATTATGATGTGATAGATGTAGAAATATTTGACCGGTTTTGATGTATTTCCTTGGGATCGTGAAAAACGGTGGTCTATCTAGAATCGGAATCGTCTTGAGTTGAGTCACACTACTCATGACGGCAATGATTTGCAAGGAAAACTACGTCGAGCACTAATAATGGGCTTTTTTCTTGACCCAATACAATAACAAGATGCCCCGTTTTCTCATCATTAGTCCTCTTTGCCCTACATAATCATTTGGATGCTTTTGAATTATTTTCTTGTCACTTGTCAGCAATGTGGGTGTATTATTATATCTGTATTCTTGTCAAGAGGTTCACGAGAAAGTTTACAAGAATAATTCATTTCTTTGTAAATATTTAACCAGGTAAACTCTGCCTCTTGCCTTCTTCTATCATTTTGTTCATATTTTGATTTTTTTATATAAAACAGTTGCACCACAAAAAATAAATAAACACGTAGCTCCCTTTCTTAAAGTAGTCCTTATTTCAAGGCACGTTATTTGTCCGATGCGTTCTTGTTTCAAGAATTTTACTCCGAATCTTTTCTCTCTTAGTTTTATAAAGGAAGCACCATATTAAAAAAAAGTGTAGTTCGAATTATTTAAGACGAAACTCGATGTATCAAACCAAGCATATTTTGATTCTTTTGAACTTTTTGATAGGCAGAGAAAATTCATACAAATAAACAGAGGTTCCAATTTTATTATAATGTTAAAATAGTTTGGGAGTACAAAACAAAACACTTTCAAGGATGATGATACGACTAACGAAGATAAAAAGATGGGCTCAAAATATTAAGAAAATGAAGGAAGAAAGACAAAAATGAAGGAAGAAAGACTCATTAGATAGAAATTAAACAGCTATTTACTCATCACACTTTTTATTGAAAAAGAAAAAAGAAAAAAAAAAGACCAGAGATACCAATGCAATAAGCTTCAGATGTGACTTGTACCATCCCCCCAAGGCCCCAACAACAAAATCCTGTGAAACAAAAAAGACAGAAGATTAAGTGACCAACACTAAGGTTGTTTGTCTTCACGATTCAACAAGATTTAATCCAGAAGGGATTAAAACTCACCAACACACAGCTTTATTTACAAACTATGGAACCATCAATCACTTCAGAAGACTCCTTCCAGCATGGAATTAATCTCATCTAAGCTCCATAGTTCCATTGGGTTTTCCTCTTCCTGAGTCACAGCACCAGCATCTGCGCCGAGCAAGGCTTCCACTTCTAGTGGAGAGTTCCATAAGCTGTTGTCAAGGTATACCATCAGATCATCAGAGTTATCATTGTTGCTTATCTCGTCCTCAGTGTTGGGTTTGAGCTTCTTGGCTGCATTGGTTTCTTCAATGAACGGAGTTTGGCTATTATTGACTAGCATTGAAGAGATCTCCGGTGTTTTGGGACCGTGATCACTCCACCCAAACTCAGAGCAGTCTAATGAGTTACTGCCCTGATCAGAACTGAAATACTGGTATCCATTGTTACCTGCAGCATCGAATGAGTTTGTTAACCCAAACTGATTGTTGTACAACTGAGGCTTCTCTTCCATGAAACTCATATCACCAAAGGAGTCATGTCCCATGTTGTCATAGGATTTGTTGACGTACTCCTGACTCAGATGTGTTGGCAGCTGAACCATAGTTGGGCTTTGGTTTGGTTTAGCCACTGGCTTCTGAAGATTACTGATCTTAGCGGTAGGGCGTTTCTGGGAGACGCTGAGGTTCTTCTCCTCTGGGAAATTCACCTTAGCTTTTTTGCCACGGATTCTGCGTGCTGCTGCATCATAAGCTCTTGCTGCTTCCTCAGCGGTGTCGAATGTTCCAAGCCATTCACGGGAGCCTTTTCTGGGATCACGAATCTCAGCTGCCCATTTTCCCCAAGGACGCTGCCTGATCCCC
Source organism: Cardamine occulta (assembly GCA_028015245.1). Lineage (NCBI taxonomy): Eukaryota > Viridiplantae > Streptophyta > Magnoliopsida > Brassicales > Brassicaceae > Cardamine > Cardamine occulta. The sequence continues at coordinate 15,104,025 of CM051371.1, read as the reverse complement.
CGGTACTGATTCTTCCTCTTCCTCTTAGCAGATTTCTCAGCTTGCTCATTGGAATCTTCGGTTTTCTTGACAGAAACTGAACCTGTTCGAGTCAAACACACACAGTATCAATCACTAGATGAATTGAAACAACAGAGATTCAATACCAAACAGTTGTTATCCCACAAACACACAAGACTTTGCCAATATCAAAAAGAATTAAACTATATGATCCCTTGGGAATGATAACTCACAAAGCAAGGTCAAAAATATACATAAGCAAAACTGCATCTCCTTTAGGAGCTAAGGGATGATAACAAAACCAATGAGATCAACCATTTCCAAAGCCTTCAAACAACAAATCAACGCTAGACACATATAAAAGACTCTGAAAACAAAGATCCAGAAGATCTAAAAACATTTCATGAACATATAAATAAAAAGTCAAATAACCCCTTACAATAATTGACAAATTCTCAATATTTATCAAGATAAAATAAGACAATAATCATGTCAAGAACAAAACTAAAAAAAGTTATAAGATCTTTACTTTTTAGTGCTTGAACTATCATGATTCATGATTATGTCAAGACAATAATCATCGACAATCAAATGAAATGAACAGCATGATTCATGATTAAGATCCATAAACCCGTATCAAGGAGCAACCAAATTTAAGAGCATCATTAAAAAAAATAAAAAAATCATCTTTCCTACTGAAATGAACAAAAAATGATAATCAATGAACACACGAATATCTCAACACTAAACATAAAACGCAGAAACACACAAAAAAAAAAAAATTAAGTGAGATTCAAATTAAACCCAAAAATATACCAGTGGAGGTGAAGGCGACGGTAAGTGAAGCTACAGGTTTAGCAGTTGCGGAGAAAACAAAAGGCTTCGCATTGGCGAAGCCATCATCAACATCGAAATCATCTTCGCAATCAAAATATGAATCATCCTTAAACCCTTGGAAATCAGCTTCGAATTCATCATCCAGATCGAAGAAATTGGATCGCTTCTTCAATCTCGTCTTCGAAGCTTTCCCCTTGTTTTTCAGATCCGGCCAGAGAAATTCGCTAGTGACGCGGCGGGACCTCGGCGACGGAATGAAATCGGAGATTATAGCACCTCCACACATGGCGACTTTCACGAAAGCTCTACTCTTTTAGGGACGAAACGATAACTATTTGCTTCTTTGAGGTTCTCTTTTCTATTTCTCCTCTTTCTCTCTTATAGTCTTAGAAAGATTGAGAAATGGTGCGTCGGTATATTTATATAGGTTGATTATTTACTATTATAACCTTACTTCTGCGTTGTTTCTACAATACAGCCCTAAATGCATTTAATTGAATTTCCCATGAATTAGGCAGGTGTTTAGGTGGGTGAATGTATTTTTACAATCTAGAGCTAATAAAAATGCTTTAACTGGTGTAGAATCTAAGACAATTATGAATACAAATAATCTTTTAGTTTTTCATTCATTAACCTTTTTTTTACTGTAATACAATTAAATATTTATCTAAGCCCATGGGTACATATATATATATATATATTAATATATTTATATTAAATCTTTTTCATTTTTAATAAAAAAATTTTACTATTTTATTATTTTAATTAGTAAATGTTTTGTTATTATGTTGTTACACTTGCCAAAAGATTTTGACAAATTATAATATGATCATTTACAACAAACATAATTATTTCAAAGAAACAAACATCCAACCCACAAAACACCCACATTTGTTTTGAAGGGTTTTCTTTGCATTTACTTTCTGTATGTACATATCAGAATTCTTCAAAAAAATGCACATATGTTCTTTATAAGCTAATACTATTTAGAAGTTCAAGCTTTGTGTTTTTATTATAAATAAAGTATCATAAATAAAGTATCATAAATAAATTATTATAGCAAATCCATAAAAATCTAGAGATAAAGCCAAAAAATCTGAAAACAAAGTCAGAAAACTCAAACACATAACCGTGAATATAAAATTAAAAACAATAAAAAAAATTTGGACACATAACCGATGAATTTAAAATCAAATACAATAAAAAATTCAGACAAAAAACCGACGAATCTAAAATTAAAGATAATCAAAAAATCTGGACATATAACCGACAAATTTAAAATAAAATACAATCGGAAAATTCGGACACAAAACCGATGAATCTAAAATTAAATATAATCAGAAAATAGTCGAAATTAATAAATAAAAACAAATACAAAATTGAAACCTATGTTTTTTTATATTGGTTAGATAACTCTATAGCGGAAAATTTATCGTAAGTGTCACTTTAATAATAGAATATAACCTTCTACAAGAGTAAGTTAATTAGCTAGTAAGTTGCATACCAATGAGAGTCAAATTTTGTCATCTTTGACTGTTCTAATAAATGTCAAAGTAGTTGTCGGACCTTTTTTTTTTCTTGATATCTTAAATTGCTGATCAAGATTTCTAAAACTTTCTCTCTTGAAACATCGACATGACTAGAAAGTGAAGCAAGAAGGACAGGAATGTAAAACATAATCGAAGGGTAAGGGGTAGAATTAGAAACAGTTAACACCAATCCTGTAATCTTTAAGAACCGCCAGGTGTAACAAAGGAGGGAGTGGAAATTGAAAAATGTTAGGTGCATGCATTATTATTTTCTTATAAAATATGATCAAAGATCGAAATGTATGGATTTAATGACAACAGAAAATGACAAGCTACTTTAAGTTTTATTAAGGTCAAAATACAAACGGTCTACTAGAACAATTTTTGTTAATAGTACCAAACGCTAACTCGTTTTAGGGGTGTGATAGAATTTTTAATATGTTTTGAATTTATGTAAAAATTTACAAAACAAAAAAAAACATTTATGATAAAACGAAATAGAACGAGTAAAGTAACGATACTATAAAATATATCAACCATTAGTAATATAACATATATATATAAGCAAGCATGAATTGGTCGGCGTGATTGCAATCCATTTTTTTGAATACTGTTATCGAACACCAGATCAATGGCTTCAAAGTTTTACTATGCTGATACTTCGAGACCTTACATCATTTTTATTGACAAATAGCTCAAACTAGTTCTCAATATTGATGGTAAGTTACATTTACATACTCTTGATTTCAAGCATTTCATATGTTTTAGTGTGTATTTGAACAAAGAACAAAATTTTGATTTTAAAAAACGAGTTAATATCCTTCTATGCATTAGCATTTAGCAACATGGCATCCCATACATACGGATATACACAGATACTTCTATGCCTATAATTGATAATATAAATCTTTTTGCTCCCACATAATTTCCATCTTTCAAGTTAGTAATCGATCAATCATATGTGACTTAGAGTCGACGAGATTTGTTGGAATTTCATTACTATATTGAGAAATCAAAAATAAACGAACCCCATCACAAAATAAATAAAGTTATTAGATAACCAAGTGGTATTGGTTTAGTAGTTTCCATTTGATGAGAAATGTATCCATGTTAGAAATCGATTTCTCTCAAGTGTGAAAATACTAATCATTTCTATTTGGCCAGAGTTTTTCACAAAACTTTTTCCGGATCCTGAGAGGATTATGGGGTGAAGACCCATAACCTTCTGATAAAAAAACAAATATATATATATATATATATTATCATGGATGGGTAAAATTGAAAATATCAAAAAATGCGATCATCGATGTGCGCGTTTGTGTTACACGAAGTAGTACGTTGAGACTTGAAACGAGATAAAAAGAAACAAATAACAAGTTGAGCAAGTGGACGTCCCAACAAGGCTTTGCGTAGCGTTGTTCAGGTCCCACCTTTGTACCACAAATTGACGCGCGCATCTTCATAGTTCTTAACTTCAACTTAAAATCATTATCTACTTATTCTTAATTAGTATCAATTCTCCTAAATGGAAAAAATTTCCTGACCATTAAAAATAGTACAGTATGTTTTCTCAAAATTATACCTGGGTGAAGATGGATAATATTAATATACAAATGCAGCAATAAATATATACAAGATAAAGTTGTACCTAAGAAAATAAGTATAAAAATAGAAGAAGAAATAAAATTAGTAGAAGATAAAGTTTAAATATGGAAAAGGAGGTAGGACCATTTTTGTTTGGTTCGATTGAAACAAAGCTACTAAAATATCTGATCTCAAGAACCAAAAGATGATGTAAGTTCTGAAAGCTACCCATCCGTATCCTGCAATTATTTTGTTTCATTCAATAAATGAGCTATACAGATTCAAATAACGAAGGTATTATTTTTGGAAAAAAGGAATTAAAACCGGATTTTCATTCTTTATCTTCTATAGAAAAAAAAAAAGAAAAAAGGTTATTTTGATCTTTTTGAGTGGTAGGTGATCTGCAGTTACTTTATTGTAGATGGCTGTAAATTCTAGAAAGCTCCCAGTCAAATATAATATTTTAATCTCAAATCAAGTCTTTTATTTCAACTCATAATCTCGTTGTCTGCCACTACTAGCAAAAACTACACACACCAACACACCTGCACTGCACGTATATATATATTATATATCTTAGGGCATAATCGAATCTATCATATTGTTTAATTTAAAGTAAACGATCAAAAAGAGAGAGAAGAATAAGGTGGATTTTTATTCAAATGTAGTAGTCTCCAAATTGAATCCAAGTACTGAAATGAATAATAAAATATTGAAATCATATAATTAATTATCTACTGATTGCACCCAAAAAAAACATATCTAACTAAATGTTATATATGGGCTCGGAGCTCTAGATTTACAAGGCCTAAAAAAGCCCATATAACAAATGAAAAATAATATTCTTCGGACATTTCTAAGTCTGTTAGATTCGTATCTTACTTGACAACAAAAAGATAAAATTTATATTTTACATTAAACACCCAACAAAGATAATAGACGACGTTACGACAACAACAGCGACAAACTTATGATCTTCTATTTTCATTTATGAAAAACAAAGACACCAGAATTTTTCCGGTCTCCAAATCCTAAAACACTTCAAAGAGGTTGTTGAAGAGTAACCACCAAAGGACTTGTCACATTTCGTTTCCCATCTGACCAAACTATATGACCAGTCTCCACACTTGTCGCTCCTGGTGACATCTTCACTTCCGTCGTCTTAACACGAACCACAAAACTAAGTTTCTGTCCCACTCGTCTGAACGATAGCTTCTTAGGCTCAACCGTCACCGTTGTCCCTCTCGGCGGCCTAATCTTTATCTCATAAACCGAATCCGAATCTCCTACATTTGTCACTGTCCTAATGAAATGTGTCGACATTTTATTTTCCCCGTACTGCTGAAACACGACCGAGAACGACGGGTAGTTCAGATTCCCGACGTGCCCCGCTCGTCTCGCACCGTCACAGTCCGCTTTACGACGGGTTATTGTCACAATGTTGGTTCCTGTGTAGTTAGAATTACACAAGAAATTGACGTAATCGTAAGGTGTTATATCGTAGACTAAACCGGGATTCATAGCTTTGGTTGGATGAACATGACCCGAACCATAATCCATAACCGAAGATGTATTCCCAGTGGACTCATCCATCATTGGCTCACCACGGTTATCAACCGTGTAAGCCGTTGTCATCAACGCAGATCTAATCGCAGCCGGGCTCCAGTCAGGATGCGCCGCCTTGAGCAGAGCAGCTAGACCAGACACGTGTGGACACGCCATTGAAGTGCCTGATAAAATGTTGAATTCAGTTCTCCGGTTATCAGAAGGAACACCAGATGGGCCAATCCGGTCAGGCCAAGCAGCGAGAATGTTTAAACCGGGTGCAATTACATCCGGTTTAAGAATCTCCGGCGTCTCTGGATTAGGTCCACGAGCAGAGAAAGATGCCACGACGGGCGCGGGTCGGATTCCGAGTCGGGTTCCTTTGAAAACAATCGTAGCCGTTGGTTGTTTCGATGAATGAGATTTGGATGATTCAGAGATATACCTTCGAATTTCATCTCCGGCAGAAGCACCAACCGATGTCGCAGGTAACACGTGGCAATCGGCGACTAAACCTTCTCCGTCGAAAACACCGTTAGCTATTATCATCCCTAAGCCTCCGTTTTTCCGTACGATTTCTCCTTTGGTTGCCCTAGAATTGATTCCTCTATCACAAAGAACGATTTTGTCTTTCACTAAATTCGGATCCAATGAGCCTTCGAGACACAGAGAAGAAGAGTAACCGTCGCCGCCGAGTAAACTACCACCGTAAACAAGCGGGTACATTCGACCCGGATCCAGACCCGGACCACCGTAAACGCTAACACCAGGAATTATCTTCCCGTTTCCAAGTTTCACATTGGCCGGGAAATCTCGATCGATTGTTCCCGCTCCTACTGTTGTCATCCACGGAGCGACGTTCGTCACCGTTAAAGCACCGGGACCTCCGTTTCCGGCGGAAGCGGAGACAAATATTCCTCTGTCGATAGCTCCGAAAGCTCCAATGGCGATGGCGTCTAGGTAATAAGGAACCACGACGCCTCCAACGGAAAGAGAAACTACATCGACTCCGTCAGCAACGGCGGTGTCGAAAGCGGCTAAGATATCGGAGTCATAGCAGCCGGAGTTCCAACAGACTTTGTAAGCGGCGAGTCTAGCCTTCGGAGCCATCCCAGCGGCGACGCCGTGAGCGTAGCCGAGAGTGGAGGCTGGAAAAACGTAACGACCGGCGGAGATTGAAGCAGTGTGAGTCCCATGTCCATCGGAGTCACGTGGAGAACGAAACTCCGTCGTTTCATTCATCTTTCCGTTGGTTGCTTCATATCCACCGCAGAAGAATCTCGCTCCGACGAGTTTGCGGTTACAAGCCGACGCCGGGAAATCCTCTGAAGCAACACATTGGCCTTTCCATTTAATGGGAACAGGAGCAAGACCACGGTCATCAAAGCTAGGTCTCTCAGGCCAAATACCAGTATCGATAACTCCAATAACAAGATCCGACCCGAAATCAGATTCCTCAAGTAGACCCGCTTTGTCGGTGGACCTAAGACCAAGAAACTCAGGGGAGCGAGTGGTGTGTAAGTGACGGACTTGCTCAGGGATAACAGAGATGACATTAGGATGGTCTAAGAGCTGGCGAGCGTCTTGAGCAGTGAGTCTAGCGGAGAAGCCATGGAAAACGGTATCGTATGTGTGAATGATGGAGGCGGAAGTAGTGGAAGTGAGTGAGGCAAGAGAAGATGAGTACCAGTGGCGGTGAGTAGGGAAGATTGAGGGTTTAGCTTCATGGTCGACGTGGATGATGTACGTCAAGGAGTTTAAGTCATTTAAAGAGGAAGAAGAAGAAGGAGAAGAAAGAGTGAAGAGGAAGATAAAGAAGAAGAAGAAAGCCATTGACGGAGAAAAAAGTTTTTTTTTTTTGTTTAGTATTGTTGAGTATGGATTCAGTTAGTGAGTGGAGGAAGAAGAAGAAGAAGAAGAAGAAGAAGGTTGAGGGTACCACATTGACATTGCTACAGAAGCGGAGAAATGAGAACTGTGTAGTAGTGTGAACAGAGCAGGCAGAAGAAGTTGTGTGAGTGAGCTGGAGGCACTGTCTTTTTTTTTGCTTTGTTTTATTACGAAAATACCCCTATATACTTTTGTTTTCTTTTTGAAATTATTGTGATGGTGTTGGAAACTTGGAAAACTATAATAGTAGATCGAATTTGTTTTCTCACATAGCTATCATCCAGTAGAAGAAATGAATGAACACAAAGAGGAAATGAAGATAAACATTTATATTCGTTTGCAGTTTTGTTTCAGGTGACAGAATCATATGTTTTCGTTCACGGGATTTTTAATTTCTATATGCATTGATGGGATATTTGTCTATTATTATTTTTATCTCATTTTGATTCCATCTTCTTTTGTAAACTTCAAAGCCTAGGCTAAAACAAAAGTAAGAATTTTCACGTCTATTTGAATTTGATAGAGCTTAACCGATGGATGCCATGTGGGTCCCTTATCTGTTCGACACGTGTTAGAATCTAGGGATAAACTTGGCTTTTATTAATCTCAATAACGAAAAAAGAATAAGAGCCATTATGATATTTTTGGCAACTGTTGATTAGAAAATACAGTACTATGAAGGGCCTTATTGTTGTTGTAAAGGACATGAGTAGCCATTGTTATTGTTGTTAACAGTTAGTTTGCAACTAATTGGTTGGTAAATCTAGTGTAGTTAGTTTATTACTCACACACCGTGATGAAGACAAGGTAAGGTACAAATAATCACTTCAAAAGTTCAAACTTCAAAGTGATATTTAGAAAAAATGTTTATAACATTCATAGACTTAACACGTAGCAATCCCTTTTTTATTTCTTATTCATTCACTACGTAAAAAGAGCGTCTTAACATTAATCTCCTAAAGTTGATATTTCACACCATATATTAAAAGCATTCCTCGTGATTGATAGTCTGACCCATAACCATATACTAAAATTGGCAGTATAAATGAATACTAGTTCCGATGTGTCCGTGTTCCATAGAAATCCACTTGAGTAGGTCGAATTTTAATTGTATTATTATTTGAGCCTTTTTATTTTTTTTTGTCATTTGTTTGTTTTGAAAAGTGGATCGATCCCGTAGACATAAGCATTGTCCCATGCCTAAATGCTACCCACGAGCCATTTGCCAAGCACAACCATTGTCATTTTTTTTATTTTTCCTACATTCATATTAATAGGCCAAAAGCAGTGTCTTCACGTGTTTTTGTTCTTTTCCCTTTTTTTTTTTTTTTACAAGAGCATGCCATCTAAATATTATGTCTTCAATAGAATGAAACAAAAAACAAAAACTAATTCTAACAAAATTGTTGTGCCCGTTTACCAAAAAATAAAATAAAATAAATTTTGTGCCCATCAATTGTATTTGGTGCATGGTTGATACATGGATATTAATAAATAGGTCCAGTGTATTCATTATTTTGTAGAATCAGGCAAAAATATCCTGAAATTCATTTGATATTAAGTTTATTTTTTTAATTAGCTACTTTGGTTAGAAGAGAACGAGACCAAAAGTTGTATACAATTATTACTATAGAACAAGTGACTGATCAAAAAGCAGGACAAAATGGACCCCTTTCTCTTATTACAGTACTGTTTTTATTAAAAAAAAACTAGGTTAATTATTACTTTTCTTTCTCATTTAAATTTTATTTAATTATATTATTTTAATATTGTCAATTTTTTACATTTCATTTATATTTTTAAAATAAATATCATAAGATTAATTTCGAATATATACTTAAATTTAGTAAATTCATGTAATGGGCTTGATGGATTAAAAAACATAGTATCTTCAGTAACTAGCTCATGGGCTTTTCTTATGCAGTCGTCGTAATAACAACAATAGATAACCTCAATTTCAATAGAGTCAAAGTTAACCCTAGACTTGCAAGTTTTATTTCAAAGGAAACATTCGAAAATATTTTTTAACATAACAACTAAAACAATCACTTTTAGATTCGAATGTGACATGCGTGACGAGAATGCCACACTGAACCACATGCATAGCAAAACTGAAATCCACACCTACAAAACAATACAAACAATAACCAACCAAAAGAAACATTAGTATTTTAAAACACTTGAATCTTGATAATGTAATAATTCAAAACACTGACCTGCAAGTTATATGTAGACAACCATCGACCTTATCAACGTAGTACTTGCAATTAGGACACCTCCTCCACTGTTTATTTTTAGCCATCTGAATCAACAAAGCCTCTTCTTCATCACCACTCTTCTTCTTCGTATTCCCAAATCTCTGGAACTCCTCACAGCAAATCCCCGCATGCCACATCACATTACACTGAACGCAGAACAGTCTGTGACAAGAAGGACACTCCGTCTGCGTCACTTTAGCATCATCATCACTTCCATCGTTCACCATCATTGCCGAACAGTCTTTGAACGGACAGTAAGATTTGTCCCACGAGGAGATCAACGACTCGCACAAATCTTCTCCCAACGCTCGAACACGTCTTTTGGGATCAGATCCCCACACGTGTACGGCTCTATAAGACGCGTGCAATCCACGTCAGGGCATTTGATTCTCGTTGCGTTTTCTTTTATCTTAGTCGCCACGTAACGTACGGTGCAGTCAGTGCAGTACGAGTGAGTACAGTTTGTGGTTCCTCGGATGATCTCGGAGGAAGGTTTTTCGTCCATACAGATCATACAGAACCTTCGAGATGGTTCGTCAGATTCTTTCTCGGTTGTTATCTCCGGTTCTTGGTTGGACGACGTTGCGATATTCTCTTGGACTTGGATATGATGGTTAATCTCCACCGCTGAAGAGATTAAGGAAGAAAACAGAGCTTCTTGGAGATGGAGCTCCGTGGCGTACTTCTCGTCGGAGATTGGGAAAACTTCATCGTAATCGAATAAAGTAGAAAAGTAGGTTTCATCTATCAACACTTCGGTGTCCATATTTGTGTTTGACGATGATGATGATGATGATCCACCAATCATCATAGCGTCTTGTTTTGAGTTTTACGCCTCTGTTTTGAGATTGATTAGGTGTGGTCAAGTTAAATACTGGCGTTGGATGTTGAGTTCGAAGGGTCTTTTTAGTTAAGATGCATAGGATTGGGATTAATTAGTTATCAATGAAGATAAGCATTGGAATATGAAATCTCAAGCAATTGAATTGTAGTCAAATATGCCTTTTGGTTATCTCTAGAAACAAAACAAAAAAAACCTCTCACATTTTACTTATTTATGATCACTATTTTCCAAAGAGAAAATTTAGCATTAACATATATGATAATCCAATGTATATATATGTAACATATGATATCACGTGTCTCAAAATATTATTATTTACATATATTTATGAGAAAAAGTTATAAGCAGAATGTACTAACGTATCATACAAGTTATAATTCAAGGATCTACCATACATCTACGCAATGCTAAACTAGACAACACCAGAAACGAAGGCACAATAATGGCTGAGTTTATAATTATTATAAACTGAAGCGTTTTCAAATTGGTTCATAGAAAAATCGACTCTGAAAGGCTTACTGAAGATCCGGTTAGTATCTGGCCACTATATATATTGCGTAGTGCGCAACCTAATCTGATAATCCATCGAGATAATTGGAATTAATTAGGGTTTTGCTGACGGAGGATGACACGACAGAGCTACATAGATGGTATTGCGTCGTTTTAGTGTCTCCCCAAGATGAACGATGCAGATCTTCTTCTCATATAGGAATCAAATCGAATCTCACTTGGGAGCTGGTAGGATCGGACTTCACGGACGCGGTATTGGAGTTTTTCTCATCTGGTAGGATGCTGACGCAACTGATCTCAACAATTTTGACTCTTATTCCTAAGAAACAAGGGGCGGAAAACATCACGCAGTTCAGACCTATATCATGTTGCAATATCATCTACAAAGTGATTTCAAAAATCCTGGACAGAAGATTGCAGCAAATCCTTCCCAATATGATTTCTACCTCCCAATCTGCTTTCATTAAAGGTAGGCTGCTGATGGAGAATGTATTGCAGGTGATGGCTAATCTCCACCGTTGAAACGCTTAAGGAAGAAAACAGAGCTTCTTGAAGATGGAGCTCCGTGGCGTATTTCTCGTCGGAGATTGGAAAAACTTCCTCGTAACCGGATAAAGCATAAAAGTATTGCGTAGTGCGCAACCTAATCTCATAATCCATCGAGATAATTGAGATTTAGCTAGAGTTTTGCTTGAATGAGACGACAGAGCTACAGAGATGGTGTTGCGTCGTTTTAGTGCCTCTCGAAGATGAACGATGCAGATCTTCTCATATAGGAATCGAATCTCACCCATCAAATTTTGTAATTGGGATTTTGCTGGTCCTTTTTAGTTTTAAAGTAATCATATTTTAATGCGCTTTAAATTAATTATGGATAGTTATCAGTTGGGTCCTCAAACATTTAATTTTAAATCCGTCTCAAAATTATTAATTTTTCATATGGTTCTGTCTTTTTTTTTTTGTTCTTTTGTTGGTTTAAGCAATCTTCCAACTCTCAAAAATATAAACGAAGAAAAGAGAGCTTACACTCACTTTATCAAAACTCTACCTTTACAACAAGTAACATTAGTTGTATACTTTGCTAAGAAACAACACAAAATTTATAAAAGTAAAAAAGAAAGCCCTAATTTCCAACCCAAAAATTTCATCAACGGTTTAGTAAAGTCTTTACCCTTTTACAGTTTACAATTGATAAGACTATGAGCTAAAACCAGTCCAACGATGAAAGAGTGATCAACTTGTGCCTCCACCATCATCGTCAAAACATCTTCTCCTAACTCCAAACCATTCTTCGATTGTTTTCTCTTCACTTCTGCCAATAATTTCCCACAATTGTCCTCAATCGCTAAACTAGATCCGCGAGTTACCATATTGTAGCAATATTGTTCATCGTGTATACACGATCCAGCGATGACTCTATATGAAGATGATGAATCTTTATTCGGAATCTGAAAAACATTATTTTTCACTCGAAAATACGATAACTTTGTTGCTGATTTAGATTTTCCAGATGGTGATCTATATCCTTCCCAAGTCTTGAATAATCCAAATTTCTATACACACCAAAGAACATAAAAAAAAAACTTAATTAGTTTCCAAATGAATTAATGTGTCATAAATATACTTTTACATAATTGCATGAAAAGTAAAGTATACCTGTCTACGTAAGGTAAACAAGACTTGACCGGACAAATCCATGAGATAAACTTCACGGCAGCTCTTAGAATTATAATTATCGACACGATAAATTATATCTCCTTTAGAATTGAAGACGGTGCAGCCATTTGTGTTGAACACCAACGACTTCATCCAAATCGTGAAGCTTTCTTGCTCCGTTGTCAAGTACGGCGAACTTGTTTCTTCTCCGGCGAAGACGGTTGTCTGATCGGGATGAACCTTCATCATAGTCTCCGCTGGACAGATTCGATTTAGCCAAGATTTTGTTGTCTCGTAAGATCGTCGGTATATTTGCATAAATATCTATACCGAGAGACAATTTTTTTTTTTTTTTTTTGATGATTCGCTTTGGTCGACATAATGGATTAAGTTGGGTTTATTTATATGCACAACCGATTTGTGGAAGTTACTTACTTACTTCGTTTGTAATTAATTTAAGTCAACTTAATGATTATATATCTACTATTTATGATTATTCAACGTTCAAAAGTAATTAAGTTCTTATCATATTGTTAATTCCACGTGTTCTAGAAGAAAGGTCTCATTATATATGTTTGAGTGTTCGGGTTTTGGTAATTAATTAACTATATGCATGTATCTAAGTTATTTTAAAAAAAAAATAGTTTTCTGTTGTGTGTATTGATATGTGAACCACTATATAGTATATACAAGTCGATCTGATCAAGGTCTTTTTCCACATGTTTAATGTGAAATCGTAATGACAATATTTAGGGAAAAAATGATGCATTTATAAATCATCATAGGTATAGAGAGAGATAGGGAGCCCAAGGTAGCTAGAGAAGTTGTTCAATCAAATTTGAGTTGTATTTCGTGAATATTGTCATTACGATTTCACATTAAACATGTGGATTATAGAAATACTAGACATATAACTTTGTCACACATCAAAACGATTATCGAAATTTCTATTACACACTTTATTAGCATACGTACTATTTAAGTTGATCTCAAATTAATAAATTAAAATTAGAACATTGTTAAACCATGACTTGGAGCATAATAGTATGAAACATAAGGAGTCCTTACAAAAAAAAAAACATCATAAGTGTGCATGTTTGCAATAAAATGATGTTAGAAGTTAGCAAAAGTGAAATTCTCGTAGCTAAACAACTATCAATAAAAACTTAAAATGGCAACATATATTAACTCAGATGCTCGTTCATTATACTTCTAGCTATTAAATCAATTAAATATAATCACTTTTCTTGATGTACTTAGATCACACAATATCAGCAACCACATAATTAAAAGTAGTCAATGCTTAATAACCCACCAACTGAATTATTGTTAGATGCATTAATAAATTATTAATACATTTACAGTATACTGATATATCGCCACGATAGAGTTATAAGAAAATCTGAAGTGAACCCTTTACATTTACTGTTTATATTTACGTGTGTGATTATCCTTGAACTTAGGGGTTAATTAATTTAGACAAACTTTAATTTGGTTTTCACTGTTTGTAAATGAAGTTGAAGTCGACAAAGAGTGCATATTGTGTCACAGGTTTTAGGTCTTAATTAGGCGGATAAGCGTTATACATCATTACCTTTTTGTCTTTGTCTTATAATTACATATTCTAGTTTATTTCTTTAATGATATAAACTATAAATTAGGTTTTAATTTGTCTTATTATATATACTTTATTTGAGTAATATCAAACTTTTGGCATGTTGAACTTTTCTAGTGGCTGACGGATTCGTGAAACGATACTAAACAGCAAGTTGAAATATATTATTTGCTGAGATCACTGAAAAAAACATTTTGAAAATATACATAGAAACACTTTTCTACTTGTTTTTTTGTTTGGTAAAAGCTTTTCTGGTTTTCTATACCACATAGTAAAATTATGAATCCGGATCCGGATTTGAAAGATTTTCGCAATTGTCTATGAGCTTGTATCTTTATATTTGTTACAATAATCTGCCTTAACTGTGTATCTCGATTTAATTAGATTTAAAGTTGAGAACCGAAGTACTTAAATATATATATATATATATATATATATATATGTTTTTAGTTCACGCTTCATGGCATGGCGACTTTCGTCAGAAAACACTAATATTCAATATTGACACTTCAAATGTCGTATCGTTTTTTCCCCACGTAGATTGCATTAGTCGTCGAAGAGCTTTCATTGTTTAAAATGACAAAAAAATACACTTTATTTTTATTTTTATTTTGTTTGACGTCAAATAAATGACACTTTTTGACGTATGTATTTTGAACGATTAATTATATAACCTAATGGCGGGTTTGTTCCTAAGTGTACATCATCTGTTATAAATCCAATTTAGATGACACAAAGGGTCCAATATATCTAACTTTTTGGGGGAGTACTTTTTGTGCCCTTTTTCTGTTAGGATAAGCACCAGGTCCATATATCGATTACTGACAAAAAAAGAGAGTGGTTTTCAAACTTTTGCTAGATTAATTAAACCAATAGATGATCTCGTATAAGAAGTACTTTAATTGAAGTATTAGGTAGCCTAATCTTGTTTTTTCAAGCACACGTATTTCTCTATTGACATGCAAAAGGCCAATTATTAAAAAGACACTTTTTGGGGATTATTTAAGAAATTGAAATGAGACTCGTAAGATTAATTAGCTGACTATATAGATATTTTGTGAGGATATATACTATCTAGTGCTTGCTATATAGATATTTTGTACACAAAATAAAAACAGAATTCTTTATAAAAAAAAAACAGAATTTCTTATGAATAAGAAAACATAAAAAAACAAATACAAACAGAAAATACAAATGGAAATCAAAAGCCGTAAATATTAAAACGTTCCACTATAGATTTTATAAATAAGAAAACATCAATCTTTTTGTTGCTAAAACTTCAGAAAAGTATAAAATAGCTACGTACATATTAAAACGTTCCACTATAGATTTTATAAATAATAAAACTAAAAATTAAAATAAAACAGTACAGAGCCACTATAAACCTCAATACGCCACTTAGTGAACTCCAAACGTTTTTTTTTTTTTTTGAGATTTTAAAACTCAAATTAAATTCATTCATGATGATGATACCAAACGGTTTATGCACTTGTCTTTTTCGTTGTTTTTTTGGTCACAACTCACAAATGTATACCTGTTTTTTTTTTTTAATGCTAAACAGTGTACATACAAAACAAGTTGGGCGTGTAGGCCCATTCCGTCCATCAAAGCTTCAAGCACCACTTGATGGCCCAACATTTTGACCCAAAACATGGTAAGAAAAGGCCAATTATGGTATCAATTATTGGCATTTTGCTCCTTTGTTAGCCTTCCAAAATAGTTGACCAAAGGCTTGTTTCTGTTATATTTTAAAAGATATATCCACCGATTTTTTTTTTTTGTATATATTTTTGGCGGTCATCACCTTCCACGAATTTTAGGTATTTATTTATTTCGTATCTCCAAAATGAACTTAACAATTCAATTTGGTTTGATAGTTTCGACTTTGAAATGGATATTGTTGTAAGATAAATGGCATTTAATTATGAGAGTTTGGTTGAATAAGAAATTGCTTACGGTAATGGAAAGGACTAAGTCCATTTTATTGTTTTATTTTTAACTATTAATGGAATGTAAATAATTAGGAGTAGTGCAGGAATGTTCTTCGTGGATAATGTATTTAAATTTCTTGTGAAGAAAGAAAGAAAGACACATAGGCGCGCAAGGTCAACCAAAAACACACATAAGCGTGTTTGGTTTGCTTCTGGAAACAAGCAAAAACTCACGAGAACTAATTAAATAAAAGCAAATGTCGTGTCCATCTCTTATTATATCTCTCCCGAAAACAAGTATATGAAATATAAAAAGTGTGCATGTGAATGTGATGGTAATCTATTGGTAACATAATTATCACGTAGATCTAGGGCTAGTGTTTTTAGCAATTACATAATTTACATTGTTTTGGGAATTAGAATAAAATCTGAAAGGATATTTGCAATCACTAGTTTAACTAGATTGCAAAAAAAAAAGGGTTGGAAAACAATATTGTTTTTATAGAAATAAAATCTGCTGTATCCCAATAGTTAGCTACCATCTCATTTAACTAGATTCCAATATTTTGTTCTCAATTAAGGAAAACAAGTTTATGATATGTAAATCAGTGTAAGGTATAATTATGGAAACTAAAGTATTTTAGGGTCCATAAAATTCATTCAGTGGGGCAAAACATAAATAACGCGGGGGGGGGGGTTAATTAAAGGAAAAATGAAATGTGAGTTTAGTTAAGGTGCGTGAAGGTGTATATTAAGATCTGTGAGACACAGATTATTGAAGCGACGATGTCGCTTTCCACTGCCACAGAAACACATGAATATATATATATCATTCATCAGTAAATAGCTCCAATTTTTTTGATTTTTAAACCTTTTTTTTTTTTTGAAATAATCCCTCGAAATTCGAGTGTAGAAGACGACGATCTTCTGGGAACTTGAAGGTTTCTGCTGAGGTAATTCGATGCAATGATCATTTCAGATGAGTTTTTTTTGGGTTTAAAGTTATTTTGAAACGATTCGTCTTCTTTTGTGTAATTCATGATCATGGAATCAAAGGGATTTCGATTTTGATGTGTATTTTGGTCTCCTTCGAGCAATTCTTTTGCTCATGATCGGTTCCTGATAATTAGGTTTTCTTTGATTTCATTTCGTGTTTGCATATCTGAAAAGGTCACAGAACGAAGGTTTCTTCGATCTCCCCCAGAATTGTGAATTTTTTTAATTGGTATTGGTGTTAATCTGGTGATAATTGGATTCCTAGTGATAGTTTTTTTTTTAATAAAAATTTCTTCAGCTTTAAACCATTATTAGAGTTTAATTTTGCTGTCTGGTTTTGATTATTAGATTTTCAGTGAGTGACCAAGCTCAAGGTCTCTGGATTGCTCTTGAAATCTGTCTGCTAGGATGATAAGAGCATCGTTATCTTCTTGAGTTTTCTGGAACAAGGATGAATCGATGAGACGAGCCATCTGATTGATTATAGTACGTATTGGAGTGCCTCAAGGAAATATAGTAGCAGTTTGGATTAGGAATCTAGACTTCCATGACCATCGTAGCATGATGGTTGGGAAGGTTTGGAACATTTTAGATGGATACAAGAGATAGTAATAAGACATTCTCTGAGATATTGGGTCTGGTTAAATCCTGGCTCCCTTGGCGATCCGAGCCAGCTACTGTGTCCAGGGATTTTTGGATGCCTGATCAGAGCTGTCGTGTATGTTACGAGTGTGATTGTCAGTTTACCCTTATCAATCGTAGGCACCATTGTCGTCTTTGTGGGAGAGTTTTCTGTGGAAAGTGTACAGCTAACTCTATACCTTTTGCTCCCAGCGATTTGAGAACTCCCCGTGAAGAGTGGGAGAGGATCCGTGTTTGCAATTATTGTTTCAGGCAATGGGAGCAAGGTGATGGTGGACCACATGTTTCTAATATCCCGGAACTTAGTTCTTCACCTTCAGAGACAAGTCTTCTTAGCTCAAGGACTAGTACAACTGCCAATAGTAGTAGCTTCGCTCTTGGCTCAATGCCAGGACTAGTTGGTCCTTATCAAAGGGTTCAACATGGTTCTGATGTCACTTTGCACAGAGTATCTTCAATGGAGACAAGCACAGCCAGGCAAGGCAAAGAAACTTCAAGGAGGAGCAGCTTCACTACCCCAGATGTGGAAGATCTGTCTCGCTGTCCTCTTAATAGGTACTCCTTTCCTCTGAGTTCTCTTTGGTCTCACAGGTAAGAGTGAAGCGTATTAGACTCTTCAAACGAGGCTCTGCTGTAGGTCCTATGGCCTTTGACCATGCTTTTTATCAATTCCAGAGTAGAGATCGATCAAAATATTTCTTAGGCATGTGAACTATGTACCCTGAACTTATTTCTGAGTTGAAACTAGGAAATCAGAATACTTTAGACTCACAATCGTGTTTGGGTGACTTATTAATTCTTTTTTCTTTTCTGCATCAGGAGTGATGATGAGTTCGACGAGACTGATATAGAGATAACTCATTCTCCTCGAGCTAATGAATATTATGGTCCAATGGAATATGATGAGATGAGCATTGATGATGGGCCCTGTAAGCATATTTGTGGAGAAACCGCTGACCAGAAAAGTTTAAGTGGTTCTCCACTTCTTCGTCAGTGTCTTGAATCTTTAATTCGGGAAGAAGTAGAGCAGTTCCAGAAGAAAGATGAGCATGATGGTCGTGACGAATGTGAAGTTCCTTCTCCAGCAAATATTTCAGATGATCAAGTGGCAGAGCCGGTGGATTTCGAGAACAATGGACTTTTGTGGGTTCCACCTGATCCAGAAAATGAAGAAGATGAGAGAGAAAGTGCTTTGTTTGATGAGGAAGATAATGAGGGAGATGCCTCAGGCGAGTGGGGTTACTTACGACCTTCCACTAGCTTTGGAAGTGGAGAGTATCGCAACGAGGATCGAACTAGTGAAGAGCACAAGAAGGCTATGAAGAATGTGGTTGATGGGCATTTTAGGGCTCTGCTTGCACAACTGTTGCAAGTTGAGGACATCCCTGTGAGCGATGAAGAGGGCAAAGAGAGCTGGTTAGAGATTATCACCTCTCTTTCGTGGGAGGCTGCTAACTTATTGAAGCCTGATATGAGCAAAAGTGGAGGAATGGATCCGGGTGGCTATGTCAAAGTAAAATGCTTAGCTTCAGATTCCGACATGACAGGTAATAGAAGCAAAAATATTTTAATCCCAGATACTGTTGTCGAGTCTAGTTATCTGGATTTTTGTGAAGTTTCATTTTAAGTAATCCATCTCGTGTATTATTTTACAGCATGGTGGTAAAGGGAGTTGTTTGCAAGAAAAATGTGGCTCATAGGAGAATGAGTGCGAATATTGAGAAAGCTCGACTAGTGATTCTAGGTGGTGGGCTTGAGTATCAAAGGGTCTCAAACCAGTTATCAAGTTTTGATACTTTGTTGCAACAGGTGAAATTTGCCTACTTCCATATTTCTCTTCTCTTGTTGGTGTTTAGAAATGGATTTTCTTATTTATGCCTAAACCATTATACTCGCTTATTTTGTTTTTCAGGAAAAGGATCATCTAAAGATGGCTGTTGCAAAGATTCATGCTGAACGTCCAAACATTTTACTAGTCGAAAAATCAGTTTCTCGATTTGCGCAAGAGTATCTTCTAGCCAAAGACATATCTCTTGTTCTAAACATTAAGAGGCCACTTTTAGACCGCATTGCCCGCTGCACTGGTGCTCAGATAATTCCTTCAGTTGACCACCTATCCTCGCAAAAGCTGGGATACTGTGAGAAGTTTCGGGTAGATAGGTTTCTTGAAGAACATGGTTCAGCTGGTCAAGTTGGAAAGAAAGTGGTGAAGACGTTGATGTATTTTGAGGGTTGTCCAAAGCCATTAGGCTTTACAGTAAGTACTCCTAACTATTGGCATGAAATGTTCAGAACAGATTTCATATATCTGATTGCCTCATTTTATACTCTTGCTTTATATGTCCTTTCTTCTTCAGATTTTACTTAGGGGTGCAAATGAAGATGAGTTGAAAAAGGTGAAGCATGTGGTCCAGTATGGAGTCTTTGCAGCTTATCATTTGGCACTCGAGACATCGTTTCTTGCTGACGAAGGAGCCTCACCAGAACTACCTTTGAATTCCCCAATTACAGTTGCACTTCCAGATAAATCTATGAGCATTGAACGTTCGATATCTACCGTGCCAGGTTTCACGGTCTCCACGTATGAAAAGTCTCCAACAATGTTGTCTGGTGCTGAGCCACAACGAGCAAACAGTGTCCCAGTATCAGAGTTGATTTCGACCACTGCCAATCTATCCATCCAGAAGGATATAAATCCTCTGGTACCCAATGGCTCAGGCTGGCAGGCTAGAGAAATAAACCCGAGTTTCGTCATTTCACGCCATAATGTTTCATTGAATTTGCCTGACCGTGTGATAGAGAGCAGAATCTCAGATATGTCTGGAAGAGCTGTAGTACTGGGGGACACACCAGCAGACAAAAACAATCCAATTGTTGTGGCAGATGACACAATGGACAATTCCTTACATTCATCAGGTCAAGGCTTTGTGCAAAAGAGTTCTCAAAGTGGTACGAGTGTTGTGGTCAAAAGCCAAGACAATGATTCAGATCTTACGACCGTCCAAAACAATGAGAATCCAAAGGAAACAAAATCTCAAAAAGAAGAATTTCCTCCGTCACCCTCTGACCATCAGAGCATTTTGGTTTCTCTATCGTCCCGATCAGTGTGGAAAGGAACTGTGTGCGAGAGGTCTCACCTCTTTCGGATAAAATACTATGGTAGTTTTGATAAACCCTTGGGACGGTTCTTGAGAGATCATTTGTTTGATCAGGTGAGTTTAGTTTGATTTTGTTTTTTTCTATAATTCGACATCTCTGTTACAGCTTACATAATAATTCGGTAAACTAAACGGATGCTCAAAACTTTGTCAGAGTTACAGGTGCCGCTCATGTGAGATGCCATCAGAAGCTCACGTGCACTGTTACACTCATCGACAAGGCAGCCTTACGATATCTGTCAAGAAGCTCCAAGATTATCTCTTACCTGGTGAAAAAGAGGGGAAAATCTGGATGTGGCATAGATGCCTGAGATGCCCGCGACCTAACGGCTTCCCTCCAGCGACTCTACGAGTGGTTATGTCTGATGCTGCATGGGGATTATCGTTTGGGAAGTTTCTGGAGCTCAGTTTTTCAAATCACGCAGCTGCTAGTAGAGTAGCTTGTTGTGGCCATTCTCTGCATAGAGATTGTCTTCGCTTCTATGGGTAGTTTTTTTTTGCGTCCTCCTTGGGCCTAATATGATTTAATTGTTAAAAGTTTTCTTATTTAAAAGTCTGTTTTTTCCTAACAAGTTGTTCTCGTGCAGTTTTGGGAACATGGTTGCTTGCTTCCGGTACGCTACTATAGATGTTCATTCGGTCTACCTTCCACCATCAGTTCTTAGTTTCAACTATGAGAATCAGGACTGGATACAGAGAGAGACCGACGAGGTTAAATACCTATGATTCTCTTGGATGCAGTTTTGAAATCGAACACATTGAATTGAATGAGTTTTCCATCTTTTTATTAAACAGGTGATAGAGAGAGCAGAGCTTCTGTTTTCTGAAGTATTAAATGCTATTAGTGAAATTGCAGAGAAAGGTTTCAGGCGTCGAATTAGTGAACTCGAAGAAGTGCTGCAAAGAGAGAAAACAGAATTTGAGGTGATAAATTATGTTTGTATAAAAAGAACATCTAGAACCCAGCGATACAAATTAAATTGGTTTTATGTCTTTTAACAAATGAAAGACAATAGCCAAAATAAGATGAGGTCCGTTTTGTAACTAATCTTACATTCTTTCAGGAGAATATTCAAAATATGTTGTGCAGGGAGGTGAAGGAAGGCCAACATCTAGTGGACATTTTTGAGCTATACCGGATTCGGAGACAACTGCTTTTTCAGTCATATATGTGGGATCACCGCTTGATTAGTGCATCCACTTTATATAAGCTAGAGAGTAGTGATGACACAAAGAGAGAAGACAATGAGAAGCCACACTTGGCTAAGAGCCAGACGCTCCCCGAGATGAATGCTGGGACCAACTCTCTTCTTACTGGCTCAGAGGTTAATCTGAATCCTGATGGTGATTCTACTACTGGTGACACTGGCTCCTTAAATAAGGTTCAGAAAGAAGTGGACACAAATTCAGATTTGAATCAGGAAAAGGAAGATGGGGGAGAAGTTTCTCCCAGTAAGACCTTACCTGATACTTCTGATCATCTGGAAAATAAACTCGATGTACGCAGGACACAGTCTGATGGCCAGATAATTATGAAAAATCTATCAGCCAATCTTGATGCAGCATGGATAGGCGAACGTCAACCATCTGTGGAGATTCCAACCAATAATAAGGTCTTGCTTCCTCCTTCCTCCATGTCGAACTCAACAACTTTCCCTCCATTCTTAGAGGGGCTAAAGTCTATAGATCCCCCAGGACAGCAAAACGAATTCAAGGTGGCCTATCCCGTTTCCCCTGCATTGCCGAGTAAGAATTATGAGAATGCAGAAGACTCTGTTAGCTGGTTAAGTGTGCCTTTCCTCAATTTCTACCGTTCCATTAACAAGAATTTCTTGCTTAGCTCTCAGAAGCTTGATACATTTGGCGAGCACAGCCCTATCTATATATCATCTTTTAGAGAGGCAGAGCTTCAAGGTGGACCAAGGCTACTTCTGCCAGTAGGCTTGAATGATATTGTTGTTCCGGTTTATGATGATGAACCCACGAGTATGATCGCATATGCCTTGATGTCACCCGAATATCAACGCCAAACTTCTGAGGAAGGGGAATCTCTAGTTTCATATCCTTCTGAACTGAATATCCCTCGCCCAGTTGATGAAACCATTTTTGACCCTAGCAGAAGCAATGGTTCAGTCGACGAGAGCATACTTTCAATGTCTTCATCTCGCAGTAGCACACTGCTGGACCCACTATCATATACAAAAGCTTTACATGCTAGAGTCTCATATGGAGAAGATGGTACTCTTGGAAAAGTGAAGTACACAGTTACTTGTTACTATGCAAAACGGTTTGAGGCGCTGCGTGGTATATGTATCCCTTCGGAACTTGAGTTTATTAGGTCTCTTAGCCGGTGTAAAAAATGGGGAGCTCAAGGTGGCAAGAGCAATGTCTTCTTTGCTAAAACTCTGGACGATCGATTTATCATCAAGCAAGTCACCAAGACAGAATTGGAATCATTCATCAAATTTGCACCTGCTTACTTCAAATACTTATCTGAGTCTATCAGCACGAAAAGCCCAACTTGCCTAGCAAAAATCTTGGGAATCTATCAGGTACGTAAGTGCTAAGTTGGGAGATTTCTTGGTCAGGTTTGATTCACTCCTGATGAAAATATGTATATTTTGTTAATAGGTCGCAACAAAGCATCTTAAGAGCGGGAAAGAAACAAAGATGGATGTTCTGATTATGGAGAATCTTCTGTTTGGAAGAACTGTGAAACGGCTTTATGACCTCAAAGGATCTTCCCGGGCGCGCTACAATCCTGACTCTAGTGGGAGCAACAAAGTCTTGCTGGATCAAAACTTGATTGAAGCAATGCCAACTTGTCCGATTTTCGTTGGTAACAAAGCAAAACGATTGTTGGAAAGAGCCGTATGGAACGATACTGCTTTTCTTGCTGTGAGTTTTTACTCTTCTGCAAACCATTTACTCTTTACTACTTTTTTGAAAAGTGATTAGCAATAAGTGTATCTTCTGGTGTTTTCAGTTAGGTGATGTGATGGATTACTCGTTGCTAGTAGGCGTGGATGAAGAAAACAACGAGCTAGTTCTCGGGATTATCGACTTCTTGAGGCAGTACACATGGGACAAGCATCTAGAGTCTTGGGTGAAATTTACAGGAATCTTAGGAGGACCGAAGAATGAAGCACCAACAGTAATCTCTCCAAAGCAATACAAGAGAAGATTTAGAAAGGCGATGACAACTTACTTCCTCATGGTCCCTGATCAATGGTCTCCACCTAATGTCGTTGCTAATAACTCTAGGTCTGATCAACCTGAAGACACCTCTCAAGCCGGTACGCACGCTGAGTAATATATTCTTGTCTTGTATAGATTTTGGCATTTGGGAACACGATTCTTCGGTTACTATTCTTTTTTTTTTTGAGTCTTTTAGATTTTGGGTCGTTAAAGTAGAAATTTAGGAGATTGTCTGAAAATTCCTCAGAAGTGATATTATTATTATTTCAATTTTTTCTTGTCTGTACAAAAAAAAAGAGAGACATTTCTCTTGTGTATAGCTTTGCTTTAATGTGTTATGATTTATGAAAGATTCTTTTGTTATATGTTTGATCCAAGGATTCTTTTGTTATATGTTTGATCCTCGTACACCTTTTTTTGGCCTCTGTCTTAACACTTAAGAAAAGACTGAAATCAGAACTTGGACATATATTCATGTTTGTGTTCTTACAAAAGAGTAATAAGAAAGAAGCAAATCGCTGCTTCTTTCACAGCCTTTTGTTTCCTGTACATTCTTATTCAAGAGGCCATCCATATTTTAACAGAGAACAGATTTTGATTTTTAAAAGAAAAACAAAAAAAAGGAGCAAGGGATTTAAAGGAGGAGATCAAAGCTGCTCCATTTGATCATCATTAACTCTTGTTGTGCAGCATTTATCTGTCTTTGACCATCTTTCTCTCCATGCCTCAACTCCTGATAACTTCTTTGTAGAAGATCAAGAATCTCCACCTCTCTGTTTATTCTTTTGCCAAATCCAAAAATTAAAAACATTGAAACAAGATCGATCTGATTATATTTAATTAAGGATTAGGAATTTTATCGTACCTTGAGTCAGAAGCTATCTTTGGACTCTGTGTGGGACAACGAGGACCTTCATCGTATCCTTCACATATAACCTCTCCATTATCATCTGTGTAACAGATGATCCCTTGTATTGGATCTTCAAAAACCTGTTCCGAGAAAAACAAAAACATATAACCCAATTTCAAAAATCATATTTTGCCAAATGGGTTGTGTCTGGAATCAGTTCTTGAAAATTAAGATCCAGTTCTAGGAAAAAAAGGTAAGAAAGGAACTTACAGTGTTCTTGGTGGAGTATCTGATCGGCTGAGGCTGTGAAACTGTGACTTGATTGACTTTAACTTGAACTTGACTCTGTTGAACCATCAAAGTCTTTGATCTTACTGTCTTTGAAACAAAACATGGTGTTTTAAGAGGAAGACAAAGTTTTGTTGAATATGCCATAACCTCTTTGTTTTTTTTTTCTCTAGAAGAAACTTTTATCTCTTTTTTTTTTTTTTGGACAAATTTTTCGGTTTATAGGTCTCAAAATAGAAATAGCAAAATTCGAAGTTATAAACTCCGATGATTGATTGAATCTGAGTTTAATTATAATATTAGATTTGTTGTTTAGTTTATATAGACGCAAGGTGGAGATAAAATAATAGCCAATAAGAGTGGTAATCTTGTTAACAAGTTTAGCTGTCTTTTTCGTGGGGTTTGTTCTTCTAATGGTTTCGTTTATCTTCTTACGTTTGATTTAATGAACCAATGTTCAATCGTTGAATGTATCTACATGTATATGTCTAGTCATGTACAAGTGTATTGTATCACATCATTTTTATAACTCTATTATTTGGTTTTCATTACTTAGTTAATTTTAAAAATTATTACTAAAAACTTGTTAAATTCTTAATAATTATATTTAAAATGTTGAGATAATGTTAGAGAAGTGTCTACTTCGTAACAGGAAAAAAAACCACGAACAATTTTGCCGTCTAGTGATGAATTGATTCTTACTTAATTAAACCGTGGCACGTGTCTGTATATCAAGAGTCATGATATTTGTTTTTTTGTGCAAAATGTCAATAATTGGTGTATAGTTAAATTAATGTCTATGATTAGACAAGAGACTAATTGTTGGCTAAACATGGAGACATCGTCATACAGTTTCGCTGAAAAAAACCGTCTCTTCCTAACCTCAATAAGGTGTGTTCTAGAGTAATATTATCTCGCTGGTTTAATTACTAAATTAGTACCAAATTATATATGACAACGAATAATTCCTCCATCAAATTTAAATAAACTTATGCGAATCTTTATTTTTGCTTTGTTAAAAGAAAACCACATATTTATACAAGTTTCTGAGTCATCAACAACTTTGGAATCCTTCATAGTTTATAGACATTCTTAACCAAAAAAAAAAAAAAAAAAAAAAACTCTAAATGGTGGAATCATAGATCAGTGTAGGTCACAAAACGTTGGAGCAAACTTCCAAAATCGCTTTAACAGAAGAACTTCCAGTATCCTTTTTTTTGTCGGTTAAGCCAAAACCACAAATACAATATTGGTAGATGATGCTAATTGATTACTAGTTAGTGTTTAGCATTTATAAACAATAAAACTATGGTTAAATAGTTGTGGTCTCTGTTTCAGGACAAGAGGTTGAGGTTAAAATACGTCATTAGAGTTTTTTTTTAAATCATTTTTCTATATCGTCGTCCACTTATATCATCGGGGAGTGGTGGCCTAACTTATCAAATATCGTACGATCTCCTAATTTTATATAAGCAAGTATATGATTATAAAATTGATACAAAAGTTAATCAATATTATCATGTTACCTACTCATTATAGATAAAATATACAAACATGACGAACAATAGAAAGCTATGGGTGAGAATAAAAATAAAATAATATATAGTGGGCTTGAAGACAAACATTTGTTCTAGGCCTGTTTGATGAGATATATAGGCCCAGTAAAAGCCCAAGTATTCATGAAAGTCTAACTTGTTACTCAAGAGTGCATCTTCGGAAGCTAGAAAGGAACTGCAAACTCAGAGAAGAGTTTGTTTCTTCGATTCTAAGATCAAATCAGCTGGTAAAGTTCTTCTTCCTCCGTTCAAATTGTTTAGTTTCTTCAATCGTTTCCGATTTTCCATCGATCTATTCAATCTTTTTAGCGTTTTGTACTTTTTTGTTGGGTGCAGACATTGAGGTTTATTTTCAGATCGAAAAATCCGGAAGAAGATGTTTCTCACTAGGTAAAAGAAATTAAGCATTTCTGATTTCGATTTCGACGAAATTGTATATCATCGTTTCTGGGTTAACTAGTATTGATCAATTTTGGGTATTTTTAATTTGTTTTCAAGGACTGAGTATGACAGAGGAGTCAATACCTTTTCTCCTGAAGGCCGTCTTTTCCAAGTTGAGTATGCCATTGAAGCTATCAAGGTAATTTCTCTATTACTCTAGCCTGCTACATCTATCAGCTTCTAGTGAATTTGGTTGCTTAAATCCCTTGCTGTGTTAGTGTGCAATGTTAGATAATGTATCCATTAAGCCTAGAGGTTGTTTGTTTTGTGATGGTTGGTTTATAGCTTGGTTCTACTGCGATTGGCGTAAAGACGAAAGAAGGAGTTGTTCTTGCAGTCGAGAAGCGTATTACCTCACCCTTGCTGGTATAGTTCCATCTGCTTGATTCTGATTTTAGTTTTGTATCTATTGTAAGCATCTAAGAAGTACTCTTTGCTATTTCTGTGCTTTCTGATGATTTGTTACATTCAAATTTTAGTCTTGATTTGGCATGAGTGATAAAATCTGAAGGGTGGTATTAAAACGATTTTGAGTTTACCTATAATTTTTTTTAAAGTAGGAGCCGAGCAGTGTGGAGAAGATAATGGAGATTGATGACCATATAGGTTGTGCCATGAGTGGTCTGATTGCTGATGCGCGAACACTTGTTGAGCATGCACGAGTAGAGACTCAAGTGAGATCTCAGTTTCTGTTTCTCATGGTTTCTTTCTTACATCAAAAGATATTTCTGTTACCAACTGCTCTTTTTATGTTCCTCAGAACCACAGGTTCTCTTATGGCGAGCCAATGACTGTAGAATCAACAACACAGGCTTTGTGTGATCTTGCTTTACGGTTTGGTGAAGGAGATGAAGAGTCAATGGTAGTAATCACTCCATCACTCTTTATAGCATAGGATATGCTAAGTGGATTTCACTTCTTTTCTGCTTGGAATTTATGATCAATTTACCAGAGATGAATCCTTAGATTAGGGAATTTAGTTTTAGTTGTGATTTGATAGATACAGCTCTTTAAGGACCACTATAACAATCTCTAGCTCTTCCATATTTGGTTATTTGGATCTTTATGGTCTCTTTTATATATATATATGAATATACTGATGCTCGGTCTCATGAACTTTTTTCAGTCTCGTCCATTTGGAGTATCCCTTCTCATTGCTGGGCATGATGAAAATGGACCAAGCCTGTAAGATGTTATTCATTTAGCTTCGGTGTATATATATGATCTCAAATTGGTATGCAACAATGTTAAACAAGTCAATCTTGTACAGGTACTACACAGATCCATCGGGAACATTCTGGCAATGCAACGCAAAGGCAATTGGGTCAGGCTCAGAAGGAGCTGATAGTTCTCTCCAAGAGCAATTCAACAAGGTAATAATAACTTGATTGTTTCACTGTGCCAAGGACATTACAAAATCTATTTGGGTTTGAACTTACAACTTCACAAATTTTACAGGATTTAACTCTTCAAGAAGCTGAAACAATCGCTGTCTCTATCCTGAAGCAAGTAATGGAAGAAAAGGTACTGTAATTGAATTCAATTTTGTTTACTGAAACCCATTGAATCACACTCCGGTTTTTGATACTCTCTATATTTCTGGTTTAGGTGACTCCAAACAATGTCGACATTGCTAAAGTCGCACCAGCTTATCACCTCTACACTCCCCAGGAGGTTGAAGCCGTCATCAGTCGTCTATGAGGAAATAAACCGGCATTTTCTTTTATTCGTCAAGCTTATGTCTGCTTCTGGTTCTCTAAACCGATAACAAACTTTTTTTCCCCACAAAACTTCTCCCACTTTTTTCTTTAATCAGATCATGGATTTGTTATATTGAGCTTTCAATCTACCTTTTTTTTTAAATTCTCATAGTTATTTAAATGACCCTTGAACTGGGGATTACATTTGAATTAGCAAGAGAAATCGGTCACAGATAACCGTTATATGGAACGCATGTGTGTCTTAACCATCCGTTATGGTTAATCAAAGCATCAACAGTATATTTGTGGGCCTCTTGGTCTGTCATCTTCGGTTTATATCCAATCCACTTGACCCGGTCACTCACACCCGATCGTAACGTAATATATATATATATATATATAGAGTTTTGCTATTTTGTAATTGATTCTGGTTAATGAACAAAAATTAGATATTTTAAAAAAAAATTTAGCTGTAATGACAAGACATGTAAATTATATCAGATATTTATTAAACTATCACCATTATTTTTGATAATATACATGATTCGGAAATTGGAAACATATTAAAATAAGTTGAATAAATTTAATATATGGAAAGCAAAATATTGCATGTTGACCAATTTCAAAAAAAATATTCTGATAATTTTAGGAACGTCTCTTATTCTAAAATTATATGTTTTATTTCCTATAAATTGAGTCACATAGTGAAGTATTTTTTTGTCAATTTGATTCTTATTCTCTCTGGTTCTTCAAAGAAAAAAAAAAGAAATCTGTTGTTTATTTGTTATTTCTGTGGAGCAATTTTTCAACCGCACAAACTCTCATTCAAAACTTTTGCAAGAGTCGACTTGACTTGTTCCACGGAACCCAACCATTAGGGTCTATCAACTTCTCGATCTGTGTTTTCATCACCACTTCTGTAGAGTAAGCATTCCATGGCTACCCCAAGTACGTTTTCACCGTTAAATCTTCTTGGAAGGGAGAAATCTTACTGTTGACTATCGAGAAACCCGATATCGTGTTTGCATCGTCCTTAGCCTGAGCCGTTATGGTATTGAATTGTTTCGGTAGAGGCTGCTGCGGTCGGATGATGCAGTTCTGAAACACGGCGGCTGCACGGCCAAAAATGAAATCTACGGTGCCAACAATGTCGCAATTCTTATAAAGATGTCTGCCAGCACGCGCGTAAAGCGTGTCTTGGTAACCTTGGAAAGCGCATCTGTACATTACGGAGTGTTTCGCATCTGAATGAAATGCTACGGCCTGCTCCTTTCCCGGTCCGGCTGTGTTGACAAAGTTCATATCCCTAACCAAGAACCATCTTCCATTAACCGCTGCAAAACCAAAAAGTTAGCCGGTCCCAATTAAAACCAAACCAAACTGTAAAACAGAAATTATTAGTTGCTTACAAAAAGTGGTGGTTTGATAAGTATGGATCGTAATATTGTCGTGACTGTTGAGGTTACTGGAGACTACCGTCTTCGTGATCCCGTCGCCGTACACTACAACATTGTATTTATTCCGCGGCACATTCACATTTTCAAAATATTTACCCTCCTTAACATGTATAACGAATCTTGATCTGCTATTTTCAGGGATAGAAGCCACAGCCTCGCCGATTGTTCGGCAATTGCCAGTCCCATCTTTGGCCACCGTTACATTAGGAGTCAAGCGGCAGCTCATAAGTGATTCCACCATATTGGATGAACCATAAACTCTTATCAACTTGTTTGGCTAAGCCACCTAAGATTTTAGTGACAATGGCTATGCTATTGCTCACAAGCTCTTTCCCTTTCTTCATATAACCTCTTAGACTCTTAATTAGCTCAATATTTCTCTGGTAACTCGAGAAATCAAACTCCATAACCTCATCAAAACCTTCCAAACAAGTCTCATCATCAATGATGGCATAAGTCAAAGTTCCCCTAATCTCGTCGATTTCCACGTCAGTCATAGCCTTCCCAAACTCATCGGAACGTTCGATGGTTTCCTTCAGACACTCCAACGCATCACCGATCATTTCATCACACAATTTTAAACTTGACTTAACAGATTCATCAGATGAAACCAGCTTTCTCAGAAACCCGAGAATCTTCAAATGTTCTTCCACAGCTGTTACCAGAGAAGCCCTAAAGAGAAGCCCAGGCTCAGTCGAATTTACCGACATGAGCGTCGAGTAACACTGATC
Source organism: Cardamine occulta (assembly GCA_028015245.1). NCBI lineage: Eukaryota > Viridiplantae > Streptophyta > Magnoliopsida > Brassicales > Brassicaceae > Cardamine > Cardamine occulta. The sequence goes on along the minus strand of CM051371.1, from coordinate 15,072,809 downwards.
CGAGTACAATGTCACGTTGCAGATTGATTCCAACCTCTTCGTTGACTCATCAGTCAAAATCCGTCCCGATGATGACTTCACTTCGCATTCTGTGTTCCGTAACAGAGATTGTACCACAACAAGCACGAACACCACCGTTAAAATGATAAGAAAATTCCCACCACTGTCCAACACCGCCGTATCCATGACCGTTGTGACTTCTCGCAACCACGATCAGACTCCATTTTAACAGAAGCTAAGTGAAGTAGTTATTGTTCTCTTTTCTTTTAAGTGTGTAAAACAGGAGATAATATTAGAGGACACAACTGTGTTTGGTACGTATATTTAACAACTTACTAAACGAGCTAAGAGTATCATTAATGGAAGAACCCCTTACGGGATTTTTACCAATATTTTATTATAATTTTTGTGCAAATCGAAGTGAAAGAGTTCTTAAAATTAAGAGACTGATTATAAAAACTTTTATTTAAGAGCCGGTTCTTAAGAATGGATTCTTAAAACACGTTTATCAATGGAGTTTATATTTTTTTAATCCTAAGAACCCCTCTAGAACATTCCATTAATCATGCTCTAACCCGTAAACCTCTTTAATTAATTAGTTAATGACATCAACTACAAAATTATTAAATCTTGTCTTAATATTCTTTAAAGAAAGTAGAAACAGACAAATTAAAAGCATATTGATGGCAAATGTGAGTTGACTCTTCCCTATTACATATTACATCAAATAGAGAAAGTCTTAATTTTATTTGGTTTATATTAATACATCTTTTGTTTTAAACCCAAAATGCCACAACTTTAATTTTTTGATAAAGAATGCCACAATTTTCTTCCAATTGCTTTTTCTAAATTTGTGAAATCCACCAACCTATATTTCTAGATGTTTTTCATTCTACAACTTATTCCATTGGCTTTATATAGTAATTAATAATGAAATTGTAGTATAGAAATTTAATTAATTTACTGATGTAGAAAAATAAATTTATATATGTATACAACTCTCCTTTTTACAACATATAAACTATTTTCTTTAACAAAATTTTCTTACTTATTCTTTTTCTAAAATATTTCAAAATATACCACTGACAACAAATTTTTTAATTAAAGTTTATGCTTATATATAATTTATTTTAAAATTTACAAACTCATCCGACGGACGGGTCATAACATATTACATCGAATAAAGAGTCTTAATTTTGTTTAATAGTTTTATGCACACACTATATTTTTAAATTTGGAAATCATCTTATATATATTGTTAGAGATTTTTTTTTCAGAGATTTCTCTTTTTATAGTCTGATGAAAGCCATGATACATCAAGTTTTCTATGCGCTTGGAGATTTTTACAAAATATATTCAAAATCTTTTTCTCTTTTTTTGACAACTTAATGCATTAAAATCACTCCAAATAGGAGAAATAGAGTCTGGAAACATAAGAAAACAGAGCAATAGAGCTCAACACAAAATAGGGAACACAGAGCAGCTTGGAATACAATCAAGGAAGACTAAGAAAGTCTTTCGTCTTAAACATTCGTTAATAAAAAACATTCGTTAATAAAAACAATGGATATACGATATTAAATTACGTAAACTGAATTAAAAATAAAAATAAAAATTATTTATAAATAACTCGCGCGTAACTACCCTAGTAAATAATAAATTAACTTCACAGGATCCATAGAAACAAAGGTTTCTAAGTTTTTTTTTTTAAAAAAAATTGTGTTTACTACTCGAACAAATAAGAATGTTGTTGATAAAGAGTGTTGATTTGTGGCTTTTATATATGCGGTGGAATGATAATGTTTTTATTAAGTGACGCGCAAATTCTGTGATGTTTAAGGAAGTGTGTGTGTGCAGATAAAATCAAATATTGTAAAATTAATGCAAATAAAAAAAAAATATGAAAAAAAAACAAACAGAATCAACAATTCGTTCATCCAATATCTAAATCAAGGGGAATATATATATATATATATATATATAACTACATCGGATGATGAAACTAACAAATAAAATAAACCGAATAAATTTTAGCTAAGTCATGTTTAAAATATTTCTTAAAAATTAAAAAAAAAATCGAAACAATAATAACTTAAAAACAAATAAGAAATAACACATCACAAAGTTGGGTTATACGGCACTTGCATCTTCGTCATCCAATGGTTTTCATCAAGAAACGTGGCAACTGAAAGCTTCCGGGCCTCGGCATCAGTCATAACAGGCGTGTATCCGACCCATTTAACTCTATGGGTCACATCCGACCCAGGACCCGAATTCTTATACTCTCCGTAGCGTAAAGTCGGCTGCGGAGGGTCACTCTTGGCATCCCAAGCTTTCCAACCTTCCGCACTCACGACCGGTCCAATCACCGATTCCATAACCACTGTCCTCGAGTGATTCTTCCAGGGACGGCCAAGATACGTCGGAACAGATACATTTCCGAGGGCTGAGATTGTGCATCGATGGATCACGATTCCTGTGCTCACATCCCAATGATCATTACCTTGGGCAGTGATTGCGTTGAACTGATTCGGAAGTGGCTGACGTGGCCGGATGTTACATTCTTGAAAGACAACGGTTGACATTCCAAAGATGAAATCGACTGTTCCAGTGATGTCGCAGTTTCGGTAGAATTGACGCTTCCTATGAGAGTAGAGAGTATCTTGGTAGCCGTCGAATGAGCATTGAAAGTAAACTGAATGATCGGACGATGAACGTAATGCCACCGCCTGATGATTTTCAGGTCCCGCGGTATTTTTGACTCCGATGTCCTTCAATATGAAACCATACCCTGTTACTCCTACGAAAGGTTATTAAAAAAAAATCAAATGGGTAAAATATAAATAAATGAGACAAAGAAATTAAGTATAAGAGGTACCTAAAGTCGCTGTATCGAAGGTACTCAACGTCTTCGTTGTGTACTTACTACCAGAGATAATGGTATTGTCCTTACCATCACCGTAGATGGTAACATTCCATTTGTTTTTATCTATAAGCACATTTTCCATGTATGTACCAGATTTCACATATATAACAAACCTCGTTTCACTCTTGTCTGGAATTCTTCCCACTGCCTCGTTTATCGTTTTAACATCACCAGATCCATCCTTTGCCACCGTAATGTCAGGCCTAAAATGTTTCCTCTGAAGTAGGCGTCTCACTCCTGGCCTAACCAAATTTGGAAACTTGGAATTGAGGAGCCGTCTCCCATGAATTGGGATCCCTAAATCGCTTAATGGAGATAAAACCCTAGCGACGATTGATAAACTGATGCTTGTGTACTCGGTGGAGTTTTTCATAGCGGACTTGAGATTACGTGAGATTGTAGAATTCGCATACGCTATATCAAATTGGCTGAGTTCGTCTAGCGCGTCGCAACACGTTCCATGATCGGCTAGGACAGCGCTGAGCCACGTCTTGATATCGTTGATCGTCCCTAGATTCAGAATCTTCTTCTCGTCTCCAACATCCGTAACGGAAATAGCTTCTTTGAGATCATCCATAGCGTCGTCGAACATTTCTCCGCAAACACGAAGCGCAGATTTGATTCCCTCATCCTCCGTTTCTTCGGTGAGCTTCTTCGGCAAATCGAAAATCGAACTGAGTTCATCGATCCCCACTTTAAGAGAAAGCCTAAACAGAACCTTTGGATCTGTTGTGTTGGACGATGGAAGCTTCGAGATGCTTGATACACAAGAATCAGGGTACCGAGTTACGCTGCACACAGATTTGAGTGACGAAGCTGGAGTCAACTCAGGAACTGAACTCGTTGTTGAATTAGGCGAACCGTTTTTTCGGGTATGAGCAACGACGGCAACAACGGAGCCGATGAAAAGCCCCACCAGAACCACCACGGAAATGCCCACTAAAAACAACCGTTTTCGTGTCTTTCTCTTCAAAGCTAAATCTTGAGCTTCATCGACTTTACCATAACCTTTAAACGACTTCACAGAATCCATAGAAACCCAATATCAAAGGTTTTTTGTGTGTGTGTGTGTGTGTTTTTACTAGTGGAAAGAACCAGAATGGTGATGATGTAAGTGTGTTGCTTTAGTGGCTTTTATATATGCGGTGGAATGTGGAGAATATTTCTATTAAATGACGCGTTAATTCTCTGATGTTTAAGGAAGTGTGTGTGCAGATAATGCATTTCGATTAGGCATGTGGTGCTGTCACTAATCAATTTAAACCAATCTTCATTAATAGTTTCCTTTCACATTTTTCCGTCAAATATTGTATGTTTAATGTTAAATATTCACTATATATCAATCAAATATTGTAAACTTAAATGTAAATATTCTTTCCCACTGAGAGAAACTTAACTTATCTTTTGAAAATTGCCGAGCAGAACGGCGGGAAACATGGAGTTTTTGTTTTTGCAACCTAATGTAGTAACCTGAACCGCAAGTTACCAATTTGTACTGATTGGGAGGTAAAGGCATGCACACTTGTATATACCAGATTAATTGTTATACTCTAGTAATCTCATAACATAAAATTTCATGAAACCTTCATAGGTTTTTTCAAGATCCCGGGAAATCAAACTTGCAAAATAATATTCCTCACTTGATGAGTCTTCAAAAAGCCATAGCCATTCAGTGGCTCTGTTTTATACCTCCATCTACTTTTTTTTTGTTTGGGTCAAACGCAACACCTCTATCTACTATAAAGGATGCCAAGAACGTTACTTCCGAATTAGTATTGCGATCTTTGATGTCAATGCATACTGACATATGTCCTCATGTATATATCTACTTCTGCGAGAATTAATCTTGTCATTATTAGGAAAACGTAGGCTAATTTTGCAACTCTGTTAACCTATTTCTCAATTCCTTGATGGGTACGTAATGTTGAAATCAAAGGACTAGAAGTACTTTTAATATGTAAAGTATTTGTCTCCGTTTTATTTTCTTCACTTTTCCCTCTGTTTCATAATATTATTGTTTCTTCCTCTCTGGAGCAACATTATTTTCATAGAGTTTGCTTTGGTTGCCATGTAGAGGGTGCCTGAAAAAACTCCTGTGGCTTCTTCACACACACTTCTTAGTTTTCTTGCTGAACCTCTGAAGCAATTCTCAAAATTTTTGTAAAAGTTAATGATAGTATCATTATGGAATCATAAAAAGGCCTAAATGTATATGGACACGTTAACAACCTAAAAGGGAGATGAGTTCTAACAGAAATACATGTTTTAAAATTATGACATCAAGCAAGTAACATCTCTTTCTCTCTCAAATCCATATCATTATTTTATCTCATTCTAATATTACGTTTCTAGAAAATTACACAATGCAAAAAAAAAAAAAAGGAAATTAGGAAACACGATTTGATATAACAAAATGGATCAATAATTTATGTAGCAACAACAATTATCTCAAAGACCGAGCGAGAAAGGGAAACCGGTCGAGGCTAACCAACCTCCACCACCAATAAACCGACCGGCCGTATATGTCTGAGCTTCCGCAGCAGCCGTAATTACCTTAAAGCCCCTCCACTTCACTCTATTTGCAGTTCCTGCCCCTGCTCCTGTGTTCGCATACTCTCTATAAGTCAGAGTGTTCAACGCGAAAGACCCGGTCCATTCGGACCACCCTTCGGGACGGATCACATCGGAGATAGCCGACTGCATTATCACCGTCTGCGAATACTCCTTCCACGGTCGGCCAAGATACGTCGGAAAACTACCTTTCACAGACTGTAAATCCGACGTGGCACCGATCCTACATTTCTGAATAACGATCCCTGTGTTCTGGTTCGGATCAGTCCGTCCTTGAGCAGTGACCATGTTCTTCTGGCCGGAGTTAGGTCGGCGAGCGTGGATGTCACAGTCTTGTAGCACGACGGCGGCGTTTCCGAAGATAAAATCGACGGTTCCGGCGATGAGACACTTAACGAAGAATTGACGGTTAGAGTGTACGTAGAGAGTATCTTGGTAAGCCAACATGTCGCAATTGTAGAAGGCGGAGAAATCAGAACCCACTCGTAGAGCCACCGCTTGGTGCTTCGACGGACCCGCCGTGTTCTGGAAAGTGATGTCACGAGCTAGGAATCTCTCACCGACAGCAGCTGGGTCCCACAAAATAACACACCAGTTTAATTAAACGGCATCATTAGCTGAAAAGGACTAATACGGACTGAATAATTATTTTGCTCGAATATATAGTAACCTTACTTTAACGAACTTTTTCATAAAATATTAATATTTTGTATTCAAAAACAAGGAGAAGATGTTAAATCAAAGTTCAAAGGTGTGTAGAAATGATGTAACAAATGTAAATAAGCGACAAAGTTATAAAGAAAAGTCAACAACGATGAAACAAAACAAAAAAGATAAAATTCACATTTACATCAATAAGAAAAATAAATGTGATAAACTAAAGGCTCTCTTCACGAGTGGATGAGCCATAAAATTAAAACCAACCCACATAACGTGAACTGGAAAAGCATATGAATAAAGCCAAGAAAATGGTGGAAAGAGACTCGCACATGACTCAGACCTAAATCAGTTTGCTGTTTAATTTTTGTAATTCAAATTCACATTTAATTTTATCCCGTTACTAGGATACAGGTGCGAATATCTGTTGTGTAATAATACTAGGTGCTAAGACAAGAATCTAGGTGTGCATATTTAATGTGCATGAAAAAGAGTAAGATTTTTCCACTAAAAAAAGGGGCCACATCGTGCAAAAAAACTTTACTCTTGTTCAAAATATAATATATAATATAATAATTCAAATTGCTTACCAACGGTGGCCGAGTGGAAAGTGGTGCTACCGTCGACGACGTTTCTACTTCCGGTGATAATAGTTCTCGTCCGACCATCTCCCATAAACATTATATTCTTTTTCTTCTTCGCCACCTCCACATTCTCTCTATAAACTCCTGCTTTTATATGTATCACATACCTCTTATTACTATTCTCCGGCGCCGCCGCTACAGCCGCCGCCACCGTCTTGAATGTACCGCTACCGTCAGCCGCCACAGTGGCGTCGGCTTTCACAGTCGAACCTTGAAGAAGCCTCCGGTCTCCGGCAGATAACCAAGTCGGCCATCCCTCAGCATCTAATTCTCCGGCGCCGGCGATATCGACAGCCACTATAGTCTCTTGATCCTCCTTGAGCTTACGGTTGTTTGAAGTGATTTTAGCTTTTTGTTCGAAGTTGGCTATGTCAGTATCAGTCATGTTCTTGATCATTGCTAGTGCGTTACTGCACATGTGCTCAACGTGTATCTACACATAAGCATTTCGTTATAAAGCTATATTTAAAAAGAAATCGTGAACAAAGTTTATATAATTAAAAGTATATATACACTAATAACAACAATCGATAGCTACTTTTCATATAGATGGACCAACACATCTAACAATATCTCAATGTAAAAAAAATTTTTTTTTTTTAAAGAATTGTAAATGTGATATGATGTGAATTATGTTTTTTTTTGTTTTCTTTTTCGATAATGGTGATGTGCTGTATGATATGATATATCAAGTTTGCTTGTAACTCTATACATAATTACATGAACTCTATAACAAAAGCATTTGGTCTACATTTGCGATATTTAAATCAAATCATTTTTTTTGTTAAATTAATGTTTCGCTTGATAATAGTAACTTAAAGATTTTAAAATGTATTTTCAGTGGTTCTGCATTTTCATATGTGAGTAGTAATGGTTAGAGAATTGAAGTTATACATACCTGACCCTTCAACAAGGCTTTACGAACTTGCTTGTCAGCGTTGTCATGAGAGAAGCCGTCGAGACAAGTCTCCTGGTTAGTAATGGCAGAGCTAATAAGGGTTTTGAGATCACCGGCGTGTTCCCGGAGAGATTTCTTGGTAGGATACAAATGGAGATCTTCCACCGCCTCATGGAGCTCATCGAGCGTCTCGTCAATAGTCTCCAAACAGTCATGAAGCGCCGTCTTCTCACGCGGCGTCAGCCCTTTCCTCTTCTTGATCAGTTTCTTCACGGTGAAGTAGTTGTGTTCCACGACGGTTTTTGTTAGGTTAAGCGAAGCCTCAATGACGTCTTTCTGCGACGTTAGCTCGCCGCCGCCGGAAGTTGCCACGGCAGAGATACAAAGCTCAGGGTAACGTGTGGAGCTGCAGGAGGATTTTAGTACGGCGTGAGACGACGGGGATAAAGTTCGTTTCTCGTTTGCTTTTGAAGCTCCGGCGGCGATTCCGGCAACGGCGGCTACGAGGAATAAAGATACGGCGGCGGATATAAACAGAAGTTTCTTATTTTTCTTGAGATTATCTTTGGAGAAGATTTCTTTGATTGAAGAAGCCATTGTTTTGACACTGGTGAGTTGTGAGTAGTGATGTGTGTACTCGTTACGAGTGGGTGTGTTTATATAAGTATATTGATGAAAATTAAAATCAAACACGATAATTTTAAAATGGCATATTATATTCTTTTTTCCTTGACTCTATAATTTGAGTGGACTTTTCAGAAAAACAAAAAACGTCCACTTGTGCATACTACAAAGATAAGGTTTTATTTTAAAGTTTTAATCAGAATCTTATTCATATATTGGATTCGACAGTAGTCTATTGTCATTTTCCCAAATCTGTATTTTAGTACATTTGATACTGATTTTTTCCCATACAGATGTTCTGATATATTCGTTGTTTGTTGTAAACAAAACAAAAAAAGTAGTTTTGCTTGCCAGTGATGAACTCACAAGTCTCGCCCACATTACTTCATTAGCCTTAAGATTAGTGTTTAACTAAGAAAGGTTTTAACAAAAAAATATAAAAAATAAGAAAGGTAACCGACAGTAATATTTATTTATTAATATAAAAGGTAAAGCAAATTCTTCTTTGTGAGTTTTTTAATATTCGTCTCGTCATTTATCCCATTTGAAGATGTCGTGTGTTGGGAAAACTCGATTTTGGATTTAATTGCTGTAACTGGACCGTCGTTTTCAGAAACAATTGTTGTTTACATTTTGATTTGATAACATTTTTGTGTCTAAGGAGTTCACATGTAGTATTTGGATTAAATAAAAAAAGTCATAAGGTATAGGATTTGCATTTTTGTCATATGTAATTTACATACAAAGTTACTTGGGTTTGAATGCGAGCTATGTATCCAACAACAGTGACAACACAAAACCTTGAATGTTTCTTTAAATAATATGGTAGCACTTTATAAAAGAAAGTCACTGTAGTATATATGTGTATAGTTAAGGCAAAGCGAAAGTGTTAAATAGCGATTATGCGCCAGTGGCACCGAATTATTGATTAGATAATAAATGTAAAGAACTACTCATATGGCTGTGTCCGAGGGCCTAGGCTGCTGCAAGCCTGTCATGGGTCCATCTACACTTTTTTTTTCACAACATGTCAAAAATTATTCCATTGCTTCGTTTAAATTTTAAAATAAAATTAAATACAAGTTTATGTTGCTACTTGCTAGTAACGCACAAGTAGCACACATAGCTCTCTTTTAATAACTTTATCTGTATAATGACTAACAAATCTACTGGACTGTCAGTGAAAACAAATATGAATGATATAAAAATCTCAGATCAGTTACAATGCTTTTTTTTTTTGTGAAAGGGTTATACTGATCTTTTGATAAAGCATTATATTGGTCTATCTATCAGATTGTGTACTAAAATTTTTAAAATGTTGTTGGTATAATAGATGGCATATCTAACAAATATTTTTTTCGGATTTCACTAAACGTAAAATGAAAACATGTAATCATATAATTTCTATCACATTCTCTCCACACATGTGTTCAAATAGCTTACGAAAACTATGTGTGTTATTTATCAGAAAGAAAAACTATGTGTTGTACTGTTATCTAATATGTATGGTAGGAAATATAAAGAAATGTTTATTCAGTGTCTGGTAGTTTAATTGGCCAAATCTATATCCTTTTTTAATTAATAGACTGTGTCCTAAATTCAAGCATCGGATACAAGAAAATGATTTTTTTTTGGTATAAAGAAACTATTATAAAAGTAAGGTTTGTGTTTTTTTTTTCATATTAATTGTCGTTTTGAATCTTAAAATTAGTTTCATATTAGTTGTTGTTTTACGTTTTCAATGCATATATTTGATAAGATTTTCAACTTTGTCCCTCATGTTTTAATGTCTTGATCAATGAAATAAAATCAAATAAATATTAATTAGAAGTAAAACAGAAAAATTAAATATTTTTTTAATATATGTCAAACAAATTTAAACGATAATTAATTTAAAACGGAGAGAGTATTAGATTACAAAACTAATCCCAACCATATCTTTTGAATTTTACAGCCATATACAGGATAAAATGCTATCAGTTTTGAAGTTTGTTCCCTCGTTTAGAAAAGCATACATTATACTTGTAATCATCACCCTTTCTTTCATTTTCTTCATATTTTGGAGACCTTTTCCTTTCCTCACAAATAAAAAAGTCGACGTTATCATGAAAATATTCTGCTTCCTTCTTTATCATTAATCCTTACATTATCTAAAAGTAGCTGGTTCATGGCAGGGTACTTATTTTATTTAGAAATATAGAAAAGAGAAAGCAGAAAGATACTCGTGTGGGTTAGGGTGTTAAAAAGAAGAATTAAAATATTTTCATTCTAATGTAGCATCTAGTTTTGTTAACTATAGTAGTATAATTTATTTTTTGGGTTATAAAACTATAGTATAATTGAATTTGTCGACTACTTTGTTAATTAAATAAAACTACTGGAATCAAATATCATAAGTTACAAGCAACAGTTCCGAACTAACATAATTCATATGTATATACATTTAGTAATAAATTGACCAGTGAGAGAACACTTCTTCCTAAAGCTATGTGTAATTAAGACTTTTTGAAATTTAGGCATTTAAACATTTTTGCAGTAGTTAAAAAAAAATCCTTTATGTATCAAGTTATTTTTAGGATTTTAATTTGATTAGAATAATTAAAAATCCATATTTCCACAAAATAGCTATTTCCACATTACATTTATGAAAAATTGACTGTTGTAAACTTGTTAAAAAATATATTTCCTATTCCTTCTTCCTACAGTTACGAATCTGCAAATGAATCTTTGTAAGGTGACATTTCGTTGGTAGATTTTGCCTGTGCTCACGATTTTCACGTGTTGCTGCACAAAGTTTAATATAATTAAATTGTTGTCAGTAAGAGAGCGTTGGTTGGGAAATGTAAAATAACAGTTATACCAAAACCTAAAAACAAAAACAACTATCGCAACATTCACAGTATCATCTGTCCTTTGTAAGTTAAAAAAAGAAAAGAAATCACAAGTGGACTTAAAATATAGTTAAAATATTTAAATTTTGCAGGAAAAAAAAAAACAATATTTATCTCCTATTTGGTATGTCACGGCGGCTGTATAAGTGGGCCGTATCTTCACATAAAACAGGCCCATATTGGCTAAAGTGGGCTTGAATTCCCCGATTTTACGTAGACTTGTTAGGATCTTATTCCGTAAAACTCTCAATTCGTTTTCGCCGGAATATCTACCACAACCGCCGTTAAATCAGGTCGACCTTCGTCTGCTCCGCCGAAATAAACGTCTTCAACAACCACCGTGTCTGCGCTCCTCGCAGAAGATTCCGTCGGAAACTCTAGAGGTTCAGACATCGGGTCTTGATTTTGAGTCAAACTCTCGTCGTCGCCGCCGCCAAGTTCCGGTCTCGTTTCTGGCTGCTCCAAATAAACTCTCTTTCTACATATAGGACAAGTAGAGTGAGATCGTAACCATGAGTCGATACAATCAGCGCGAAACCAATGACTACAGCTCGGCAATATAATCAAACGAAGTCTGTATAACACTCCGGAATACAAAACAACACTAAAACGATAATCACAAAGGTAACCGTGGGGAGGAGGGGGAGGACACATAGTAGTATATCATTATTCATCTTCGAAACACCTCAAAGAATATCAAATTTCTCAGTAATTAATAGCAAGAGAAAAAAAGAGAGAGTAAAACACGTACAGATCCTAGGTATTTATGGTAACTTAGCAAATACCCAATTTCATTCTAATTACTAATTAGGATTCCTTGTTTTTAGTTAGCGTCGCGTCTATTAGGATTCCTATATATACATATACATATTTTATAGATACTCTTTTGTCATACAACATTGAGGCATAGATATGTAACCAATGCAGAGGATTTTTTAGATTGTAAAGCTCACGAACCTAGTCCGATCCACATCTTCTGTTTAGTTATATTATGAAAATAAATTAGTTTTCGTGATCCACTGTTTCTGCTTGATCTCTAGTTTGTGATCGTTTTGCTCTATAATTTCAACTATCCGAAACTAATTCGACAACTGCATTAACGAAACAAAAAACAGAACTACCGAAACTAACGAAAAGAATTCTAAAACTGTAGCTTCTGTTTCTGATTGTTAATTTTTGTTGGATCAACCAGTCAGAAGCTCGTATATAATTATGAATTGACATACAAATGCTAATATGTTTTAGTAAGAAAAATAGTTGGAAACACACAAAAACTCTAATTTTGTTTCTTTTGAAAATTTCAGGAACTTGCCATAAAGATCGCCGTCGTCGTCGTCTTCATCATCTTTATCGTCGTTGTCGTCGTCATCATCATCATAACCACCACCATAACAGCAACAAATCATGCAAATCAGCACCGCATACAAAATCCAAAGGAAAAACAGGGCAGAGCTGGAAGTTCCAGTGGAAAACACAAGAAACCTGAAATATACTGCCAAAAATAATAGTTCGTCGAAAAGAGTTTCTATCATCCTCAAAACCCTTCTCAAATTCTGCAAGAGAAACACAGGCAAGACAAATAAAACACACTCGAGAAAAAGTCTTTATCTTTATAATAATCCCAATATATCAACTTCTTTAGATATTTATAAATATTGAAATTAAACTTGATTTTGGTTAAGTTTAATTATGGGTTCATAATCCAATTATTTATTATTGGACCAAATCCAAAATTAAGCCCAAGTTATAGAATTTCTCTAGAAACATCTTAAAGATCATCACCTCCTTTAAGTGTTCTAGAAAATTCTATTAGATAAAATATCTAGAGATTAGTGTAAAAAAATCTAGATATTTGTAACATAAAATATCTAGATATTATGTTAGAGAGTTCTAGAGATTAGAAGAAGGTTTGTAAGATATTTTGTAGTTTTGGAGCCTATAAATAGCTCCCTTCTCTTCTATTTGTATCAACTTAAAGAAGTGAAATAAAAAGTAAGTTTAAAGAAAGAGTGTTCTTCATAAGTTCTCTAAGTCTCTCTAGACATCTTTCAAGTATTCTCTAATTGTTCTTCCAAATTTTCTATCATACTTGGAGAGTTTCTCATCTTGGTTCTTTCGAGTTTCTCGGGGTATTACGCTCTTGGGCTAGTGCTAAGCACTATCGGTGTTTTCTTTACATGGTATCAGAGCCATTCTAATCTTGTGCTCATCAAGATCAGGGTTATAGAGAGCTCGGGTTTACTCTAAGTATGGAATCAACGGATCGTGTTGTTGGATTGGGAATGGAGATCTTAAACCAATCTAACTACCGGTTATGGAAGTCATGTATGGAGTCATACTTGGTGAGTGAGGACTTATGGGATGTAAATGCGGTGGTAGCAACTAGACCACCATGGAGATCTGCATGACTGCGGAAGCGACAAAAGAATGGACACGGAAGAATGCCAAGGCGGAGTTTGCCCTAAAGAGGTCAATATCCGTGGGAATATTTGAGCATGTCTCAAGGTGTACATCTGCTAGTTCTATTTGGCAGGCGCTAGACCAATTGTTCAACAAGAAGAACGAAGCTCGTTTACAACTATTAGAGAATGAGTTAGCGAATGCGAAGCAGGGGGAGTCTTCAATCTCAGAATTTTTTATCAAGGTAAAAAATCTTTGCTCAGAGATTAATACTCTTAATCCGGAAGAATCTATTTCGGAAGCTCGTTTGAAACGGATTATTATTCAAGGTCTACGATCCGAGTATACCCCGTTTGTGACTTCGGTTCAAGGATGGGCCACACAACCTTCCTTGGAGGAGTTTGAAAACTTGCTAGCTTCGCAAGAATCACTAGCCCAACAAATGGCGGGAGTTAAAATTCATGACGATTCAGGGAGCGCGTTTGTGGCCCGAAGACAACAAGGTTTAAATTCCAAACCCAAAGATGGAGGTCCAAGAAACTATGATGGACGTCAAGGATCATCCATGGGAGATAAGAAAAAATTCAAGTGCTATCGGTGTGGAAAACTTGGGCACTTTAAAAAAGATTATCGAGTCAAACTAAAGAAAGGAAATATGGCGAAATCAAAAGATCATAGTGAAGACGAAGAATGGGCGAAATGTTTCACGGTGGAACCTGCATCCTTAGGTAAATCCAGTCCAATGAAAGTGGAAAATAATTGGATTGTGGATTCCGGTTGTAGCCATCATATCACGGGAGATGAGAAGTTATTTTCTAGTCTTCAGCACCATGACGGAAAAGAAGCAATCATTACCGCGGATAATTCAATCCATCACGTTGAGAAGGAAGGAACAGTTGTCATCAAAGGAGATAATGGAAGCCCAATCACTCTCAAGAATGTATACCATGTTCCTGGAGTAAAGAAAAATCTTCTCTCTGTGGTAAACGCGGTGGACTCAGGTAACTACGTTTTATTACCTCCAAAAGACGTTAAATTTTTGAAAAACATTCAAGAGTTAAAGGCGGACGTAGTTCACACCGGACCACGAGTTAAAGATCTTTATGTTTTATCTGCTTCAAACACTTATGTGGAGAAGATGAGTACAAATGACAATGCCTTTATATGGCATGCTAGACTTGGTCATATAAATATGACTAAGCTTAAGGTCATGGTGAATAAAAACTTAGTTAACGGGCTTCCAAAGTTAAAGTTTCAAGATGATGGAAGACTTTGTGAAGGATGCCAATATGGAAAGTCACATAGACTTCTATTTGACTACTCCACCTCACGATGCAACGTTCCGTTGGAGAGGGTCCATAGTGATTTAATGGGACCGACAAGAACACCCTCGTATTCCGGGTTTCGCTACATGTTGTTGTTCGTTGATGACTTCTCACGGTATACTTGGGTATACTTTGTAAAGGAAAAATCAGAAGTATTCTCCAAGTTCCAGGAGTTCAAGATCACCGTGGAAGGAGAGTTGGGTCGGAATATTAAGACCCTAAGGACGGATAATGGAGGGGAGTTTATGTCAAAGGAGTTTCTCTCTTTTTGTCGAAATCATGGTATCAAGAGAGAATTTACATGCCCATATACACCTCAACAAAATGGAGTAGCGGAAAGAAAGATTAGACATTTAAGTGAGACTTGTAGAAGTTGGCTACATGGGAAGGATTTGCCTAAGGCCTTATGGGCGGAAGGCAGGAGATGTGCAGCCTATGTCATCAACCGAATGCCACTTAGTCCAAACGATATGCAGTCTCCTTATGAGATGGTTCATGAAAAAAAACCAACGGTGAAACATCTCAGGATATTTGGATCAATTTGCTACGTCCATGTGTTTGATTCTCAAAGAACCAAGTTGGAGGCAAAGGCGAAGAAATGCATCTTTGTTAGCTATGATGAACAAAGAAAAGGTTGGAGGTGTATGGATCCTGAGACAAACAAGTATGTTGTGTCTCGTGATGTTGTCTTTGATGAAATTTCCTCATACTATGGGCCACCTCAAGTCTTGGTAGAGAAAGATGGTGCGAGTTCCTCCAAGATCGATGAATCAACTCTTCAAGTACCACTTGAGAATAGAAGTCATGAAAATGAGATACAAGTTGAAAAGGGGAGCAATAACCAAGAGCAAGAAGAGGAGCAAGTTCATGGTTCCATTACAAGTCAACGACCTAAAAGAAATATTATTAGGCCGGCACGGTTTAGAGATGAAGAGTTTGTCACCACCTTCTCATGCTTCTTTGCAGCCCCTTTAGATGAGGATGAGCCAACTTCATATGAAGAAGCAAAAAGAGTTCAAGAATGGGAGACCGCAATGAATGAGGAGATGAATGCTCTAATGAAAAATGAAACTTGGGATTTGGTTCCAAAACCCAAAGATGTCCAACCCGTCTCGTGCAAATGGATCTATCGAATAAACCAAAAAGCGAATGGGAGTATTGATAGGTTTAAAGCAAGGCATTATCGAAAGGTCAGTTCGAGGTACTTTGTTAGAAGTTCGGGATGGTTGACAAAATCAAGTTTAAGGGGGAGTATTGAAATTAAACTTGATTTTGGTTAAGCTTAATTATGAGTTCATAATCCAATTATCTATTATTGGACCAAACCCAAAATTAAGCCCAAGTTATAGAATTTCTCTAGAAACATCTTAAAGATCATCACCTCCTTTAAGTGTTCTAGAAAATTCTATTAGATAAAATATCTAGAGATTAGTGTGAAAAAATCTAGATATTTGTAACATAAAATATCTAGATATTATGTTAGAGAGTTCTAGAGATTAGAAGAAGGTTTGTAAGATATTTTGTAGTTTTGGAGCCTATAAATAGCTCCCTCCTCTTCTATTTGTATCAACTTGAAGAAGTGAAATAAAAAGTAAGTTTAAAGAAAGAGTGTTCTTCATAAGTTCTCTAAGTCTCTCTAGACATCTTTCAAGTATTCTCTAATTGTTCTTCCAAATTTTCTATCATACTTGGAGAGTTTCTCATCTTGGTTCTTTCGAGTTTCTCGAGATATTACGGTCTTGGGCTAGTGCTAAGCACTATCGGTGTTTTCTTTACAATAAAAACTTCATAAATCTCAATTCCATTATAATTAGGATTTTTATTTGAGTTTACGTACACAGTTTTCATTATTAAAATTATATTTTTTTCCCATTTTAGCAATTTTAGTTGTGTTCCTAGCCCTACCTAGTTTAAAATTACTTTTTTTTTAAATGCTCGACAAAATTTTAATCCGACCGTTTACTTTTTGCATGACATAAAAATTACATCTAAAAGCTCTAACTCCTTGCAATTCTTTTTTTTTTTTGGTTAAAAATCATATCCTTCGAACTGGCTCGTTGGGCTTGTCTTTGACATCTCTGTCTGCCTCTATGTCTAGTTTGCTTAGCAGAAACATTGTCTTATCATTCATACCGTCTTCTGATAAATCATGGTCATTGTCCATGCAGAACAAGAAAGATTGTTTCTATTAATGTGTCCTCATTCAATCAGTTCCATCCATTGCTTCGGCTATGAGATTTCTTCTTGTTGCATTTCAGACATCTAACCTTTGTTTCACATTCAAAGGTTAGTTCTCATCACTTTCTGTCTAGTTCTCTCTTAGCTTTGTGTCTCTTTAATTAACACTAAAACTTGTAGTAACTTAAGAGATAAAAACATTGAATACTACATATTTAGATTGGATCCAATCGGATGATTTCTTACAACACAACAAACACAATACTTATTATTGGGCTAATGCAAGCCCAAGTCAACTCCTTACTAGTATAATATTGTCTATTTTGGGGTAAGTGATCAAGCCCGCATGAATTTATTTTTGGTCTCTTTCCCAAAAAGTCTCATACTAATTGGAGATTGACTTGTCTTATATATTAGAAACTTATTTTCTAATATTCCGATGTGGGATATTGGTTTGTCTCCAAACAATCTTCTCCTCAAACCATGGACCACAAACCTTAGTCTCCCCTCCAGCGAAACCTTGTCACCTAGGCACCGGCACCCCTTATTCGCAAGATTCTCTTGAGGCATTCTTCTTATCGTCTCACAGACTTCTTCCACATCGAACATACAACTCACACCCACTTCTCTAGGTCCACATTTTTTCGACCTAAGCTCTGATACCAATTATTGGGCTTCTAGGAGCCCAAATCAACTTCCTCATTAGTATGATATTGTTCGCGTTGGGCCCAAATGGCGAGTCCGCACAAATTTGTTTTTGAGCTCTTTCCCAAAAAGGTTCATACTAATTAGAGATTGATTTGTCTTATATATTAGAAACTTATTTCCTAATCTTCCGATGTGGTCCATGGTTTGTGGGGAGGATTGTTGGGAGACAAACCAATGTCCCACATCGAAAGATTAGAAAATAAGTTTCTAATATATAAGACAAAAATCTCTAATTAGTATGAGGCTTTTTGGGAAGGACCCCAAAAACAAATTCGTGCGGACTTTGCCAGTGGTCCATAGCGGACAATATCATACTAATATAGAGTTGACTTGAACTTGCATAAAACCCAACAATTGGTATCGGAGCCTAGATCAAAAAAAATATGGACCTAGAGAAGTGGGTGTGGATTGTATGTTCGATGTGGAATGAATCCTCAATGTGACATGATAAGAAGAGTGTTTGCATAAAGACTAATGTTTCAAACAATCTCTTCTAACTACTCCCTTACCCAACAATACTCTAACACTTAGTTAAAATCTAATTACACAAACACTTCCTTCTTATATGGGCTTTACAAAATCGGAAGGCCCATAAAACAAAACCACACAAAGCCCACTTCTTCTTTGTTGACTTTTTCTCTTCCTCTTTGTGTGTTGACTTCTTCTTACCAATTGAAGCTTTCTCTTGGTGTAGGTTTAATCAAGAACTCAAATCTCAACACTTCTACTCTCCAACAATGATGCTTTAGCAAATGGGTTTCTTGTGGCAGCAAGTCATAAGCCTTGTTCCGTTCTACAACTTGAGTCTTGTTAGATTCTTCTACAATTCACTTGTTGCAAATAGAATAATACCTCACCAGTCACCAGTAGTCTTTACATGAACACATCCCCGCAACGAAATGGTGGAATCGTTTTGTGTCTCTGAGGACTATGACTCTCCCAGTTACTTGCGATACAATCTTCATCCATGAATGACAGTCTGCACATACTCTGAGATTCTTGGTAACCCTAACTGGAACCCCTTCACCTGTGTGAATCAGGGAGTAGGTTGTTGCGAGTCTCTCACTGTGTCCACAAACCCAATTAGCCTTAGTTTCTTCATCAACATCATGAAGCACAACGCTCGTATCAGGAGAATAACCGAGTTTTTCTATTGCTTCTTGTAGTTCTCTCCATACTTTCTTATATTCATCCGAATTACGAAACTCGTATCCACCTCCTGCAACAAAGATTTGAATCTTATCTTTAACATGTACCCAACTGCAACCAGCTTCCTTTTTAATCCCTCTTTGTTTCATCATCTGTCGGATCTTATCCACATTCTCCCACATCTTTGCATCAGCATAGATGTTAGAAACCATAACATAGTTCCCTGGATTACGAGGTTCAAGATCAAACAACTCCTTCGCTGCAATCTCTCCCACTGAAACATTACCATGGAGCCTGCAAGAGTTAAGCAGTGATCCCCAGATGGATGCACTTGGCTTAAAGGGCATTGTTTCTATAACTTTAACCGCTTCTTCGATTTTACCAGCTCGGCCCAAGATATCAACCAAACAAGCATAATGCTCCAATGCTGGTGAGACTCTGAATTCAGTTTTCATGCGTTCAAACAAACTTAGACCATACTCCGTGAGCCCTGTATCGCTACAACCAGATAACAAAGCAACAAAGGTAATCCCATCTGGTGCAACACCTAACTCTATCATTCTTTCAAACAGATTTATCTCTTCTGCGATATCTCCATTGATTGCGTAACAGTTTAGCATTGTATTCCATGAAGTCAAATCCTTAGTTAACAACATCCCATCAAAGATTCTCCGAGAATATTCAACCTCACCACATTTCCCATACATATCCATCAATGAATTAAGCAAAGGAATATCAGGTTTCTCATTCGATTTCACAATCTGCGCATGAATCTCTTTCCCGGTAAAAAGAGCAGCAACACGAGAACAAGCGGGCAATATCGTCGTAAGAGTCGCCCAACTAAACCCAATCTTCTCTTCCTGCATCTTTCTGAACAGATTAAACATCTCATGCACCCGAACTTTCTTGCTAAGTACCGAAATCAAAGAGTTCCAAGTAACAATATTTCTGTCAGACATTCTATCGAACAACTTGCGTGCATCTTCAAATGAGCTACGTTCTTCCATGTAAAGCTTCAAAAGCGCATTATAAACAACCTGATCAACCTTCTCCTTCCGTTTCACAATCTGACCATGGATTCCTCTACCAACACGAAGATCTTTTAAATCCACACACGCTTTCAACGCAACGGAAATCGAAAAATTCCCAGGCTCAATGAAACTACACAACATATCACCATACACTAATAAAGCCTCTCGTGGTGATCCGTTTCTAGAGTACCCAATCGCCATAGCTGCCCACACTTTCTCAGAAAGTAATGTCGAATTAGTGACATCGTCAAAGATTTTCCGAGCTAGATCTAATCGGCGACAAACCGAGAAAAGGGTAATGAGCTTGCTAAGTAATATTGAGTCTTGCCGGAGATTAGGGTTATTGAGAACCAAAGAACAGATTTTGCGACCATGGTGAAGCGATTTAGCGGTGATACATGCATGAAGAAGGTCTGTGTATGCTTTAGGAGTAGAGAGATCGGACGGTGAGGATGATGACTTCTCTATCAAGGTAATGGCTTCGTCGAGTTTGGAAGATTTAGAGAGAAGTGTTGAGAATTCTAAATGCTTTGAGAAGGATTGTTTCAATGGGATTTGTAAGAATTTAGCGTTGATGATACTTCGAGTCCCCAATAGCGTTGTGACATCTGCAAGATTTTTTGAATCGTGGAAACAATTTAACCACAGACAAAAAAAAAATGAATAAGCTTTGAAGAATTTAACATCTTTAGAACATGATCAAGATTTCAAAAAAAAAAAAAGAAGAGAGAAATTCATTGGCGCGTTATAGTGTTCGGAATGCTAATATAAACGTACCTAAACAAGGCATTGGAATTTCAATCAGTAGTAGACAAGAGTGAGAGAAGGAACAAATCGAACTCTCTTCTATGTGCCACTACCAGAAACAATTGTAGCAAGGAAGTGGAGACGAGAGAGACAGAGAAGGAGATGGATAAAGCCACACAAAATATGGCAACCATTCTGTTTCGTGCCATTAATGGGCCTCTAATATTTGGGCTTTTCAGTTGTATATATTATTTTTTTGGTCTAATATATTTAAACATCTTCTACCTTCATCATGTATGTATGTTTAAAATTTATAGTTGAGACCATAAAGTTCATTCTCATGATCAAAATCGTAGCAAGAGACGACTAAGCTACAACTAAGATTCGAAGAAATACATGTTGTATGTAATACATTTTGTAGAAGTCTAGAGATTAGAGAAGAAGAAGACAAAACAATGAGCCATTATCGGACGTCGGAGGATGCATCGTTGCCGTTGTTAGATCCTCTTTGTGAGCCTTCAACTTTTTTCTCAACCTCTCTTCTTTTATGTTCTTTGTCTTCCCTCCCTTTATTTATCCTCTCCCTAATCTCTTCCTCCTACCCATTAAAAGAATTTAATTAGTACTACGGTAAATAGCTTAGTTACAAAATAATGAATTTTGTGTGAAATATCGTAATCTCGACTAACTAAAGGCTATATTTAATTACACTTTCAAGTGTTTTAGTGTCGGGGAGTCTCGAACCATGAACACCGGCTCGGTCCGAGGCTTTTCCAACCATTGTCCTCGCACCATCGAACCGAAGATCACACTTTCCGGCGGTTCCAACAGATCTCCACCACTTCCCGATCATCATTTCCACCCTCACCTGTTCTGTTTTTGCTTAAATTTACAAGGGGTCATGTATACTATATCTATGGTTATTGATTAAGAAGTGACGTGTGCATTACTATAGTCGACTGTCAGCCACGTGTTATTTAAATGTTCACGTGGCATCTCCACTTGCCACGTGTATGTCGTTGCCTTCAATGCCGGTTAAAGACAGCTGTAAAATTTGTTCGAAATAATCGTTTACACACACGAACGTTGCTGTTTTAAGCTTGATTCGATTCAGCATTGAGCACACAAATTGTCAAGTTGAAGTCGATTATATTTATTAACAAGAGGTAATTTTATTCAAACAAAAATAAGAAATACAAATGGGAAAATAAATTACCGTCTTCGATCGGGACTCACAAAAGGAGATTGTATGCTCATGTTGTAAGAACTAAAAAAAGGCTACAAATTGGAAAGATATTACAAGGAAACATGGGATTGTACAATGCGTGAAGGGGTTGTTATTTTATTCCCTCATCAGTTTTATGAAACCAAAAGAAGAAGAAAAAAAGATTTTGTTTTGTTTCTGTCTCCGTTGTCACTTGTTGTAGTCCTCCGACCTAGAATCCGACCAGACAAGGAAAACAAAGAGGGCACATTGTATGTGTTTTTTTTTTTTTTTGGGTTCTCTCAGGTAAAGAATTTACATGTAATCAATGGCGCCGGAGCTACCGGAGCTAACTCCGACAGTTCTCTTACTCATGTTAGCTCTCTGCACTAACACAACCAACGCCTGCACCACTTCAGACATCGGTGGCCTAAACTCTGGCTCCGGCTGTTAACAGATTAACAAAAAAAAAACACCATTTATGTATCTTCATCATTTCATTTCTTCAAATCATCACATTTCAATTTGTTTGATTTATATACCTGGACGCAAAGGGCGATAACATCTGCGAATCGAGAGAGAGATTTAACAGGGTAAAGTCCTTTTAGAGCTGGATCAACCATTTTGCCCAATGCATCAATGTCGTGAAGCTGAGGTGTTGCCCATCTCACCAATGACTGCTCAGATCTTGACCTTGTGCTGTTGTCACACACACAATCACCAAAAGACTTACTTCAGTTCATAACATATTTTCACTCTTAAAGTTTCATTAGGAATAGTAATAGTACCTGTCGAATGGTTTCCTTCCTGTTAAAAGCTCAAGCATCACTACTCCAAAACTGTATACATCACTCTTCAATGAGTATTGGCCTGACATTGAAACTTCTGGTGCGCCGTATCCTTCATCGTTTTGGTTCAATAGCTGCACAACATAACATAATGCTTAAGGAACAAAAAACATAAAGTTTCATGGAGGAACAAGAGAGAGAGTGTGTACTCTATATACCTCATTTGCAGTGGGAAGGAAGCTAGCAAGACCTGAGTCTGAAAGGTGCGGATTCAGCTCTGAGTCTAGTAAAATATTTGCTGATTTGATGTTCTTGTGGACTATAGATGGTGAGCAAACTTCATGCAAGTACCTGAAACAACAACAACAATACTTTTCCATGAGACTCAGCTGTATAATGGGAAATAATGTGATTGAGATGTTTAAAGACTTACTCCAATGCTCGTGCAGTGCCAAGAGCGATCTTGACACGGGGATTCCATATCAACGGTTTGCTTTCCTCATCCGAAAGATGTAAAAATTCATGCAATGAGCCGTTTTTATGGAACTCATAGACCACCAAGTGTTGTCCGTGTTCAGAACAGTAACCATCAAGCTTTGTGACATTTTCATGATCCAAATGCGCAATTTTTGATACTATTTCGGTAAAATCATCAGCTGTGTCAGTGGGGAGAGCAGAAGAGTCTATTTTCTTCACAGCAAGTACCTATTATAGATCAAAACCTTATCTCAGCAGAAGAATATTATGAAATTGTGCAGTTACAAGTAAATGATTTTATAAAAGTAAATACCTTTCCATCATCAAACTGAGCTCTGTATACTCTTCCAAAAGTCCCTTCACCAAGAAGATTATCTACGCTGAAACTGTTGGTAGCTATTTGAAGATCTGCAACCCGATACGTGTTTACATTTGAAGGAACAACAACAGCAGCTTTTTTTGCAACAATGGGTTTTCTCATAGTTGAATCATCTTCATCAAACGACTTGTGTCGCTCAGCTGGTGGAGGGCGCAGATTCATAGACAACGAGGTATCCAGTTTCTTTGTCACAACTACTGGTGGATTCTGTACAGACTTATTCTCTGCACCCACATAATTAAAAAGTTAGAATACCATAATGTATACACGTTTTTTTAACAAATTCTTTTAATGTGTTACCTTGATGAATGTCATTTGAAGCGAATGCGAAGGGTTGGTTAATGTTATTATCAGTCTTTTCAATGTCTGTTGATGATGTCCGCTTCGATCTTTTTCTCTTGATCAAGAAGAAAGCTATGACTGCTGTTACAACTATCAATGCAATGACTATTCCTGCTATTCCACCAGCTCCAATCCCTGATTTTTTGGATTCTTTGCCACTGCTGGAACCACCATTAGGCCGGGGTTCTCGGTTACCGGATTTCGGAGTAGGTGATTTACTGATCGGAGGTGTACCGGGAGGTGGTGGAGGTGCAGGTCCGGAATTGAATAAATTACCATCTTTTCTGTTTTCAAGATCATTTCAGGAAAAACTTAGTTAAACTAGAAAAAAGTTTTTCAAGTAAATCGAAGAGACTGATGAAAAACTTACTGCAAGTTAATGCCTTTCAAAGAATCGGGGATCCAGCCCGTGAATCGATTGTTTGCAATATTCCTGAGGAAACATTCAGCAAGAACAACAACATTCAACTAATGTTTAAATGTGAAAAGATTTCTAAAACAGATAAGCTAAAGTTACTCACAGATTTTCGAGAGAAAGGGTGGCTAGGATATCAATGGTGCCTGAGAACTGATTGTTCTGAAGATAACTGTAAAGTTCAATAAACACAACATTAGCATCAGCTGGTTCACTTACTCAATACATTGAGACACCTACTTAAAGAAGTCTTACATTGATTTTGCACTCGTAAGAGAGCCACATGAGTTTGGGAGAGACCCAGTGATAGCATTGGAAGAGAGGTCCCTGAAAACACACATGAATTTTTCAACTGTTTGTTAACTAATCAAGTTCCTTAACTCATATAACTAAGGAAAACAAAAGAATCTTACAAGGTAGCAAGAGAGGTGAGTTTCGTGAAGTCAATAGCTAGTTGCTTTAACTGGTTGTGAGCAAGATTGCTGGAAAAAAAAAAACCAATGGAGCATTAAATAATCTATCTTTCTCCAAAAGATGTCCACAAGATAAGTAATTGAAGAACTTACATGTATTTGATAGGTGCCATTAGAGAAATGGAATATTGAGCAGATCCAGTGAACTGGTTATTAGCAAGATTCCTAGACAAATTCAGAAAAATTTATCAACTTGCAAAACACAGATAGATAGAAACTTGTAAAACATATAGAGATAATCATCAAACATACAATCGCTCCAAGTTTGGAGGAAGCTGATATGGCAAATCTCCTCCAAGGTTATTGTTGCTTACATCACTGCAGGTTTCACCAAAAAAAACAATCCATGATTATAAGCCACAGCATTAGATACACTAAAAAAAATAGAAACTTTGAAAGATGAATCTTACAACTCGGTAACAGAAATTAATTTATCAAGCGTGAATCCAAGTGATCCAGAAAGTCCAAGACCTGGTAACTTTCTGCAAGTAGAAAACAAAAAAGTAAATGTATTATAAGCATGGATTAAATCAAAGTGATTTGAAAATAAGTATTTTGAAACAAAGTATAATTACATTTGAGTAACGTTTGAGCCAGAGCAAGTTATGCCTTTCCAGTTTTGACCACAAGGATCACCTCCTGATCCTGTCCATTGTGAAAGCTGTCCTGGAGAATTCATGGAGTTGTACATGTCGTTTAACGCAGAAGCTGCACATATTAAGAACCAGAGACCATGAGGGAACATTTCAAACCATGGACTGAAGAATCATAATCATCTTTGAATTTTTTTTTGTCGGTTCAGTATAGAAGATCCAAGATTTGACATCATTTGGATTTAATAAACTAAATGATATTGAAAGAAGTCTAATTGAAGAAATGCTTAAGACAGAACCAAAAAAAAACCCAGAAAAGAGAAACACACAAGAAAGGAACAAAAAAATTTAAAAAAAAAAAAACAAAAAGTGGGTGGAAAAGTAAAAAAAGGTTTGAGATTTGGGAAACAAAACCTGATTGAAGAAAAGAACATTTTATGACAGAAAAGTTTTGAGTTTTTGAAGAAATCAGAAGTTGTAGGAGAAACATAAACCCAGAATCACTGTTAAAACTAACACAAAAATGATGGATGAAAACCTTGAAAAGATCGATTCTTTTTGGGAGAAAATACAAAAACACAGTGGAAGATTTTAGGGAGAAGAAGAAGAAGAAAAAAAAAAGTAAAACTCACTATCTGGTGCATTTGTGGCTCCAAGGATGAAACTTGGCTCTAAACCTACAATGCAGAGTGTAAGCAGAGCCAAAACCACCCGATTCTCGGTCATCATCTTCCTCCTTCCTCTCTTCCTCTCTTCCTCTCTTCTCTCTCTCTCTTAAACCAGATGAGACAGAAGAAAACCCAAATGGCAAAAACCCAAAAAACTGATTCTGTAATTACTTTTTTTTATTTTTTCTGAGATTTTGTTATTTATTTATTTATTAAGGATAAATTTTGTTAGCTAGATTTTATACTGTTTCAGCCATAAGACGAAGTTATCGAGTAAAGCTGGCAAGCACGATTTGCTATAAGTAAGAATCCAAGAGCCTTAGAAATAGCCAAATAGGCTTCGGCGCTTTGCTTTGTTTCTTCCATTTACTTTACATTTTGTTTATTGTACTAAACTAATTTTTTCATTTAATATTAATTAATGTTACACTTATTAATGGTTATTATGTATATTTTCTTTCCTTTTTTGCAGCAATTTTCCTTATATATTTGTCCATTAATGTTTTTTTAAACAATTAATTTTGGTTGGTGTATCATGCTTATTGGTTATGGTCTGACGCATTGTCTTTTTGGTTTTTATGCATTCTCTCAATTCCAACAAATAAAAAAATATATAAATATGTACAAATATAATAATAACTACCTGTAGTTTTCACAAGGCCTACGCGCTTTTAAAGGTTGTATATTCTTCTTTCTTTTAGCTTATAACTACATTTTTTCTGTGAATGAAAGTTTTTATATACTGAATTAATTTTTATTTTAAAATAAAAGTGAAGCTTTTATATAGTATGGATTACTTTGAAGATTGTCTATGATTGGGTCTTTCGATCATTGCTTTGAAGAATTACTTACTTTTTCTTCACATCTAAGTGGGGTGAGAAAGGAAATAGAGTGAAAAAGGTTAAATGTTTTTACTAAATTAAAAGTGAGTTTTATTGTGTAGAAAAAGGTCATTTGTTTTGGTTGTGAAGAAACATGTGGGTAAATATGTAGACACACGTATTTATGCCGTAATTATGGGGATCTAATGTAATTAATAAATCCAACTTAAAGAAACTCACGAGATTCTTGTAGAAAATTATGACCTTTTCTATCGGAGAGAAGAAAGTAAATCCATGTAATCTAATTAGTTGTATGAAAAAAAAGAGAACTTATTACTAGGAAATACAAAAAATTTTACTAATTAACAGAAGTAATTAGTTTAATAAAAACAGTTGTCTTCCAGCATTTTTTTTTATGTACCAATAATTTCGTTAACTTTCAAATTATTGTCAACCAAAAAGTTACATCATCGATATTCAATCATTTAATTTAGATTATCACAATTTAAATGAAATAATACTAGTTTGGTAAAAACGTGTTAATCGGTCATTGTACGTGGTTTGCCTCTCATCCCCTTATAAGTAACGTCTTCGTTGAAAATTTCTTCTGTGTTCGTTCGCTTTCGTGATTTCTATCAATTTAATTATTAACTTGCTCTTGAGATGTTTGACCCGCCAAAAAATACGTGTTTGGGATATTAATTTTTTTTTAGTGCACCGACGAGCAGAAAAATAAATGATACGGTGTTTGGAATTTAGCATTTTGGAATAAGAGTAGTGCACAACTAAAAGATTTAGTTTTGAAAAAATGAAAGGAATACAAAAAAAAAATTATCATCGGCGACATCTATCATTTTTTCTACAACTCATATATATCTGATTAAATGATAAATTAAATTGAGTAACTAATATATAGTTAGAATATTATTTTGAACGCCATACTTAACTCTTTATTAACTTGAAACAGAGATTTTTTAAAAAAACAGAGATTAAATAGTTATATATATCTAAAACGTATACAAATACAACTAGATAGCTAATACTCTTACTAGGCAGTACATATCCCCTGAATACAGTAATGTTATTAAGTTATTATATTGCCATATAAGTTTTATTTTATTTTATTTTTTGTTAAAGAATTGCCAAAAAAGTTATTAAGCTGCTTGATGTTATATTTTTAGGTAGATGAAGAGATCAATCAGGCTTGAAACCAAGCGTGTGCCAGCAAGAATGGATGACACGGACAGTATAAATTAGTATAAAGAAAGATATGATGTATCTCTCCAGCATATTTACTTATATTACAAATATTTATTAATTAAATTAACAACTACATGACATCAATAAAATTAACAATTAAATATAATGATCAAAACAAATTTTAAGAAAAAAAAAACTAGATAAAGACGAAACACTAACAAGTTAGCTTCGATAAAATCTGACGTTCATACATATCAGATTTTTATTTTAATTTATCCACATATATTCGTATGTGACATAAACTTAAACTATCTCATCAACATCAAGCCATCAATCAATTAAGGTCGTTTTTGTTTGTATCATTATTAGTAATTTCTTAGCGTAGCTCATTGGGAAGCTCTAAATTTTGTAGGATTATATTTGGAAATTTGTCTGTATCGTGGAGTAGGTATTTGGTACATGAGTAATTTCTATTGACTTTTTTGACGAGGAACATTGATTTTTCATAGAAAGGGTTTCGAATGGTAAATGTGGATCGAATGGACAAATAGATAAAATTATTAGCAGATTATTTTTTTTTTTGGAATAATTTATATTATGTTGCAGTATTAGTTTATTTTTTTAAAAAAGTGCATCGTATCTAATCCGCATCGATTTTTTTTTATCCGTACCACTACAAATTATAATTTATAAATGGTAAAAATTAGTAATTTAATCCACAAATGGTTTTTATCACTAACTACTGCATTCATTCAAACCCAATGAGTTTTAAGAAGGGAGTAAAAAAAATTGTTCGAAATCAAATCAATACACAAACAAATTTACATTTACAAGCTCGTACTACACATCTTCCAGAAAGCTTAATAAGCCATTAAAAAGTACTAGGCCTACGTCGTTCGGATCCTAATGTGCTGCCGTTTATTTGTTTGCCGACAAACTACGCGTCGTTTGATTTCAGTTGTCTACAAAAGCTAGGCCAACTAATTACGTTATTGTGGTAGGTCCAGACGAAGAACTATTTGCTCGCATAATAAAATGGTCGGTGTGTGGTAGTGTGTTTACTGTTTTGTGTATGTTTTCTTAAAATATTTTCCCTCCTTAAATATATAATCGATGGTGTGTATTTGTATGGTTCACTTTAAAAAATATAATGTGTACCCACGAATTTAAAAGTAACCTGTCCATTAATATATATCGATCAGCCCACTACAAACCCTTTCTTTAGAGTATAAACTTTGTATCCTATCAATTATTTGCAAGCTCGTAACGTTCACAAACTTGGTATTTAGCTATTCATACTTATTTTTAATTCCCTTTATCGTTTTATTCCTTCGGAGTCTAGGACTCTGTATTTGTATATTTTATTTTTATGTTAACATACGGACGGACGGAATAACGTATTTTATTTTATCTTATAATTTAAATATATAAAGTATTGAAAGTTATTCCAACACTAGTTTCTAGGAATATCAAATAAGCCACTTGTTAACAAGTAGTCCATCAAAAAATTCTCACGGAAAAAGAAAGAAACAGACGAAAATAGTACTAGTACATATTATATATATATATATATTACAGCATTTGTTTTGGTAACCTATAAATCCACGTATCCTATATGTCTTTCGTCAAATCTAGTTTTTAATATATAATTACAAGTTCAAAGTATCGTATATAACTAAAGATATCACACCAGTCACCAAGGATCCTGTCATTCTGAGTAGATGATCCGCCTTGCACTTAAATTTTATTTTAATTATTCTATTTGATATTTGATTTTCTATAGCTTCACTATTTTAAAAATAAAATCAAAAGCTAATGATGAAATACAAAATATTTTATATTTGTTCATATGAGAAAAGAGAAACACATACGAAAAAATGCTTTGCTTGTTGGAGAGTTATTACTTTCTTTCGGAAGGCTTAGGAATGACGAGTGAGAGAACTAAGAGGAGACAGAACTGACCTGTTACGTGAATATCAAGAGAACAAATTTGTATATTTTGTTCCAAAAAAGTCACAAGCCTTGCATTATATATTTAAATATTTAAATGATAGAAAAATATATATTTAATCTATCTACAACGAGAAGGCCGCTTTTAACTGGCCGGTCCTTAAGACGTTCTACTAAAAAATGGTTATGTAGATTACTGAAAACCGGTTTAAACATATGCGTAAGCCACTAAGCTTTGATGATAATTGATATCTATCAAAACATAATCGTAGCTAAGAGAGATTTTAGCTAAGGCCTGAGAAAGCAATGAAACATTTGTCAAAATATTAGTAAGACGGAGCGCGAAAGAAAAGACACGTGGACTTGGTCACATGTACGAATTATCGGGCCGTTGGGGACAAAAGACTCACTTACAGAACAGAACACCTACACGATACATACGTAGGCACGCGGACTCATTGGGCCCATTGTATTGAAGGCCCACGTTTTGACACCCCTAAGCCTATACTTTATACACGATTTTTATATTTATTAATAGTTGGAAATGGAAAATAAATTATTTGCATAGATTAAAAAGAAGAATAAGATGGATTAACAAAATTCGTATTTGCCGTTTTTTTTTCCACAAGAAGAATTGGTTATCCTTATTCTTTTTACGAAACGTGAAGAAAATAATTTGTACTTTTGATTCATGACGGGATTTTCTATAGTTTGTTTGGAAAGAATACAACAAATCCAACGTCAACAAAATATGTACACCGAATCCATTTGAACAAATAATCAAATATCAAAATAAAATTGGCTTAAATTACATGACAACCATAGATTTTAAAAAAAAAGAAAAAGATAATGTAGCTTTTTACAATTTTTACTCCATAACCTTAATTAACTGTGTAAACCAACA
Organism: Cardamine occulta; assembly: GCA_028015245.1. Lineage (NCBI taxonomy): Eukaryota > Viridiplantae > Streptophyta > Magnoliopsida > Brassicales > Brassicaceae > Cardamine > Cardamine occulta. Next base: position 15,041,846 of record CM051371.1, on the reverse strand, counting down.
TCAACGGAGAGAAAAATAATAATTTAAAATACTTGTTTAAAATACGATTTAACGATAGAAAATTTTTCACTGGAAAATTCTAATTGCAGATTATTCTTTCCACTGTCAACTGGATCAATTGTTATTTTTGCAAGAAATGTTACATATCTAAAAAGTTTGGAAGTGTAATAAAAGCGGAATTACTATCATATCAAATACAATGTTCCTGATTAGTCAGATAAACAACCCTGAAAGAGTTTCACGAGGAGGCTCAATTGAAAATGAAATGGTCGGTGAGTAAAAGTTTTGATACATATACTTTTTTTTGTCAAATTATTTGGTGCAACTTTCTAAAACTAGGATTTTTTTTTTGCCAACTCTTAACTCATTAAAGGGTTTAATATCAGAATCATTTAACGGAAATATTGACAAAAATAAAATAAAAATAAAAATATCAGAATCTGCCGTCACAAATAAGAAACTGACTAAAGTTTATGTAAAGAAAACTTTAACCTACACAAGCAACTTCCCCTCTGCAATAAGGAAAAAAAAAACCACCTCAGCAAATTCACAGCCTAAACACAAACAGAGAGATATAAAAAGCATGCATATACATTTACATACATTCTCATATAATCAAGCCTCCATTTGAGAAAAAAACCAGAGACATGCACAAAGACAACAACTCGGGTTCGGGTTCGGGTTCGGGTTCGAATCCGGGTTACGAATCGAACTACTTGATTGTTCGACCTCACCGAGGTGGGTACATGGACTTGTTTCGTTACGGTGTTAGAGGAGACGAAACGAGCAAAGCAAAGTTTTTGGAATGGCCTGAAAATCGCAGCTGGAGAACTGATGAGAATCACCGTTTTGTAATCGTGGTTTCGATTCTGGTCCGTAAGATCATCGGACTTCTTCGAATGCCTATGGAATACACAGGTTTCATCGTCGACTTCATTCTCAATCTCTTGTCTGCTAATGGTGGCTTCTTCGGTTTGCTTCTCAGATTAATTCAAGGTAATTATTAAAGTTAGAAACTTTGAATTAAAAAATCGCATTTTGATTATTTTTTAATGTAATGAATTGTGTTGTAGCGAAAGTTATGATACCAGAAAGAGGCTCTGTAATGTTTGTTAGTACAATTGGGCAACTTGATGGGCGAATTGATCTGTATAGGGGTTGGAATTTCGTCGAACACTTGGAGAGCATAGACTCGGTCGACTCGGGTTCTTCTGGAAGGGTTAAAATCGAATTGGGAAGTCGTGGGCTTATGGATTTGTGTGTGATGGCGTCAAAGCTTGCGTATGAGAACGCCAAGGTTGTTGAAAACGTCGTTGATCTACATTGGAAGGTAAGTTAATTAAAGATAAAAGCTTTAAACACATTTTCATGAGAAAAAATTTCCAACTTTGTATAAAGTTTCCATCTCTTACTGTCTGCAGATGAATCTGGTGGAGTTTTTGGATTGTTGGAATGGTGAGAATTAGATAGTGAGCTTTAGCTTTTTTTATGCATTTGCTTAATTAGACAGTTTTTAGTTTATAAATGGATGTGTGTGTTTTGTCTATCTTTGTAGAGTATCAGAAGCAGATGGCTACACAAGTTTTTATACTTACGGATAAGCAGAAAGATGCAAACTTGATCTTAATAAGCTTCAGAGGCACTGAGCCATTTGATGCAGATGATTGGGGAACCGATTTCGACTATTCGTGGTATGAAATCCCCAATGTGGGAAAGCTTCATATGGGTTTCCTCGAAGCTATGGGTCTAGGCAACAGAGACGACATTCCCACTTTCCATTACCATCTCTTTGGACGAACCTCCTCCGAGGAAGAGAATCATAAAGAGAATTTCCTAGATATGGGAACGAGAAGCGCCTATTACGCAGTTCGAGTAATTCTGAAACGTTTGCTTTTGGAACACGAAAACGCCCAATTTGTAGTCACGGGTCACAGCTTAGGAGGTGCTTTGGCGATTCTGCTTCCAACATTGCTGGTGTTGAAAGAGGAGACAGAGATAATGAAGAGGCTGCTTGGAGTTTACACGTTTGGACAACCGAGAATCGGGAACAGAGAGATCGGGTTGTTTATGAAAGCTCAACTGAATCAACCTGTGGACCGATACTTTCGAGTTGTTTACTGCAATGATCTTGTCCCGAGATTGCCTTACGACGATAAAACTTTCCTCTACAAGCATTTTGGACTCTGTCTTTACTACGACAGCTTCTACAACGAGACTGTAATGTTATCATCACTTGAACAAACTTAACGATGGTTTGAAAATGTGAAGTTGATTTTAACTAATGATGGTTTTCTTGAATGTTTGACAGAAAGCAGAGAATGAGCCAGACCCGAACCCTTACGGTATACGTTATGCGATTCGTGGTCATGTACTAGCGGTTTGGGAGTTGGTTAGAGGCTTGACAATGGGGTACACACATGGACCGGATTATAAAGAAGGATGGTTTAGGATCTTGTTTAGGCTCATGGGGTTGTTGACTCCAGGTCTATCGGATCATTGCCCGACTGATTACGTTAACTCGGTTAGGCTTGGTCCCAATAATGACCTTCAGATGTCCTCTCTTTGAAGAAGAGTGCTCTGTTTTGTTTTGTTTATGAAGCGGAACTTGGTTGTTGGAATAAATCTTGGCTGAACCGGAACCCGGTTAAGATGTTGGTTCGTAAAATTTAATAAGATGAGTTCTGGTTTGTTTAGTTTGAGTATGATGAGCCAATAAAAGAACAACAATTTGCCACAACTAAAGTTTTGTTCTTTTTTATTTTGTCGTCGCATTGATTACAACCAGAGGCAAAAATCAAACAAGAACAAGATCTTAGGTTATAGATGAAACCAGAAGAGACTTCTTCGGTCAAAATGAAACTAAACCCGAAACTTAGCAGTTAGCAAAGATCTCAAAGTATAAAACTCGTTTTCTTACATAACATCATCCAAACTCCGCCAGCTCAATCGCCGGATAGAGTCTCTCTATTTCGCTTGATCCAAAATAACCCATGAAAACAAAAAACCCAAAAGATAGATTCTTTAGGGTAAAAAAAAGAGACAACATTTTGCAGGGTTATGCACCAATTCAAGGGAGAGAATAAAAAGTTCTTGGAGAAGGTTCAAGTCATGCAACCAAGCAGCCACTAACACCAAACTGAGAGCTTCAAGAAGAAGAGACACGAGGAGGAGAGATATATATATATATACACTACACATATATATAGTTATGTTGTAGAGGTTAATGTGAAGGAGAAACTCAAAGGGCTCTCTCTACTCATTGCCGTGGATGTACCAGCAGCAAAGCATGGTGGCACAACGGCGGAGAATGTAGAGACGAGCTCGTTGTTCCTTCACCAAGGAAACACACTTGCTTGTAAAGGCGTGACCTTTGTTGAACTTTCTCTTTAATTCTGCCATGAGGTTGACAATTAGGGTATTTTTTTAGTGATCAAAGATTGAAACTTTAGGAGCCCCAAAAAAAAACCCTTTTTGGGTGAAGGAAGAGAGTACAAATGAAAGATTTGTGATGAAGAATAAAAATGATTTGAAGAGTATATATAGAGAAGAAAAAAAGAAGAAAGAGATGAAGTAAATACAAAGGAAGTTAATTAAGAGGAGATGAACGTGGTCTTGAATTTTTTTGGTTCATTGACATTGGGATATGCATGGCGCATTTTGGATTCTCCAAGGAACTATACTTTCATGAAATCATAACATGAATATTTTATTCTACATTTGTCTCTTCTATCATACTATGAGCTACCAATTAAAATCTATTATCTTAATTATGAAAGAGTGATTATATCTAGAGTTTCTAATTGTATATTTGTTTTACTCAATAGTATTAGATACACATATAGGGTATAAAATTTGGAGTTTTGGCTATTGGAAAACTAGCTTCATCTTATAGATAAATAATTAAATTAGTCTTGAAAATTGATAAATAATTAAATAAAACTTATATTGTGTACCTTATATAAATGTAAGAAATGCTGTTGATCCATAATATTTGTTTTTAACCCTCAGAAGGAAAAGATTAACCTAAAAAACATTGTTAAATAGGCTTCAACACAATTTAAAACCCGAAGAAAAGAAGAAAGAGTAGAAAAGGGAGAAAGGTGGGCATAAAAAGAGGAGATATGTTGAATGAAGACAAAGCAGTGAGATTGGGTTTAGGGGAACATGTAACCGGCAATCTTATCTTCGCCTTCTCCACTTGAGTAGGTTTGTTTGGCTACCTTCTCTCTTTTTTTTTTAATCTCAACTTCCATATTCTTCAACCAAAATTTTTGATAACTTAACTATCTTCGAACTTCAAAATCATCCGTTCAAAAATGGATCGATAATAAATGTATAACATATACGATATTGTTGTAAAATACAAATTTCAGTTAAAATCTACTTCACTATTTTTAACATTTTTTTATGGCATCCACTATTTTTAACATTCATAATTGAATTTTATTTGGTTAGTTGACTTGGTAATTAATTATCATAGACTCACAGTTCACATTAGTTTTGTGGTCGGACCAACCATATCAGATCGTTGGGTTTAAAAACTTTATCTTTAACCATTTGTCATAATCAAATTAGGCAAACAAAAATCTGAGGGAAAGATTATGAGTCTATGACTGTTCCCGTTTATTCATCATTCGTTGCGGTTTTACAGCTGGTACGTAGAACAAAATCATCCCTCTTGATTTCTTCCAAATTTTTCTAATCAGTTCTGCATCACTTCTTGTATCAATTTCCGGATCACAACAGATTTGGATCGCATTAATATCCTGACCAATCACATTGTTTTTTTTGTATATATTAAAATACACAGAGTAATAATATACTCCTATGATATATATATATATATAATGTATATTATTGTGGATCTAAGACTCTAAAGCTTCTAAGAATCAATTTTTTTTATTATGATGTTTCTTATTATAAATATGTTCAAGTTACAAATAAACTGAAGGATAGCATCATCCTTTTCTCAGCCAATTACATTGAGAATGGCCAGGCCCAATATTTAAGTCTAGACTCTCTAGTTCATTTCGAATATAGCGGGTCTTAAAAGACCCATTTGGATCTAGCAGGAAACTAACTAATAAGTTTGCATTCCTTTGCTAATCTGGTTTTGGCCATTTTGGCCACGATCTCGATAAAATCTGGATACGTCTTTATTTGATAATATGTCATTTTCCCCCTTAACACGGCGGGCTTTTGGTTTTCTAAGTTTGGGTTCTACAAGGTCAATTTTTCTTGTGGTAATTTTTTCTTTTGGGTGGTTTTGTAACTAGTACAATTATATTACATGTAAACGTAAAATTCTCACCTATAGAAGAATAAACCAAGATATGAAAAAATGAAAAAAAAAGAGCAAAAGTCTGTTCTTCTTGTATAACTTCCATATACAAAATCCCTATTGTATACATACACTAATTCACATATACACACCTTCTATATTTTTGTTGTTTTACCCCTAAGATAGATAGTATGAGAAAAAAATGAGACAGCCTTAAACGCGTTTACGACTCGCGTAGCTTTTGCCTATATAATGATAGTAATTACTATTGCTTTGATTTTTACTTCCGCCATTAGAGCTTTTACCGCGCAGCAAACAAGACAAAGCCCTCCACAAAAACCACTTCCTCCGTCGCGGTGAAACGACGGCAGTCACGTGACTAGCATGTGCTCTCGTCGACTTCTTAATCACAAGACCTCTAACTTCCTCCGGTGGCTTATAATGCCTAATCAACGGCCACTTTATTCCATCGAAAAACGGATGACGTTTGATATCCTGCGCACCCCTGGCGCATCCTAGCCTTTTCTTCGGGTCTTTCACCAAAAGCTTCTCAATCAAGTCCCTCGCTTCCTCTGAATCACCGTCCACGTGGAAGTTCACGTTCTTGGTGGTCGATGCTATATTCCGCAGGGTTTGTTCTTTAGACTCTCCCTTAAACGGCGTCGTTCCATACAACAACTCGTAAAGGAATATTCCAAACGCCCACCAATCTACTCCGCTTCCGTGTCCGTTTCCGGAGACTAGCTCCGGCGCAAGATACTCATGTGTTCCTACGCACGATCTTGAAAACGCTGTTACTGGCTCTGCCGCAAACTCCGCTACGATCTCTTCTCTTTCGTACTTTACCTCCGCCGCTACGGAGAAGCAACCGCTCCTTCGCCGACGAAGCGACGGAGAAGAAGAATAAGTTCTCTTGTACCGGCGAGATTTAAAAGTTGGAACCACGTCGGATTTAAAACAAAGATCGAAGTCCGACAACATGACGTGACCGTCTTCACGGAGCAAAACGTTTTCCGGTTTGAGATCACGGTAGACGATTCCCATTGCGTGGAGATACTCTAAGGCGACGAGAACTTCGGCGGCGAAGAACCTAACCGGCTGAATAGGTAAACGGTTACGAGATTGCTTGCGTAGCAAGGAATGTAAATCTCCGTTGGGAGCATAATCGATGAGTAGACACGTGTAGTGAGACTCATCGATACGAGCGTAGAGCGTAGGGAGAAAAGGATGGTCTAGCAAGGAGAGGATCTCAGCCTCCATCTCAACCTGAGAGAGCTTCTTCTCCGTCGTGAGACAGTTACGATCTATGACCTTTAGGGCGAATCTTGCGGAGGAGTCACGGAGGTTACAGAGGAAGACTCGGCCTAAGTTTCCCGTGCCAAGGTGGCGTATTAGTTTAAGGTGACGGAGGTGGATGTTTCCGTCTGAGGAGAGAAGTTTAGCCGATTTGATTGCGGACCATTGAGGATCATGACGACGGTGGTTGACGGTGGAGGAAGAGACGGAGGAGGTTGTTACGGTGGATGAAGTGGAAAGTCTGTCGTTGAAGCTTGAGGTTAGGCTGGAGCGTCCGCTAGAGGAGGCGAATGTACGATCGGTGACGGTGGATGTGAAGCTGAGATCGAGATCGGTGTCAGGGAAATAGAAATCTTGTTCTTCCATTTTTTGTTTTTTTGATTCACTTTTTTTTTTATAATTTGTGTTTAGAGGGCAGAGAGTTGTGAGCTATTTATAAAGAGATTTGAGAGGAGAAAGTTGTTTAATAAGTAGTTTAATTAGTTATTGATTAAATGTATGGTAGATGGTTTTGTTTTGGGTCTTTGGGAAGTTGGGGAAAGGACAAGGGAAAGTGATGGCTTTGACCTTAAGCGGGTTATTTATTTAGTAAGTCTAAAATAAATTAATAATCATGTCTGAAACTATGACTAATCTTTGGTGTGCAATCACATGTTTATTTTACCAAAGACAGACGATTGTACATTTTAAGAGTTACATTTAACAATAGCTCGAGAAAAAAACGTATTTAAAGTTTTTTTTTGGTCATTACCTGTTTACAGTTCTGTCATAATTTGTTACACATTTTTGGGGTTGGACGAAAAAAATATACTCGAGGGAAAAAAAAGGTTTTACTAAAACAATAATTATCAAGTGGTTTGCATTTGTAATAGGTGGATAAGAAAAATACGGAGTTTACAGTATAAAATAAAAAGTGAATGTGAAGAAACTTAAGGTCAGTGAGATTAATTACGCGTCTGTGAACATTAATGAGACAGTAAGAGCTTGTCGGCTGTAACGTTCCTCAAGATTAGCTTCATTAACACTTACGTGTACGTATTCTACAGTCTACGGTAACGAGATCTTATCTAAACGTTTAAGGAGTAATTATTTACACGTTTATTGCTAGACTAATAGTAGTATTTGATTGTTTTCATTAGTCCTAGTATTTCGTAGTATTAGACTTTTATGTTGCTATGCAATAAATTTGGAGATATCAACTACTATAGCGGCCAACTTATAACTAAAACAGTAAAACACCAACAACTATAATACTATTTACCAATTATCTATTAAATTTGTATGCGAGAAGAAAGAGATTATGACCGTATTTATATATATAACTCTGTTTTTATATAAATGTTTCTAGTTGAGTAGTTTTATATTTTATCAAAACGATACAAATTGTGATGATTTAGTAGTATTAAAACCGAACAATTATCGTCGTTTTTTGAGTTGTGGGTCAGAAATTTAAGAGCGATTCGCATGTTGAAGAGAATATGGGAACTGGATCACATGTGATGGGCCATTAAAAAGCTTCTTACCGTTGCGGGACCCATGTTGGCCCAAAGTCTTACTTTGTCCGCCACGTGGCCAACACAGGACCCACGTTTGTCGCTTCAATTTAATTATCTCAATAATTATTTTGTTTTTATAATATAAATAATTGATCTTATATTTTATAATTATTCCAATAATTAATTCCCATTTGCTTCCGACCTAAATTATTATTCATAAAATTGAAAATATCATTATTTATAAAATACCATCCTTTTTGAATCAAATATATTTTCAATCAATTATTGAAGTTATCAAATTATTAGCTGGTGGTTTGCTCGTTGATCAGGTTGATACATGGGGTCATTAATTTGTCTTCTAAACACTATATCTAGGCGATAAGCTAGCGGGAGACATTTGAGATTTGACGATTAGTGGATGGCTTAACCGGACATATAGAGAAGAGAAGATATACATAGATTAATGATTGGTTTAGGTGTAGTTCAAAGAATATGATCATAACATTTATACTAAATTATATAATTAAGAATAATTTTATATTATACTTTTATTTATTATCTACAGATATATGCCAAATCAGACCGGTACATAATTATTTGATGCAAGTTGCAAAACAAAATCGTTAAACATAAAATTGTTAAACCCAAGATATCAGGAAAAAGGAAAACACGAGGATCTTCTCCTAAGTATATGTGCTAACAGGTAACTGAACACACTAATGACAATATATCATTAAGCGATTTGCATTTGAAGTAATTAATGGGATTTTATTAGTTAACCACATGGTTTGGCATATTGACGATCCATCAATGAACGTGTTAATAACATAATTGATACATCCTTAACTTCAATTATTATACTTTTAATTATGTAGCCAGTGGCCTTACTTTACAATCTACAACTGTGGTTAAACAGTATATATGTATGTATGCATCATATTGGTTACTTCACTATTTTATTCTAATATATCTCGATTGAACTAACTCTCATTAAAGATTTCTTGTTTTTATTTTTTTATTTTTGTGTAATTTGGAAGTTCCTGGACGAATCACAGACTAATCCCCCTTTTGCTCAGTTTCATTTTCATATAATTTTGTTGTGGGTTGGGTGATAGAATCGAACTCATATCTCAAAAAACATATACCCAACCTTATTGGGATACCTCCACTTGATTTTGTTTTTATTTGCTTTAATTTCAATTGCTATGAATAATACACTGCAGAGGAAAAAAACAAGAACTTAATGAAACAAATAATTGATGGGAGCAAAGAATCCAACCTGTATTAATTATCAACAGAAACCATTATTTGAAGACGAAAAAAATGCTAACCTTTCATGTGATTAATAGTTTGCATTTGGTCGCAACTACTTCTAACAGAACGAGAAAATTCTCCTTAACAATGTCTATAATATGTGTATATATATATATATATTCATACATTGGTCACTTTATATAGTCTTGAGATTAATCTAATCTGTACCTTGCGTGAGAATGTAAACAAATATTATATTTCTATAATAAATCATTGCAAAAATCACATTAAAACTTTTGATAGTTTAAGATCTAATCGTATAATTAGTTTGTGAATGAATTAAAAACTAGCTAGCCTAAAATATTGACCTATTTTCATATATTTACGATTTCTTTACAATTCTTCTTTTCAAGACTGTACTATAATAATCTTCTAAATATTTATTTAAACGTATCGGGGTGATGTTGGTGTCCCCACAACATGCATTAGGATATAAACCATATAGTTAGTCCCTTTTGAGGTGCAATGCATCTTAGTTTGAATTCTTTTAATAGACGATGATTAATTTATTAGAACTAATGTGTCCTAATTAAGCTCCCTGATTAGTCCAAAGCACCTTTTTCAGCAAGTTTGACATGGTCATATCACATGTACCAAAACCCATTGAGATCAAAACAAAAGAGAAGCTCCTAATCATAACCTTGGAGCCCACAACCAATTTATTTAATGAAACAACATAACATATGGGTTTTCAAATACATTGAACTATGCCCACTTTTGAGTTAAATGACTTTAATATATGTAAATAAATATCTAGTTACAAGCTTAAACAAATATAAATATACATTTTTATTTAACAAATAAAAAGAAATAATTTTGGACACAACCACCACACAAAGGGACACAAACACATCCATACAATCACACTCCAGAAGTCAAACAGCCAACGTCTGTGGTTGACTTAGTAAATCTCGGTCTAGTCCATTATCAGCCGACCTCAGCCCATATATGTAATGGGCTTTGTGATTCACTCTATGCTGTTTTGTCAAATACCAAGTTGCGGAGAATCAAAAGTGCTCAAGCTTTTTTCCAAAGTTCATTAAAAGGAGTGAAGAAAATTAGTTATGTTTAGTTTTGTTTAAAAGACTGGTTTTGTTCAATAAGATCACCGTGAGTGTGTGACTATATCATCTTTGTTAAATAACAAACATTGGAATAACTAGTTAAATAGTTAACATTAAGTAGCTAAGAATCTCAAATTTTCATTTACTATTTTATTCAGCTTTCTCTTTCACTTTAACCAAACAAGACATGTCTCTTTCTCTGCCTCTCTTGTTACCTTTCTCTTCTAGTGAATTATTCGACTTCACTGCTTAGAGTGCTTCAAATCTGCTGAAGAGTCTATAGGAAGAGATAAACGAGAGCGACATGTAGAGAATGGAGACAACGAATGTGAACAGAACTGAGACCAGTGCCTTGTGACAAAAGACTCCATAAGAGTCACAAGCAGAGCTCCAAGTGATGGCATTGTTTCCTTTATATGCTAAGTAAAGCGTCTCTGCCGATACAGTCACAGCCGCTAGAACCACATACGTGACCACCTGGTCAAAAAAGAAGAATGTCCACACTAGGAGCTTGCTTATTGGACACCGAATGGCTGATATTGCGAGAGCAGAAAGAAGAGAATAGGTAGCACAAACGCCATTAGTACTCACCAAGTACCTGCAAGAAGAGCAAAATAAAAGCAAAGGTTCATTGATTGATTACTCTCTAATGAAACAAGAAGATAAAGAAAGAGAAAGAAATAGAAGAAGGTGCACATGAAAGCTGCGAGATTTGAGTAAGAAAGAGAGCCAAAGTCGTTAGAGACAGAATTCTTGATCATAATCACGAGACCTGAAAGGCTCAGAGCCATTGATGCTACTCTCAGGATCGTCTCTACCATTTTCTCCCTCTGGTTAAGCTCTAAAGCTGAGCCATCAATGGCATTTTGATCAATCTTGTTCATTTTGTCCTTTTTGTGTTAAGGAAGGAGAGATCTTTGCCTCATATAATGTAAGTGTTTCAAGTCCTATATATAAATAAAACATCCGTTCAAGCATTCAATATATTTATGTGATTAATACGTGACCACTCTCAATTTTAGGTGACTGTCTTGTTTTGTTTGCTCTAATTTAACAATCTTATTAATTATTTTATTAAAATTTGGTAATACGTACCAAAAGTGAAGAGAGCTTGAAGTACCTGATTAGGCTTAACGGCTGTTCAGAGTTCATTAAATTAACTTGTCTCCGTTCAATTATGATTTTTTTCGGGATAATGGGATATGTTTGTTTTTCCGTGCGCCTCTTCAAACAGATTTTTGTTCAATATTTAAATTTCCTAATTAAGAAAATTCGTTCACATGTATGGTTCAGTTTATTTTCACAAGAAAAAAAGTTGGCAGGACCTTCTGATAATAAATACATCTTTTCATAGTTAGTTAAAGAGGTGAAGTTATAGTATGCTTAAAATCGAGTTTATAATATTAAATGGATTGGATCCATTTCTTGGCGTGCGACCAAAAGATTTGACGGACCACCCTCAAGAATCATCGAATAGAATCTGAAATAGTTGAAACGTGAATAGTATTGAATTCTGTTTTTTGTTTTTTCCTTTTTAGCATCAAAATGAGAGTTGTATAGACTATAGACCGTTGCATCATCCACGCATCGCATCTTCAAGCATCATACGAGTATCAAAATCTATTTATTCCCTCCTTGTTATGATTTTAAATTAGGGGTTTTGTCAACAAATAAAAGAAACAGATCTCTCGATCTTTGTTAACGGTTAACATGTTTTTTTTTTGATTAAAACGGTAACAATTGATAAACTAATTTCACCAAGGAAAATATAATCCTTTCACCAAGAAAGTTGAAAAGTAAAAAAGGAATGAGTTTTTTTTTTCTTTTTTTTTTTTCATTTTGTTTGTTTATTTAATCTAAGCAATAAAGTTATTTAACTTTCTAAGATCTGCAAGTATGCAGTTAATTGTAATTAAACGGACATTTGAAGTGCAAAAAACCTAACGAGATGAAAAATCGTAAAACAAATTAATGTTGAAATTTAAGTATAGCATTTGGAGGGTTTGGATACTTTATGACGTAAAAGTTTCAAACGATCGATCAATTCCATCCATGACTATTTTTTGTTTTGTTTTTTTGAAAAACTCCATCCATGACTATACAATATATATATATATATATATATGTGTGTGTGAGTATGTGTATATATATGTATATATCTGGAATCTAACATGGAGGAATAGAGAACGAAGGAGAGCCAAGGTCAACTTGCCGAACACAAATTCAACAGATTGTGTGCGTATATGACCAAATCAAATGATCATAAACCGGTTATGTTTAAACCGGCAAGTCATCCTTGGCTCAATTCCACTCTTTATTCCTTCATGAAAGACCCTCTGATACTACCAGAGACTCCCATGATCATCGCCTCTCGATCAGGAGCTAAACCCATTTATCAATTTTGGTATCTCTTTAGTGACTCTTGTGTTGTGGTTAAGCTTAGTCGAGATGTGTAGGTATTTATAGACGACATACAAATGCGATAAATTATGTATATTGTTTTTAATTTTTAATTCTCGATTCCATTTCCATTTGCATGGTTGAGAATTTTGACCAAAACCCTAATTCGAGAATATAATCTAAAAGATGGGCTGACTATATTTTTCAAATTCGAATAGTTTATATTCGCCCCACTCCTTTATATCACACATAAATTTGTCATGAAGTAAGATGGTCGTAGAAACTAGTAGAAGAATTTTATTTTTGTGGATAAATGGAATATTAGAGAATGGTCTTTACAGTGGGAAGTGGGAATATATATATATATCTTTAACTATATGCATGTATAAATTATAAATTATAAATAATAAATACGTTAAAGCATTCTTCAAGAAGATAGATTTACAAAGTTCGGCAAGAGTAGAGCTTACGTCAGCGAACTCGATAAAAAGGTTCATTAGGAAGAATTCCAAAACAAACCTTTTTTATATGTAAATGAGACGGTGGCGCGAAGCTCGAAGAAGCAAAATGGTCCCATGCGACGACGTATTGGGGCGGTCACCTTTCTCCGCCATGGACTAGAGGGTGGTCCTTTAGTTTATTTTCTTTCTGTGGTTTCTATGATAAGTACTATATATGGTACGACCTCTAACAACTATGTTTCTTGAATTGTCCCATCAGGCCAATATTAGATATGTGGTTGATTTTTTCCTTCTAAATGATAAGTTTGTAGCTTCGTGTTTAGTAATGTCCATCAAAATGTATAGTTTAATATTTGATTAATCAAAATGACTACCAAATTTTAGTTTTTCTTCTATATATGGGTTCGGATTAAAGTAAACTAAAGTTATTCATAGAACTAAAATTTGAGTAGAAAAAATCAAAGCTAAAAAGGCGATGGTTGTCGCTAATTTATTTTGGCTAGAATTATAAATGAATAGTCCCACACCGTCGTCCGCTTGAAAGCAACATCGTACCTATCACTTGATTTTGCATCCGTACCAGTGTGTTTATAAATATAATCTGAATTTGTTTTGTTGTTTTGGTGGTGTTTATATTTTTCGAATTAGATTGTGTAGTCCAATATGATTTTGTCATCATATATATTTAAAAGTAAGAATGGTTGGTACACTGATACTCACTTGATATTGAAGATTACCAGATAAATTAACCTCGGTGAAAAGAAAAAATTGGCTTTTGTGAAATTTGGTGGCTGATTAATGTATATATCTAAAGATAATATCATAACATAAAAGTTTAGGTTATGATTTTGTCGGGAGTGTAAGTACTCTTACATATATGTTATTGTCCTTCTGAGATGTAATTAAGAATACTTCCACACTTCGTACTCTCAATAAATTCACTTCACTTCTCACCAAAATCTTTCACAAATATCTCTACTCTCATTTCTCTCTATCTTCTTCCTTCCCATGTGCAACGAAGAAGTTTTCTTCTCCCAACACTGTCTTTTCGATTCAAAAGACCTCAATCTCATTCACCTATGGAAAGTGTTAAGACCACCAGGTTCATCACCGAGGTGGCCCCAGCTAAGTTTATATCGGCGACGAGAGAACCATTCAAGAACATGTTGACCACAATATCTGAAGAAGACTTTGACTTTGAGGAATTAGTCAGAGCCACTGCAGAGAGACTCTCTTCTTCTTGTCCAGGCTCCTCCTCCTGGTCTCTTGCTCACTACGCCAAGATCAACAGACTCTCTTCTTCTTAAGAAGCGTTCAATTGTGATCCCAATATGCATTTTTCATTTTTCAATAAAAGGAAGATCGACCAAAGAAATCATACGTTTCTTGGTCCAATCTTCCATCAACTTAAAGAGAATAATATTTGTAATCTCTTCAGCATCATAATTTTTCATTTACTTTCTCCTTGTTCAATCTTTTCTCTGCTTCATTTCCAGATACATCTATAATCGACTTTTTATGTATCCTATTCTTTTGCTGCAAAGAGGCCACGATTATGTCATTATCTAAAGAAAACAGACACAACGTTAAACAATAAATAAATCCAAGAACGCTCTTATATTAATTTCCACAAGGACTAAAATTATTCATGTGAAGCTTGATTGTGGGGAGGGGGGGGGGGGGAGGAGGAGAGGTTTATATTATACAGAATGAGATATCTGTTTCTTTTTTTCTTTTTTTTTTTTTTTTTTTTCCGGTAATTACTTTTACTCTCTTCCAAAAATGTAACAAATAATAAGAAAGAAAAAACTTCACCCTCACAGGAAAAGAATCTGGATCCGCTCTCTCTCTGTATCACACCAACCAGATGGATTAAGCAATGATGAAAATGAGGACTGAGGAGAGTGTTAGGGAACCAAGTAGAGGCTTTCGCATTTTGGTTAACCAATAGAAAGGTTTCACGAGTACTTCTTCTTGCTTATCTCCCAGATACGGCTTACGAGATCTGCTTTTAATTCCTCTGGAATCTGCGAGTTCAAACTTGCTTTTACATCTGCAATCAACCTCCTCCTGCACATGCTCCAACCAATTAGTCCACCAAACAAATTGTAAAGAAAAAGAGGTCAGAATCCAATCTATGCAACTTCTAGCTATTAGAAAACAGTAAAAAGTCAGGTTTTACTTACTTTTTTAAGTCGTTACCATCTTCACCTTCTTCTTCTCCTGATTGCTCTGTACACAATCTCTTCTTGGCACGCATGGTGATTTGTACTTTATCATACCATCCGCATGCCCGTAGATATGACAACGCGTCTTTCTCCAGGCTGAGGAAATATGCAAACACAATCATTATAAGTTAGCTTTGTCATCAGACATAAACAGAGTAGTAAGCATTAAGCAAAGGCACAAACAGAAGTTACCTCTCTTTTATTGCTTTAAGTTCGGCCCAAGATGATTCGTCTTTTCTAAGCAAAATGCAGGGATCTTCATTTGTTGAAGAACCCAAGGCTTTGGATTGGCTGGAACTAACACCATCCTTCTCAATTTCTTGGTGACCAGTTCCATTTTGTGAACCATTACTCTTGCATGGATGTAAGTTATCCTTGTGGTGATCACCCCCATTGCTGGAGCCATTACTACGCTCATGGGGTTCCAATGCCACTTTGTAATTACTACTACCTGCTGCGCTGCTGTGTTCTTTAACTCCATTGCTACCATTTTCTGTACCAAACTTTTTAGCATAAACTCGTGTTGGCGAAACTGATACACTATTCTCTTTGTTCGCCTTTGGAGCTACGTTCTGATCTTGGTGGAAAGAAAATCTACCATTGACCGTAGGAAAGACCCTTTTGGCACCAGGCTTGACAGATATGCTGACCTTTGCATGTGGCTTCAAAGGAGCCTTTTCGACTTTGGAAGATACCAGGTTATCCTTTTGGAGGCCCTGCTCGGATTGTGGTTTCATATTATGTTTAAGGAGTCCAATAAATTTATGGGGCTTTGAAGAAGCCAGATTTTCATTCTGGAAGGACTGCTCGGGTTGTGGTTTTATGTTAACATCATTAAGGGGCCCAATAAACTTCTGGGGCTTTGATGTCTCACAGCCATTCACTTCATGAGATGTAGTCCCATTAGATGTTACCAGAGCTTTAGCAGATGCTGGCCTCTGGTTGAAACGGCTGAAAAACAGAATATAAGCTTTCTCTGACAAAACCTCCTGCAAGGTGGAGAGTGAGACGAACGAATCATTGCAGCAATACCATTGACCCAAGGAATCCTACACACGGCAGTAAAAAGTTAGCAAGCAGTTTCGAGAGTTTGCGTTGCATGAAAACTGAGAAGGGACAGAAGAAAACCTTAACGTATGCATAATAGTGCCCAGATTCAGGAGAATATCCTGAATGTACAATTATCCCAAAAAGCTTGTATTCCGGCTGAGGGTCCTGTAGTTTTGAGAGGGTAAATATAGTAGCAAAAAGCAGGAATTGGGAAGTACAATTAATTACCTTGGAGCCAGAAAATTTTCAAAAAGCTATAATGTTTCAAAAGGTAGATGCAGGGACTGAGAATTCGTGAAAAGGAAATCAGACGCATAAATTCAAAATGTTTAGCAGCCTATGACATGATCAAACGAGGTATGAACTGGATCATAAAATCCAACTTAGCTGCTTGACTAACCTTGTCTCAACCTTAACTTCTTTTTTTCTACCCCCGACAAGTCTCAACCTTAACTACTCAGATCAAATCAAGCAATATTTGAAAGGTGATGTCAGACCCATGCCTGACAAGAATATCCATCTTGTAGATTATTGTACTGTAGTTCAATGGCTAAAACTTAGCCAAAGTGAAAACTATGAGCATTACAAATTCTATATGCATATCAAAAGGCTTAATCAGGTTGAAACTCCACTTACCACTGCACTAAACTAAAAGCTCGAATAGGGAGTTACAACCCTGAACTTTCTGATATGCCTCTAACCAGATATGCAGTACCAATAACCGAAACTGGCGACAAACTTAAAGTTAGGCTGAAAGTGTCAGAATCTTGTACCTTGCTTGCTTTACTCATGAAGCTCGATAGAACCAGAATCTCTCCAAATGAAATGGCCTTATCAATCTTCCCACCAAAAATACCCCCAAACCTCTGTAAAACAAATTTAGAAAAAACCATATTAAAAAATATTACATCTAAAATAATGCCTACCCTTTGGTAAACAGAAATATGATACACTTACTTTCAATTGGATAACAAGGATATTAGGTGCTTGGAGTATTGACATCTGCTTCCTAGCCGTCACCAGTTTTTTACAGCTAAACAAATGAAAAAGTTATGTTAGAATAACAGAACCGAAAACTGAGAGAGTCTTAAAGAAAGAACGCTAGAAGAGTCGAACAACTTACTTCTCACATCTATACTTATTATTGCCATCTAAAATCTCTGGCTGAAAGAACTTTTGCATTGATTCCTTCACAGAGCTACTGTGCAAAATTTCAAGACTGATATCCATAATCTCATCCGCCTTATTCGACTCAGCGCCACATGACAAACACTTCACCTGGCTCTGCAAAGCACCACCAAAAATCTCCTTCACCACAGTATTGCCATTAAAAGGCTCAGAACCCTTGACTCGCAACTTCTTCAGGCGGAGAGATGTATTGTGGCATGCATCAATGACATACCGCAAGAACTCATGAGCGTCCTCTTGACGCCCAAACTTAAAATGCTCGGCAAAAATTTTGAGGCAGCTTGAAATCTTGTTAGGCGCATCGGTAGTTATATCCACACTAAGAGACCTTGTTATTCTTTTCTCAACTATGCAAAAAGGACAATCCCGTTTCCGCTCCCCATCCACATATGAGTCGCCTATCAAAATATTTTTTAAAACGGTCCAAAACAAAGAGAACACATTAACAAAAGCAACAACAGATCGTAAGCCAGAGAACTAGATCAGCCATATCCAAAATTAATATAAGCAACAACAATACCAAAACCTGTATGAAGCTTATGATCAACTTCCTAAATCATCAGATAACCCTAAAGCGTGAAATCTAATGGAAACAACGCAAATGAGATAAGAGGAAGGAGGGAGGAGAACGTACAGTAAGAGGAGTGTTTGTGAGTAAGACAGAAATTAGCGAGAGGAGGAGTATAGGTAAGGCACTGAAGAACACTATTGAGGTAGCAGGTGTTGCCGAGATTGCGCAACCCTAAGGGAGGACCGTTCCTACGCTTTTGACTCAGTAGACTCGGCATCCAGCTCAATTGCAGTTTAAATCCCATTCAAAATCGGTTTTTCTCCGCCGGAGAAAACCAACAACGCAACCGCTCATCGCTGACTCGCCGCCACGGCGAAGCCAACAGCTGCGATCGCATCTATCGCCACCACGCCTTTCTCCGCTTTCTCTTGTCTTCTAATTAAAGCGCTTCGGGCTTTCTCCTGGAAATTTCCACTAGAAATTTATTCAAGATTTTAACGATTTCGAGTTGGGGAAGAAAAGAGGAGATCGAATTCGATGAAGGTAACTGCCGAGGGAAGAGACCCGCCCAGCAACCAACCCCACAATTCCTCGCGGCCTTCGTATTTACCCCTTTTTTTTTCCTCCAATTTTTCATTTAATTTTAAATTAAAATCCAGGTAGATTTTTAAAAAAGGAAAGACGACAAAAAAAGGAAATACTCTTCCTGGGCTTTTAGGCCCATTTTAAGCCAGTAAGAAGTCGGAACATGTGGCCATAATGTGATATTTTTCAGTTATTGATATTTTAAAAAATAAATCTTCTTGGAAAGGAAATAAATCAAATAAAGTTTTTATTGTTTTGTTTCTGCCTTAAGTGAATGATAAATAATTAGTTCAAGGAACTACAAATTGTGAATAAAAATTTGAAAATTGGATAAATTAGTTATTTTTTTCAGGTACAGAATAGTTTGTATGAGCTATAATTCGGACGGTACATATCACAAAAACAAACATTCAAAGATTACCTCAAAGACTGATGATGAGAAACTACTTTTTCTCGGGCATCATCATCATCTCTCTGTATTAGCCTGTGACACCAACGGTATAGATTCACCATCTCCTGGAGTTTCTACGGTAACTCGGGATGCTTCCTTCTTCAGCTTATGGTTGTTATAAGCCGCAACACCGGCAATGGCTGCGTGTAAACACATAACACAATGTAAAGGAAGCAAAACTCTTTGATTCTAAGCCAATTGGTATGTAAGGAGTTTTGATTTACCAATGGCATAACCGAAAAGATTGATGATTGTGAGTTTTGTGTCGGCAAAGAGCAAAGCTGAGACCAAGACAACCACCCAATCCTTGACAACGCCAGCAACTCGGATAGTAAGAGCACTCGTGTGAGAAATCACCAAGAAAACCGACAAGTTGAGGGCAAATGTACAGAGGGAATTAAGGGTCAGCACTACAAAATGAAAGTTCCATGTGCCATTGCCCTCCATCTTCGATTTCTCTAGAAAGATCCACGGCACAAACAAGCAAATAGCACTGCAAAAAGGAGGCACATAAAGATAAAGTTAACCTTAGGCTTACATAATGAGAGAATTGAGATGGCTTCTTCTTCTTTGATTTCATTTACCTGCAGGGACTCACATAGTACATAAGAGAGATTGGGTTTAATTTGATGCCCTTCCTCTTGACAAGAATTTCCATGAAGATTAGCCTCAGGGCTTCTCCAACAACACCACCCATTTGGTAAACCACTCCAATCCAGTTGATATTTAATTCCCCATAAGAAGCTACTAAAACACCAAAACTTATGATAGACATTATCAAAAGCATCCTACAACTCATCATTTCAAGTCCAGCAGCTACTCCAAGAATAAACACAGCAACAGGCACTGCAAGTATGATTCAAGAAGATATTAGTATTAATAGTCATATAACTTATGAGGAAATGGAAGTAGGAACAGTTAGGTATTCTTACTTATAGCCTTCAACATCTGCGCAAATGCAACTGATATGTATAAATAGGCAGTGTTTCCCAACCAAAGGGTCATTGCAAACATTGCACCTATTGGAATAACTGATGTAACATATCTGAGTACATAAAGTGAGTTTATTTATTACTCAACCAAAGATAGTAGTACTACATTGATCAAATAGGTAAAGATATTTAAGTTAATGGGTATTTTCAACTACTCCAAAATCAAATTGCTTACGAAGTCTCTTTCTTCCTTACATTTCTAATGTCATTCCTTCCTCAACCTTCACGATCTTTATGGAGAGATAAATATAGACAAAAAATTAAGTCAGAATCTATCCACTGTTACTTAACTAAAGAAAGATCATTGCAAAAACGGAATACCTTAAGAACTTTGATAAGAAGAAAGCACAAGACAGAGGAAAAAATCATATGGAGCAAAGTCAATCCAAGCGGATATGGAAAATTAATTTCCTTAGATGACAAAACCCACTACAGAAAATCAACAGTAACGTTAGTCATTAAGCAAACTCTCCAATGACAAACAAAAGTATAATTAACAACGACGCTCACAATGAATGAATCATTGAATTGCTACAAATTTGAATCATTTACGCATATCTTAAAGACTGAATGAACAACGATGTTGATTTCTACAGTGCCAATGGATTCTAAAATCAGCTAGTCAACTTCCTGGTAAAGTAGCACAGCTAGAATATCTTACATTGCATTTGCGCCGAACCTTACGAAAAACTAGCGATCGGAAAGAGTATAAAATAATACGATGCGAGAATTACAGATCCAGGTTTTGAGATTTAAGCTAAACCTTATTGAAGAAGATTTGACCACTAGAAAGCGCGATATAAAGAAGAATGTAAGCATAAGTCACGAATTCATCTCTCATAAAGCCTTTGCTCCGATCCGCCATTGAAATCGATAATTGTGATCTCCGATTACACAAATCACTGCCGCCTTTATATATTTTGTTTATTTCCTCCCTCTTCCGACTGCTTTCTTTCGTCGTCTCCTTCACTTAGTGTTTCACTTTTCCATTTTCTCAAATCTCAAACAACAGCTAAATAAGAGAGACAGGTGAGAAGAAAGGCTAATAAGTGGGCCCCACTTCGATTAAGTAATTATGGGCCTTTGGTTGCAAATAAAGCCTAATAGGTTTGGGCTTTAAAACTTTTAGTTGAACAAGTTTCATCAGGATATGTGTTCGTATTTCCTTTTTTTTTCCTTCCAGTTTCATCTATTTCTTGGATTTATGCCATTTCAAAAAGAAGAAAAACAATTGGTTTATGAAAATTATTATTATTTCCTCGAGATTGTGAACGATAATATGAAAGAAAATGTAAAGAACCACACAAGTTGCTTGTGGATTAGACACAACCAATCTGATCTTTGTCCGTATCTCATCCTTCATTCTTCACCTCCAGCTTCTCATCTCATCCATATTATTTTCCCAACTTGCCAACAATTTTTCAACTGTTACCAATTTAATCCATCACAACACTTAAAACCAAAATAGACGTTGGGATATATATAATATAAGCTTTCCTCACTCTTCATCTCTCTCCCTCGACCTCCATTCCCATCAAGGTCTGTGTGTGTGAGAGATTCTGTGTTTAAGACCAAACAGAGACACTGTGTTTTGATTTCTGGAGATTACAGTTGAGTTATGACCCAGTCTGAATTCAACAAAAGATGACTAACTCACCCCTTTTTTACTTTTTTGACAGACTCAACTTAAAAAAATGGAGATCACAAACGTTACCGAGTATGAAAAGATCGCAAAGGAGAAGTTACCTAAGATGGTATACGACTACTATGCATCAGGTGCAGAAGACCAATGGACTCTTCAAGAAAACAGAAACGCTTTTGCAAGGATCCTGTGAGTTTTTTTTTTCTTCTTATGGATAAAATTTAACACTTTTTTTGTTATTGGTTTCGAGTTGTGGTTTGATGATATTACCCTTGGGATGTTTTAACAGCTTTCGACCTCGGATTCTGATTGATGTAAACAAGATTGATATGACAACAACTGTCTTGGGGTTCAAGATCTCGATGCCCATCATGGTTGCTCCTACTGCCATGCAAAAGATGGCTCATCCTGATGGTAAAAGACTGTCTCCTTTTTCTTCAAAACTCTCTGTATAAACCGAGTTATGTAGAGACTAGAGAGTGAAACTTGATGTAGTACCGGTAGAGACAAAGACTAAGGCTTGTTATGTTGGAAACTAATGCAGGGGAATATGCTACGGCTAGAGCTGCATCTGCTGCTGGAACCATCATGGTATGTTAATATATTATCATCAATAGTTTCATCCAAATTAGTAAGATTCTTCTTAATCCATTATCCATTCATAACCATGTTGTCTTTGGTGTGTGTTATTTTCTTTCATGATATTTCAGACACTATCTTCATGGGCTACTTCCAGCGTTGAAGAAGTTGCTTCCACAGGGCCAGGGATCAGATTTTTCCAGCTCTATGTAAGTAATCTCAGTATCTCGTTGTACTTGTACGTACTGATCAACATGGTCACACTTGATGGTTCACCCGTTATGATTGTTCTGAGTAGGTATACAAAAACAGGAAGGTGGTTGAGCAGCTTGTGAGAAGAGCTGAGAAAGCTGGGTTCAAAGCCATTGCTCTCACTGTGGACACCCCAAGGCTAGGTCGCAGAGAGTCTGATATCAAGAACAGGTAAAGCCACGTCTATTGAAATGTGATAAGAGTTTATTGGATATAAACATGCAAACAGATAGCTAAAAGTTATAAAGTAACGGTGTGTGTTCTTTTATTACAGATTCACTTTACCTTCAAACCTAACATTGAAGAACTTCGAAGGTCTTGACCTAGGAAAGATGGACGAGGCAAGTATCTATCAGATACTATTCAGTACTATAGTTTGTTTCTTGATTATGTTCCTAAACTTGTTCTGTTTCAACCTGCAGGCCAATGACTCTGGTTTGGCTTCATATGTTGCTGGTCAAATTGACCGTACCTTGAGCTGGAAGGTAAGAGAATACAACAAGTTATAAGATAACAAAAACTTGATTCAGATTGCTCTAACTTTCATCTACACAAACAGGATGTCCAGTGGCTCCAAACAATCACCAACATGCCGATTCTTGTCAAGGGTGTTCTCACAGGAGAGGATGGTGAGTCACCTTACGAACTGAAAAAAAATGTTTGCATCACTTTAGTTTCGTAAGAATATACCTGACCAGATCAACTATTATTGTCCTCGTGCAGCAAGAATAGCGATTCAAGCTGGAGCAGCAGGAATCATTGTATCAAACCATGGAGCTCGCCAGCTTGACTATGTCCCAGCAACAATCTCAGCCCTTGAAGAGGTAGATCAGTCTCGACTACAAACATCAATTTATGTTTTCATGGAAGTGTTTTTGTTCAAAAACTTCATCTCTGTTCTTGTGTGTTTCAGGTTGTCAAAGCAACACAAGGACGAGTTCCTGTCTTCTTGGATGGTGGTGTTCGTCGTGGTACTGATGTCTTCAAAGCACTTGCACTTGGAGCCTCTGGGATATTTGTAAGAATCATATTTCCATTTACCAAAAAGCTGCTTGAAACCATAGAAAATAATAATAACAGAGAATTAAAAATCCCCTTAATCTCAGATTGGAAGACCAGTGGTATTCTCACTGGCTGCTGAAGGAGAAGCTGGAGTCAGAAAGGTGCTACAAATGTTACGTGATGAGTTCGAGTTAACCATGGCACTAAGTGGTTGCAGGTCACTCAGTGAAATCACAAGAAATCACATTGTCACTGAATGGGACACTCCACGCCATTTGCCAAAGTTATAGAGGAGAAAAAAAAAACAACAAACAGAGATCAACACAGAGCATGTAATGGCTAAACCTATTCATACTCCGATTGGTCACTTAGCTTTTTACTCTGCTATTTATCTCAATACTTGGTTCTCCCTATATCAAATCAAAAACATTGCCGAGAGATTTATTTTCATATTCTGATCTTTGTTCTCTGTAATACTTATTTGGCTACTTCTACCTTCATTCCATTATCGGTTCACAAATCGAAAAAGCACAGAACAACAATACGATGCAAGAACATAGATCAAAGCAAAATTTAAGCCCAATAATATTAGGCTTATTGAATAAAATTTGATCACTAGAAAGGAATATAGTGAAAAGAATGTAAGAAAAAGGTCACGAGTTCAAATAATATTTAAGCCCAGTAATATTAGGCCTTAAGAGCATGATTATCAATAGGTAATATAGTGAGTAAATATAAATTAAATCAATTTAATTAAATCAAAATCTATATTTACTATCACCAAAAGTTCTAAAAATAACATCTATATTATCAGTAAATATAACATTCTATCTCTATCTCTCTCCAACCTATATTACCTCCAACATATATTACCTCTAACCTATTTACTATCAATAATCATGCTCTAAGGCGCATGTACGATTCATTTTTTTTTCCACTCTTGGATTTATGTCCTTAGAAAAAAACAAATTGATTTACCAATTATTATTTTCTTTCTAGATTAAGAACGATAATATGAAAGAAAATATAAGGAACACACAAGTTGCTTGTGTATTGTAGACACACACTACCAATCTGATATTTGTCCGTATCTCCTCCTCCATTCTTATCCTCCAGCTTCTCATCCATATTATTTTCCATTTTCCAAAGATTTTTTTCAACTGTTACAGAAAAAAAAAAACACAAGCCAATTAATCCATGTCAAATATTTAACTTTTAACCAAATATAAATGTTGAGATATATATAACTTATAAGCTTCCCTTACCACTCTCATCAAGGTGTGTGAGATTTCTCTGTTGACACCAAACATCTGAAAATGGAGATCACAAATGTTACAGAGTATGATGCGATTGCAAAGGAGAAGTTGCCTAAGATGGTATACGACTACTATGCATCAGGTGCAGAAGATCAATGGACTCTTCAAGAGAACAGAAACGCTTTTGCAAGGATCCTGTGAGTTTACCTTTTCTTTTCTCAAGACTTTATACACTGTTTGTTATTGGTTTTTAGTTTTTACATGAGATGTGATACATATCTTGGGATGTATAAGTAGCTTTCGGCCTCGGATTCTGATTGATGTGAGTAAGATTGATATGACAACAACCGTCTTGGGATTCAAGATCTCGATGCCTATCATGGTTGCTCCTACTGCCATGCAAAAGATGGCTCACCCTGAAGGTAGACTGAATTAGTTATGTAGAGACTAGAGAGTGAAAACTTGTTTAGTATAGCTAGATACGAAGACTAAGCCTTGTCCTAACAACTCTGTTGGAAACTAATATCAGGGGAATATGCTACAGCTAGAGCTGCATCTGCTGCTGGAACCATCATGGTATGTTGTTATATTATTAAGCAATATATCATCCAAAGCAAGATCCTTAGTCTTTTCAGTGTTTGGAACTTTTAAATCCGTGACCCTTGTGTACCCTTGTCTCTGGTTTGAGTTATTTTCTTCCATGATGTTTCAGACACTATCTTCATGGGCTACTTCCAGCGTTGAAGAAGTTGCTTCCACAGGGCCAGGGATCCGATTCTTCCAGCTCTATGTAAGTTATCTCGAGAGCTTGTTGTACATCCTAACAAAGCTGGTCACACTTGATGGTTCACACGTTCTGAGTGTTGTGAGTAGGTATACAAGAACAGGAATGTGGTTGAGCAGCTGGTGAGAAGAGCTGAGAGGGCTGGGTTTAAAGCCATTGCTCTTACTGTTGACACCCCAAGGCTCGGCCGCAGAGAGTCTGATATCAAGAACAGGTAAAGCCAACTCAGTTTATATGTGACAAGACTTTACTGGATTTTAATACGCAAACACATAGCTAGAAAGTATAACATTCTTCTACTACAGATTCACTTTGCCTCCAAACCTGACATTGAAGAACTTCGAAGGTCTTGACCTCGGAAAGATGGACGAGGTAAGCATCTATCAGATACTCTCTAACACTATTGTCAGGATAAGCTACTTAGACAAGTCTTAAAGCAGACTTGTTATGTTTAAGTTACCAGAGTGGACCTGAGCTTGTTATGTTTCCACCTGCAGGCCAATGACTCTGGCTTGGCTTCATATGTTGCTGGTCAAATTGACCGTACCTTAAGCTGGAAGGTTAGTGAGTAGTTTGAGAGAGAAACAACAAACCTACAAACTTGGTTCAGATTGCTCTAACTTTCATTTACACAAATAGGACGTCCAGTGGCTCCAGACAATCACCAAATTGCCGATTCTTGTTAAGGGTGTTCTTACAGGAGAGGATGGTGAGCTACCATCTGAAAAAACAAATGTCTTCTTTCACTTAAGTTTTATAAAAATATCTAACCATGTCAACTATAATTATCCTCGTGCAGCAAGGATAGCAGTTCAGGCTGGTGCAGCAGGGATCATTGTGTCAAACCATGGAGCTCGACAGCTTGACTATGTCCCAGCCACAATTTCAGCCCTTGAAGAGGTAAATCATTCTAGACTACAAACATCAATATCTGTTGTCATGTACAACAATTTCAGCTTTGTTCTCCTGTGTTCAGGTTGTCAAAGCGACACAAGGACGTATTCCTGTCTTCTTGGATGGTGGTGTTCGACGTGGCACTGATGTCTTCAAGGCACTTGCACTTGGAGCCTCTGGGATATTTGTAAGTATCCTATGTCCATTATTCAGAAAGCTGCTTGAAACCATTGACAGTAATAACACACTTATCTTAATGCACGCTCAATCTCAGATTGGAAGACCAGTGGTATTCTCATTGGCTGCTGAAGGAGAAGCTGGAGTTAGAAAGGTGCTTCAAATGCTTCGTGATGAATTTGAGCTGACCATGGCACTAAGTGGGTGCAGGTCTCTCAGTGAAATCAGCCGCAACCACATTACCACCGATTGGGACACTCCACGTCCTCTGGCCAGGTTATAGAAAGAAAAAAAACAACAACCCAGATCATGCCATGGCTAAACTTATTCACTAAGCTTTTTACTCTGCTATGTATCTCAAGACTTGTTTCTCCCTCTATCAAATCATAAACCAAGCCTAGAGATTCTGTAATGCTATTTGGCTACTTCTTTCTTCAGTTCATGTTTCTTGCTTAAACAATAGAATATTTTAAAATAAAAACACACAAACACTGAAACATATAGATGCTAAATTTAATGAATTTATATCTTACTCTCATAGCAATAAACCAAGTGAGAGTAGT
Source organism: Cardamine occulta (assembly GCA_028015245.1). Classification (NCBI taxonomy): domain Eukaryota; kingdom Viridiplantae; phylum Streptophyta; class Magnoliopsida; order Brassicales; family Brassicaceae; genus Cardamine; species Cardamine occulta. Next base: position 15,014,380 of record CM051371.1, on the reverse strand, counting down.
GATTTCCTTCGAACACTATATCAGTAAAGGAAATTGACAAAACCAATGCATTAACACTATGAAATGAGAATTACATTGAGGAATTGAGATAAGTGACATGTACAAGATGAGAAAGATAAGCGTTCACTGCCATATACAACTAACCATTCAAAAACATATTCTTTTTTCATTTAGAACGGCCAGATATCAGATCCACCAGGTTTCTCCACAAGAATCCGATTATACTCCGGCCTCGACGTCTGCAACAAAAATTACAAGAAATGAGATGCGATCGGAGTCGAAATCGAGATGATGCAAAGGAATTAGTCGTATGAATTTACCAGATCTTTGAAGATGACGTAGGTAATGATGATGAAGAGCACAAAAAGGATCTCAAACTCAGCTAATCGGAAGAAATGGAATACTGAGTCAACAAACCGAGTCCGAAGAGAGTCGTCTCTTCTCATACCGACTCGATTCGTTCCAGCACGTCGTCCGATCATCCTTAACAATCCTCTCGAAGGCTATGTTCACAGACCACCGTCGCTTCTTGTTAGTTCTCTCTCTCTCTCTCTCTCTCGTCTCACCGGCGAGTTTGTTACCCGTCGACAAATACGAAAAAGTCTGCTTTTCAAAGGTGGCTCCTGGACCAGACACGTTCTAATGGGCCTAAATACGTCTACATTAGAGGATTAAAGACTCAGAGGCCAGAGCCCAATAATAGAGGATTAAAGAAACGACAAGTTGTTCACCGTGCTATAGCAAAGACAGCACGTTTGTTTACTTCGTCGTTCTGGCCGTTAACGATTACTAACAGCGGAATGTACAAACGACAAGATGTTCACTGTAGTATAGAACAGACTACAAGTTGTTATACAGTGGAACAAAGAAAACGACACAATGTTCACTGTAGTATAGAACAGACTACAAGTTGTTATACAGTTGAACAAAGAAAACGACCCGATGTTCACCCCAGTGTATAACAAACGGCATATTTTTATACAAACGTTTTACTACTTTCGTTACGGCGAATCCGGAGAGTCCGAGACGAAGCCGGATTTGACTCCATTCGCAGGTTAGGATCAGATCGAGTTTCAAACTTGAATCCTTATTCCAGGTAAAAGTTCAGGATTATGCTCGAAATTAGTGTTCTTTGTAGACGTAATTAAGGTCCTATAGGCTAAAAATTAGTTTTTTCTTGTTTATGCTGTAAAAATGAATCTTGGGAGTATTGATTTCTGAAACTTGTGCTGAATTTTCAAATATATAGAGATGGATTGGAAAGGGCAAAAGTTATCGGAAGAGCTGATGCAAATTCTGCTGTTAGTCTTTGGTGGTGTTGCTTTCATTGCTGGATATGCAACATCTTCGTTCCGGACAATGATGCTGATCTATGCCGGAGCTGTGCTTTTGACAACTATGATCACTGTTCCTAACTGGCCTTTCTTCAATCGTCATTCCCTCAAATGGTTAGATCCAATCCAAGCAGACAACTATCCGAAACCTGAACTGACTAATGTGATTTCGAAGAAGAAAAAGAATAAGCATTATTAGATTTGGAGTTCAATGATATCTGATATGTGTATGGTCATTTTTGGACATTGTTGGGTTGTCTCTAAATTCTCAATCTTTACCTTTTAATGTAATGAGATCTTCTAAGTTTCTAAACTTTACATTTTTGAACATTGTTGGTTTGTTTCTGGGGCTAAGTTGATGTATCTTTATGTTCATTTTTATATGTGCTTCTGATTCCTGCTCAAGAAGTTGTTCTAGAAAGGATTCAACATAGCAATGGATTTCTTCTTATGCGTTGCTGTGGTTTGGACTATTGGAACTCTTTCTAAGATTGGTTGGAGATCTGTGTTGAGACTCGCAATATTTAAAGTCATATATATCTGAACCTGAAACGTTTTCCACTCGTTGATTTTGAAACTAAGCAAACATTAGCATGACGCAGGTCTGTCGCAATGTTTAAGTCATATCTGCATCTTAAAGTTTGCAACTTGATAGGTTTTTAAGAAAAAGAAACTTTAAAGAAAAAAGGTTTGCAACTTGGGTAGGGTTTAAGCTTAGTTGTTCACTGAAAGGATCTATCTGTGTTGCATTAGTTGAACACATGATTCTTCACTTGGCGGCCAAGAATGATTTTGGCAGCTTGATTACTCAATTAGCAGACGTTTATTTGTGTACGGAACCTGATCAAAGTCCCAATATGGCGGCGGATTATTAGGCAGCAGCCTTTTGCGCGCTTCTCTCGTTGTTCTCTTGACCTTATTAGGTTTTCAAACTCCAGGTGGGTCATAAGAAGAAGAATCGTTTTCATGTCAATAAAGAGATGATTAGGAAAGAAATTTAAGAGAGAAGATATCTTATTCTTCTTCGTCTTCTTTTTATTGTTAATTAGTGAGTGCCCTATGAGACTGGGTGTGTGTTACGTTGACGGTCACGTGGATGTGTCCATCTATGGCCTGGGAAACCTCTAATACGTCCGTTTATGCGCGTGGCTGATTGCGACATTTTATCCCATTCGGGAATATGACGATGCAGAAAGCAAATTGATTTAAGTTAAACCCACATATATAAAGGTAAAGAATACAAAATAAGATTGGGTCTCCTTTATCCATTTTGTGGCTTTCAATCATGTGCTAAGTTTTCATATCATCATCTTAACCGGTCCATGGTTCTTTTGTCGCCATATTTCCAAGGTATGGTAACTAATCAAATATCTAATATCTAATTCTAATTACTTACTATATCTAAAATATCTCGAATGGTCCGAGATGCCTTCGGACAAATACCTATATATTCTATTACTCAAGCTTCGAAATGTTACTTTGTAAAGTTGTATGTGCAATATATATTGATCAGCATTGGTTTTTAGTTGTTTGGATTAAAAAGAAATGGCGGCGGAATTTATTTTTTATATATTCTAAAACAAATTTATATAAATCCTAAAATCTGATGTAATTAGAAATATATATATATCAGTCAGTCAAAACGTACATAGTCGACTTCTCCATAGAACTAATTTTGAAATGTACATAGTAGTATCTCCATAAAATACTTTACGTACGTTTAAAATTTTCAGATCAGACTAACTCAAACCAAAAAAAGCGTATCAACTATCAACAAGACAAGAACTAATAAGGATAACGGGTAACATCAAAATCATTGTACATAAAATAATCTTTTGTAAAATTCGATAAAATTATAATTTATTTCACCATCTAATAACAAGGATAACGAGTAACATCCTAATCAGTGTGTGTGATATTCACGTGAACATTCAACGATTATGACGGATGTTAAGAGTGAGATAATAATATAAAACTTAAAACAAAAATATATTGTACTGCATACAATTCGTCGAAAAAAGAGAGTACTATAAAATAAATATATACCAATATACTAATATTATTCAATAACATCATAAATTTCTATTAGAAAGAAAAAAAAATCATGATTGGCCTATCTTAACGTTGAAAGGTCGACCTCCACACAACACAAAATCTCCCAGCTGTTTAGTGCTGTTGGTTTCTTTCTGGGGAGCTTTAGCATTATATAAATAAATAATTTATATATTCAGCATCAAACATTCAAATAACCCGATTAATTTATTAAGAAGGGAGATATCCAAGTAAAATTCGAATCCGTATTATGAGATCGATGACTTTAATAGTTGGTAGTTACTAGTTCGTTAGGATTGTGTGTATATATGCTAACGTTTTGGAGGCATAAGTACTGTAGCGTGCATTATTGGTGTTTATATTTTTTATAATATATGAGGCACGATTATAGTGGTATACATCATCTTGTTCGTCACTCTCCCCCAATTTTTCACATTTAAATATATTTTCTATTTGTTGCAATAATCATTTCTCGCTTTTATCCACAACAATGATCTTATACTTATAGTGAATGAACACGTGCCCCAATATTAACCATAACCCATTGGAGCCAAAATCAAGTAATTCTCTCCTTTTCTCTATTATTTTTTACTTTGATCCACGACAAATTTTGCAGCAGTACGTAATAAACAAATATATAATTCTGTTTGCATTCCCATACACTCACTGGACTTTCGATTCGGAGAAGGATTCCAAACATAGAAAATGACGACTTAATAGATAGTACGTTTGAGATAGTAGTGATAAATGTATTTATAAGGAGAGATAGTTTCGATAATTTTTAGAATATGGCTAGACAAGTCACACAACATGTTTGTTTCTACGAAATCCACGAATTTGACTAATTGACTATGTATATATATATATATATATATGCTCACCAGTTATATACATATATGTATAGTTCGAGTTTAAAAACTTATTGTACACACATTTTTCAGAATCGTAAAACATATATCTTCGTTTTATAAATCTACACACACACACATCTTTATTTCTTTATTTATATTCACATCCTTTTTTTGGTCTTAACTTCCCAATATAGTAACACTTGTAAAAGTTCCAATAAATAATACTAGCTTTACCAGAACGCTGTATACACTTTAATTATTAAAATTCAAATAGTTGAAAGCATTGGTCCCTTCAATATTTATTGATACTATATGATGTATTACTTTCTTTTGTATCTTTGGATCATCTGATCTTATTGGTAGTTTGATTTGATGGCTGGTCATGATTAACATATGCGGCCATTCGCCACGTGGTTTTGCTCACATATAAAAATATAATATTATTTATTTTATACCGACGTATACAATGTCAATGAGAATATCCTTGGAGATTTCGTTAAGCTAAATCATTTGAGGTTTGTTTTTAATAACTAGGGTTCTGGACTGTTGGAATAATCTGTTGTACCTCGGAGAAACTTTTGATCAAATTTGTTACAATGTTAAGTCATTCTGTTTTTAGCAGAGATTCGAACATGGAATCTAAGACTTAACTTCTCCCAATGGAATGATAGCCAAGATTTAATGATTTATTTAACCATAATTTTAAATTTCCTAGTTGAAAGTAATCTCGAAGCAAAAGAGATATAACTTATAGAAATCCGAATTTTACACACAAAAAAGGGACTACGTTAGTGATATTTAAAGTAATTTAGGTGGTAGGTCAATTCATATCAATATATCATTATCGGTTCTGCAAAAAATACCATAATTTTTTTGGTGTTTCGTCATTTTCGCTAACAGTTACTTTGTTTGCAAAATTTTTTATTCCGTGCATGCAACTATAGATTCTAAATGTTTTCATAAAAGGAGCATACATTTAAATAACAATAGGAGTATTATTTGTTGTGTCTCTCCTATTCGATGAAGAGCCAAAAGCACCGCAAAACTACTCAATAGTTGGTTTACAAATCACAAGAGTGAACAAGTAACGCAAAAAAAAAAACAAGTAACGCAAAAAAAAAACAATTAACGCAGAGAACAAAAGAGAGAGATACACACTTTAATTTTATATTTATGGCCTCCATTTGCCAGTCTATAACTCTACTCCTTATAGACTTAGAGCATTACTTGCTAGCTAGGTTATCAATAGTTTAAAAAAAAACTATAATATTTAAATTTAATTAATCATCCGTAGAAAATTATAGAATGGTAGAGTTGATTGTGGCTGGTAATTGCATTTGCTTTTCAAGAGACAACTGCATCACCTTAATTAATGTTCGATCATTCCGCAATTCCGTCAATTTTACTACAAAAATAAGAAATATTTTAAAATCCGTTTATCAATTTTTTTTAATAGATTGGACCATCATTATGGAAGATCCGCCTTCGCCATACTATACGATACGATGGATACAAAATCTAACGTTGTGGGAATATTAATATTAAAGCACACATTTGTCTGTATGGAACCTTACATTACCGGCCACGTGTTTTGTATATTAGCTATAAGAATCAATTAATATAAATTCATAAAATACTTTTCGATATAAGAAAACAAAAAAAACAGCACATGCATAACATGAATTCTACGAATCACGGTGCCTCATTTTGTGGTCTAACTAAGGTAAAGAGTAATTAGTAACTGCCAATATATAAAAGGAAAGCACAAGTGCTAACCTTCCACTAAAGGAAAGTAGTTAAGCTAGACTTAGTTGGGAGAAAAGCAACCTTTTATATCTTTAACCCACACAAAAAAAAGTAACCTTCTACTTTGGGTAAATAGTGAACATATAACTGTTGTCTTCAATATTTTTTTTTGTCATCTGACTATATATATTGGAAATGATAGTAACCCCATTACATACACCTAAATTGTTGGCTTCAATATATTTCCCCTTATATATATTTTTAAGTTATTATAATATTAAAAACACTGAAACGTGGACGGCCCAAGTTAACTGTCTTAAGTAATTATAACTGCCATGCAACCCACCGCATCATATCTCCCTATCCAATGAAGATTTTTTCCGATTAAATTTTACATCCAATGAACCTTTTTTAGTTCGATAAAGTACATCCAATGAAATTTCATAACTCTTATTTAGTCTCTTACAATATTCAAATTATTGAGATATTATTACTTACACTGGCAAAGATTAACATAAGGGATCATAGTTTTTTTCGACGTTGGAAAAAACCCATGCCCACACGATCGGTTAAAGTTTCCACAATAATTATATTATAGAAACATGGATCATATAATTATGCCCTTTAACAAACAAACAAAAAACATGGATGATATATAATCGTAATTAAAAAAAGTAAATTGTTGAATTTTGTGTTATCTTTTATGAACATGAATCCCATGCAGC